>LR990350.1:29483480-30683480 GCA_905147345.3 Mythimna impura
ATCCCCAAAAATAATCGTGATCGATTTGGTCATCCACTTAATCAGATGGCCAGAGCTTTCCACTCTATGCTTCGATGTTATCGATAAAACACGAATTTGCTTTTAAGACTGATGTGGAATGTTCCGATTAGGTGAAATAGTGGACTAGGCATATGCTGTACAAAAAAATCATTGTTCGCTTGGTGAATTATTTTATATTATACCTATGACCTTTAAACGCAGCCCAATGGCCAATGCACATAGCTATTAGTCTTGCCACGTCTTGCTCAGAAATTTTTGTCACCTTTAAGGTTTCGCACACTTATCCGAGCCGAACGCGCCGAACGAATTGAAACAAAAGAATTTTAGAATTCTTCATTCTGGAGTCCTTCCACATTCAGACGATTCGACGCGGTTAGGAGGTGTGCGGGGTTTCATAGAATTTCTTATAAAGAATTCTAAAATTCTTTTCTTTCGTTCGACGTCTTCGTCTCGGATAAGTGAGAGTTCATCTTTATTTCACATAGCCCTTGGATCAGCTTCAGTATGATTTACTAAACGTTTTGTATTGTTTATAAGTGGTACCTCGGCTATATTAGAAAAATCTAGGTCTATAGATTAGACCCCGATTCCAAGACTATCTCTCCCTTTTTATTCAGCTCTTCTTTACTATTCCACATCGTTAACTTCCTATTTCTATCCTTCCAAGCCTGCCTTTACCCTTTAAAGGTATAAATAATCCACCGATCCCCTTTTCGCACGGTGCACGATAATCAGAGAGCGTTCAGTCATCTAATATTCAGCGAAGGGATCTCCCTGCGTCATCGCCGCACCCGACGCAAATTGACAGCGAATTTGTTTGTGCGGTGTGGACGGGTATTATGACGTGAAGATGGATGATAGATATAAACGAAAGTTTGTGTTGTTTTTTTTTTTTTTTTTTAATTGGTATAAACTAGTGCTTGACTGCGATCCCACCTGATGGTAAGTGTAATGCAATCGTAGATAATGAGGCGCACTAATTTATTATTATTTTATTGTGTGTGTGTTTGTGGTTTTATGAATTCATAAGAAGGAAATGCAGGAGACGGGTAGGCTGTAATCGGAACTCTCCGGTTCGGGACCTCCCGAGGCTGGTTTGTAAGTGTTTCATGACGAATAGGATTTGAAACTTTATAAAGCTACTAGTTTCTGTCAGCAGCTAAGGCCGCGTGACAGTAGGTTTCTCCATACAAACTTTGGTTCCCCGTTTCATCCCATTAGGGTGTGAATTTTGGAAAATCCTTCCTTAGTGCTGAAACTGTGTGCAAAATTTCACGCTCCTAGTCACAGTAGTTTTGGCTGTGCGTTGATATGTCAGTCAGTCAGTGTCTCCTTTTATTTACATAAACAGATGAAAGCTAAGGTTCTCATTATGCCAAAGCAAAAACAAGGCCGTTGCCTATATTAAAACCTTACGTTGTTGATGTTAGTATACTGAATGCTTGTTGATCAGTCTCACCTAGCATCATCATCATCTTCCTGCCCTTGTCCCATCTTATTTGGGGTCGGCGCAACATGTTTTTTTCTTCCATTCTATCCTATCAACCGTCATGCTATCACTAACTTCCTTTTCTTTCATATCACTGTTCACACAATCCATCCATCTTTTCTTTGGCCTCCCTCTCCCTCTCCACCCATCCACATGTATACTCATAACTCTTTTAGTAACATGCGTTTCATCTCTCCTCTTTACATGACCATACCAAGACAAACGATTCCCTTTCAACTTTTCAGTCACCGGTGCCACTTTCAAACTTCCTCTAATATACTCTGACCTAGCAGATTAAAATAAAAATGCTAAAATATTCATATAACCCAGTTTTCCTTTTTATACCATAAATCTGCGACAAAGAAAAAAACAAGTCTACAAATCTGGTTGAAAGTCAAGAGTTATCGAACTATCGACATTGGCAGACATTATTATTGCGGCAGACTGAGTAAACGTCTGTATTTGTGAGATTCCACCGTTACTTGACATCTATACATGTGTAATGTCACCCACATTATATCCTTATACAAATGTTGGCTTTATGAGATTCACCGTTCGCTGTTGATCCTGATTTTTTATTATTTTAGATGGCAACTGCTTTTTTTTTGTAACAGAATTGATATAGAAAACAATGGAATTTTTATTTGAGGTGAAAAATTATCATAATTTTAACTAATCCATACTTCCATACTAATATTATAAATGTAAGTAACTCTGTCTGTCTGTCACGCTTCCACGGTTAAACTACTGACCCGATTTTGAAAGAAAGAAAGAAAGAAAATGAATTTATTTTATCACAACGCAAGGCACACAAACAATATTAATATTTATGTAAACACGAAACCATACAAAAGAGATTAAAAAATAAAAAAAATAAAAATATAATATAGATATACAATTGTGCGCCTCACGGCTGCGCCAAAATAGGTCCAGTTCAGCATGATTGCCAGACAACTAATGCCTGACGCTGGTTTTCAACTGAACCTGAGGTTGTGACGTAACGGACGCGAAACAGTTTCGTAGTGTAATATATATTTTTTATATTTTGATGAAATTTGATACGGAGTTAGCTTGAACTCCAAGGATGGACAAGGCATACTTTTTATCCTTCTTCGACTTCACGCGGACGAAGCCGCAGGCAGAATCTAGTAAATAAATAAATAACTCCTCCCGCGCTAGGTCGAGCGAGAGGGATTGTCAGACTTTTACTGACTAAAACCCATCTATGTTCCTTCAGTTGCTTTTTGCGTTCCAGAGTTGGGGTAACTCTTTCGAACAATACCACAAAATAATATGATAGGCCTTTTATTTATTTTTTTGAGGTTGAGTATCACCAGTATTTTTCGTCTGGCAATTGCTGAAATGAATCTTTTTGGCGCAGTCGTGAGGCACACGTTGTTATTGTTTTTATTTACTTTTTATTTTATTTCAGTTGTTTGATCCTGGTGACTGTCGCCAAATTAATATTTTTCTTTCTTTCTTTCAAATGTCTTCTCCTGCTTTAGGGTGGTGCGAGAGGGCGTGTCAGACTTACGCTTACTAAAAGCAACCTATGTTCCTTAGTTTACCCTTGTGTTCTAGGAGATTTACTGTGGTAACTGTTTCAAACTTTTCCGTATTATATGCTTGACCTTGACTTGACGTATTATATGCTTGCCCTTGACTTGACAGTGACAATGTGAAAAAAACAAATCGCCAACTTAGTGCTTGCGTAGGATTTGATAAAAATGCTGAACTGCAGCTGCTGAGGTGGTCTTAAAAGCATACATTCAATTATGATAATGTTGGTTGATTGAAAAATTGAGAACAATTCATAAATTGAGGTGAATGTTTGAATCCTTATCCTTATTTTAGTTCATGATTTTATCATTTGCATTTTAATGAAGCTGGAGAACTAGTTTTAACAAAGAACTGTTATTTTTTGTTCAACTAATCATAATTAATGCAGTTATAATTAAGAGGAATAAAAATAAGAACGCAAATACGTGAAGATATAGTGTTAACTGAGTAAATAATTACTAAAGTATATTTTAAATTGTTTGTTATATTCTCTCGCATATGGTTAGTAGTTATAAACTCGTTTAAATGAACCAGCTGGATACGAATTTGAAATTATAATAAAATAAAATTTATTTTTAAACTAGTTAGGTATGCAAAGAGGCCATGCTGTATTTCATATCGCTGGTAGTGTGTAGTCAATTGTTGGTGAGTGAAATAAATTAAATACATGCTTGGAAAAGCGGTAGATTTTGGCAAATTAGGATTTTAAAACAAACTGAAATAAAGAGAATATAATATTCCACAACTATCACACAACGCCGTCTAGCCCCAAGCTAAGCAAAGCTTGTGTTATGAGTACTAGACAACTGATAAACATACTTATATATTTCTAAATCTCGTACATACATATTATAGATAAATTACACCCAGACACAGTACAAATGATCGTGCTCATCACACAGACATTTGTCCTGTGTGGGAATCGAACCCACGACCTCCGGCATAGCAGTCAGGGTCACTGACCACTAGACCAACAGGTCAGTCACGAATGACACACACACATCACAGAATGTTTTTTTTTTTTCGGGGGGAAAATCATCATATGACCTAATCATAGTTTTTTTTTTCGGTGGGAAAATCATCCAACCCCGCCCTTGGGCGGGGCGGGAGATAGTGTCAGACTTTTACTGACCAAAAACCCACTCCCGTTCCCTCATTGCCCTTCGTACCAGGGCCGAGTTTTCCTTTCAGAATCAGACCCTTGGCCCCAGTAGGCTTCGACCCTGCTAGGCCCCTACAGTTGCTGACATCTCCTTGAGGCGCGCGTGGAACAGCACGCGCCGTCGACGACTTGGGCTCGGTCCGGACGGTTACCGGATGGTCGGAAGGCGAGCCACCCATTGCTCGCCGTCCGCAAGCCCGCGCCTACGATGGCCGGAAATCGGGATCGGAATCCCGGCGGCGATTGGGGCGTGAGGACCGTTGCCTCACGCGATCGGCCGCCTCCTTTGCTAGCATTACTGCTTCGCAGAAGGAGGCGACCGCCTGCCACTCCTCCTCGCTCCGGACCATGGCCTGTACCAAGGCCCGGCGCGAGAGATCGCCGCCACCGATAGCCCCCACGAGGACACGGCGTTGCTGTGCCCAAGCGGGACACACCTCCACCGTGTGCTCCACCGTGTCCTCCGGGTGGTCCACACAATGGTGACACCCGGGCGTTTCTTCCGCACGAATCCGGTGCAGGAACCTCCCGAACTTACCATGTCCGGTGAGGACCTGCGTCATGCGGAAGGTAAGGACGCCGTGTTGCCTTTCCAGCCACTCCTCAAAGAGGGGACTTACCGCCATAATTATGGCGTGCCCAACATCACAGAAAGTAGGACATATGTTACACAGCAGGTAGAAGACACCAGAAAGTCTGACCGTCAGTCAATCTGAGCCGTATCATCTTAGCCAGTTGGCAGCAGGCTTCTGGAGGTCTGATAGGTACTCGCTCCCTGGGTATTCACCCGCATCCGGTAAGACTAGAAGCCGACCCCAAGCTATTTGGGAAAAGGCTTGGGAGATTAAAATTTCGCCAAGAAACCATCATCTGAAAGAAAAAAAAAGAAAAGCAAGCAAGAAAGAAAATTTTTTTCTGCGTGAATCTTCCCAACTATAGTTTACTCAGTTAAATAGAAACAAATAAATACAATTCCACATCCGTTTCCATTCATTCCCATAAATCACAAAAGTAATTACAATTAGTTCTAAAATAACAGTTACACTGTAAAACAATAATGGCGTGACAAACACGCGATGCTTTATCATACAATTTATTTATGATTATGTGCAATTATCTGCAATCTGTTCTGCAGTATGTGGCGCTGTGATAGTAATGTTTGACAAATTATTTTTGGACACTGATGATAACGGAGGATGTTTTGTTATGAAAATTATTTGCACTGATTAGTTTTAGAGGCCAGAAGCGTAATTTCTTTTCAAGGTTGCCAGGGTTACTTTTGTTTACAATTCGTTTAGGCTGTGATATCTAGCGTATGTTCTCTTTCTTCGTTTGTGGCTATAACTGCAGTTTTGGCCTTTAGCCTGATGCAGTGTTGTAACTAGCCTTTTAAACGACCCTTAAAAACGTTTCAATCTTACTCGGTTTGAACATGAAAAAGAAAAATTATTAGATATTAAAAAAAAAAATGCAAAATGAGCACTTCCGCAATTGGCACTCCTGATAGGGCGCGTCTACAACCTATGTACACAATAAATTACAGGTATTTTCTGAAAGCTTCTCTAACTACCAAGCATTCAAGATCCAAAAGGCCCTGATTTGATCATTTCTGCGCCCCTCCAGGGCCTGCGCCCATGCCTGAGTACCGCTGGCACTGCCCTAGTTATGGCACTGGCCTGATGTTACAAAATTAGATACGTAATGAATCAGGCTAAGCTGGAAACATATCCCAACGTTCTAAGGTACTCTTTGAAATATGTCTAGTTTCTAATGGAATCGTTTTCTTCTGTACAGAAAGAATCTCGCACAGACGTGCAGTTCCATTTGGCAGCGCTGCGAGGAGACTGCGACAGACTACGTCAGCTGCTCGACACCGGGAAGGTTCACATTGACTCCAGGGACAGGGTGAGTAATGGTCAATAAATGACATGTCAACAAAATAAATTACTAACGAATTTATGGTGGTTGGCGTCTAATAATATAAAAAATATTGCAAAAGCAATGTGTTAGAAGAAGAAAAAAAAGTATATATTTCAACAAATGTGGAGCAGTTAATAGATACATTTACACAATATTATGAGTTACCAGGGGGCCACATGTGCAGAAGCAGTCATTGCCAAACAAGCGTGTCTTCGACATAGTCTTTAACCTTGTAATACGCTTTTTTAGTTAGGACACGCTTAATATGGGTTTTGAACTTTCCCTCGCTAAGTTCAGTCACCGCCTTTGGCAGCTTGTTATAAAAGCGTATGCTGTTTACTAAAAATGACTTGCTGGTCTTAGCTAATCTCCATTTGGGTAATACAATTTCGTGTTTACTACGCGTATTTATGTTATGAAAATCGCTTCTAATTTTGAAGAGTCCTAGGTTTTTACGAACATACAAAATACTTTCTAAAATATAAAGAGAAGGCAGAGTCAGTATATCGATTTCTTTGAATTTATTTCTGAGGGACTCGCGAGGACCCATACAAAGTATCCTGTCGTCATCAAATTCGCCTGGAAAATTTACCCTAAAGGTATACTCCACATATCAGAAGCATTACGAACATTTCTGGATGATGAGGCTGAAGCTTAAAAGCTGCCAAGCTCGTTCTATCATCGAACCACCAGACGTACGGCGATGAGCCATCGGTACATGGTGAATATCACACCTATACGTACAAAACGTTTTAGGAACACAAAGATTTCCCTGCCGGACTTTGTTTCCTGATAGCTACAACCTGCCGGGCTTATTTAAGTCAAGAGTGAATAGGTTACTTCTAGGCAAGAGTGCTCTACCGTTGACCACATCATCGCTTACTATCAGGTGAGATAGTGGTCAAGCTCGAGCACTTATAAAGCTACCTTAGAAAAACATACTGACAAAATGGAAAAATAATATGGGATGTCAACAACTCGTCATTGAAGCGTTGACATTAGACCAAATAAACACACCACACACTCACAATATTATTACAAGTGTCAAATCGACGCCCCGTCTGACACTTGGCTGGACATAAATCTAAGATATTGAAATCAATATAGGATTATATCGATTTCAAATATCAGGTGCATGACAAATCAGTTCAGGACGTGAAGGCCAAACATTTGATTTGTACGATTGCACAAGACTTGTTGATGACTCACGAATTGTTTAGGATCTAGTTCGATTTGATCAACAGAACGTTTGGACCGGCCTGCTGTTGCTTATAATCAAGAATATATTTTTCGGTTCATGTCTACACTATTCATCACTCATCATTTCAGCCGATAGACGTCCATTGTTGGACATAGACTTCCCCCAAGTGTCGCCACAATGACCGGTCCTGTGCGTCTCATCAGGTCATCGGGAGGCCTTCCAACAGTGCGTTTTCTGGTACGCGGTCGCCACTCCAGAACCTTTCGGCCCCATCGCCCATCTGTTCTACGAGTAACGTACTTTTCGTTTTCATTCATTTCTTGTTTTCCTCAACGAAATAAACGCCGTGGAATTTTAACTGTTCCGTTTTCGCTTAGCTTTTACTGAACACTAAAAAAATGAAAACGTGCCGATAAACCTCATTTTCGAGATCATTCGCCGAGATTAGCAGTGTCACTAGCGAAATTGATGACTCGACGGAGTTCAAAGTGTCACGCTTTGCCTATAAAACGCGTTGATGACAGGCCCCAAACGTCCTCCACACGAGGCCTGGGGATTGATGGGTGTTACGTAACCCCAGTAACTGAAAAAAGTTTATTTAAGCTTATTCAATCGATGGCCTAGATTTTGTGGAAATCCTCGGAGAGCTGAGTAATTTGTTAGACCGTGTTTTGTTTTAGAAGGTTAGGTGTTGTTTTTTTAGGGATTTTATGCTTATAGAATATACAGTTTTATATTCTTTAATGTAGCTACTGTTTTCGAACGGTCTGAATATTTTATAATCCACGAGTTGTGGCTGTGAAGAATAAAATGTTAATTTCTTGATAACAGGGCCGTGTAACCGCCGTATAAGTACCACTTATTTATATTGTAGTAAGAAGGACCTTCATAATTAATCTGAAATTCGGATGCCTGAGAAAGTAAAGAAGCTGTTGAGATTCCAATCTCTGAGACCTTTAAGCTTGGAAGGGAACCGTGAGAATATTTCACAAACTAATCTATCAAAACTAATTAAACACGTACTACAAACGAAAGTACATTATGTTTACAGTTACTCGATAACTAATGAATCAATTTCTTTTCAATGCTCCAAAGAATTTCATTATTCAAAGTTTCATTATAATGCTTTTATGGTGACATAAAATTAGTGCCCACTTTCGACCACTCCATTCTTCATTATGATATGAAATTCACATTACTCTATTGTTGAGTTATAAGCGGAAGCGATTTCTGTAGTTTTTGTAAAAGCTGACGCAGATAAGAGCAATCCCGTCATAATTATCGTCCTCTCTTTTTGGCGCCTCGGTACACAGATTGAGCGTTTACGTCTTATGTAGTTTGTTTCGTAATTAATCAATTATGAGGCTTAGTTCAGCACTAAATCACTTATTCTGAAAAGGTTCAAGACTTTCCAAGACGCATTAATAATTTCTGAAATCCTTTCTTGAAAAGGTGTTGCGCATCAAAACACAAAACGCCGTCGTCACCCAAAAAACCCAGCTAAAATAGGACTGGGCCAGACTCGTCATGATTGATTTATGGGCAAGATAAACAACGTGGGTTCCAGAAAATGTGGGGTGACATTGCGGAAAATTTAAACGAAGATAGTGAGATGGGATGGCGCTGAGGTGGGCGGAATAGAAAGAAGAAGAAGAAGAGCTTTTGCCCTGTAAAGCGGGATAGAACATGCCAAAACTAAATTATTTTCTAAAGCTTATTACTTGGCCCACAGCAAGGTCGTGAAGTCGTAACTAAGTAGCTACCTGTCATGTTTTATTATAAACAGCGAACCCTTTACGTCACTCTCGCATTTAACCACGTAATAGATGTGAATGCTAGTTGGAGCAAATCATAAACTGTTTCATACAGCAGTTGTCTTTTCCATGTGGCGTACGAATTAACGAGTCGCTTATCTAGAAAATCTATGAAAATAATGTACGAATCAGAAACTTATGTTTTTATCAACAACACGAACTGTCATTACAATATCCTAAAGGGTGGTATGGATCTTCTAAAGGTATGCTCAAGATTTCTTTGTAGGATAAGTTCCGTCACGTAATTATGTATTAAGAAAACAACATTCACAAAAACAGAGCACAACTCAGTTTATTTTTTAGGTGGAAAATCATCCAATGACTTCTCCCGTCTTGGGTGGAGCGCGAGGGCGTGTCACACTTGTACTGACTAAAACCCACCCCCATGTTCCTTCTTTGCCTTCATTCCAGGGTCCCGGGGTTCTCTTTCGCACAACCCATGGCCCCAGTAGGCCTCGACCCTGCTGCCTCGGCCCCTACGTTGGGCTCTATGTAGACTACAGGTGAACAATCACATACATTTTAAAGTATCGTTGATAAAATGCCACTTTGTCTATAAATTACCTTGTTAAATTGACAACCCATTCAAATGAATTCAGAAAATCTTTGAGAAATCGCTATCTTCTATATATATATAAAAGGAGAAACTGACTGACTGACATATCAACGCACAGCCTAAACTACAGGGCTTAGGAGCATGAAATTTTGCACAAGGCTTCCTTTTATGATGTAAGCGAGCACTAAGAGAGGATTTTCCAAAATTCATCCCCTAAAAGGATGAAACCGGGGTTCAAAGTTTGTATGGAGAAACCTAATTTCACGTGGGCGAAGCCGCTGGCAGAAGCTAGTAGATAATAATTTCTCAAAACTGATCGCTCCGCTTATGACTTACGCCATTCTTACTTGGAGAATCCACAACAAAGCGTTAACTCCACATTTTATTATAAACAACTCCATGTTACGTAAACGTGAAATTATAATGGATGTGAGAACACGCGGGTATTCGTAATAACGTGCGAATTGTGACCAAAGTATTATATTACTGGTTGCGTACGAGTGTGGGAGAACACGCATTATGGACCGTGTCAAACATAATGTGGATCTTGTGCCTTTTGTTTATTACGTTTGCTGATGGATCTTTAGATGGTCTTCTTTATGAAAAAACCGGCCAAGTGCGAGTCAGACTCGCGCACCGAGGGTTCCGTACAAACCTGTAGGTATATAAGTAAAAGTTATGGTATTTTTATTGCTAAATGAAATCCATAACATAACAATGTGGAAAGCTGACGGTACCTTGTCAATACATATATGAAAACATTATGTATGTTCGGAAAAATCTTCATCTCTTTAAGAAGAGAAGTGATAGACATAATTTTAATACTAGAAATAGGCACAATTTGGATCAATCTCGGTTTAGATTGGCTAAGGTACGAAATTCTTTTATGGGGAATTGTGTAAAATTTTATAATAAAATACCACTGCGGATTCTACAACTGAACGAGACAAAATTTAAAACATGCATAAAACGCACACTATGTAGACAAGCATATTATAAATTAGAGGATTATATCCTTGATAAAAAAGCTTGGCTTAATGCTGGTCCTGCTCCACAGTCACAGCCACTTGGGTCCACTAATTAGTTTTCTTTTATTTTATATTTGGAAGAGATGCTCTCCCTTTTATTTTTATAAACATGGTTTTTTTTTTTTTTTTTAAATCGTATTTTTTTTTTTGGAGTAAATGTTTAATCTTTTTATTTTTAACTTTTGAAAAGTTATAGTATTGTATAACTTCGAAGCATTTTTTATTTATTTTGTAAATATGAGTACCACGTGTAATATAATGTAACTGTTTTTTTTTTTTTTTTTTTGACATGAACGAGCATGGCAATTGAGAGTTTGTCATGCTCACTCAAATGTCTCGCTGATGGTGGCACGTGTGTTGGGTCATTCGGTTCCCTTCAATATGGTTGAGCTGAGTAGTGCTGATCCACGCGTCATGTTCGTGAACGGGCGCCATCAGTTGAGACTGGTCATCTCTCAACTGCCACTAGCTTATTTTAATTTTATTGTTAATGTAATTTTTAATTAGCATTGTTCTCATATATTAGAAGTAATAAGACATGTAACCAGAATTTCTGTAATACATAATCATGGTTTAAAAGAGTGTCCATGGAGTTTCTTGCACGTTCTTCTCCATCGAGATCTACTCCTTGGAATGTGCAACTAGCTTCCTTTTTCTGACTGACCGACTTATTGACAATTCAAAAGTGCCTGTAAATGGTTTATTTGAAATAAATGCTTTGAGTTTGAGTTTGAGTTTGAGCTGGAGGAGCATAAAATGTAAGACAAAGGTCTCTCAGTAATCCTTTATTTTGTATTAACATATAGGTATTTATTAATATTTTTTTTTATTATTTTTTCTTTTTTTTTTTTAATATAAATGAAATACCTAACACTAGCCTTGTAAAAATTATTTTATCAAAGTTATTTATTTATAAAGTTTTTTAGTCACTATTTAGAAATCTAGTTCAAAAATACTAATAATTAAGTATTAAATTTGAACCAGATCTGTAAATGGTGACTGAAAAAGGTATGAATAGTACCACATTGAACATTGAAGTTCGAAAAAACGTTATCTATAGTTGTACTACTTCGTGTAGTGCTAGTGTTTATTAACGGAAACATGTTTATGGATGAAAAATATGTGGAAATTCCATTTTGGGGATTCATTCTAAAATTGATATTGAAGTCTCCCACAACTATCAAACGAGAACATGAAGTATACCTATTGAGGTTGCTGCCGTATATTGTTGTATTTATGCATTCTATTGCAACATTAATTTGACATTGTGGTGACCTATATACAGTTATCACTCTGACATTAAACATTTCAAAATGCAAGCATTCACAATGGCCGTTGGCATCGCCTGGGTTATTTAAATAATATCTTTTACATGATCCATCTGTCACGGCATCCTTAAGATTGCGACGTACATACGCGATAGATCCCCAACCTGGATTTGCATTAGATATAGCTGGACCATCTACTCTGCAGACCTCATAAAAACCATCAAGTTCAAAAGTGTCTCTACGACATCCCCAGGTTTCAACAAACAATGCTGCATGGGAGGAATGAATAATCGGATCTACGATGACGTCTGAAAAATGTTTGCGTAATGACTGCACGTTATGAAATACAATTTGAACTGCATTATCTTCAGGTGTTTGCAAAAAATTAAAATATGGAACCAATTTGTTTTGCTCTAGTCGTTTCATTTCTATACTTACAGCACTCGATTCTGATATTTCAGAGGGAGGTTTGAATCCACCTGAATTCACGACTAAAAATAGTCCAGACGATGACGTTGCTCTAGAACAAGCTACATACAACATCGATCTTTTTACATTTTTAGAAATATGAATCACAACTTTTTCTAAGGTTGCACCTTGCGACTTATGAATTGTAATACCTTCTGCTGGTACTATTGGAAACTGAGTACGCTGCACTATAAGATTTGACGATTTCCACCTTTTCACAGTATAAGTGACAGCATCTAATGGCGTCCAATACGAATGGAGATATTGACGATGTTTCCGAGAAGTTACTTGACATTTACTTCTTGTAGCTATTCCCGTACTTTTATCGAACAGAACCCAAATACGTAAAGGCCGCTTTTCACTTGTCTCCTTGTGTCGACCGTAATCTATAGCCTTCAATATTCCGGTAGTACCATTCACAAGGCCATCCGTAGTGTCAATATTCACAGTTATCATATAACGTGCACCTACTCGTAAAAACAAGTTCTTAGGAAGACCATAGGTCTGCATTGTAGCTAGAGCATTTACAGATTGCAAGGCTTTTCTAGCAGCTTGCGGATTTGGTGCTCCAGAAACCACATCAAGTGCTTTAACGGAGGACCCTTCAGTGTTCATTAGAGACAATACTTGATTATTGTATTTGTCGACTTCATTGTTGGTTGCAAATAAGTGTATCGCTCCATGTGCCTCAATAGGTAAAGTATTAATACTGTGACATCTAGAATTTATTAACTCTATATCCATAGAAGTCATCCGACCGACAGCCATATTGTTTAAGGCTATTGCAAATGCCAGATCATCTCTTTGCCGCATTATTTTAGTCATCATAAAGAGACGGAATGGTTCTTCCCACAACGGAGCGCCAGCAAGGGGTGCCAATGGATTTCGACTACTGTTTGGCTGAAAAACCCAGTTGTCTCCTACCGGTGGTAACTGATTGAAGTCCCCGACGCTTATAATAGACATACCAGCAAATAGCGTATCTGTGTGAAATACTTGCTGCAATCTCCTATTAATTTGGTTCAGAGTTCTACTCCCTAGCATAGATATTTCATCCAAAATAATTAATCTTACTTTTGCAAGTTTACATGCTAAGGTATTCGCGGTGCTTGCTGATAATTCGGGCATTGTTTGGCCACACTGGGATACTGGAAGTCCAAACGTACTGTGTACAGTTTGACCACCGATTCCAAAAGCAGCTTTTCCCGTGTATGCACAAAGTAAAATTCTAGCATCATCAGGATTTACACCCGGAACTCTATTGAACATAAGCATTAAATATTGATACAAGCCCTTAATTAACAAACTTTTGCCCACGCCAGCTCCACCACTAACAAAATAATAAAAAGGTGGTGGTGATTCTTGAGTGAAAATATGTCCTACATGTAATACAAAATGTCTTTGATCACAATTAAATATTCTAACTAAACTCAATACATCATCTTCACACAATACTGCTGGTTGAGCAATCGCTCCTCCTACTAAATCCGATTGATTTCCATGTAACTGTAGACAATGATCTGGATCACCTTCTTGTGTTTCTAATTCATAATCATCTAAAGGACGAGCTTTTTCTTTCACTGCACTATCCTCATCCTCTTCATCTTTATCTACGTTACGAATTGCATCCAACAATGCCTCAAACTCATCTGGCCCCCCCAAGCGATTAAATTGAAGACTTTCAGAACGGATTTCATCACTAAGTTCAATAAATTTCTGTTCGAGGTTTATAATGTCGTTGACCAATTCAGTAATTTCATCCCTCCAGTTTGTGTATAACATTAGCTGCTCCCTGTAGAAATTATCAGGATCTTGAGCTCTATTATATCTTCGGAAACGTATGACCCTGGGTTTTCTTCTTTTTCGCACATATCCATCGTTATTTAACAACTCAATCCAATTTCCTATACATTCATGGTCAGTGTTTTCACCTTCATGTGTACACGAGATTTTAGTTGAAAAAGTATAATACGCAGCAAAGTAAGCTAAACTCATTGTATCAAACGTTTGATCACGTGGCCGATTTTTATAATGATCCAGTAATTTTTTTTTAAATATGTCTGTGGACGATGGATCCAAGGACTGCAAATCTATTAAAGATTTTAAAATACCCACTCGTTCATTGGGGTGTCCTGTGTTTATGTAAACATCGCTCTCAGAGGCTTGTGACATGGGAAGTCCCGCCAGACAGTAAATTGCCTCTTGGGCAGAAATTTCTGAAGAATTTAGAAATACTTTTGATATAGCGCGTAGAGAGTCTCTTATGCTACTATTGCCACTTTTGGCCTCTTCCACCGCCGCTCTTAGTAAATTTGACATGCCTCGATCAGCTTTGTTAATATAATCGACAATATAAACGGAACAGGCAAATGGATCTAGTATAAATTGGCAATCCATATTAGCTCGCTGTAAACATCCAATACTTTTTTGCAAAATGGATTAACCATGACGTCTTTTGGGCGTCTCTGTAGATATATTTTGGGCCGTTTAAGTGTTGATCTAACTGCGCATATGTATTTTTCGATATTTAATTCTGTCGATGCTAAGTACTCATCAAATGTTAAATGTGGCGGAATATTCACCAAGACGTCCTTTAACTTTTTAGATATTTCTTTCCATTCTTTTAGTCTTGGATTATCTTCTTCCAGGGGTGTTAGAAGACGTGTCTTATCCATTGGAAAAAAAGGTATTCCAAACCTACAAGGGCGATTTGGCTTGGGATGACATGAATGTGTGTGTTTGTGAGTTTGTAGCTTAACTAAGTCTTCATCTAATTCTTCCCTATTGCAGGATATGATTTGGTCAACAAACATTATAACCCTTTCAGTTGATGATTGATCTCCAGGAATGAAGATAGGCGCATCTTCTATCCACAACATCATATGGGCATGAGGAGAACCTCTGTTTTGGAATTCTATTCGATGGTATTGATGGTTTATTTTACGGTCACCAAAAGGCCCAACGGGAGACAGCCATGTTCTTTTTAATTCTTTATAACGTGTTTCGAAAAAAGTAGCACATATAAATGGGTCGGACTGAATGAGTCGCACTTTTTCTGCGTATGGAATATTTTGTGATTCCTCAACAGAGACTTCCTCTTTGTCAACTGTGCTTTTAAGCTGTTTTATTAAATGAGGCCATTGTGTTTCAGCTGCTGATATCGTCATAAACAATGTGGGGACACCGAACTGCCGAATCATTGCTAACAATTTTTTCTTTTCTTCTTCCCAGTGTGCTGGGGAATTTCTCACACTACTAAGAATTCTATATCCATCATCATGCTGAATGAGGTTCTGTAGGTAGTCGTTATTAAGAAGGTTGTTTACTAAAATAGGAGCGCCGTTGACGGTTTTCTTTCGAAGACAAGTAGCTATGTGTCCACCTATTTGGGTCATCTGTTGTTTCTTTAATAAAGTAAACAAATAATCTGACCGCATAGCCCTTCTATCATGCCGACTTATTTCGGATTTCATTATCTCAGATGAACTTAGTTTTATTTTAAACTGCCTTTTAATGCCACCATGAACCTTAATGAAAGCTAATTCTTCAAGAAAATCGTCATACAGTAGTGACAGCGGGTACTTACCCTCACCGGGTGCCATTGTTATGACGACATCCTGCTCATTATCAAGTAAAGTTTCAGCATTACCGGGATTTACAGGTTCATCTATTAAGTCATCAGGTTCACATGTGCATTCATTGTTATCTATACGATCATCATCAGCGTCAACTTCGTCGTCGTATGCCCAGTTATCATCATATGTAATTTTTAATTCTTTAAATAATTCTGTCTGGACTAAATATTTTGCAGCTTCTCTCACTATTGCAGGACTAATACGCTCTTGACGACCGTGTTTGTAGCACATTTTTCGCTTCAAAACAAGTGTTATTATATGACTATCAGATGCATGCCTTGGTAACGCTGAGACCATAGTGTTAACATCGACTGGAACGTTCACTACATTCCCTACCAATCCATGTTGAAAACCGAGACCTTGACCTCGCCTAACTATTTTAAGGAATATATGTCGAGGTGATACAATACGTTCCTCAAGTGGAGTAAGTTGTTGCAGAACATCTGGAATTACAGGATAAGTTAAACCATTATACATGGAAAGCCGTGGTATTTTGCCTTCTTTTAGATATTTTTGACACGTGTAACAAAATGAACCACAGTCACCAGATGTATTGATTAGAAATAAATCATTTAGGTTTTGATCTGAAAATGTTTTAGGCAACTGATCTTTTCTCATAACTCTAAGCGAATTTTTGTGCCACAAACGACCGCAACAGGAACAGACATTCGTGTGACCATCTGCGATATTATCAAAAAAATTTTGACGTATGGCCATCCAATCACGTAGATAAGTATTTTTTCTAAAATTACGCGTCTCTTTCTCACGTTCAACATAATCTGAATCCTGCCTATTTAATTGATGTTCAATTGTATTATGAACTTGCTCTTCATCCCTGTATATTGAATCCTCGCGTAACACACGATGAGCAGCAGTGTCACGAGCTTGTTCATTTTCTCTGTATACAGAGTCCTCGCGTAACACACGATGAGTAGCAGTGTCACGAGCTCGTTCATTTTCTCTGTATACAGAGTCCTCGCGTAACACACGATGAGTAGCAGTGTCACGAGCTCGTTCATTTTCTCTGTATACAGGGTCCTCGCGTAACACACGATGAGCAGCAGTATCACGAGCTCGTTCATTTTCTCCGTATACAGGGTCCTCGCGTAACACACGATGAGCAGCAGTATCACGAGCTCGTTCATTTTCTCTGTATAGAGAGTCCTTGCGTAAAAAACGATGAGCAGCCGTGTCACGAGCACGTATATTGTCACGTATTCTTGTAGATTTTTGTGACCTTTGTAATCTCTTTGACAGTCTGTTTCTTATTCTCTCCTTAATTTCAACGTCTTCTTTTTTTCTCGATACACGTTTTTTCTCTTTGTTATATTTTTTAAGCTCTTCTGACGATTTTCGTTTACGAGGAACAGAAAGATTTTTTTGAGAAACTGTATCACCAGACTTAGAAGCTACTAAAGACTCAGCATGTTTAGGAGTATACGTCATGGATATTGGCGTAAGTGACTTAGATGTATAGGTCATAGAGCACACTGAGGTAGCAGGGATTACGAGTTCGTTATTGACCCGAAGATGCTGGCCTTGAGATTCCTCGAGGTCCATCGCCGTATGATTCGCCACAGCTGGCCTATTAATTTTAGGTTGAGTTTGCTTATGTTTCTGTTTAGCTTCAAGTACTTGTTCTGAGCGGGACTTTTCAGACTTTTTTGGACGACCACCTTTATTACGTCTTGGACGACCAACCTTTGAATCTTTTGTTTTATTTACCAAGCTTTCCTGCGTATTATCGTATGTATTATTTATTAATCCTTCGGACCCTATTGGTGAACAAAAATCATAATGACCCGATGATAAATTACCTGAAAGAAGTAAACGCTTTATTGCATATCCTTCTCTGCCAAATACACCCCTCAGAATACCCGTATTACGTTCATACACTTCGAACTTCGCTGGATACAAAAATCCTGCTGCCTTCACCTCAGCAGTACCGCCATAACTGGTAGATCGGAGCATCGTAGCTTTGTACTCTTGTCGTGAAGAGAAAGGATCTCCCCGTGCATTGCTTGTATACAAATTAAACTCGTCCCAGTTATCATAAATATAATTAACTATTGTAGTTCTTAGTAATTGTGTTTGATCAAAATTAATGGAATTGTAAATAGAAAACGCTATTGCATGAAATAAACAACTTCCATCGGGAGGCATAGGTATTATATTATGTAAAATAGTATTTTCGTTGACGATTAATGCAACTGTAGCCATAATTATATCTTTACAAAGTTTTGTAATTGAAAATCAAAGCAGAAACAAAACAACAACAACAACGAGCACCAACAAACAACAAACAAAACAACAAAACCAACGAACAAAACAAAACAACAAAAACAAAATCAACGAGAAATTGTCGCAAATTTTACTTATTTCGGTACACGTGCGCACAGCATCCGGGCGCTCGTGCGTATGGCGCACGGCTGCCGCTCGCTGTACCTCGGTACCCCTTCCCTTGGCTAACCGCCTGCCCCCGCGCCCGCGCCCGCGGCCCGCGTGACTCACGCGCCATCAAGCGTCCCATCCCATCCCACTTCGCCAGTAAAAACAATACAAGCAAGCTGTTTGATAATAACCGTATAATATGTATAATCTATGATAATAACCAACAATCTTACTTCTTACTTACCTATATATATATATACATATATATATCTTACTAATATTATAAATGTGAAAGTTTTTGAGGATGGATAAATGTTGGTATGTATGTTTGTGGCTCTTTCACGCCTAAACGACAGAACTGATTTAGATGAAACTTTACATGAATACAGATTATACATCAGAATAACATATAGGCTACAATTTATAAAGGTTTTGTGTATTTTTGGTCTAATATAACGATAAGTATTAGGTAAGTCTGAAAAATTCTTGCTCCCTGAGAGCTATCTTGGCGTGCGCTGCCTATACCGTTGGAGTTACATGAAGTTAATGTACTGTAAGTTTGTTTATCTTAAATAGTTCTAAATAAAAGTCCGCGATAGCATATATCTATCTCTTATGTGGTAGCCACTATATGCAAAATACTGAGCCATGAATACAATTAAATTGGATACATTTTTTACCATGCACATTTTAGAATATCTGTCAAATTCTTATAAAAATTGATAAAATGGTCGTTTTAAGTATTTAATATAGATAAACTTTGTCTTTTACACTAAGTAATTTTGACTAATCGTTCAAAAGTTATCACGATAACATTGACTTGACGCAACGCAGTAAGCCATTGTGATAACGCGAAGACTCTTGGATGAAATAGCGAGCGATACATCAACGTACCACTCCATCGATACAGTCATGTCATTCGAAGATTGTACGAGCTACCCCGTGGAGTTTCTAAACTCTTAAGAGCTATCATCCCGTATGCTGGAATTAAAAGAGGCTGGCATTAAGTCCGCCTCTGTACTTGTGTGCATGAAGTGTTAAATAAATAAATAAATAAATAAAAGTAGGTCTACCCGTTTTCACCATTGCGGCGGTAGTGCCCCTCTTTGAGGAGTGACCGTGAGTTCCGCCTGACGCAGGTCCTCACCGGACACGGGTGTTTCGGGAGGTTCCCGTTCAGGATCAGGCGGGAGGACACGCCAGGGTGTCACCACTGTGCGGATCGCCCAGAGGACACGGTGGAGCATACGGTGGAGGTCTGCCCCGCTTGGGCGGAGCATCGCCGTGTCCTCGTGGAGGCGATCGGCGGCAGCGACCTCTCGTAGGGCCGGGCCCCTGGTTCAGACCATGGTGTGGAGCGAGAGGGAATGGGAAGCAAAATTCTCGTGTCGCGGTGTTTGTTTCCAAACTCCTCCGAAATGGCTGAACCAATTTGCATGAAATTTTGTGTGCATATCGGGTAGGTCTGAGAATCGGCCAAAATCTATTTTTTTATTTTTTTTTGTTAATCGCATAACAACGTTTGCTGGGTCAGCAAGTCTAATATATAAAATTCTCGTGTTGCGGTGTTTGTTTCCAAACTCCTCCGAAACGGCTGAACCGATTTGCATGAAATTTTGTGTGCATATCGGGTAGGTCTGAGAATCGGCCAACATCTATTTTTTTTTTTTAATCGCTGAACAACGTTTGCTGGGTCAGCTAGTAAGTTTATGATTATTAAAAAAAATATACTATGTGATGTAACTAAAAATTTAAGATTTTCGGAATTTTTCCTATATGTGTACTTTATAACGTTGCTTCATGCCAAATTTCAAGATTCCAGGTCGTCTGGAAGTATCCTTTAGGTTTTGATTCCCTTGCGAGTAGTTGCGAGTTTCAAAATATGCGGCTTTAATTGCTGTATCTTTTGATTGCGTTGACGTAGAAGTTTGATTTTGTTACAGCTTAAAGATATTATAGACTTGAGTATTTGTTAAGAATTTCAATATAATACCACTACGCGTTCATGAGTAAAGGGGTAATAAGTTTAAAATTATTAAAAATATTTTTATTATATGATGTAACTAAAAATTTATGCTTTTCGCAATTTTTCCTTTATCTGTGTTATAAGACGTTGCTTCGTACCAAATTTCAAGATTCTGAGTTCACGGGAAGTACCCTGTAGGTTTTGATTCCCTTGCGAGTAGTGGCGAGTTTCAAAATATGCGGTTTTAATTCCTGTTTCTTTTGATTGCGTTGACATAGAAGTTTGATTTTGTTACAGCTTAAAGGTATTATAGATTTGAGTATTTGATATGAATTTCAATATAATACCACTACGCGTTCATGAGGAAAGGGGTAGTAAGTTTAAAATTATTAAAAATATTTTTATTATATGATATAACTAAAAATGTATACTTTTCGCAATTTTTCCTATATCTCTGCTATAAGACGTTGCTTCATACCAAATTTCAAGATTCTGAGTTCACGGGAAGTACCCTGTAGGTTTTGATTCCCTTGCGAGTGTCGAAAATTTGCGGCATAAACGGGAGTATCTTTTGATCGCGTTGACTTAGAAGTTTGATTTTTTCACAGCTCCAAGAGACCATAGACTTGAGTATTTGATATGAATTTCAGCTTGATACCTCCACGCGTTCCTGAGAAAAAAGGTCTTGACAGACAGACAGACAGACAGACAGACAGACAGACGGACAACAAAGTGATCCTATAAGGGTTCCGTTTTTACCTTTTGAGGTACGGAACCCTAAAAACTAGCTTTTAGTCAAAACAGAAGGGATAAAAGTAAAGAAACATTGGAAAAAAATCTCTTTGGATAGGTTTTTTGCGTTTTGAAAACCTCATGGATGTTTTCTCACCATATTTACTAAACTCACACGGTAGTCTTCAAGTACCTTTGGGCGCGGCGCTGGAAGACTGGCGTCATAGACTGAACCAGGCCCAGGAGAGGATATCCGTAGGTTTCACTCATCTGGGTTTCTTTTCCTACTTGAACCTACATAAGAAAAATCATTTAAATTTCATTGAAAACTAAGCCAATTGTGTTTACAAAGTTACGTTGTCACTAGAATACAAATAGTCATTTTTAGGGTTCCGCACCTCAAAAAGAAAAAGCGTAACCCTTATAGGATCACTTTGTTGTGCGTCTGTATGTATGTCTATCAAGACCCTTTATCTCGGATACGCGTGGAGGTATCGAGTTGAAAATAAAACCATATACTCAAATCTGCGATCCCTTGAAGCTGTAACAAAATGAAACTTCTGAGTTAGCGAAAAAAAAGATACGGCCGTTTATGTCGCAAAAAAACGTGTATTTCGACACTTTCAAGGGAATCAAAATTCATAGGATACTTCCCATTGACCTAGAATCCCGAAAGCTGAAGCAAGGTCTCAAGCACAAGTACCTATAGGAAAAATCTGAAAACTGTAAATTTGTAGTTAAATTTGCAGTTATTAGGTACATTGTAAATTAGATTCGGAAAAATCATAGTAACTCAATTCGAGAATTGAACTGTTTTCATAGATAAGTTTGTACGGAACCCTCAGTGCGAGAGTCCAACTCGCACTTGCCCGGTTTTTTTAATAATTTCTTTACGAAATAAGCGGAACAATTAATCAATTATTTCATTCTTGTTTACTTTTTCTTTCTTGGATTAACATAACTATGCATGCAAATCTACATTATTTATGCATGCAACATGTTACATTCTGTTATGTTAATCGTGAAATAATTATAAAGTGCAATTAGCGTGGTCATACGCGCATACGCAGGCCTGAAATACAATATGCTCATTTGGTCAAACGAATATTCTATAGTATTTTTTGTCATTAGGTGGTAAGGAATTTAGTGTCATTGTTGGAGTTATCCTGGTGTTTAGTAGCAGCTGGATGATCGTGGTTAAAGAAGCTATGTCCAACAGTAGACTGCTGATGATGGTGAATGGCATTTCATTAGATACTACTGAACTATCAAGTTTTTATGAAACACTAGCCCTTGATAGCAGCTTCGCTCCCTTGAAGGTAGAAAATTTTCTCAAGGAACCATACTCCCGGGATAAAAAAGTATCTTATGTAGTACCTACTCTTCCAGGGCTTGGTCTGCCTGTGTACCAAGGTTTATCAAAATTAGTGTTGTAATCTTATTTTGGCTAGCAGAGGACAACTGCTTCGCCCGCGTAAAAATAGAAAATTATCTCAGAGGAACATACTCCCGAGTTAAAAAGTATTCTAATGTGCTATTCCAGGACTAAGGGTGTTTTTAATATCGTGCGGATTTCATCACGTATGCGGGATTGCTCCGCACGCGGAACCCCCGCAAATGTCAATTTCATATAAGTATTTATTGTAATGCGTGGAATACGCACGCGGAACGCGTTTTTTTGTACGAGTATTTTGAAATTTTCAGCATGCGGGGCAATTCCGCATGCGTGATGAAATCTGCACGATATTAAAAACACCCTTATGCCAAACATCCACACCAAAGACGGGGTTACAAAACGTACCTTGATGACTTCTTAGAAAATAAAGTTATGTTTAAATCAAATATTTACTAGAAGAGCAAGCTTTTATAAAAAAACATTTCATCAATCGAGCGTAACTGTTACACAGCATGTGTATAGCAAGCGTGCTCACTGGTTACAGTAAGCTAAGCACATGTAAGTCCCTATGTAATGATGCAGAACGGACGTGATTTACGGCTGGCTGGAAGCTGTGTGCTCATGCCTTTTTATACAGGAGTAAAATGTAGCGTGTTGCCTGTTGTTCTGATAAGAGATAATGGGTATGATGAGGATGTAAGTGGAGTGATAGTGATCTTATGCCGTGGCATTATATTAACTTGATGTTTTAGCTTTAGTGTAGAATCTCAGATACCTGTTAATAGGATGTGATCTTTGAGAGTTTTGAGCCTGACTCTCTTCTGAAGGGGGTTTAACGTGGCCTAATGCCACAGCCTAATGCAAAGGGTAACTGAAGAACACAGGTGTATTTTTGTTAGTAAAAATCTTATATACCTTCGCGCAAAAATCACCCTCTGAAAATCATCAAATAGTCCTGCCCTTGGGTAGTGTGCCAGTGGTTGGTCTGTGTGTGCTGGGTCTGGTGTGTTGTGTAGTAGGGTCACTCGGATAAGAACTGATTGAAACTCTGGTGGGATGCTTTAGGATATTATGAATATATATTATATTGAACATTGGAATGGTTACACAGTTATAACAGACCGAGCTCGGAGAGCGACTACCTAAACATATTATATTATTCTAGACAACCAAATTAGGGTACAATAATGATGCGACTCTTATGCAACTAATCATGTAACAGAACGATATATGAGTAGGCACAGTAGAGAGGGGGACAATTTGATGGTTTTCAACTAAAAAAAACCAACTCTCTTTAGATATTCTAGTGAGCGTCACCTCGATGTGGCGTGCATGCTCCGTATATTATGCAACATAAGAGCGTGTCTTAGTGTTTACTGTAAAGTTCACGGCTCCAAGAGCATTTATTTTAAAACTAAAATTTTCGACTACTTTTACCCAAGTTACTTATATCTCTTAGCGCTTTTTAATGCGTATTTTAATGACAACAAAGTAAGCGTGAAGCGGTAATATCCGTTAAACAGAACACAGTTGACAGCTCGTTAGTTAACTGTTGTTACTTGCCGTTAACGTGGGTTTAAAGTAAACAACGCTTTATAATTACTGCTTGGAGTAGGCACTTGTTAGGCATGGAAACCAGAGCTTTAGTTGGTTTTTAAACATCACAGACTATTATTTGGTGCCGATTTTAAAGTCTGATGTGTTGATCACGCTAGATGCCTGTAATAAACTGTTAGATAGTATGAGTTTTTAATTAGAACTTTATTTAGAACTCATATGAACCACTTTAGAACTCAAATGAACCAATTTAGAACTAATATGAACCAATTTAGAACTTTAGAACACTTTTACCATGTATGGGAATGGGACCAATCCTGATATAAGACAAAGATTGTACGTCTGTCTTTACACTTGACGGGGCCTGCTAGTACAGGTTTCTACTAGGGCTGCAGGATTGATTGAAAGATTGACCGGGGTCCTGGAACGCAAAGGGAAACCAAAGGGTGGGTTTTAGTCAAGTTCTCGCTACACCCAAAGCGAGAGAAGTCATTTGATGGTTTCCCACCCTCAAAAGCAGAAAGTCTACCTAAATTATTTTCACAAAGTTTGACAAAAAGGAACTGCTGATGCTGATTGCGTTTCCGCGATTTCTGAGTTGCTCCCCTCATATTTTTAGCACATTCACCCGCTAAATGATGGCCAATCAAATTTAAATCTGCCTGTATACTTTTTAACCTCAGTTCGTGTTATATCAATCAATCAATGCATACGACAAAGTTTCTGCGCGTTTTTGTGCAGCCAAATAGCTGTGCATTTCACGGACTATTGAACACGAGATTGCATTAAACAGTCAATAAACGTTGACATACAGACTGTTGACAATATAATTCACTGGCTGCAATTAAGTTGTAACACATTGTGATTTGGGTTTCAACAGCATGTTTCTTATTAGATATGCCCAGATATTGTCAAGATATTCTTGGTGACTGTTGCAATTTAGAAACTCAATAATAGAGATACTATTTTATTTTAGTGTTCATGCAAGCGGTTTATTACAGACTTTAACAGTATTTATTTATCCTGCAATCTCAGTTTCTTGAGTTGTGCAAGCCGCAAAATGAACCGCAAGTTCATTTTCAGGCTACAGAAATGCTCTCTTATCGGTTTCCTAATAAACTTAAAATACATAGACGATGGATGCGTGAAGCACAGGGCCTCAAGTCTGCTATTACAATAGTGTCAGAATGGTCTATCATTGATTTCATAATTGTTGATTTTGACAAGTTTGGTAATCTACTCATATAATGGCGTCATTATGACTTTCCAATAGTCAACCATTGACACTCCATTGAAAGAAATTGCAAAGAATGGTAATCTCGTACATATTGACAAATGCGATAATCTGCTAAAATTTTGACAGTTCTTTTGATCAGTGACCTACCATTAGAACGTCATTGTGCAGTCATTGCTTTTAATAAATTCGATATTGTCATTCTACCACAACTCTATTACGAGACCATTGCCCGATCAATGATCGATCATTATGAATTAGCAGATTACGAACTTTTAGCAATATGACAATGGGATCGTGTTGGAATGACGAATTTATAAAAATAGCAGACTTGGGCCCCAGCACTAGTCGTTATGGCGACGCTCGGAGTAGGCCTATGTCCAACAATGAACGTCTTTCGGCTGAAGTGATGACGATGATGGCACAGACGAACATTATTTTAATCGAAAGTACCTATTATTAATATCGTAGCCTAATACATTTTTACTACAGCCTATAACCGATATAATTGATAGTAAGCTGTCATCGTAGTCCATATTTGTATGCGAATTAACTCCATATGGCGGCGGAAGTTTCCATTTTAGGCCCGTGCTAGTGTTAGTGGTGGCTAATATGTTTTGAAGTGTACCGCAGAGAACGTGCGTAGATTGTGATTAGTTATTACCCTACAACTGTCATTCCTCGTAGAGAATGTGTGTCAAGCTTTTACTACAAATCATAGACGACCACGCGAAATGGAACGACGTGGTTGTAGTTCTTTGGCTACCGGTTTCGATATCTCCTAGACTTGGAGATTTTTTTTTTCGTTAAAATGGAGATAATTAAGTTCGGAGTTCTAACGTGGAAATCTCCAATTGACTGTTTTTGAGTTCATAAAAATAAAAGTTCTTTAATACAAGGTGACGCAAAATTGATCACTCTATCGGAAGTTGCTATAATTATTGCAAATAACGTCGTACGTCGATCATAATTTACATTTGTGAACTAGACAGCTACAGAATACAAACAGACAAGCAATGGAACGCTATAATAGCACGCAATACTCCGCAAGAGCGTGGGGTAATTGTGTCGATTTTTTTTGTACTAATAATCGTTTGGTGGTGTTAGCCAGCAAGATCGCCCGATTAACCGCCCCAGACTTCTTTACTTGGGGCTACTTGAAAACGCGGGTTTATGCCAACAAGCATCAGACAATCAGGAATGCGAACAGTTAAGTATCACCGTAAATCTTGCGAAGTCAAGGAAGATGCAGCGATAAAACGGGCATAAATGTGTATCGACACTGGCGGCAACCACTTGACGGACATCATCTTTTCCACTTAACAGAAAACATTGTACAGGTCTGCTACTGATATTGTAATCTCACAACAGCAAATAAATAACTAATGTAATGGAAGGAATAGACTCCATTTTTACATTGTTTTTATTCAGAGGGTCAAACTACAAACAGTTTTTGTCAGTCCCAAACCGGCGCCGAGCGGCCGCTCATTTTTTGCGTCGTTTACCCGATTGATAGCAAAAAGAGGTTAATGTTTTTCATGTGTGCACATCTCGGATTCACTGCATTATGTATTGTGTGTCCGATTCAATCCGCTGGGAAAGCGGGCCACGGATTCATCTTCGTTATTTGGCAAATCACGCATTTCGTATTTTATAAATTCATCTTCTGACCGATAAGGCAACCAAGCTATGAACTTAATTTTGTTATGATTCTATCGTTAACTACACAGCCAAAGTTGTCTCTGTAATGACTAATTACACATTAAAGCACGATTTCTTTGTAATAATAACAAACTTAACGAATTAGCAAAAAATACTTTAAAATCTACGTCTTTTCAAACTTTCGCTCTCAAGTGCGAATTCAAATTAACTTTACAATTTATGTTTCTCGCGTAAACTTGTAAAAAGTTGACGCTTAAGTAAACTGGCCCTTCCATCAAAGCGGCGTAAAGCACAGCCGGCCTACATTCGCAAATGGAGGCTTTATGTTGGCAAAAAGCGGCAAATGAAAGTTCCTAATGAGTTTCCTTTTACGGTGGAAAATGTGAAAAACGTGGGCTTAGCCGTTTATTTGCATATTTATTATATATAGGGTGACTGGTAATTAGTGTACGATACTTAAACACGTGATTATGCTCATGATAACCAACAACTTTTACTATGGGAACAAACCTGAAATCGCGAAAAAAAAAATCAGCGGTTCAGTACATTTATGTTTGCCTAATGTACTGAACAGCTGATAATTTTTTCGCGATTTCGGCTTTGCTCCCATAATAAAAATTGTTTGTTATCATGAGCACAATCACGTGTCTAAGTATCGTACACTAATTGCCAGTCACCCTATATGCGTTAATGTTAGGAAACACGACGGAATAGTAACTATGTGTACGGTTTAACAATTTCCGCCAGGATATTCCACCAGGGTCGCACATCCACGACCAAATACTCTATCTCGTCAGCTCTTCTGTCACCTATGGCGGTTGAAGAGCTAAACGAGATGGAGTATCCAGTCGCAAACACACGACCCTGGCGAATAGCACACGAAAACACTTTGGCACAATCACAATCCGACGCAAGCGGTTAAAGGGTTAACACGACCTATCGAATGAATTTACAATGTTTTTATATCGGTACATGCTGTTATTGTCCTATCTTAATAATATTACAGCATCTAAAAAGATAAATCAATGTTGCAGTGACGAAAATGTGACTGTAGAAGAAATGATAAAATTCTGATTTTCAGTAGGTAGGTACACATAAGAGCATAGTTCCAGCTAATCTAATCTAAAATATTATGCAAGTGAGATAATGTCTCACTGGGAGAGCACGTGAGATAACGATAGTACAGATGAAAGTATACTGTCCTATTTCCGCGCCTGCTGTAATTTGAATAAAATTCAATAAATGTTGGTATGTAGATCGTAGGCGTGGGCAAAGTGTTGTCATCTTTGCAATTGGAACATTTGTACACTGAAATGTTCTGAAACAGTGATATGTAGGTATCATTTCGAACATCGGCTCAAAAGATACAACATTTGAAACATCGGCTCACAAGATACAAACTGAACATTTGAAACATCGGCTCAAAAGATACAAACGGAACATTTGAAACATCGACTCACAAGGTACAAACGGAACATTTGGAACAACGGCTCAAAGGTACGAACACAGACACTGATTGTTATGAATCGTGATCTGTTACGTTGCACCATATACACAAACCGTTTTATTTAATTGAATTTTGATTTGAGAACAATTTAAAGCAGATGTTTTTAGTTCAGTTCATTCAAATTTACACTATTTACTTACGTTTTAATTTGAATTTTAAACAGACTGCAGGTCACTTAAAGCAAAGAGTGTTTCAGTGTTCCAATTGTTCCAAATGATGCATTTAAAACTCGCCTATATCGCTCCTTGGGTAAGTAATGGAACTTGATTACCGTATAGAAAATCTCTTGCAATAGTTTAATAGCACAGAAGTAAAAAAAATCCACGATATTGATTATTTGTTTTAAGTCTGTCTCGCTGTTTTATTCATAGCCAGCGGTTTTGGCAGCAAGGAGATGCTCCCCAAAACCTGAGAAAAAAATTATTGGTCACTATTTACGGTGCTGTCTTGTAGCTAGAACCTAGAACAGATTTTTTATATAAGCCTATGCTGTACCACTCCTAGGAAACATCCATCTTTCGAGAGCAAACTGGCAGTTCCAGTTCGCCTCAACCTCTCCTTAGGTACGATCTATGGGTACGATACACTTATTGAAAATTTGCCTTACTCACAGCACCATCTTTCCCTCTTGTCCTTAGGATGGCACGACGCCGCTCATCCTGTCAGCTGCGATGGGTCACACAGAGTGCGTGCGTGAGCTGCTGGCGCAGGGCGCCGACCCGGCCTGCAGCAGAACGGTATTTATAAACTGAGTTCCTTTGATTTTTTGATGCTAAATACCAATAACTGTTCTTTAAATTATGTTCAAACATTCTTAAAGACTTAGTCTTTGTTACAGGCGTTAAAAATTAAAATATCTAGTTTCCTATTGGAGCCCACACAGTTAATTAGATCTGAGGTCTACCAGATCGCAAAAAAAGGATAAACCTAGTTATTTGACTGAACTCCTACATTTAGGACCCACTCTTGTTATGGACAGACCTGCGCTCTTTGACATTACTTTTCTGTTAGCCGTTCCCGCCAAACGCGAAGTACTAAATGTATGGCAATGACATTACCTTTCACCCCCAGTCACGTGACTTTTCCGCAGGTAATCTTTAGGCTTAATTTATACCGCCGTGAAATGGAATGGAATGGAAGCGTCAATTTCGTCTCATGTCGCGTGAATTCGCTGGAATTCTCGCGCATTCCAGCGAATTCGCGCGACTGCGACTTGAACTTCGTAAACGCTTGGCACCGCACTACTGTTCCCCGCGCCATTTCCTGCGGATTCCACGGACGGCGCTGACAGTAGCTAGGGGAATTCTCGAGAATGCGTGAGGATTCCCCGGAGGACGCGCGACCTTTTTTTGGTTCGTATTTAGTTTGTATAAAGTTTATTATGCTACGTACAATTTCGTTGCAAAAAGTCGCTTCCATCCCATTCCGCGGCGGTGTAAATTGAGCCTTAACGGTCTCTGAAGATTCCCCAATCTTCAGTGACCGCTAAGGCTCACGTACGTTTCAGACAGGAACGAGCGCGCTGTTCTTCGCAGCGCAGGGTGGCTTCCTGGACATCACGCGACTACTGCTCGACTCGGGAGCTGCCATCGATGCACCGAGCATGGTTGGTAACACATAAAGATATTTGTAACAGTCTCTCTCTCATTGTGTAACTGTTTTTTAAGTGCGCTGTAATTTTATTTGAATAAGGGTGCTTTCCACCAGAGATGCTATGAAGCTGTGTTGCGAGGTTCTGTAAGCTAAGCTTCGAAACTATCTCCGTTTCTGCTGACGCTAAGCTAATAGCGGGGCGAGTAAGATGTGCTATGAAGACGCGACGCTGCGAGGAAACTGTGCGAGGAAGATGCGTAGCTCGAGCTATGCGATGTATCGACAGTAGGGATCGCGTGTCCACTGTAGGTACTCTGCTCTGCAGATAGCTACACTACTCACAACCATCCATTGCTTAGTTGAATCCGTTTACACCATTGCTACGCTATATGTACCAATGAATATGATTGATGGTATCAAAGGCATCCATAGCGATGTACCATAGCACATCTCTGGTAGAAAAGCACTCTAAAGGCTAATTTTAACTGGCAAGAACTCACTTTTTAGGTAGTGCGGTAAGGCAGCTAAAAATAAAATTCTGTTGGTTGTTTTACATACCCATTTACATATTTTTGACCACAATATATTAGTTCAACCACATATCATGATTGTTTTAGGACGGCGGCACACCATTATTCGTGGCGTGCCAGTGCGGCCACCTGCCGGTCGTCGACGAGCTCATCCGCCGGGGAGCTGACGTCAACTCTTCTATGAAGGTAAGCATATCAGAACATTGATACCTTGGCTTCAAAACGTTACACTGTGAATTTCACCATCTTACTTTTTCTCATTCACACATAATTCCCTCTCTTTCATCCGCTGCATTCTGTTTTAACAAATAAAAGCTGTGATGATAATTTTATCCTACATGAATAAATCTATGTACGGCCTTTTAGTTCCTTATTGGACTGGAAATATACCAACTGTAAAAATACTGTCTCTCTGAAATACTGTCTGTGTCTAACGGCTATTGAAGATCTTTAGAATCTGTAAATATCAACAGTACATGAAAAATGCACAACTTGCTATGTTTACATACAGTAAGTTTACTTATTTATTTATACTTTCCTACAATCCTCATACATCTAAAAGATCTTCCCTTTCACTCTAGGACAAAGCAACTGCTCTCTTCATAGCAGCCCAAAACGGTCACGAAGAAGTGTGCCGCGCTCTGGTGACAGCCGGAGCTAACGTGGACGCCGCGCGCACAGACCGCGCCACGCCGCTGTGGATCACTGCGCAGTGCGGACACCAGCACGTCGCACGCTTGCTGCTGGCTGCTGGGGCCAGGGTCGACCATGTCCGACAGGTAGGGACTACTGATACATACCGGCGCGCGCGCAGACCGCGCCACGCCGCTGGGGATCACTGCGCAGTGCGGACACCAGCACGTCGCACGCTTGCTGCTGGCTGCTGGGGCCAGGGTCGACCATGTCCGACAGGTAGGGACTACTGATACATACCGGCGCGCGCGCAGACCGCGCCACGCCGCTGTGGATCACTGCGCAGTGCGGACACCAGCACGTCGCACGCTTGCTGCTGGCTGCTGGGGCCAGGGTCGACCATGTCCGACAGGTAGGGACTACTGATACATACCGGCGCGCGCGCAGACCGCGCCACGCCGCTGTGGATCACTGCGCAGTGCGGACACCAGCACGTCGCACGCTTGCTGCTGGCTGCTGGGGCCAGGGTCGACCATGTCCGACAGGTAGGGACTACTGATACATACCGGCGCGCGCGCAGACCGCGCCACGCCGCTGTGGATCACTGCGCAGTGCGGACACCAGCACGTCGCACGCTTGCTGCTGGCTGCTGGGGCCAGGGTCGACCATGTCCGACAGGTAGGGACTACTGATACATACCGGCGCGCGCGCAGACCGCGCCACGCCGCTGTGGATCACTGCGCAGTGCGGACACCAGCACGTCGCACGCTTGCTGCTGGCTGCTGGGGCCAGGGTCGACCATGTCCGACAGGTAGGGACTACTGATACATACCGGCGCGCGCGCAGACCGCGCCACGCCGCTGTGGATCACTGCGCAGTGCGGACACCAGCACGTCGCACGCTTGCTGCTGGCTGCTGGGGCCAGGGTCGACCATGTCCGACAGGTAGGGACTACTGATACATACCGGCGCGCGCGCAGACCGCGCCACGCCGCTGTGGATCACTGCGCAGTGCGGACACCAGCACGTCGCACGCTTGCTGCTGGCTGCTGGGGCCAGGGACGACCATGTCCGACAGGTAGGGACTACTGATACATACCGGCGCGCGCGCAGACCGCGCCACGCCGCTGTGGATCACTGCGCAGTGCGGACACCAGCACGTCGCACGCTTGCTGCTGGCTGCTGGGGCCAGGGTCGACCATGTCCGACAGGTAGGGACTACTGATACATACACCATCTCACCCCTTTTTGTCATAGAGGCAGGGAAACAGCAGGGGCCCACGGGTCAGAAGGGGTCGAAGCCTACTAGGGCCATGAATTCGCTTCTGAAAGGAAAACCCGGGGCCCTGGAATGCTAGGTAACGAATGAACATAGGAGTGGGTTTTAGTCAGTAAAAGTCTGACACGGCCTCCCGCTCCGCCCAAGGGTGGGAGACGTCATTGGATGATTTCCCACCTAAAAAAAAAAACTATAGCCTAGTCTAGTATACACTATTCCGATCAAACTCGTGGAGGCCATTAATAAAATTAAATAAAACAGCACCTTACAAATGCGTCTTTTCCTATATGAAAAGCTAAAATGGGAAAGGCTTCTAGGAAAACGATATGTGTTTCATTTGAAGTTAAACAGTTACCACTTTGGAAAATTGCACGAATGTTATTTTTAAAACGTATTTTCAATTATTTTTCAGGATGGCGCTACCCCACTGTTCAAAGCTGCACATAAAGGCCACGCTGCTGTGGTAGTAGAATTGCTCAAATACAAACCAAACCTTGGATTGTTGCCCGTAAGGACAAACTTACTGTTTTTATTACGCATAAACTTAATAGTGTATTGTAGTGGCATCTAGTGTGTAATTTAACGCAACTCGTTGATACCTCCAATGTGTCTATTCGTCGCTAGATGGCGCTGTCACAAGTTTATAAACAAAACGTTTAAATCTACTTGCTGCTAGATATCGCTGAAATATATTTCATTTCGTCACTTCAAATCCTAAGAAACATAATATTTTATTAGTTATTTATTAGATGAATATAAGTTGAACATGAGTGATATTCATTAACGATTAACTGAATATAATAAATCTATATATATAAAAGGAGAAACTGACTGACTGACATATCAACGCACAGCTAAAACTACTGTGACTAGGTGTGAAATTTTGCACAAAGCTTCTTTTTATGACGTAGGCGAGCACTAAGAGAGGATTTTCCAAAATTCAGCCAGTAAGGGGATGAAACGGTGATCTAAAGTTTGTATGGAGAAACCAACTTCGCGGGCGAAGCCGCTGGTTGAAGCTTGTTACTTTATATTTTACTCCCATGCATTCTCATATCGTGAAGCTTTGTAGCGACATCTATGACGCCACTTATGAACTAAAATTCGAAATCCTACATAAGAATTCTTTGCGTGATTAGAACATAATAATATCCTAATTTAATACAATCGCCCGAAATCAACTATCACAAATTATCATACATCACCCGTCTGGTCAGAGGATCGTTTTTAACGGAGATATGTGGGACCATACGCATGCTTCTAAAGCTCCAACTATGAACTCGAAAATAATACCTTATTTTGGACAATGATAGTAATAAAATTAGTTTGAATCAGAGATAAAGATGTTAAGGTTCGGTTAAATCGGGGTTCAATCAACTAAGTTTATGTTCCTCCACTTCAAATAACTGTACATTGCGGTTTTAACTCGTTGTCGTTGTCCGTCTTACTGTTGCAATGAGGGGTTGACGGTTAGATTTTTCCGATGTGGTTTTTATGGACAATAATAATTAATGATGAAAAGTAACTACACGTTAGAAAATGTTGTTTCTAATAATATTATTAGGAGCAAATAATAAAATCTGGGGATTTAATTACCGATTGTCATCTGATGGCAGTCTATCATGTTTTTTTTTTTTTAAGGTGGGAAATCATCCAAATGACTTCTCGCGCTCTGGGTGGAGCGGGAGGGCGTGTCAGACTTTTATTGACTAAAACCACACCTGTATCCTTCAATTACCCTTTGCGTTCTAGGACTACGGGTTTCCCTTTCAGAAATTCTCCGCGGTCCTAGCTAGCGGGCATCGGCCCTTCTGGGCCCCTACGGTTTGCTGACATCACTTTGAGCGCGAGGATCACTACGCGCTGTTGACGACTGGGCTCGATCCGGTTAATTACCGAACAGCCGGACGATGAGTTACCTAGTGCTCGACGTCCGCAAGCCCGCGTCTACCGTGGCTGGTAGTCGGGGTCGGAATTACGGCGGCGGCTAGCATTACTGCTTCGCAGAAGGAGGCGACCGCCTGCCATTCCTCCTCGCTCCGGACCATAGCCTGAACCAGGGCCGGATGCGAAAGGTCGCTGCCGCCAAATTGCCTCCACGAGGACACGGCGGTGCTCCGCCCAAGCGGGGCACTCCTCCACCGTATGCTCCACCGTGTCCTCTGGGTGGTCCGCACAATGATGACACCCGGGCGTTGCTTCCGCCTGAATCCGATGCAGGAACCTCCCAAACTTGCCATGTCCGGTGAGGACCTGCGTCATGCGGAAAGTGAAGACGCCGTGTTGCCGCTCCAGCCACTCCTCAAATAGGGGACTTATCGCCATAATTGTAGCGTGCCCAGCACTGGGTTGCGACAGTCGCCGTCGCCATTCCACCATGAGATCCCGCCGGAACTCGGTCCGCCATGCCGCGACTTGGCGCGGCAGCGGAGTTTCGCCCCGGCGTTGCATCTCCACGCGCAAATCATGCATGCGTGCAAGGACTGTTGCCTCCAAATCCCATGGTGGCAGGCCAGCAAGGAGGCTCGCCGCTTCGCGGGAAATCGTGCGGTATCCCCGTACCATCCGGATGGCCATGACCCTCTGGCAAGCGTTCAGCATGGCCGCCGGTCGCCTTTGCAGCGACGGCGCCCACACCGGCGCCCCGTAAAGGGCCATGGACCGAACGATTCCCGCGTAGAGCCTCCGGCAGGAGGCGTCTGGACCCCCAAGGTTGGGCAGGAGCCGCTTTAGGGCAGCCCTGGTCCGTTCCAGTTTGGGAGTCAGACGTCGAAAGTGCTCCACAAAGTTCCACCGACTGTCGAGGACAAGTCCCAGGTACTTCATCGTCGACCCGACGTCGATGCGAACCCCTCCTACCGTTATTTGGGAACCCGGTGGTGGCGAGTTCCGAGGGCCATGAAAACACATGGCATCGGACTTGTGCAGTGCCACTTCGAGTCCCAACTCTTGGATCCTGTCCACGACTGTCGCAACCCCGCGTGTCGCTAGTTCGGCCGCCGCCTGGTGCGACTCCCCCTGCGCCAGGACCAGCGTGTCGTCTGCGTAGCAGACCACGCTGACCCCGTCGGGGAGGTCGCCGCGCAACACGTAGTCGTACCCGATGTTCCACAAGGGCGGTCCTAGTACCGATCCCTGCGGAACACCGCACGACATCTCTCGCCGTCTCCACTCTCCCTCGTGACCGGGGTAGATGATAAACCTGTCCTTCAGGTAGGCCTCGGTCAAACAACGGAGGTAGTCGGGCACCTGGTGATACCGGAGCTACTCCAGGGCAGGGAGTTGAAGGCGTTGGTAATGTCTAAGGACACCACCACTACGACCTTGCCCCGGGACACCGCATTCCCCGTCGTGAGGGCTCGCACGTGCATGATGGCGTCCACCGTGGAGCGCCCCCTGCGGAAGCCAAACTGGCTATCCGAAAGATCCGGCCCCACCCGTGATAAATGCGCGACGAGGCGGTCTGCAATTACTCTTTCAAAGAGCTTGCCCACCTCGTCGAGCAGCACTATGGGCCGGTATGCGGACGGAGAGTCCGCGGGGCGCCCCGGCTTCGCTTTAAGGACCAGTTTCCCGGTCTTCCAACGAAGTGGGAACTGGCCCCTCTCCAAACATGCGCTAAACAGCCCTCTTAGTCGAGGCCCGAGTTACTCCATGACCAGGATCCAGGCTTTCCCAGGTAAGCCATCGGGTCCTGGGGCGATATTTTTAGCGTTTAGCCTTCGTACTGCCACACTCATCTCTACCTCGGTCACCTCTGGAGTGTCGTTGCCATCGCCGTCGTGATCCGCGTCGGACACCGCGAGAGGCGGAGCCATTGGCGGGGAAGAATGCTCCTCTCTTGATGGGAACAGAGCGTTCACTACACCCTCCACGAGCTGGGGCCGGAGATTCTGTGTCAGCGGAGGAGCCCAGGCGCGGAGCTTATCCCGCACCATTTTGTAGGGGCGTCCCCATGGGTCTCCTTTCAGAGTCCTTAACCACACGTCGCGGGCCTGTAGTTTGGCTCGCCGTATCTCCGCTCGGAGGGTGCGCTTCGATTCTGATAAATTAAATTGAGAAAGTCTGGTTCAGATATAACTATTTTCGTAACATTTTTAGTTAATATTTAGTTTAATATTTTTCAGAACGGTCAGACAGCTTTACACGGCGCAGCAATGTTCGGTCAGCTGGCGTGCGTGCGTCTGCTAGCGCGGCGCTCGGTGCTCAGCGCGCGCAACTCCAGTGGACTCACGGCGCGCCAGGCCGCGGACGCGGCGCGCAAGCTGGACGTCGTACAGTACCTGCGGCGCCTCGAGCTGGAGCTGCACACGTGATACTGTGGCGCAAGGCGTACGAGGACTGTCCACGACCTTGTTGTTGCTTGCTTGCTGTCGCTGTTCATGCTGGCCCGGATATCTAATAAAGATAAATGTGCGGTGACGCAAAGTCGATGTGCGCGATTTTTATCTTGACAAAGCTTTCTCCAGTTTTTAAATGGACGCTTTCGACTCTGCGTCAATTAACCTTGACTCTAAGGGGATGGTATTATCAACGATTAGGTTATTGGCATAAAGACTAAATAAGTTGTTGACTGTGTATCTACTGTCCACTATTATTCTTAAATTGTTAAGCGACTTGTAAAACAGTATGTAACAAACCAATATATTTATCAAGCCACTTGACACTCAGCCCACTCCAAGTGCAACACACGCGCCCCCAGGACAGCAAAAAAACTGCGACCCATTTTCCACAATATTGTTTATAAAATTTTACCTTCTTTTTTTAATTGAAAAACATCATTTGATACATAATTATAAACCTTTATAATTTTTAGAATCCAAATCCTCGACTTCGATTCGATCAAATTATGCAATTTATACATAAACAAATCATCATCTTCCTGCCCTTGTCCCATCTTATTTGGGGTCGGCACAACATGTTTTTTTCTTCCATTCTATCCTGTCAACCGTCATAAACAAATCAAACTTTGTAAATAGCATCACCCAACTAACACATTTATTATAAATCTCACGTGGTTATCGATCTGCATACAATCTCATATTCCTAACTATAGTTACTAACCAATATTTTGTATGATGTACTCGCAGCCATACTTGTATAGCTTTACCCACTCGCCTTACGCAATACCTCACTCAATACTGAATTACATATATTATTGACACTAAGTAAACGGTAGCAATAGACTTAGAGGAAACCCTTAAAAAACAACTATAAGTAATCTAAATATAAAATTATGGTGGTTCGTGCATAATAATGACATCCAATCCATTCGTTCATAGGTTTGTACTACTACTACTACCCTGAATACAGTGAGGGATTCAAGCTAGCCCAAGGTAAAACACTCCTACTGCAAGATGAGTGCTGCACAAAGATCAGCCTCCACTCCGGCTGGACAGCGCTGCCTGGTACCAGTCGCTCAGTCAGTTTGCATATGAAAGTTTAATTGGGCTCCCATATGCAAATCGAAGTATTGACCACTTAAAATGAGTATCAGTACAATATGGTCGCCAGTCAGTAATGGCTTACATTGATCTTGCCTCTGATTTGATTTGCATGACATGATTTAAAGTTTTGGAGTAGATATATAAAAAATTAATAAACGTCTCTTTGAGTAAAATCCACATACATAAAAGTTAAAACCATAGACATTCTTAAATTACCCTGAGATCAATAAATCGACTGCTACCGTTTACAATAAAATATTAATTATTAATTGTGTTTATCGTTGGTGCTGATTTAGTCAATAAGCGAATATGTAAACATTTTTTTAATTTTACACTAGTCAACGGTCGCGGTCATGACGACTAAACCCAAATCACTATTTTAGATAACTCCATTACTAAAATCCCGAATTTTAAAAAAGAATTATATTGAAACTAAATGACCGCGATGCATCCTATTCACTGTAGTTTAGAGTCGAAAAGAATGTATTTTTCATACAATCACATACACAATAACATAGTTCATAGGGTAACTGTTGTATTGTTGTAGCGTAGTATAAGCGAATTATTTATTTAATATTTTGTATCATACGACACGACTTGTATTGTAATCATCGCTCAATTGTATTTAAAATTTATCAAAGTTAGAGCGATATCTCAGTGTGGAATCTCATCAAGTGTTTTGATTTAATCTCTATCGGCAATTAAATTGCCCGTTGAATACAGTTATTTGAAGCAATAGGAAACTTTTTCTCAATCTTAAAATAATATATTCATCAGGCAATTTAATTTCTCAATAGGTAATTGAATATGGTAGATCAGTATTTAATTATACATTTTTGAAGATGAATTTAATCTTGTTATGTATAAGAAAAAATAAAATATCACTATATGACCCTGAATCTGTTAAAATGGTCAATATTCTACACAATTTTTTGTCAATAGTGAGTTCCTGTAGCAATGCAACATAGTTCCATATAAAGGTCAATTATTTAAATGAAAAGTTTTAGGGATTATCACCAAATAAACAATTATTTAACTTGGTTAAGAATCATTGTATTAATACATAGCATAATAAGTGTCGGTGTAGATATAATATAAGTTTCAACGTTGTTGTTAAGTTATACGAACAGTACAGTTGTTTTTTTTTTAATATAATGTTTTACTTACAAATTTTGTTTTTGTTACCAGACAAAAGGCATAAAATAAATTCCCATGTTAGAAAATAATTAAAATTTCATAATAAAATAAAAAGATAGTATTGTATGAAAATATCCTGCTAAGTGCAGGATGGTCAAATACATAATTGTCATACAAAAATCATTATTCAGTCTATTAATTCTACACAATATTATTAAATCATTATCATAATTAGGTACTAAAAAACCCAAGTAAAATACACATTAGTAATTTTACCTTCCCAATGGTAGATACTTCTACACTTCAACCCCTACATTCTTAGTGGTTAAAACCGTAATGACAAGACTAAGATATAATGAGAAAACTTCATACACACGTCAAGTCACCGTCACATCGCGAGCAGTCATATACAAACAAAAGCAACCACACAAAAAAGAAACAAAAAGAGAGTACAGAAATACAATACAGTTGCGCTGAGTGTGCCCGAACCGAAAGGGTCGCCAACTCAGCCAGTGCTGGGCGGCGCACACAGACCTGATTTCCAGCTGGTTGTCAGTCACTGGTCACTGGTGGTTGTCAGTTGGTGGTCACCACTGTTGATTCTGGTTTTCAGGAGTGGTTGTGAACAGCGCAGTGGGCTTGTTTCAGTTTGACGTGATCGATGTGTGTATGAATCTTATGGAGGTCCACCTTAAAACTAGAGTCAAAGCCTTTTTATAAACTCGCAGCTCATCTCGTGGTGTCCTCGCACTGGTCGAGCATGTCCGTCGCGGCGCCGCACAGGTGCTGCGCGGTGGGGCGCATGGACGGCATAGTTTCCGTGCAGCAGTAGAACAGTGCTAACGGGTGCATGTACTGCTTCTCCGAGATGTTTACTGGCAGTGCGGGTCTGGTGCCTGGGAAATAAGGTTTAATTTGTTACTCCTTAAGCATAATCAGCCTTTTAATGTTCCCACTGCTGGGACTCAGGCCTCCTCTAGGAGAGGGAATGAGCCGTAATTCACCACGCGGGCCCAGTGTGGGTTGGTGAATTTCACATGTCTTTCAATTTTTGCATGTCGATTTTCTCACGATGTTTTCCTTCACCGTTTTGAGAGCAGTGGTGATGAAATAAAGTACACAAAGTAATGCGCCTGGCTGGGTTTGAACCCGCGACCTACAACTCGTAAGTCGGGGCCGTTCCCACTCGGCCACCATTGCTCTACACATGTTACTCCATATGGGTTTGATTACTAAGTTAAATTTTTTAAGCTTAATAATTTTATTTATGTTACATTAAATTCCTCTGAGCAGACAGTGATTGGGAATGCTGCCAGAATTTGGTACAAACTGAATGTGATATTGTTGAGGTGTTAATTCTTAACCCTTTAACTGCTTCCGTGGGATTGGTCCGACCAGTGTTTTCGTATCCTATTCGCCAGGGTCGTATATTTGCGATTGGGTACACCATTCGGCTGTCCCATTTCAAAACCTAGTAAGGGACAATTTTTACAAAAATCGTTTTATTACATAATCTTGCTAATCTAATAAGTCCCTACCAAGTACAAAAACACCAGCTTTTAAAACTTTCATTTAAGCAGATATATTTAAGCATCAATACCTAGTAAGTGCACCATTCACTCCCTCGTAACCACTTTAAAACCTAGTGACTCACTTTAAAATAATTAAAACCTAGCAAGTCCCAGAGACTTACTAGGTTTTTAAATGGTCGATGTACCTTACTAGGTTTTCAAAATCAAGATTAAATTCAAAAGTAGAGAGGTCTACGAGGGGCCTCCAGTAAGTCAACATGTAGGTATTTGCGCTCAGTCGACGTCGAGGCGCGAACGAAGACTAGGGAAACCGAAGGAAGCGGTCCAGAACCTACTGTTTACCGCTGAAAACCCATACGAAGTAATCAAAGGATTGGAGTTAAGATTTGGAAGACCTGGTGCACTGGCATTAGCCGAGTTGGAGAAGCACAAGAACCTGTCAAAAGTAGGCGAGAACCCAGCCGAAATCTGCGTGTTTGCACTGTATGTATGTACGGGGACTTCGCCCCGCCTGAAGTGTTACCAGAGCATCAGAAAGGTTCAAGTAAACCTGTGAATACCGAATTTATCTTGAGACCCTCAAGATAAATTCAAGAAGTCGTATCCTGTTTGTGAAGAGGAACACTTTGTAATAGAATGCAAGTAGTTCAAAGAATCCAACATATTATGAGAAATGGAAACTTCATTAAGAAAACAAAGAGTTGAGAGAGTTGTTTTAAGTGTCTACGATTCAAACTCAATTAATTTAATTTCTCTAAAATTTAATTTAAGCTTTCATTTATTTGGTTTTTGTTTTTTAATTATTAAACTGATTTATTCAATTAATAATTATTTTATTTACACACCTTACATTGTTACTAGAATTGAGTCAACGACATATAAACCATAACAAAACCTAGTAATTGTGTGCCTTACTATGCTTTGAAACGAATTACTACAAGAACTATTGATTGTCAATTTTCAAAGTTAGTAAGGGGTGTAAAACATGTAATATACACTTTTATTTTTTAGGGGTGTAGTAGGTTGTCAGCGTCGGATTTCGGCCAGTCGACCCAATTAGGTGGCGGAATACCTAGTTAAAATCGTTGATATCCTACAAACTCTCACCAGTGGCTCCAAGAAGCTGTACTGCACGCAGCGGCCACACCCCGGTAACCACGTCGGCTCGTGGGCTAAACCTGGTAGAGGGGGGCTCGAGTGTTTCGGCGCTCAAGTCTTGCGGTTGCTCCCCGTATAGTGCACAGGGTCTGTCTCGGCAATGAGAGCAAACCACCTCCGGTGGAGAGACAGCTAGGCATAGTAGAAGGCCTAAAGGGCGGCGATAGGAGACATATAGTTATCGTTCGGCCAGACACTGCATCCAGCCCTCTTCCGGTCGTAGCGGTTTCCGTTCCACTGGATTAAGGAGGGCACGGACGAGAGAGTGCATCTGTGTTTGCGCGTACACTTGTGCACTTTAATATATCCTGCGTAACTGACTGTTTCTGTAATACTGGACTCTGAGATCAAGTCCTGTGGCGATGGGTAGAAGTAGAGAGGTCCAGTAGTGATGCTCACTGGTCTTTGTCCGAAACCTGCACATGGGCGGCTTAGGGAGAGTGGTCGCTCTTACACTGCATTGGGGTTAACAGTGTGGCTCGGCAGCACCCTATGTGACGAAGCAGCTCTATTTAGAGAGGCACTGCTTCCCCCGCTCAGCCGGGGAGGGGACTAGAAAAGGTGTCCCAAAAAAGTGCTTACTCCAAAAACAATATGGGAGGTGGTTACCACGGCTGCCTACGCATCCATTTCTTTGTGGTCGAAATAATAAAAATAATAAGCCCAAACAAACTTTTACTTGCGGTGCGTGGAACGTGCGCACCTTGTTAGACCGACCATCTAACTTATGCCCTGAGCGTAAAACTGCTATTGTTGCTCGAGAGCTCCGCCGCTACAATGTAGACATAGCGGCCCTAAGCGAGACACATTTAGCCGATGAGGGTGAGCTCATAGAGCGCGGTGGCGGTTATACCTTTTACTGGAAGGGAACTGATGTAGGTCAACCTAGACGGTCTGGGGTTGGGTTCGCTATTAAGACCGAAATAGCTTCAAAACTGAATGAATACCCAGTTTACATATCGGATAGGGTTATATCCTTGCGTCTTCATCTAGACACGGGCAATTTCCTAAACGTTATCAGTATTTATGCTCCAACTCTGGAAAAAACCGATGAAATTAAAGATAAATTTTATGAAGAGGTTGCTCGGGCGTTAACAAAGATACCATCTCGGGAACAAATCCTGCTGCTCGGAGACTTTAATGCACGAGTTGGTCGTGATCATGAATCGTGGCCTAAGGTACTCGGTAGGCATGGGGTCGGGAACATGAACAGCAATGGTCAGCTGCTACTTAGTCTCTGTGCTCAATTTCAACTGAGCATAACAAATACCATGTTTCGACTCCGTAATAAATACAAGACCACCTGGATGCATCCGAGGTCCAAGCATTGGCACCTTATCGACTACGCAATAGTGCGTCAGACTGACCTAGCTCAGGTTTATGTGACTCGAGTGATGCGTGGAGCCAATGGTTGGACTGATCATAGGCTTGTTATCACCAAATTGGCACTACGACTGTTTAGACCCCGTAGATCTGTTAAACCTAAATGCCTTCATCTTAATCTGTCAAAATTACAAAATCGCGATTCCCGAGATCAGTTTGAACTGGCTATTAGTGACTTTTCGTCTAAACTCATCGTTGAGGGAGATGATCTGATACCAAAATGGCGGGAGCTGTCTTCGCAAGTAACCAGGATAGCCTTTAATACCTTAGGTCTGAAACCCAAATACCACAAAGATTGGTTCGATGAAAATGATGCGCTCCTTACTGCCGCTATAGCTAACCATCGAGATCTCTTGCGCCGTACTGACTCTTCACCAGCAGTTCTTCAAAGTGACGCGATTAAAAAGAGCTCTGCAGAATTGCGGAGTCTCGTCCGAGGCGTAAAAGACAAGTGGTGGGAAGACAGAGCACACCGTATGCAGTGGCTTGCTGACTCTAATCAACTCGGTGACTTTTTCGGAGAATTGCGTCAGTTGATTGGCGCGCAACACCAAGTGAATGTGCCAATAAAGGCCGTCGATGGAAGTTTGCTCACGAGTAGAGAGGGGGTCCTGAAACGCTGGGTCGAACATTTTAATACCTTACTCAACGTTGATCGATCAGCAGATCTTAGTTATATATCAGCCATACCAGCACTTCCCCAAGTCGCGGCATTAGATGACCCACTATCTCTTGAAGAAGTCATTGAAGCCATAAACCAGCAGCGTAACAAGAAAGCAGAGGGTGGCGATGGGATCCCTGGCGAACTGCTTAAATATGGTGGGAGAGACTTGCATGAGATTATTTGGAAGTTTTTCTGCCGTATGTGGGAGGAAGAGTTGGTGCCAGATACTTTTACTGTGTCTAACATCTGCACACTTTTCAAGGGCAAAGGCAATCGTGCCGATTGCAATTCGTATAGAGGTATTTCGCTCCTATCAGTCTCGGGCAAGATATTTGCTAGAGTCCTCCTAAATCGGCTATTGAAGTTGTCCGAGATTGTGCTACCTGAGACCCAATTTGGGTTTCGTCCAAACAGAGGTACCAGCGAGGCCATCTTCTCTATTCGGCAACTTCAGGAGAAGTGCAAAGAACAGTCGCAACCGCTGGTCCTTTGTTTTGTTGATTTAGAAAAAGCCTTCGACTGCGTGCCCCGTGAGGCACTTTGGATGGTATTGCAAAAGCTTGGGTGTACGGATAAGTTCATTAGGTTGATCCGTCTCCTACATGATAATTTGCGTTGCTGTGTCGCAGTGAAGGGCGAACAGTCGGAATTCTTCCCTGTCACCTGTGGAGTAAAGCAGGGATGTGTGTTGGCACCTACCCTATTTGCTTTGTATTTTGCTGTTGTTGTGGGAGAGGTTCTGGAGGACAATGCAAAAGGAATATATATCCGCTTCCGTACTGACGGAAAACTTTTTAACTTGACCCGATTAAGAGCTCACACCAAAGTGTCATACGACCTTATCACCGAAGTGATGTACGCTGATGATCTGTGTTTTGTGGCAGAGTCCTCAGAGGACCTGCAAGAGTTGATGGGGAAACTTAATAAGTCATGTCGTACATTTGGACTTAAAATTAGCATCTCAAAGACTGAAGTCATGGCTTTAGATACTGCGAACTATGGCCCACTTGAAATACGACTCGACGGTGCCGTCCTCAAGCAGGTGGACAAATTCAAATATCTGGGTAGTACACTTACCAGTAAAGGTGACCTGGACCCAGAAATTAACAGCAGAATCGGTGCTGCTTCGGCAGTGTTTGGCAAACTTCGGGAAAAGGTATTCCGCTCACATGACCTTAAGTTACAGACTAAGGTTAAAGTATATATGGCCATTGTCATGCCGAATATTCTTTACGCTGCTGAGACATGGTGCGTGTACAGAAGACACATTCGTGCATTAGACCGTTTCCACCTTAGGTGCCTCCGCGACATTTTGAACATCAAATGGTCCGACCGTGTTAGGAACACGGATGTTCTACGAAGGGCTAGTGTCTGTGGTATTGAGGCCTATCTAATGCGTCGTCAGCTACGCTGGTCTGGACATGTTGTAAGGATGCCTGATGAGAGGGTAGCTAAGCGCATTTTCTTTTCTGAACTCAAGGACGGTAAGCGGAAACCAGGCGGCCAGTTCCTCAGGTATAAGGACGTTCAGAAAAGACATATGAAGAAATGCAATATAGACCCTTCTCGCTGGGAGGAGGCGGCAAAAGATAGACTTGGTTGGAGACGTGTAATTAAACAAAACGTCTATGCCTTTGAAGACCAACGTAAGAGAGATCTCGACTTCAGGCGAGATACCATCAAGAATAAGCCGCCCTCCAACATCCAATACCTATACAACAATGGTGTTTTAACGTGCCCGCACTGTGCACGCACGTTTACAGCAAAGATAGGATTTATTAGTCACATCAGAGCACATGATCGCAACCCGTAGTTGCAATAAAACGGAATCCAGTCACCGTAGCCGAAATCGGCTAGGGGAGTATATATATATATATATATATATACACTTTTATTAAAATGTTAATAGTACTATGTGTTCATTATTTAGTATTCTATACAACCAATAGCATTTTTCTTACTTAACTTAAATTCTTTTTATAGGCTGAACCGTTTTACTTTTCTGCGCTCTCCTGTACACGAGAGTGTTTGTCGGATATATACGACCTCGGCAGATAGAAGGGTAAAGAAACAACAGAATTAATAACAGTGTTATGATTTATCTGTAAAAGTGCTAACAAGCAGGATGATCAATAACTTTTACTTATTGCAGTGCACATGTGCAGCTTCTAAAACTGATGAATAAATCAAAATACCTGTAGTGATTGATCACCAAGAATCAACTAGCTAATTTGACAACAGCCCCCCCCCCCCTAGCCAAGTTACAATCATTTCGTTTCGATTCTCTTTTCGTTGATCGCCTCGAGTCGGCCACGCCTCCTATTCCTTTTTTCTGACGCCATCTCAACGCTCAGTCACGTGGTCAGAACAAAGGAATAGGAGATGTGGCCGACTCGAGGCGATCAACGAAAAGAGAATCGAAACGAAACGGTTGTAACTTGGCTAGGGGGGCTGATTCTACTAAGTACAGGTGGAAACTAAACTTCCAGTGATAAACTCACCATATCTATTAGAGAAGTAATCCTCGATACTGTCAACACTATCGTCAAGACACTGCACACTGTCCTCCATGGAATCGGCATCCAGTGAGTGCGGGGGCATTAGAGCCATCATCTCCCACATCGTGAGGCCTAGAGGCCATATGTCCGTCTTACAGGATATCTCGCCTCCGTGGATCACTTCTGGAGCACTCCAAGCTTCTGTACCTGGAATTTGATGAGGATTTGTTAAAAAGAGGGGTCGGAATTAGGTAGTTATTCAAGTACTTGCATCGAAAGGATCTTCCCGGGATTTCTAATGAAAAATCCCGTGTGGCCAAAAATATTATAAAGAAATAATAATAAAAACCTCAGAGACAGATAAGACAAATAAAACAAAGATAACTAACATACAATTTTTATTAGTATTTTTCTTTGAAAAAGATCTCTCTACGTCAACTGAGGTCAGAGGCGCCGGATTTTAAAAAACCTCATGGGTGCTCATGCTCATTTGATGACTCGAAAAAGTGGCGAAGTGTGAGAAGAGAAATGCACACTGATCAACCGACAAATAGATAAATGTCCTACTTACATACTGCGTACTTAATTACTAATTCTGTTTGATAAAAATAAATAATAATATAAATTGAGTCAACATCTCATACATTGTCCTGGTCCCAAACTAAGGTTTTCCCTTGTACTATGGAAACCAGGAACAACGAAGGTACCACAAACACCCAGACCCAACACCAATATCTGTTTCATCTACAAACATTTTTGTTGGTGCGGGAATCGAACTCGCGACCCTTGCGTCTCAACTGGCGCTAAACGGGTCGTCGGGTAATGAAAAACGCCCATCCCTAAAAGGCGATTACTGATCTGTTTCTTGATGTCTATCCTCAAGGGTGCTCGGCACCCACTATTTATTTCTAATGGGTGCTCGAGCCCCCGAGCACCCACGGAATCGGCGCCCCTGACTGAGGTGAGGTTAACAAATTTATACACTTCCCCCTCCTGTCGTCATTAATGCAGGAAGAAATTATTTCTGCTATAATTCTGATAGCGTCATAAAAAAACATTCTGCTCTTTAAAATTAATCTCGGGATTAAAGGCATATCCACTGTATTCTTTCGCTATGTAAAATCAGGATAAGTACATGAATAATTCTACCTAATCCCGATCTCTGGTTTCTTTTTTTTTTTGTTGTGTTTAGTCCTGCAATCTGTCTCTTCGACATTGAGCTGGATTTTAAATAATTGAAGTAATGGGCGCGTATGGCACAGTATCCAGCGATACGTCCAAAATTGGTGCTAGCTCCTCATGCAGTCAGGTCTTGAGGAGCACGTCTTCTCAGCCTTTTGAAGGTGGAGTTTGGCTCTATACTCATCAGCTCCCTAGCCAGGAAGTTTGGGTGGTGATTTAGTCTTTTTGAATATGTTTGCAGACTGATTTTTATTTCCTCCTTGATAGAGTCGACTTTCAGGTCTTTGTGAAGACGCTTGTTTGTTATGAACCAGGGTGCTACAGTTATCATTCCCAGGGTCTTTGATTGGAATCGCTGCAAAATTTCTATGTTAGATGAGGATGCTGTTCCCCACAGCTGAATGCCATAAGTAGGTCCAAATAGGTCCGATCTCTGGTTAAGAGGGATGCTTAAAGGTAGCCCGGAAAATTTAAATTATCTTCAGTCTTTTGCATTTTGCAGATCATTTTATATATCGTTTAAAATATAATTGGCGGGCGAAATACGTATATATATTTACGTCAACCTACAAAATGATACAACCCTCTCAATTCGTCTTACCCTATTGGTAGGCTATTCCATGACAGTTATTTGATAGGGTAAACCAAACTGAGTGTTGTAATGATGATTTTAATTAACATAAAACTCAGCCTTGAAAATTGCAAAAAACTTAAGAATATTCACCCTAAGAGTAAGTAAAGCCTAGGATTTTATTTTGTATGTGCAGAAGTAAGATTTTAGATGGAAAAATGTTTGTGTCACATTTCATAACCAAGAAAATAACTAATAAAAATATCTGGCCAAGTACAAGTCAGAATCCGCAAGAAGGGTTCCATAGCATTATCTATAAAACTAGAGAAATTGCGAGTCGGACTCGCGCACTGAGGGTTCCGCACAAACTTACTTATGAAAACAGTTCGATTCCCGAATTGAATTACGAACATTATTCCGAATCGCAAAAAAAAATCTTTTTTGTGACGTAACTACAACAGTTTTCAGAGTTTTTTCCTCTACTTGTCCTATAAAACCTTGCTTCATGCCAAATTTCAGGATTCTAAGTCAACGGGAAGTATGAATTTTGATTCCCTCGAGTGTCGAAATCGTGTTATTTTGCGACATATGCGGCCGTATCTTTTTTTTCGTTAATTTAAAAGTTTGTTTTTTTCACAGCTTCCAGGACCGCAGACTTGAGTATACGGTTTTAATTTCAACTCGATACCTACACGTGTTTCTGAGGTAAAAGGTCTTGACAGACAGACAGACAGACGGACGGAAACAAAGTGATCCTATAAGGGTTCTGTTTTTTTCTTTTGAGGTAGGGAACCCTAAAAACGGCAAAAAAAAATCACATTTGTTGAATGGGGCTCCCATTCAACAAATGTGATTTTTTTGCCCTTAAATATTTATTTTATTTTGTTTTTTAGTAGTTGTTATAGTGGCAACAGAAATACATCATCTGTGAAAACTTCAACTGTCTAACTAGCATGGTTCATGAGATACAGCCTGGTGACAGACAGACGGACTGACAGCAGAGTCTTAGTAATAGGGTCCCGTTTTACCCTTTGGGTATGGAACCCTAAAAAAGGACTATAACATAGACTTGTAAAAATATATCTATTAATTAAAATTAAATATTTTGTATTTGCTATAATTGTTATGACTAATGAAATTAAAAAAAAGTTAGTTTGACTTTAAAAATGCAGAATGATTGATAAAACATTCTGGAGTGTTGAAGTATTTCTTTTTAAAAGAACAATGGACGAACTACTACTAGACAAACATTGATATTTAAACAATTACATAAAAGCCTACCATTGAGAAAATGTTTAGCTATAAAAACCTCTTGTGATTTTACAAACAATTGATTCTAATTATAATTCACTTCTTAGCCACAAGACTATGGAAATGAAACATTCAAGAAAAGAATAACATAGGCATTTAGAATGCCTATGTTTTTCTACATCCAACCAATACCTATTTGTAACATCTTTTACTGGATCACGGGCAACCATCTTCCTACATTGATTTTAGATGATTCTATGATGAAACCAGCTTGTAACTGCCATTGCAGGGTACAAGCTTCTCCTCATACAGAGAACAAATCAGCATTAATCACTAGACTTCCTCAAGGTGGATTGACCATTTTAGACATAGTATCATCTATCCTATGGTGTGCATCCAATGGTTGAGCTGAGTGAGGCTGATACACGCACGGGTGCCATGAGTTGAGCCTGGTAATCTCTTAGTTGCAAGTGGCTTTATTTCAATTTAAATTTTTTAAATAATAATTATTTATTATTTATTTGCAGCTAGCGTGAAGGTAGGTTTTTCCATACAAACTTTGGACCCCCGTTCATCCCCTTAGGGAGTGAATTTTGGAAAATCTTTTCTTAGTGCTCACCTACGTCATAAAAAGAAACCTTGTGCAAAATTTCACGCTCCTAATTCCAGTAGTTTTGGCTGTGCATTGATATGTCAGTTAGTCAGTTTCCCCTTTTATATTTATAGATGTGCTAACAGCATCAAGAAATATGTAACCAAGATTTATGTAACTCATAGAGTGTCCATCGAGTTTCTTGCATGTATCCATAGAGATCTACGCTTTGGAACATGCAATTTAGCTTCATTTTTTTTTGACTGACCAACATTTTGACAATTCAAATTTGAAAATAAACTTTTGTGATTTCTGATTTCATCATACTTTTTGTTTTACTAACAACTTACCAAAATACACAGCTTTCCCAGCTCTTTGTTTGTCAAACACACCATTCTCATCAAGTGGTAGGGTGACTCCGAAGTCACACAGCTTGCAGATCACAAAGTCTCCATTCACAAGTATGTTGTAGGACTTCATGTCTCCGTGTAGGATCTGCATCTTTGTGTGAAGATAGTCCAGACCATTGGCTATGTCTACTGCTACCTGGAACATGGGTTTAGCTGTTTTATTAAGTTTTAGAGTACTTTATTAAATTCAGTTTATGGTTATAACAGCACACAAAACATTTTTTCTATTTAATGTGTATGTAAATAACTAGTTTCTGCCCGCGGCTTCGCCCGCGTGAAAGGTTTCTTCATACAAACTTTAGACCCCTGTTTCATACCCTAGGGGCTGAATTTTGGAAAATCCTCTCTTAGTGCTCGCCTACGTCATAAAAGGAAGCCTTGTGCAAAATTTCACGCTCCTAGTCCCAGTAGTTTCGGCTGTGTGTTGATATGTCAGTCAGTCAGTTTCTCTTTTTATATATATAGATAATACTGAGGCGGCAACTCCAAAAGTTATAAATAATAAATGTTTAAAGTTATACTTCATGGACCTATCTGATGAATTTAAACTAAAAATTGTGTGGCAAAATATTTAGGAAATACATCACCAAAATTCTAACCCACGATTTCTGATTTAAGCATTTGAAGTTGAGTATTTCTCAAACTCTACTTTAGCCTGAAAATCTGTCAAAATTTGGCGTTATTGTAGGGTTTGAGAAGTGCTTAACTCAAAATACCCAACTCAGAAACTTGTCCTAAGGGTTGCAGGTGCGATTGTAAAAGAGTGTGAATCTACAATAACTTAAATATGAACTTTAATATGAAAAGGACTTAAATATGAACTTTTGATGAGTGTAATGACTTACTTTCAATATTTGCTTTGGCAAAAATGGTTCACCATCGTCTTCTACTCTTTTCTCAATCATATCACCAAGGGACAGGTCACAGGCCTCCATCCCTAAATACAGGACCTTTGTCTTGCTGAACGCACGGAACCCGACGATATTAGGATGTGACATGCGCTGCAGAAGTTCGGCTTCGGCCTTTATACGGTCGGTGTAAACTTTGTTCGGTTTTACTCGTTTGTTCAGCATTTTGAGAGCCCATGGCGAACGAATTTTACCCGCACGAGGAGATCTGACCAATTGCATCACACTTACACCTAAAATTTTTACATAAACATTGTTATGACTAAAGTTTCAACCACGCCGAGAAGTCATTTATAAAACTATAAAACGTAGTATTTTTACCTGTTCCATAGCCAAGTCTATTTAAAAACGGTGACGGCGGTATTGTGATTTTGTCGTTAATATCCAGGGTTTTGTTTTTGATAGGCGTCTTGAACTCAGTCATGTTTAATGTTTATTTATTTGTCGAAAGCACTCAGTGATATATAATGTACTCTGTGACTCAGTGATACGATAGATACGTTAACATTCAAATTCAAACGTTTTTTGTCTCGGTATGAAAACGCTTGTTTTGAAATTTACGCCACGTTCCGACTCACGATAACATGGCTATTAGCGCCGCGACAACAAACGTTTTATCGTTGCAAACGACGCTTGGCTCGCTTACAGCAATTATGTCGTGCGTGAGTCGGAACGCGGCATTGAATTTACTTGATTGACAGTGACATAATAGAAGTGCTACCAACTTCAAGAGACAACAAAATAATGACAAATTGCTGTCCCGCTCCGTATAAACCGCAATGAAAGAGAAACACCGAAAACATGATGCTAAAGACTATATTAAAAACTGATAGTAACATGGAATGCGGCGGTTTTCGTCTAGAAATGGAACTTGAACTAGTGTACCATAAACGGGTGATTCTTTGAAACCGTGAGAGTGTTTCATTCGTCTGGCCCAGTTTTTTCTTTACAATTTGATATTTTTATTTGCATATTAGTTTTCCCCGATCACTAAATGTATCACAAATGAAAAAAAAAATGTTCACTCATTTGCGCCCAGTAGCTTTACAAAGGTAGATAGGTACGAAAACTAGGCCAGATGAATGAGAACGTTTTATGAATCAACTAAAGAACGTTTTATGTTGCTAGCTTTAGAATGAATAAAGATCGACACCCGCATCGAACAAGGCAGTATCTCGGATTACAGTCCAAACAAAATTCAAAAATGGCACTATCACTATAAGGTTCATTTTGAAAAATCACTGAATTAATGTTACAACCTTGTTCGTTGCGGGTTTCGAGATATAATTTATGTCACTTTGAAAAAAGTCGACTTCGGACACTTTTTTTTCAAAGATTCAAAGCATTTTATTTCAATAACATTTACAGGCACTTTTGAAATATCACGAAGTCAGTTAGTCAGAAAAAATGATGCTAATTGCACATTCTAAAGCGTAGAAAAACACAAATAGCTCCTCAATCAAACTAAAACAGAGCGTACCCTCTACAATATACTGCTATGGAAGTACGGCTAGAGCCTTTTGTACAAAAGGAACCTTTTACACTAAGTATTCCTATTTTTTTTTTGCACTAAGAAAGCGTTTTTGGAATTTCAACTGTACCTAAGGGCTGAAACTGCGTAAAGCGGACGTCCGCGCGGGCATACGTCACGACACGACTACATGCAAACCGTTAAAGTTGAACTAGTGACACTGCGCCGATAATAATCCTGTTTCCGCGACGGGGGGCGCCAGCGTGAACACGCGCGACGTCACGCGACCCATGCTCGTCGCAAAAGTATTTTTGTATGTTCAACACGCTTGTTGAACGACCCCTTGTGAAACCGAACTATTTGGAACGTAATTAGTTAATCCATTAAAAATCTTTTTATATACTTACACTAAAATAAGCTACTCAAATATTTTACTAAAGGTATTGGCACAAGTGTATAATTCATAGGGTCAGGTACTACCCGCATTAAATAACAATATTATTTTACTATTCTTCATTAGGTCAGGAAACCTCGATCAAAACAATGATTAAAATATACATTGATAATAATCTTTATTATTACGTACTTAAAATTTATAACAATTATTTATAATAAACTGCTACTAAATAATATAATCTCTTCTCTTTCTTGTACTTTTTTTAAGACTACATTTAATTTTATATGTAAAGAAAAGGTCCTCATGGCCGAGTTACATGATTTTATTTTGCTTGCTCTGAACGCCTTTTTTTTTACAAAAATTGTCTCCGCTGCGGACTTGTTTTCCTCACCCTCACTAGTAAGTGTATTTAGGGCGTTTTATAGTTAGCAAGGACTGAAGGCTACTCAAACTTGTCTGAGATTGAGTAGAAAGCACTTCGGGAAGATTTTATATAGCGAGCGATCTAGAGATACTCTCATAGGGGGTTTGGGTCAAAGTAGATGCATATATCTTGTGATGCAGATGGTACAAATTGACAATTATATTTTTTTTCTAATAATTATTTTAATTTAAAGATAATTTAGGTAGGTACCTACCTATTGAACACAAGCTTAGTCACTTGGCAGACTTGTTGCATGCAACTTGAACAAATTCATTAAACCCCAAGCGAACGCCGGCGTTCGCTCGCTCATTGTTTTTCTATTGTGTCTCTAATTATGCTAAAGATGACTCTGTTTTAAAATGACTGTAAGTTTAGTATACTACCTAGGCGGTTTCTTAATTAAAAAAATATAATAGGTACCCAGCTTTGATTAAATACCTACCTATAAATGTAGCTATCTCGTGGTCGCACATGAGACAGCACTATAAAACTTCAATGAGATTATTACGTAAACTTTTCCGTAAATATGACCAGTGAAATACACTAAAAACTAACTATTACAGTCTATTAATTCTCATACAAAAACTATTACTTTAATTGCCGAAATTATTCTAAAAACATAAAAATTGACTCGAGTCGACCTCTCAGTGACAGTCACAGAGTACCTTTTTAGTGACAGTGACAGGCCTTTGTTTGGCCAACTTTTTAAAGTTCGCCAAGCAAAAAAACCAGCATGTCGAATGAGACAGAGCATGTTATGTTTTGTCTCAATTTTCTTACTTATTTCGTATATATGCTTCTCACTTCCGCAATTCCCTAGTCTCATTGCTACATCTAGAGGTATATAATCTAAGGTACCCAGTTATAGGCGCGATGCTATGATTGACAAAAGCAAAGCATGTCCCCTGACATGATTGCAAGTATTATTTTCATATAACACGGCCATAAGATAACTTTTTTTACAAAACTTTGAGGCCACATTAAGGGCTAATATACCTACATTTAATAAGCAATAAAAATAGGATGTCTTAGGGTTTATAAAACAGCGATAAAAAAAAATAGTATACCTCAATGATTTCGAAAGAGTAATATATATGTCAATGGTATACCTAGTTTAGGTAGTAGTACATATTTTACGAAACATTTAGGTAATATCTTTGAAACTAAAAACGACCGTGAGGTACCTTTTGGCCGTTTTCACATTAGATGTAACGATAACGACACCATATCGGCGGACTGGAAGATTTATTTATCTGACGATGTCAAGTTGGTATTAACCAACAGTTTGTATGCGTTATACCACCGAGCAGTCTCGAGTATCTAGTCGTACTAACAATTAAATCTTTCGTCAAAAAATATATGAAACTACCATTCGGCCAATATCGTGTCGTTATCGTTGTCGTCTAATATGAAAACGGCCTTTCTAAAAATAATGTGATTGATAAATCGACACAAATAATCAATTTACCCATGTACTGGGAAAGGCTTTCCATGGTTCATTTGCAAGGTTGAAAAAATTTTAGGGATTATCATAAAATAAACAATTATTTAACTTATAAACATTGTATTAACACATAGCATGTTAAGTTATACAATCAGTACAGTTGTTTTTTTTTACGTAACGTTTTAAATACAAATTGTGTTTCTGTTACCAGACAAAACGCATAAAAAATTAAAATACCATGATAGAAAAGTATTACTTAATAAAATATAGAGAAAGTATTGTATGAAAATATTGTGCTGACTGCAGGATAGTCAAACACATCATGTCCTACAAACTAAGTACTTATATTATTCAGTCAATTAATTCTACACAATAATGTAAAATCATCATTATCACAATTAGGTAGGTAAAATACTCATTAGTAGTTTTACCCTCAATAGTAAATACTTCACATCACATATCAACCCGTACATTCTTTTAATCGAATAAAACTTCATGCACACAGTCAAGTCACCGTCACGTCTCGGACACATCTGTCATTAACATACACTCTGACTGATTGATTATTTGACCACCAGAGGATCTACCATGAGTTCATAACACGATCCATTTTTGGGCACGCTAAAATTATGGCAGTAAGTCCCCTCTTTGAGGAGTGGCTAGAGCGGCAACATGGCGTCCTCACTTTCCGCCGAATGACGCAGGTCCTCACCGGACATGGCAAGTTCGGGAGGTTCCTGCGTCGGATTCAGGCGGAAGAAACGCCCGGATTTCATCATTGTCATCATTGTGTGGACCGCCCGGAGGACACGGTGGAGCATACGGTGGAGGTGTAACCCGCTTGGGCGGAGCACCGTCGTGTCCTCGTGGAGGCAATCGGCGGCAGCGACCTCTCGCGTCAGGCCCTGGTTCGGGCTATGGTCCGAAGCGAGGAGGAATGGCAGGCGGTGGCCTCCTTCTGCGAAGTAGTAATGCTAGCGAAGGAGGAGGCCGCACGCGTGAGGGAACGAATGTCCTCACGCCCCAGACGCCGAGATTCTGACCCCCACTACCAGCCACGGTAGACGCGGGCTTGCGGACGTCGAGCAATGGGTAGCTTGCCGTCCGGCCGTCCAGTAATTGACCGGACCGAGCCCAGTCGTCAACAGCGCGTAGTGATCCACGCACTCTTCAAAGAGATGTCAGCAAACCATAGGGGCCCAGCAGGTCCGATGCCCGCTAGCTGCCGACCGCGGGGAATTTTTGAAAAGGAAATCCGTAGTCCTAGAACGCAAAGGGCAACTGAAGGACATAGGTGTGGTTTTAGTCAGTAAAAGTCTGACACGCCCTACCGCACCGCCCAGAGCGGTAGAAGTTATTAGATTATTTCCACATTAAAAAAAAAAACGCAATCCATTTTACGACCTAAACTGAACTGTTACAAGGGGTGGAGCTATATAGGAACTCGCACGCCTCACATTTTCCCACGGCACGGTAAGGCCCCAGGTTATCGCTGATTCTGTGTTTGCAGTGGTTTGCATGCAATAGTGTCTTGTCCCAATTTGACCTGACTGATGTGTGTGTAAGAAACCTAATGAGATCCATCTTATAACTAGTTTTAAAGCCTTATATAAACGAGCAGCCTATCTCGTTGAGTTCTCGCAATGGTTGAGTTCTCGCCCTATCTCGTTGAGGCATAACGTCTCGCTATGGTTGAGGTGAGGAAACCAAACTCCATAGCGTAGATGGTTGAGCATGTCATTTGCGGCGGCGCACAGATGCTGCGCGGTCAGACGCCTGGCTGGTTCAGTCTCTGTGCACCAGTAGAATAGTGTTAGCGGGTGCATGAACTGCTTCTCTGACACGTTTACTTGCACTGCGGGTCTGGTACCTGGAAAATAAATATTCATTTATTACTGCATATGCGTTTTAAAAGAGTAAAGTAGTTAGATGAGTAAATCAAAATATCATGTTATCTGTAGTTATTGATTGACACAAAATTTAAGAACAGATTCTACTAAGAACAGGTAGAAACATAGAAACGTTCAGTCTTAAACTCACCATATCTACCAGTGAAGTAATCTTCGACACTGTCAAGACTATCACCGAGACTATCACTGATACTATCATTGAGACTGTCATTGAGGCTATCACCGAGACTACTATTGTCGTCTGTGGAGGTCTGTCCACACGTACAGCCTGGCACTGCGTGTGGAGGCATCAGGGTCAACATCTCCCACAGTGTGAGGCCTAGTGACCATATGTCCGTCTTACACGATATCTCGCCTCCATGGATCACTTCCGGGGCACTCCATGCATCTGTACCTGGAATATAAAGAGTATTTGTTGAGAAGAGTACATAAAGTCTAGGATTTACTTTTGTAGAAGCAAATGTTGCTTTACTTTAACATCTTAGAAGAATAAATCAATGAGTCCCTGAACAACAAAGCCCTCTTTCAATGATTTTGCCAAAATTTCGGGTAACTGCCTTTAAAAAACAATTAAAGGCTTCTGCTCGTAAAAAGAACCCATTTAATACATTTTTCATAATTTAATATTTTACTAAAGGTGGGTACTCCACCTTTAGTAAAATGTTTAAGAAAAATTATTTTAGAGCAATTACAAAGATTTTATAATAGATATAAATTGTTGCCTAACAAACAGTTCAGTTTTACAAGGGGTCTTTCAATAACCGATGCCGATGTTGAACTGTCCTAAAAATATATATGCCCTGGGCATATTTTGCGATTTGTCTAAGGCCTTTGATTGCGTTCTCCATGAAACATTATTAAGGAAACTACACCATTAGGGGATTTGGAACTCTTCCCTGGATCTTCTTGCGTCATGTCTGAACGACTGGATTCGAGAGTTTGATGTAAACGTAAAAAGATCTCCCGGGTCTGTATTAACAATGGTGTCCCCCAGGGCTCTATTTTTAACCCATTTTTGTTTCTTATTTATACATAAATAAATGACTGATAAAGGATAACCATGATATTTATAGTGTTGTTTGCATACGACATTCAACTTTTGTTTAAACTTAAACATCAGTAGCCGGTTACTGATGATATAAATATCAAGAACCAAGGTTACCGACATAGCACGAAGTATCGCCAAACTTAAGTGGCAATGGGCAGGGCACATTGTACGCAGAACAGATAGCCGTTGGGGCCGAAAGGATCTGGGTTGCGACCGCGTACCGGAAGACGCAGCGTTGGAAGGCCTCCCACAAGGTGGACCGATGACCTGGTCAAGGTCGCTGGAATCCGATGGATGCGAGACGCGCAGGACCGGTCGTTGTGACGACGCTTGGGGGAGGCCTATGTCCAACAGTGGACGTCTTTCGGCTGTAATGATGATGATGATGAAGAAATTCATATTACAATTGTATGCAATGTGTACTGAATTAGTACATACTTAAAAAAATAAGTAGCTACTACCTACCTTAACTGGTTAAGAAGTACAAGCAATTGAATTATGGGTTAAAAATCTTCATGGTTCTCATACGATTTGATCATTACATGTATGCCATGCGGACTTTAAGAGACATTTACCTCAGAGTTGATTTCGGTTTTTCTTCTCAGGGTAGTTAGGAAACATAGACCTCATCTAGTTTAAAGAGAAGAAAAAATTTACGTGTATAAGTATTTTTTTAAAACCTTTTTGCAAAATAAATATCATTTATTAGAACGCAGTATTAATCACCAGACTTCCTCAGTGTATGGACCATTTTACACATATTATCTATCTCATGGCGTCAATCATACTTTGTTTTAAAAACGACTTACCAGAATAAACAGCTTGCCCTGCCCTATTTTTGTCAAACACGCCATTCTCGTCAAGCGGTAAGGTGACTGTGAAGTCACACAGCTTACAGATCTCAAACTTTCCTTTCACAAGGATATTGTAGGACTTAATGTCTCCGTGTAGGATCTGCACCTTTGTATGAAGGTAGTCCAGTGCACTGGCTATGTCTGCTGCTACCTGGAAGAAGAGTTTCCTGGTTATTACTGAGATTGCACTAGTCAGCGACTTGAGCTCATTAATGAACGTCGTTAAAATGCATGCTATCTCATCCAATATCATGTGCAACAGATAAAAATAATTTGTTGAGCAATAAAAAGCTAGAGCACACACGAATACACACTCCCATAACATATAAGATGATATATTAAGAAAAGAGTGCGTATTTTATGAACAGACCTTTGGGCATCTAGATATTGTGAAAAACCTACTGAATTTATCTGTTTAAAACAAAATTTATTAAATGATTGAAGTATTTGTTCAATAATTTAATAAATTCCATAACGTTTTCGCGGTTGCACAACGACATGCTTTACAATACTTTGCTTGCAGTCCAACCTTACCACCTCCCTCAGAGGTGGTAAGGTTGGACAGCTCGGGTAAATCAATGGAGTCTGCTTTTTACCTCGTGGTAAGTCAAATAGAGGAAGCGATTCATCAGAAAGGTAGGTACCTGCCTGGGCACTTTCACACACATCGATGGAGCTTTCGACAGAACAAATTTAAAAAAGTAATATACCACCCTCTCCAAGCATGGAGTAGAACAGGTACTTATTGATTGGATTACAATAAATTGCAATGTGTTAAGTAAACAAATATTTCGCCTTGAAGAAGAACACCAGTTGGCCTTGATGCTGCTGGTCAATACAGAGCTCCAGCTTTCTTACAAGGTCAAATACCTGGACCGGATAGCAAATCAATTTATATTTGACATAAAATATAAAATCCAATTGCATGAGTACTATTGCTGCGAAGGGCTGTGTCCCACAGAGCTGCGGATCATCACTCTCATCACTGATGAATCCAAAACAGGTACAGGTATCTTCTCAGAGGATCTCAACATTTACATAGCCATGCCATTGGGGTTCATAACAAAGTGTTCCAAGCTGAGTGTTTGGGTATTTCCCTGGCAGCTTTAGCACAACCAGGCAAGTTAAGGACCACTCAATATGCATTACTCTTGGCCAGCATGGCTGTCCTACAAGCAATGAACAGCCACACATTTATTTTTTGGCTGATACTTGAGTGTCACCTGGCTGATAAACACAAGTAACCACTGAATGGATTAAAAGACACAGCAATTCTCAAGACAACAATGTAGCAGACAAACTTCCCAGAAGGTCTTGAGTATGGTGATGATGGGGTCTGAATTTATGCCGCTCCCCTTCGTTTACTTATGCAAACCGGTAAGGAAATGCACCAGAGTATAGACCTCTGGTCCACTATGAGTAGATCATAGTAAATGCATGCAGGCCAAGGAAGCACTTCTCACATTGATGGTCATTTCGCAAAACAGGCCCCATGACAGACTGAACCTTTTTGACTGGCCTGTTGGTCTAGTGGTTAGTGGCCCTGACTGCTATGCCGGAGGTCGTGGGTTCGATTCCCACCCAGGACAAATGTTTGTGTGATGAGCACGATCATTTGTTCTGTGTCTGGGTGTAATTTATCTATATATGTATGTATTTAGAAATATATAAGTATGTTTATCAGGTGTCTAGTACCCATAACACAAGCTCTGCTTAGCTTGGGACTAGACGGCGTTGTGTGATAGTTGTGGAATATAAAAAATATAAAAAATATAAAAAAAAAAAAACCTGACAGTTGCGGAAAGTCACGGTTATTACTAGAAACTGTGGGACCTTTAAAAAGCACCACACTGTCATGAAAGTTACAGACAGCCTACTCTACATAAGTTACAATAAAGCTGTACTTAAACATAAACTTTGACTTACTTTCAATATTTGCTTCGGCAAGAATTGTTCATAATTAGTTACAATTTTTCTCTCCATTATTTCACCAAGGAACAGGGGACAGCCCTCCATCGCTAAATACTGGATCTTCGAATGCTTGCTGGACATGCGGAACTTGGCGATGTTAGAGTGTGATATGCGCTTCAGAATATTGGCTTCGGCTATTTTTGATTCTTTGTTTGGTTTTACGCGTTTGCTCAGTAATTTATAAGCCCATGGCGAATTTATCACCGCTCGAGGGGATCTGGAGAGCTCCACACCTAAATTTTTTAGATAAACATTGTTTTAACATAAGTTTCAAGCACAGAAGTAATGCATAAAAGTGTGGTATTTTATTTAAAAAACGTGGTATTTTTACCTGTTCCATAGCCAAGTCTGTTTAAAAACGGTGACGAAGGTATTGTAATTTTTTGGTCAGCCAGGATTGTTTCGCTAAGCATCTTGAACTCAGTTATGATTAATATTTATTGTCGAAATCACTCAACGACGCGATAGGTAAGTTCACTTTCAAACGAAGGATAATAATGACTACTAATAACACATTACACATGTGCTCTGCTGAGCACAGCTACTGACTGACTGACACAGAGTACTTTGGTCTGACTAGTGACTGACTGACTACTATACATAAAAAGGTACCTACTCTGTGTGACTGACTGACACTGACTGGTCGGTGTTTTGTTTTACGCTTGTTTTGAAATTTGCACCGCGTTCCGATTCACGCTATCGTGGCTGTTAGCCTTTCAACAAATCGTTGATGTAATGCGCAGCGCTAAGCGGTCACTCGACAGTGCAGCAGTGGAACGACTGCTCGCGCGCTTATAGCGTTCCGTGCGTGAGTCGGAACGCGGTAGCAGTGCTACCAACATCAAAAGTCAATAAATGCTGTCTCGTTCCGGATGTATCGCAAAGAAAGAGAAACGTGTATTATCTATAGAGAACTATAAATGTTTTGTCCCCTTTTTATTATTATTAGCATGATGATCAATGGATGCATCGCTACAAAAACTGATCAAGTGGTAGAAATACTTTGTAAAGAATACTGTTATTATTCTTGACAACCATTTTCATCTCATATCTTGACATTGGCATTTTAATCGGACGTTCGTCAATGGAGACAAAATTAAATTGAATTGAATAAAATTATGACAAATTGCTGTCCCGTTCTGGATATGAGACTATGAGAATGTATCGCTCGCAAAGAAAACATCATGTTGCAGACTAATATTATAAACTGGTACTAGTTTCGCCCACTCGATAGTTTCACCTAGGGATATGAAAAATAGTTTACGTCCTATTCTCACACCTACTGAATATACCTACACATATTTCATAAGAATCGGTCAAGCCGTTTCGGAGGAGTTTTGTTACAACACTGTAAAAAGAATTTTTATATTAGATTTAAAGTAGTATGGAATGCAGCGTTCATTCGTCTAGAAACGGAACTTGACTGAATTTGATATTGATATTTTCTTTCTGAATTATATGCTTTGATTCTTCTTCGTTATAACAATTATAATAGTACGTACGGGCGCCGATTATACTAATACCTACTTATAATCTATTTCATAAGATAAAATGATCATAGATGTTCAAAGTGTCAGAAAGCTCCCTATTTATCTTGTGTTCAGAGGCGTTCTGTTCAAGCGTAAGGGAATGTCAGTTTGCCCAACACTGCTTTCTTCCTAGCAGGCAGAAGGAACATAATTACATAATTATCAAAGATAATATTAAGACAATAAGTTCACGATTATAACTAGTTTGGCAATTACATTTTAGGACATCTTATTACACTAAAAAGTATTTAGAACGTACAGTTTTGACGTAGGTATTTCTGTGTAGTTTTTCCCCGCTATTTTATAGAAATACAAATGGAGTCAGGTAGGTATCTATTAAAGAAAACAGAATTGCTGCAATTGATCTGCATAAAATGCGAATGTAACCTGCATTTTTTTTAAGCTCTACTGAAGCTTGGTAACAGTCGTACCTACCTATTTGTTTATTGTAGGCATAGATAGATACAGCTGCACTTCTTCGGTTGGTTGATTTCAGTCAACATTAGCGGGCTTTACAGTCATTCTTTCGCGTACGAAGCCTGTAAGAAAAGTCACGAATTCCATGACCAGTTCTATATATTAATCTATGCAGTGTGATGTTTTTAGTCACAAATAAATCACCACGTTTGCTATTTTCTAAAACACCGTTCCATAGTTCAAGGAAGTGCACCTAATAAACATAGGTATGGTCCAAACGAGCGGATTAATTAGTGAATGGAACGGGCGTGTGATCAGTGTGCGAATACAATAGAGGGCCGCATTCCTTAGATAAGGGTTCAGGTTGTTTACAAGTAATTTAGTGAATGAAGTTGAGGCCGCAGGGGTCTTAGGTAGTGATAGCCCTATGGGTAGTTGCTTTCATTGTGTTTATGGATAATCCAGAATCGGTTAGATTTCGTATGGTATAAATAGGTATCCTGACTTCTTTTTGTACGTCCAAGCGGGGCCCCTCAATGCGCGGGGCCCGTAGCATTTGCTACTCTTGCTATGAGCCTAATCCGGCACTGCTATAAAGCTCGCTATAAATTTCTGTGTATAGAGAGCTATTAGCGCGGGCTTTACACAGTCGTTTCCGCTTGTGAAGATGTTGGATGTTGGAGAAAGACCATGCGTACTGCACTTGCCACCCTTATCAGTCGCGCATACTATTACTACCGTTAGATCCCTAGAGAGAGACAGAATGACTTGCTTGGTGATGGTTGTATGACATATAAAACACCATTATCGAGCAGGTGGTGTTAAAAAAAATATTTAAAGGACGTGGACGATAATTAAAAATATCTTTAAAAATTGATTTAGTTTTTGTCCATAAACGAATAGGTACCGGGTGGATAAAATTTGAGAAATAGTTATTCTTTAATCTTAAAAGAAATAATTAAAGATGATACACAATGTTATTGTGACACATATTTCTGATTGAAAATGATTTTTTTTTGTTAATCTATACTATAACATATAATAAAAATTGAAAACAAAATTATTTTCCATACGAATTCTATAGAAAACACACGCATGACTTAATTTAGGTGTCTTCAAGGCTAGAGTGAATAGGCTCTTAATAAACTAGTGCGCCTCACCATCAATGATTGCATCGCTGCTTACCATCAGGTGGGATCGCAGTCAAGCCCTGGTTTATATGAATTAAATAAAAAAAAAGAAAAGTCACGAATTCCATGTCTAGTTCAATATATTAATACTTGCAGTATGATGTTATTTAGTCGCAAATAAATCACCACGTTTGCTATTTTTTAACCGACTTCAAAAAAAAGGAGGAGGTTATTCAATTAAGTTGTATTTTTTTTTAATCATTTTTTTTATGTTTGTTACCTCAGAACTCCGTCGTTTATGGACCGATTTGCAAATTTTTTTTTTCCCTTTATAGGATATGCTTCCAGATTGGTCCCATTTTTTTCAAAATCCAGTTCTAATGATGGGATCCATGAGGAATCGAGGGAACTCCTCAAAAATTATAGGCAACTCTATAGTAATTTTAGTATTTTCATCAAGAACTTAAGCATTTACAGTCAAAAAGTAACATTTAATGAAGTGGAACTGATGAAGAAGACCAGAAATGGTCAACGGAACTTCATACTCAAATAGATATCACAATGAAGATATAGTTAAGCGACTATGACAATACAAATAAATGAATGATTCTGAATAGTTACGTTGAAAATGGTATCATCGAAGTGATCTGATGATGATGATGGAGCCGGAAGGTAGGCACTGGAACTCCGTAATTAATCAATGTAACCTAGCCGTGTTTGGACTTATTAGAATTGTCATGAGATGCACTTTGGCTATAAGGTACTATCGAACTGATCTGATGATGGAGCCGGAAGCTAGGCACAGGAACTCCGTAATTAATCAATGTATCCTAGCCGTGTTTGGGCTTATTAGGATTGTTGTGAGATGCTCTTTGGCTATAAGGTACTATCGAACTGATCTGATGATGGAGCCGAAAGGAGGAAGGTAGACACAGGAACTTTATAATAAAACAATGTAACCTAGGCAGTATTTGGGTTATTTGGAATTGTCATGAGAAATAGGCACTCTATTTATAAGTGTATCGCAACTAAAAAGTGTGAAATAAAAACTTTTTACAAAAAAAAAAATAACCGACTTCACTAAAAAAAACACTAAAAGGATCAAAATAACTTTAATTTCGGAAGTCGGTGTTAAATAAGAAACAAACAATACCGAGAAACACCGACTTCCAAAATTAAAGTTATTTTGATCCTTTTAGTGTTTTTTTTTTTAGTGAAGTCGTTTATTTTTTTTTTGTAAAAAGTTTTTTCTAAAACACCGTTCCATAGTTCAAGGAAATGCACCTAATAAAAATAGGTATGCTCCAAACGAGCTGGATTAATTAGTGAATAGAACGGGCGTGTGGTCTCGGTGCGCGAATACAATAGAGGGCCGCATTCCTTAGATAAGGGTTCAGGTTGTTTACAAGTAATTTAGTGAATGAAGTTACTTATGAAAACCTTCCAAAGTTGAACGATTTTCGTGCGAAATGTTTTAGGTGGTCTTTTATTTAATTTGCGAAATGACGTCACCAACTCCAGAGCAGTCTAAATATTTATCTACGTTAGAAGATGTGGCTAGTATGATACGGGAAGCGCAAGTTAACATAAAAAGTGTCCCAAACAGCGATTAACAGCAGGTTATGTCAAAGCGAGAATAAAAGCCATTGAAGAAGATTGGGTTGTGTTCAAACAAACGCATAGCAGCCTTATTAAGAGTACTTACACCACAAGAACAGCGGGGCACGTTGCCTTAATTTCTTAATGTAGAATACTTATTATACGTACGAAGAAATGTATCTCCATTTACAAGCGGATTTGACCGATCTCCTAACAAATTTGGAGTTACAATAGAGGTCACTAAAAGCGTCCAGCATGTCTACATTATCACACGAAGGTAAGCTACCGTTTGCTAAGCTATCGAGAATACAGCTACCTACCTTTTCGGGCAGATATGAAGAATGGCCAACATACATTCACGTAAACCTCACTCTCTCTTGCATGAAGCAAAAGAAATAAAACAAGAGAGTGATAAAGAAGAGAGTAACAAACAAGAAGAACAAATGAAGAAGGTTACAAGCGCACACTTCGTTATTGGCAACAGCACAAGTACATGTTACATCAAGCGTCGGTGAAACACATGTACTGCGGGTATTGATTGACCAAGGCTCAGACTCAGAGGCCTCACTTGTATCTTCAAGAGTAGTCGAGATCTTGAAGTTGAAGAAGACACGCATCACCGGTGTGGTCTCAGGTGTTGGAGAAGGAAACTTTTTTTTAAACCAATGAAAACTCTTTCAAATTACTTATTTTTCTTAGAGGCCGCAGGGGTCTTAGGTATTGATAGCCCTATGGGTAGTTGCTTACATTGTGTTTATGGATAATCCAGAATCGGTTAGATTTCATATGGTATAAATAGCTGGTATCCTGACTTCTTTTTGTACGTCCAAGCGGGGCCCCTCAATGCGCGGGGCCCATAGCATTTGCTACTCTTGCTATGAACCTAATCCGGCACTGCTATTAAGCTCGCTTACGTCACATAGCTACGGTTATGAGTTTGATATAATTTGATTCAACAATTTATTGAATAATGGCTGCACATATATACACCTATACACGGACGTTCTTTCCGCTATGACAGAAATGAATACAATAAATTGTGCACGAAAGACCATTAGCTTAAAAAAACATCAAGAATATAATCAAGTGCAGGCATTCACACACATAATCCTATACACGCGATAGAATTGCTGTGTAAAGGCACAGTAAAGATAAATATTAGCGGGCTGTACGCAGTCTTCTCACTAGTCATCATTATTTGACTGGCCTGTTGGTCTAGTAGTTAGTGGCCCTGACTGCTATGCCAGAGGTCGTGGGTTCGACTCCCACCCAGGACAAATGTTTGTGTGACGAGCACGATCATTTGTTCAGTGTTTGGGTGTAATTTATCTATAATATGTATGTATTTAGAAATATATTATAAGTATGTTTATCAGTTGTCTAGTACTCATAACACAAGCCCTGCTTAGCTTGGGTCTAGACGACTTTGTGTGATAGTTGTGGAATATTATTATTATTATTTCGTTTATTCATTGTTCTAACATATAAATTATATTTTTAAATATTTCAATAAAAAAATAAAAAAAAACATTAAAAAATATAAAAAAAAGTGTCCCACCGGTATCGGGAACAGGGTCCAAGCTACCGGCGGTCAGGGCTCCAGAGAAAGGAACCTACTAACAATACGAGCCGTGTCCAGGAGTACCGCTTTCTGGATCAAGCCCTTGATCCAGCCGCCTAACGCGAGCCTCCTAAGGTGTTGGTCGAGGCTCTTGGCTATTAAGCCATTGGCTGATACGACTATCGGTACAATGATCGCCGAGTCTACATCCCACATGTCGACAACCTCGCGAGCCAAGTCTATATACTTGATTTGTTTGTCTTTCTCGGCTTTCACGAGGTTCTCGTCATGCGGAACGGATAATATGTCAACAATCATTGTACGCCTCTCTCTTCGGTCCACCACCACTATATCAGGCTTATTGGCTACAATAGTCCTGTCAGTGATGATGGACCGGTCCCAGTACAGCGTGATATCGCCATTATCGAGAACTGGGTCGGGCACATACCTGTAGTATGGCACCTCCGATTCCACAAGAGAGTAATTCAGAGCAAGTTGCTGATGGAAAATCCTGGCAACAAGGTTGTGTCTATGCAAGTATTCCCCGTTAGCTAGACGAGAACAACCAGAAATAATGTTGCGGATTGATTCACCCGGTCGGTGACATGCCCGACAAATTTCAACCGTGCCGTCCTTTACAATAAATCTCCGGTAGTTATTCGTCATGATAACTTCGTCCATAATTGCACAGACAAAACCTTCGGTTTCCCCAAAGAGGTCACCGACGCGCAGCCAGGCTACGGACGCTAGTTGATCTACATCGGGCCCAAGAAGGGCCCGGAAAAAGCGTCCGTGGAGTTCCTTACTCTGCCATACTTCCCTGCGATCGTTAGTGTCAAGCACTACAGGTTTGCGCCAGCTCTCGTTAGCCAAGGAGAGCGGGGTGAGTCCCTTGTCCACTGCCACTACATCACGATGCATACCCACGTCGGCGGCTAGGAAATATTCCCTGAGACTGCATACCTCGCGATTGTGCAGGGTCTTAGCATTTAAAAAGCCTCGACCCCCACACTTCCGCGGGATATACAGTCTCATCACCGACGATCGTGGGTGATGCATTCGGTATGCAGTCAGCAGTGTACGGACCCGCCTATCCAGGGCATCAAGTTCCGTTTGAGTCCATTTGAGTACGCCGAAAAAGTACATCAATACATGACATGACCCAACCGTTGAAGGCGCGCACCTTGTTTCCGCCTGAAAGAAGGCTATTGAATACCTTCTTCAGGCTTCCAAAAAAACGCTCCCTCAACGTTTGCTTCATGTCAATAGCATTGATGCCTAACGCTTCCGACATACCCAAATACTTATAGGTTTCGGTTGGAGAGAGAGATCTCAAGTTTATGCAATCCGAGAGTTGGGTAGGTACCCACGGATTCCACAATCTCAAAGAGAGGGTCTTTACATGCATGACTGCACATTTATCCACACCAAACTCCATCCTGATGGCACTACTGAAGGTTTCAGTTACCTTCAGTAGCTCCATCAGTTGCAGATTGTTGGGGGAAAAAAGTTTCAAGTCATCCGTGTAGAGGAGGTGAGATATAACCTGACCACCTCTCTTCAACCTATAGCCTAGGCCTGAATTCTCCAGCAGTGTGCTTAGAGGATTCAAGGCCAGGCAGAACCAAAGCGGACTCAAACTGTCACCCTGGAATATACCTCGCTCGATCCTTACCGGTTCGCTGTTCCTCTGGATATGTGGACATCCTGGATAGCGAAGGACCGTCCTCCATTGCCTCATACATGACATCAAGAAGGTGCGTAATGTTGCATCAATTTTGTATAATTCTAGCACCCTCATGAGCCATGTATGAGGAACTGAGTCGTAGGTCTTCTTATAGTCTATCCAATATGTCGACAGATCCTTTCGGGAACGCCGAACCTGTTGGCTAATGGCCATATCGATGAGGAGTAGCTCCTTAGTACCGCGGGACCCATTCCTACATCCATTATGAGAGGCAGACATGATAGCGTTATTATCTACATGGTGGTTAATCTTTGCTCTCAAAATGGATGTAAGAACCTTATAGACTGTCGGCAAACACGTAATCTTATCATTATTATTTTTATATATTTATTTATCTCAGCACCCTAAGGTCCTGGACCTTCGGAAGGCGTACGAGGAGCCGAAACTAACTCGCAGAGGCCCTTTTAGATGCTTTTAATGGAAAGTGGTACAAACCGGTGATTATCCCTGTACGCACTATGCTAGTGCATCCAAGGACAACCCCCGGTTGGTGGGAAACTATTGCGACATATGGAAAACTAAGATAATAAGGCTATGGTTTTTGGAGTCTTAAGTGGACTGGTTACCAGGAACTATGTTAAGACTATGGCCACTGCTTAAACAATGTTATTAATATCCATCAACAAAAGGCAGGGGGTGACTTGCACACTCAATAAATGGGCCCCCATAAACGGTCGCTAGCACGAAGTGACGTAGCAACAAGAGGGTAACATATCCTGAGGTGCTTAAGGAGTGGAGAGGTATACCACGGTTATCAGGACAATCCCGGAAGTACGATCAAGATCCCTACCAGCACCTTACTGGATTATACATCCTTCTCCCGAGCACGTTTGCTCTTGCGAATCTCCACTCAAGCCAGTCAATAAAGGCAAGAGAGAGGTGGGAGCTCTGTTCCTCGTCAGTGTTCACTACGGCCGGCCAATAAAGGCAAGCCTGAAGAACAAGAATTTTCCCGATTATTATTATTATTATTATTATCGAGCAGGTGGTGTTAAAAAAATATTTAAAGGACGTGGACGATAATTAAAAATAACTTTAAAAATTGTTTTAGTTTTTATCCATAAACGAATACTGGGTGGATAAAAATTGAGAAATAGTTATTCTTTAATCTTAAAATAAATAATTAAAGATGACACACAATGTTATTGTGACACATATTTCTGACTGAAAATATATTTTTTTTGTATATTATAACCTTTATTAAAAATTAAAAACAAAGTTATTTTCCATGCAAATTCTATAGAAAAGTCACGAATTCCATGTCCAGTTCAATATATTAATATATGCAGTGTGATGTTTTTAGTCGCTTTGGTCGCAAATAAATCACCACGTTTACTATTTTTGAAAACACCGATTCCATAGTTTAAGGAAGTGCACCTTAACAAAATAAACATAGGTATGGTCCAAACGAGCTGGATTAATTAGTGAATAGAACGGGCGTGTAGTCTCGGTGCGCGAATACAATAGAGGGCCGCATTCCTTAGATAAGGGTTCAGGTTGTTTACAAGTAATTTAGTGAATGAAGTTACTTATGAAAACCTAAGACATTCCAAACGTATTGAACGATTTTTGTGCGAAGTGTATTAGGGAAAAAACTCATTGTTCAGTTAAGCTCGCCTTTGTACATAAATTATCACTTCAATATCAAAAGTAGGTGGCCTTTTATTCAATTTGTGATATGACGTCGCCAACACTCTAGAGCACTCTAAATATTTATCTGCATTAAAAGATGTGGCTAGTATGATACGGGAAGCGCAAGTTAACATAAAAAGTGTCTACAGCGATAAACAACAGTTTATGTTAAAGCGAGAAAAAAAGGCATTGAAGAAGATTGGGATGTGATGTGTTCAAACAAACGCATAGCAGACTTATTCGAGTGTACTTACACCACAAAAACAGCGGGTCGCGTTGCCTTACTTTCTTAACGTAATGAAGAATACATATACGTACGAAGAAATGTATTTCTATTTACAAGCCGGTTTAACCGATTTCCTAACAAACTTGGAAACACAACAGCGGTCATTAAAAGCGTCCAGCATGTCACAAGCACACACTTCTCCAAGGAACAATCAGGTCGTCGAGTATAACATCAAGGCTCAGAGGCCTCACTTATATATTCAAGAGTAGTCGAGATCTTGAAGTTGAAGAAGACAAGCATCACCGGTGTGGTCTCAGGTGTTGGAGAAGGAAACTTTTTTGAAAACCAATTAAAACTCTTTCAAATTACTTATTTTTCTCAGAGGCCACAGGGCTTTTAGGTAGCGATAGCCTTTTAGGCAGTTGCTTACATTTTGTATCCTGATTTCTTTTTGTACCTACGTCCAAGCGGGGCCCCTCAATGCGCGGGGCCCGTAGCATTTGTTACTCTTGCTATAAGCCTAATCCGGCACTGCTATAAAGCTCGCTTACGTCACTATGCCTATGGTTACGGGTTTGATATAATTTTATTCAACAATTTATTGAATAATGGCTGCACTTAAACACCTACACACGGAAGTTCTTTCCGCTATGATAAAAATGAATTCGACAAATTGTGCGCGAAAGACCGTTAGCTTAAAAAAACTGGGCAAGTGCGAGGTTCCGTACAAACTTGAAAGGTAAATTGTGGTTTACGATTTATGACGTATTAAAAAAAAAACTACATAATAGATCACGTTCAAACCAATTTTCGGCGGAAGTTTGCATAGTAGTGTAAATCATATATTTTTTTTAGTTTTATCATTCTCTTATTTTAGAAGTTACAGGGGCCCCCTCTGTAATTTCTCACATACACATTTTACCACTTTGGAAGCGTCTCTCGCGCAAACTATTCATTTTAGAAAAAAAATATATTAGAAACCTCAATATCATTTTTGAAGACCTATTCATAGATAATCCACACGTATGGGTTTGATGAAAAAAAATTTTTGAGTTTCAGTTCTAAGTATGGGGAACCCCCAAAATTTATTGTTTTATTCTATTTTTGTGTAAAAATCTTAATGCGGTTCACAGAATACATACACTTACCAAGTTTCAACAGTATTCTTCTTATAGTTTCGGAAAAAAGTGACTGTGACATACGGATGGACAGACAGACAGACATGACGAATCCATAAGGGTTCCGTTTTTTGCCATTTGGCTACGGAACCCTGAAAACATCAAAAATATAATCGCACACGATTGAACGTGCAGGCATTCACACACACAATCCTGTACGGTCCTGAGGACGCGCGATAGAATTGCTGTGTAAAGGGGGCTATTAGCGGGCTTTACACAGTCGCTCCCGCTTGTAAAGATGTTGGATCGGGACGAGAAAGACCATGCGTACTGCGCTTGCCACCCTTATCAGTCACGCATGCTATCGTTAGATCCCTAGAGAGAGACAGAATCAGAATGACTTGCTTAGTGATGGTTGTATGACATATAAAACAGCATTATCGAGCAGGTGGTGTTAAAAAAAGTGACTTGGATGATAATTAAAAATAGCTTTAAAAATTGTTTTAGTTTTTGTCCATAAACGAATACTGGGTGGATGAAAATTGAGAAATAGTTATTCTTTAATCTTAAAAGAAATAATTAAAGGTTATACACAATGTTATTGTGACACATATTTCTGACTAAAAATGATTTTTTTTTTGTTAATCTATACTATAATCTATAATAATAAAGCAAGAGAGTTTTTGTTTGTTTAAACGTTGTAATTTCTGGAACTACCAGCCGGATATGAAAAATATTTAGCCAGGATCATGACGAATAGTATAGGCTAAATAATAACACGCTACAGCCCACGGTAGCGGAGCAGTAACCAAAGACGAAGTGAAACCGCGACGGAGAGTTAGTTATAGCTAGGGAATCTAATCCCGCATCAAAATTGCGATCCCACAAGCCTGAGGGACTAAAGTCATCAATCCCGCGGATCCTACGGGATTTACATGATTTGGATTTTTTAAATAACTGTTTGTTTTAAGTACATAAAAAAAAAAAAACAAACGATCCGGGCCCTGGTTCAGACCATGGTCAGAGGCGAGAGGGAATGGGAGCCGGGCGCTTCCTTCTGCGAAGCACTAATGGTAGCAAAAGAGACGGCCGCATGCTTGAGGGAACGGATATCTTCGCTCCTCAGCCACAGCGAACGTGACCTCCGAATATCAGCCACGGCAGGCGCGAGTTTGCGGTCGACGAGCAATGGGTAGCTTAGCGTTCGGCTGTCCAGTAATCGCCTTGACCGAGCCCGAATCATCGATGGAGCGTAGTTCTCCACGCGCACCTCCGCGCCTCAAAGGGATGTCAGCAAAACTGTAGGGGCCCAGCAGGGCTGATGCCCGTTGCGGCCGCACGGAATTACTGAAAAAGAAGCCTACGGACCCACACAGATGTGGTTTTAGTCAATAAAAGTCTGACACGCCCTTCAGCTCCATCCTAGAGTGGGAGAATTCATTGGATGATTTCCCACCGCAAAAAATGTCATAGAGTAGGATATAAGGAACCTAACACTGATATTGATTACGTTCTATTCAACTTACTACAATGAACACGCAAAATTAAAAAAAAATGCTTTAGTCAAGGTAAAAATGGAAATCAAATCTATTTTCCATACAATTTCTATAGAAAAGTTACGAATTCCATGTCCAGGTTTGTTATTTTCTAAAACGCCATTCCATAGTTTGTTTGTTATCCCTATAAAATAAAAAAAGATAAAGTAGTGAACCTTCATCATCATCATCATCATCATTTCAGCCGAAAGACGTCCACTGCTGGACATAGGCCTCCCCCAAGCGTCGCCACAACGAACGGTCCTGTGCGTCTCGCATCCATCGGACTCCCGCAATCGTTACCAAGTCATCGGTCCACCTTGTAGGAGGCCTTCCAACGCTACGTCTTCCGGTACGTGGTCGCCATTCCAGAACCTTTCGGCCCCAACGGCCATCTGTTCTGCGAGCAATGTGCCCTGCCCATTGCCACTTTAGTTTGGCGATTCTTCGTGCTATGTCGGCAACCTTGGTTCTCCTGCGGATATCCTCATTCCTGATTCGATCACGCAAGGAAACTCCGAGCATAGCCCTCTCCATTGCCCTTTGGGTGACTTTAAGCCTTCTAATGAGGCCCATTGTAAGCGACCACGTTTCGGAGCCATATGTCATCACTGGCAACACGCACTGGTCATAGACTTTCGTCTTGAGACACTGTGGTATATTGGACGAGAAGACACCGCGCAGCTTCCCGAACGCTGCCCAGCCGAGTCGGATTCGACGATTGATCTCTTTCTCGAAGTTAGACCTTCCCAACTGGACTGGAGTGAACCTTAACAAAATAAATATAGGTATGGTCCAAGGTCCAAAACGAGCCGAATTAATTAGTGAATGGAACTGGCGTGTGGTCCGTGTGCGAATACAATAGAGGGCCGCATTCCTTAGATAAGGGTTCAGGTTGATTACAAGTAATTTAGTGAATGAAGCTACTTATAAAAACCTAAGACATTCCAACGTATTGAACAATTTTTGTGCGAAGTGTATTATTTATTTAGTTATTTTTATTACGTGGCCTTTTATTTAATTTGCGAAATGACGGTCGTCGTCAACGTCAGAGCAGTCTAAATACTTATCTACGTTACAAGATGTGGCTAGTATGATACGGAAAGCGCAAGTTAACATAAAAAGTCTAATGTCCTAAATAGCAATTAACATTAGGTTGTGTTAAAACGAACATAAAAGCCACTGAAGAAGATTGGGATGTGTTCAAACAAACACATAGTACACCACAAGAACAGCGGGTCGCGTTGCCTTACTTTCTTAATGAAGAATACTTATTATAAGTACGTACGAAGAAATGTATATCTGTTTATAAGCGGATTTCCTAACAAACTTGGAGTCAGAACAGAGGCCATTAAAAGCATCCTCACACGAAGGTCACCTACCACCACGCTACCGTTTGGTAAGCTATCGAGAATACGGCTACCTTTTCGGGCAAATTCATATTTGCCCTTGAATGGCTTACGTAGATTCAAGTGAACATCTCTTTCTCTTGCATGAAGCAAAAGAAACAACATAAGAGAGTGACAAAGAAGAGAGTAACAAACAAGAAGAACAAAAGAAGAACACAAGCGCACACTTCTTCAAGTAACAATCTGGTCGTCGAGTTTTGTTGGCAATAACACAAGTATATGTTACATCAAGCGACGGCGAAATACATGTACTGCGGACATTGATTGCCCAAAGCTCAGAGGCCTCACTTATATCTTCAAGAGTAGTCGAGCTCTTGAGATTGAAGAAGACAAGCATCACCGGTGTGGTCCTAGGCATTGGAGAGGGAAACGTTTTTTGAAAACGAATGAAAACTTAATTTCAAATTACTTATTTATCTCAGAGGCCGCAGGGCTGTTAGGTAGCGATAGCCCTAAAGGCAGTTGTTTACATTGTGTTTATGGATAATCCAGAATCGGTTAGATTTCATATAGTATAAATAAATAGGTATCTTGACTTCTTTTTGGACGTACCAAGCGGGGCCCCTCAATGCGCGGGGCCCGTAGCATTTGCTTGCTACTCTTGCTTTGAGGCTAATCCGGCACTGCTGGTGTTTTTACATGTAAAATTATTACAAGCTCGTTTACGTCACAGTCTACGGTTACGGGTTTGATATTCTATGTTCAACAATTCATTGAATAGTGCCTGCGCATTTAACCTTTGGGTTCATGGACGTTCTTTCCGCTAAGATAAACAATAAACACGAGTATCGCGCGCGAAAGAACGTTAGCTTAAAAAAACATCAAAAAGAATATAATCGCACACAATTGAACGTGCAGGCAAGACACACACCATCCTGTATTATACGCGGCCAGCACATGCATAAGTTGAACTAAAATGGCGATCGTTGCTACGTATCTAATATAAGGCAGTGCCGGATTAAATCAACACGGGGCCTGAAGTTCTCTAATACACTAGGGCTTTTATATTTTGTCTCTGAAGGTGGGCTTCCCGGTGGCTTATCTAATGAGGTGGTAAGGCTGGCAAAATACCACGGGAAATTGATCCTTTTCTTATGAATGCATTTAATAAATCTTAATAATTTACTTGAATTTGTATATTTACTTCTTCTGAGCCCCCGATTTCAGTTTCCTCATGATGTTTTCTTTCACCGTTTTGTGAGCCTGAGTCCCAGTAGTGGGAACATTAAAAGGCTGATTATGAACCCCCGATGTAAGAGGTCTTGACCGGGGGCCCTACCAGGCCAGGGGCCCGTGGCATTTTGCCAGCCTTGCCACCCTATAGTTACGCCACTGGTCATATACCTACCCAATTTATTGAATACGAATACGATAAATTGCGCGCGAAAGAACGTTAGCTAAAAAGATAATCGCACACGACTGAACGTGCAGGCACACACACTCAAAATCCTGATCTAAATCTCCTGAACGCGTGATAGAATTGCTGGGCTCTTTCGTTTGTGAAGATGTTGAATCAAGACGAGAAAGAAAAAATTTCAATTTGGCGTGAGAAATTTCAAATTGAGTGAAATACATTTTTTTTTTTTTCTATACTGAGTGTTTTTGCAGATAGGTGGGAGTCCCCCATGCTGCAAAGATGGGTGCGGTTTCATGTCAAAGTATAGTTGTGCAATTTGTGTCTTTAATGCTTACTAATATTAGTTTTTAAGATAATTGTTACTAACAATAATATGAACCTCGTCCGAAATAAATGTTTTTTTTATTATTTTTATTATTATTATTTTTGTTTTACCAAATTCGTTGTTTATTTAAGTTTTATCTTCGTCCATTTGTCTAAGCTGCTGCAACACGTGCGTAAAAAAAAAACTTGAATACAAACCTTCCTACCCGCGCAAGTTTAAACTTTTTGCGATCCGTCTAAGCTACAGTTAGTCATCATCATCATTACAGTCGATAGACGTCCACTGTTGAACATAGGCCTCCCCCAATTGTCGCCACAATGAACGGTCCTGTGCGTTTCGTATCCATCGGGTTTCCGTAACATTTACCAGGTCATCGGTCCACCTTGCAGGAGGCCTTCCAACGCTGCGTCTTCTGGTACGCGGTCGCCACTCCAGAACCTTTCGGCCCCAACGGCCATCTGTTCTGCGAGCAATGTGCCCTGTCCATTGCCACTTAAGTTTGGCGATTCTTCGTGCTATGTCGGCAACCTTGGTTCTCCAGCGGATATCTTCATTTCTGATTCGATCACGCAAGGAAACTCCAAGCATAGCCCTTTTCATTGCCCTTTGGGTGACTAAGCCTTCTGATGAGGCCCATTGTGAGCGACCATGTTTCGGAACCATATGTCATCACTGGCAACACGCACTGGGGGGCTATTGGCTAACTTTTTAACCGACTTCAAAAAAAAGGAGGAGGTTATCAATTCGGTTGTATTTTTTTTTTTTTTTTTTTTTATCATCATTATTTTTTTTTTTTTTTTTTATGTTTGTTACCTCAGAACTCCGTCGTTTATGGACCGATTTGCAAAATTTTTTTTTCCCTTTATAGGATATGCTTCCAGATTGGTCCCATTTTTTTCAAAATCCAGTTCTGATGATGGAATCCATGAGGAATCGAGGGAACTCCTCAAAAATTATAGGCAACCCTATGGTAATTTTAGTATTTTCATCAAGAACTTAAGCATTTACAGTCAAAAAGTAACATTTGATGAAATGGAACTGATGAAGAAGACCAGAAATGGTCAACGGAACTTCATACTCAAATAGATATCACATTGAAGATATAGTTAAGCGACTATGACAATACAAATAAATGAATGATTCTGAATAGTTACGTTGAAAATGGTATCATCGAAGTGATCTGATGATGATGATGGAGCCGGAAGGTAGGCACTGGAACTCCGTAATTAATCAATGTAACCTAGCCGTGTTTGGACTCATTAGAATTGTCATGAGATGCACTTTGGGTATAAGGTACTATCGAACTGATCTGATGATGGAGCCGGAAGGTAGACACAGGAACTCCGTAATTAATCAATGTATCCTAGCCGTGTTTGGGCTTATTAGAATTGTCGTGAGATGCTCTTTGGCTATAAGGTACTATCGAACTGATCTGATGATGGAGCCGGAAGGAGGAAGGTAGGCACAGCAACTTTATAATAAAACAATGTAACCTAGCAGTATTTGGGTTAATTGGAATTGTCATTAGAAATAGGCACTCTGTTTATAAGTGTATCGCAACTAAAAAGTGTGAAATAAAAACTTTTTAGAAAAAAAAAATAACCGACTTCACTAAAAAAAACACTAAAAGGATCAAAATAACTTTAATTTCGGAAGTCGGTGTTAAATAAGAAACAAACAATACCGAGAAACACCGACTTCCGAAATTAAAGTTATTTTGATCCTTTTAGTGTTTTTTTTAGTGAAGTCGGTTATTTTTTTTTTCTAAAAAGTTTTTTTCAATAACAGTTGACAACTAGCATTCGTTGCACACTAAACTTAGTTGTCAACTGACAATTTCATAAAATTGGTATTACGTATCACACAAGTGACTAACAAACTACGGTGGAAATGTGGTGAATTATAAAAATTTACGGTGCCTATTGTGACCACTCTAAAATTTATCGACTATTATACAGCTTCAAAAGCTTACACAGTCGCAATTTTAAAAGTATCGATACAATAACATCTGTCAAAACGTGTTACGGTGGCTATCAAAGGCACCAGTGGCTAATGACGTCACTGCAGTTGGTCACTGAAGATAAGCAATACGAAACTAGCTGTTTGACAGTTCAATGATGCACATTGTTAACAAGTGATCATCACTTGAACTGTAATAGCCCCCCAGGTCATAAACTTTCGTCTTGAGATACTGTGGTATGTTGGACGAGAAGATACCGCGCAGCTTCCCGAACGCTGCCCAGCCGAGTCGGATTCGACGGTTGACTTCTATTTTCTTATTCTGTGCCTCTATCTCGAAATTAGAACTACCCAACTGGACTGTCTATACGAGGTAGACGTGATCGTCTACAACTTTGAGTATTGTTGTCTTTGTTGTTGTTATTGTTGTTTGCACCTAACGCCGCTGCAGGAACACTAGGTACTATTGGGATTGGGTTGAACTAATTTGAACCTTTTTTGTACCCAGATAGGGATTCAATAAATACACCGAATACTGATCTATGCAATCTTTTTATTTAATTATTGTCCTCAGACCTAACTAATTTGCGCTAACAAAACCATAGCGACTTCTAATTTGACGCCAACGCCATCTATCGAGGTATGGGTCAACAATTAGAACGTGTGTGTGGTTTAGTTGAACGGATGAGGGCTTTAACCAAAGACATTAAATACATACTACCAATAGACAGGACATAGCGAACAAAATCGTGCTCCGATACTTATTACCTAGTGGTCATAAGTCGCTCAGTCTAGTATGACGCCCCTACACGTCGTGTTTGTATCCGCTCTATGCATTAAAAGAAAATTTAATCATTTTCTGAGAAAATATGCCGAACTGCGCATTACGCTATTGCAAATCTTGTTATGATAAAATGACTGGACCTATCTTCGGTTTATTTTCTTAAATATTTTTGGTATTTACGAAGTAATTAATTAAAATTCAATAATTTTGAGAAATAGTTCTAGAACATTTGCTGGTTTTGTGATAACGCCATCTATTGCTGAAAAGTTTAACCTTACCTTTATCACACACTGACGCTCTACCACGAGCTCATAATGTAATCCATTTTAAGACCTAAACCGAACTGTTAAAGGGATGGAGCTATATAGGGTGTATAGCTCCATCACTCTTTTTCGCTCGTACGACTGACATTTTAACATTATCATGGTAAGGCCCCTGGCCACCGAGCGATAGTTAAATAATTATAAATTTTGACAAATTTAATTCGCGTGTTTGCTATTCAAAGCCAGATGGCGTCACTGAGACATAGGATGACAGTTCAGACATTTGTTCTGATAGCCGCTCTATTGTATCTCTCTAAATCTCTTTGGCTTTAACATACCGCTCACCAACATTACTGCTTATATTTTCTTAAGTATTCCTTTACTGTTACTATTCCATTTTTGTAATACAAATTCACCCTTTCCCAAGTCCTAACAATTCTACATATCTATGGCTTCTTCTACACTGTCACATCCTGTCATTAAATTAGCCATGTAGAAACAATTTAAAACTTTCTCTGCAGCAAGGGGGTATTTTTCTTCTATAATTATTGCGATCTGGCGCAAAGATTTGACTGCTTGGTACGGCGCAGAAGCTATCCCAAATGTTACAGTTACAAGCTCGTAATCTTTAATCTCTTTGTCCGGACTATCACGCCAAAGTATTCTTTGGAACATAGCATCTTCTTCGCTACTTTAACTTGGCGGTACATTTTAACTATGTCCACGACAAGCCCTATCGAATGTACTCTCCATCTTAAAACCATGTGACGTAAATCAGCCTGCAGAGTTGGCCCAACCATGTGCGCATCATTCATTGATACGCCTTATTTGTTCTTTTCCGATGCGTTATAAACCACGCGAACTTTAGTTGTTGTCTTTTCGTCCTTAATGACTGCATGGTGTGGCAAATACACTGCTTCTTCTTTTTTGCTGTCATCCCTTATTACGAGTCTCATGTCTCCTAAGTATTTTTTTTTTTTTGGTGGGAAAATCATCTAATGACAAATCTCGCTCTTGGGCGGAGCGAGAGATAGTGTCAGACTTTTACTGACTAAGAACCCACTCCTGTTCCTTCTTTGCCTTCATCCCGGGGCCCCGGGCTTCGCTTTCACACTACCCGTGGTAAGTATAAATATTCGTTTATAACTTGAGCATATTCTTCCTTTCACTCTTTTTTCTTTGCAAATCTTTTCTCTAACGCTAAAAACCTTAATTTGGCTATGCCACGTGCATTTCCGGATTTATAAGGTGGATCTTCATATCGAAAAGGTAACCTAACTATGTAGGTAGGCCGTAGGTATCCCACTTCGTAGTCTTACTATAAAGTTTTTCACATTCTTTTTCTTATGGCGTAAGTATCCTTTTAAAACTAGTTTGTTCTTCAATTTCTCAAAACTTTCTTAACATATCTTTGTCTTCATTAACTTGTGTATGCAACACACTAATTTTATTTGTACCTTTATCTTTATCCTTACTAACTGCACCAGGCAGGACCCACCCTAAGGTAGTGCCCTGAACTATGAGAGTGCCTGAAGGACTCTTAACTATGCCTGCTTTCGTGATGCAGCTGTAAGCATCACCACCCAGCAAAACGTCTATTTTATTGGGAGTGTTGAACTGTGGATCTGCAAGTTGCATGGTATTAACGCTTAACCAGGCTAATGTAGTATTGACTCTAAACTCAGGTTAGTACGTTGTAATTTTACTTAATACGTAAGTGTTGACCTCAAGATTGAAATTTGGATCTACCCGAGACTGGATATTCAAATGTACCATGTACTTTGCCATGGTTGAACTATTACCACCAAGACTTGAAATAATTCCTTGAATAGGGATTCTTTTCAGGTTGAGTGGCTGAACTACGGCTTCTGTTACAAAACATGCCTGCGAACCCTCATCGAGCAGAGCTCGGACTGTTTGAAATTCACCAGAGCATGATTTGGCTTTTATTAGTGCAGTGGCTAATAAAACCTGTCTGGGCTTGGGAATATTACCTGTCGATAAGCATGAAACAATCTGGCTAGTATTAGGTGAACTAACACTGTCGATTGCTGATGATGTCGAAGGTTGGTCTTTTTTGTCTGACTCTTGACCTAAATGCAAACCTGACAAGTGGTAGGATTTCTACATTCAGAAATAATGTGATTGCTGCCTAAACAGTGCTTCAACTGTTCAATTTCAATTTTATTTTTTGCTAATAAATCACGTCTAACTTCAACTGTCTGCTTGGAAAATTTCTTGCAGAAAGAAAGTTTGTGACCTTCTGAGCAAAATTCACATTTTATCGATGAGTTCGTAGCTAACATAGCCTTAGGAGAATGTGCAACTGAATCTTTATTATTGTTGTTGCCCTGGTGAACTGGTGCCCTTTTAGGCTCTAAACATTCTGACGCACGATTTTTAATGAAAGATTTAAATTGGTCGAAAGTTGGAAAGTCATTGTTGGAGTCATTATTACAAACACTAAACTCCCATTGTTTACGCGTTTCGTTGTCCAATTTTAAGTAACAATATGCATGATGATGACAACCCGTGTACTCACGTCTATCCTTAAATTACTTAATGCATTGAGACTATCCAAGCCAAAAACCGACTCCATCTGGATCCGTTTTTGGCCGAATAATCCCATAAGTATATAATTAGTTAGGTATTTTTTATTACTATAACGCTTCTGTAACTGAGTCCAGCATTGATTATAATTGGCGTCAGGTATAGGAGTATGTCGTATTAATTACTCTACTTCGCCAGAAAGGTGACCTTTCAAATAATGTAGCTTTTGAACATTATCTAAAGTATAATTTTTGTGTACTAACGATATAAAAAGATCATGGAATGTTGTCCATTCATCGTACTTTCCTGAGAAGGTTGGAATTGAGATTTTGGTTAACTTGACGAAAGAACTAGTTGACTTACTTGCACTAGTGTAAAGGTTATCGGTTTGACGTTCAGACACTTTAAGTAAATGAATTTTATTAAGAGCTGTTTTCATTAAACTTTTGTAAATAACCTATGTATCCTCTGTCGCATCATAAATATCAACTACTTTCTGTACTATATCTGCTGATTTATACCGTTCATATAAATTTGTGTTACTTTCTTTGAATAATGCCCAATCCTTTCTAATAATTCTTGCTTTGTTTCTTTAGATTCTAGTGTTAATCTATCTTCACCACATTTTTTTAAATTTGTCAATCCTTTTGTGATAACATTCCGTTGCTGTTTTAAAACGTTAATTAAACCTTCCATTTTTATGATTGATTTTTGAAATAAATAATAGTGAATTTGAATTGATTTTAACTTGATCTAAAATTTCATAAACACAAAAAATGTTGATAAAATTAATAAAAACTTCAAAAGAGATAAAATATTCAAAACGACTAAGTGTTCGCAGTAAACTTATAAGTTCATAGCAATAGACTAAAATTTTCTAAGTTGTACAACTTTATTCTAAGTCTTAAATCTAACATGCACACAAAAATTATGTCTCTAATAAAAAGTTCTTAAATTTTACAAGTCCAAGATTGACCGCCAGTGGCGCCAGTGTTTCTAAGTCGAAACTTCACTATTTTCTTCAAGTTTAAATTGTCGTTAAACTAGAGCTCAAAATTGTTTGACTCGATCTGTTTGCCCAAAAACGTGGATAACATAAATAAATAAAACGTACCTACTCACAAAAACTGCACTTTCACACAAAACAATAAATTTCAACCTACAAGCGGCGCCCTCTCGTGGTAGCTATCCAAACTGCGCGTACTTGAACTAGTCTAATGCTGGCTCGGTACCGTCAAAGCTGGACGATGCTGTTGCCACTCGTGCGGAAGACTGTGTACCTTGCTGCAGCGATTCACTGCGATTAGACGAGGAGGCGGGTCAGCGGTGGCTCCACTTCGTATACAAAAATCTAGCCCAACGATCCGGCTCGTAGGACCAATGTTTAGCACTTAACGCCTCTGCTGGAACACTAGGTACTATTGGGATTGGGTTGAACTAATTTAAACCTAATTTGTATCCAGGGATTCAATGAATACACCGAATACTTATCTATGCAATATTTTTATTCAATCAGTGTCCTCAGACCTAACTAATTTTATGTATATTATATTTATAGTATATATTTATATAAAATATAATGTGTTGTAAATAATAATGTTATGCTTAATATTGCACCTACCACAATTTGTCTCTGCATCACCCAAAGGTTGAATAATAGAAAATGCCCTGCCTTAATTAAGGCATTAAGTCCGCCTCTGTACTTTTGTGTGCAAGAATTAAATTAATAAATAATTTTCGGTAACGAAACCATATCGACTTCTAATTTGACGCCAACGCCATCTATCGAGGTATGGGTCAACAATTAGATGTCGCTGTGGTTTAGTTGAACCGATGAGGGCTTTTGGTCCTTAACAAGTATAGAGTCTCCGATCTTGATAGGAGTGGGTGCTACATGGTTGTTTATCATGACTTTAGTTTTTTTCATGTTCATTTTAAGACCCACTCTTTTGGAAGCTCTACTGAGGTCATTGAGCATTGTACTGAGCTCCTCCGTAGTCTCAGCCATGACTACTATGTCGTCGGCATACCGAAGGTGAGTGATGTAGGTACTTGCCATTGACATTAATGCCTAGTCCAGTCCAGTCCAGAACCTTGAAGACATCCTCCATTGCGGCCGTGAACAGTTTCGGAGAAATGACTTCTCCCTGCCTCACACCCCGCTGCAGGAGGATAGGTTTCGAGGTCTGATCCTGAAGTCGGTCTGACATAGTGGCGTTTTCGTACAAACACTTCAGCACCTCGATGTACTGATAGTCAATCTGGCACCGTTGGAGAGACTGCAGCACAGCCCAAGTCTCGGTCGAATCAAAGGCTGCGCTGTTGGGTGGGATAGCATACCTAATAATATACTGAAAAGGTTTAAATACCTTCTTGCCCCTCCATTAACCCATATTTTTCAGTCATGTTTATCTAACGGAATATTTCCCAAACTGCTTAAAAAAGCAGTAGTTACACCAGTGTTCAAAGCGGGAGATAAAAACTGTGTTAACAACTACAGACCCATTTCAGTACTAACAGGACTCTCAAAATTTTTAGAAAAAATTATAAACAGCAGATTAGTAGATTATCTTGAAGTTAGCAAATTGCTTTCCAATAACCAATTTGGGTTTAGACCCAAAAGATCAACTAACCAAGCAGTCCACAGGCTGTCCGAATACATTGGTACGAAACTAGATAGTGGCATGCATACCATTGGGATCTTTCGACACAATTTCATGTTCTATATTACTGCACAAGCTTGAAACACTTGGGATAAGAGGAGGGCAACTTCTGTTATTCTCCGATTATCTTAGAGACCGTCAACAATGTGTTAAAATAGGGCATTAGATATACAAGTTCTGAGATGGAAAATAGTTGTTTCGGAATACCGCAAGATAGTATTTTGGGCCCTACATTATTTTTAATTTACATTAATGACCTATGTAGTTTAGTCCTTCGTAATGGGCTAATATTATCATGCGGATGACACGGCGCTATTGTTTTCTGCTGAGTCTCGAGGTGAAGCATATGAACATGCCCAAAACGGATTTAATGTTGTGTCTAATTGGCTACATCAAAATCTACTAACATTAAATATAGATAAAACAAAATACATTTTATTCTCAATGAGAAACATTAACTTACCGCTTACTAACCTTAATCACAGAATAAGAAATAGTACAAGTCCTTAATATATTCGCACACAATTGCAAGCATGCTGACATTGCTTGTACTTGCCCTACTTTGGTTAAAGCTGACCACATAAAATACCTAGGTGTTACGATTGACACAAATCTAAATTTCCGTAAACATATCGAGCTATTGTGCACAAGAGTGCGTAAATTAATATATATTTTTAAGAACCTACGTCACATAGCCGATTATAAGTTAATTAAACAGGTTTGTTTGGCTCTGTGTCAATCGGTTCTTACCTACTGTATTACTTCATGGGGTGGAACTGCCAGGACTATCTTACTTCCTCTAGAACGTGCTCAAAGAGCAGTTCTAAAGGTTGCAACCTTCAGCCCTTTTAGATTTTCTACACACCAGCTATGCACAGCATGTAAGTTACTAACAGACTTGTACTATTTCTTATTCTGTGCTAACAGTACGCCAACTATTTATATTGCACATCGTACTTTATCAGCACTCTGAGCTTCCTTTTGATCCAGTACCGTCAACCAGGAGGAGGAAAGATTTGGTTTGCAGAAAACCACAGACGAGATATGCATTTGCTCATAGATTTTATGTATTTTTGGGACCTTTTTTTGTACAACAAGCTCAAAAAATTATTAGATATATAAATTATATAATATAGCATACTCGTAAATTATATTAAATGTAGTACATTGTTATCGGAGTATCTATTGAATCTCAACTCAATTACACAGACAAATAGAAACTATTGGAAGTTTTAGTATCATTGTAAGATTTAGTTCGTAAGTTGTTATTTCTGTTTACATGCCCTTGTTTATTAGTCTTGTTAAAGATTATTATTATTATTAAAAAAAACATGCACACGAAGAGTTTCCATACCATTGTATAATTAACACTTCATGCAAACAAGAACATATTATTATTTTCCCATACACCAAAACTGCAATGTACTCTGTTCAATGTAGTTGGTACGCAAAATATTGAAGGATTTGCCATGTTGTTCCAAGACCATATTATAGACTTTTTATAAGAAGTATCCATAAAAGGTACTCTGTGGAAGTGTTTCTGTTTGTTATATAAAAGGGGAGTCAATAAAAAAAATAATTAAAAAAAGCTTTTTCGTAGTCCACAAACGCTAGGCAGAGAAGCAGATTATACTCCTCGGTCTTCTGTATATTCTGCCGTAACGTATGTATGTGGTCTACGGTGCTGAAGCCTTTTCGGAATGCGGCTTGTTCGGGAGGCTGGAAGTCGTCGAACCTGCGCGCGAGGCGGTTCGTGATTACTCTGGAAAACAGCTTGTAGACATGGCCAGATGTGAGATGGCCCTATAATTCTTGAGCAGGGCCTTGTCGCCCTTCTTAAAGAAGAGTACCACCACACCTCCGCCCCATGCCTGTGGTGTTTTCCCCTCGAGTATGACAGAATCAAACAGCTTCTGAAGGGCCTTAAGAATCGTTTTCCCACCCGCCTTCAGGAGTTCGGCCGTAATTCCGTCTTCACCCGGAGCCTTGTTGTTATACAGGGTGTATTATTTTTAAATAAGCCTAACCGAGTTTTATGGTTCCCACCCCGGTCGCCCGATTTAAATCCATTAGATTTTTTTCTTTGGGGCTATTTTAAAGAAATAGTTTACCAAGGAGAGAACAATAGCGAACAAGAACTACGACAAAAGCTCGAATTTGCTAGGGTACAAGTTACTAACAACAGAGGTGCATTCCGTAGGTTACGTAGGAATTTTATTAGGCGGTGCAGATTATGTATTATGGTCAGAGGCAGGAATTTTGAGCATTTATTGTAAAATGTTTTGCTTAATAAAACAATTATTTCACAATCGTTGTTTTGTTTTTTCGTCCTAGAAAGATATTAGAGCCACTCATGGCCATGTGTAATACCTTTTCAGAATCCCTATTAAATGCGCCAAAACTTGTAATACAGGGTCACTTTTCGGTAGAGTATTTTTTTTTCACAGTGGGGTCCGAAGTAAATAAAAAGTTATGATTTGAGAAAAAAATAAATCGTAAAACTTAATATTATCTTCAACACACCCAATAAACAACCATAAATTGCATGTCTAACGCAAGGACTCATCAGTACCAATCTAGTACAAATTATAAAAAAGATACAGGATGTAGATTTTTTCGAATTTTAATAACAATTAGTTAAAAAAAGTCATATTTCCCATAAAAACACAAAATAAATTATAACTCTGCAGGGGTTGACCTTAAGGACCTCCCGTAGAACAACTTTTTGCAGCTGATGACCCCATCTAACCCGTAGTTGCGTTTGATCCACGACTTTTGGGCCACCCTGTATACCTGCTTCAGAGCCATCCTAATCTCGCACAGGCTGACGTCCGGGATATCTTCGGTATAGTGTCGGGTCAGTCTAGCTCTTGGCACGGTAATATTGGGTCGCTTGCTAGATTCGCAGTGGGTTTGGTGATTGACGTGTACAGCTGTCCATAAAAAGCCTCGATCGTTCCCAGAAGCTCCGTTTTGGCGGATATGACTCTGCCATATTCGGTCTTCAGTTTCGTGAGCTGGCCCTGCCCAATAGATAAATCTCTTTCAAACACCTTGGAGCCCTTATTTCGCTCAATCGCATCTTTAATTTTTCCGGTAGATCGCGTTTCAAGGACTTAGAAATCCGTTTATTGAGCTGCCGATATGTGCACTCTCTAAAGACGACTTGACGATCTAAAGACTGCAGAATCATCCCACGCCTCTCCTTCATAAACTCGAGAGTTCGATCAGTGAGCCTCTTGCTCTTATTTGTACGAGTCTTAAAGAACTTAGACTCGATCGTATGGACAGTTTCCACTCAGAACCCATCGTTGTATTTGTGCACGGAGCTTCCTAGGCACTCGAAACGATTTTGAAGTTCGAGCTGAAAGCTCTCGGAGTTTTGGATCTGGATCTGTGCAGGACGGAGCGTAGACTTCATCAGTCGAGATCTTTCAAGCTTGACATTGATATTCAATATGCCTTTTACCAAGCTAGTTAGTACTAATATGAAAATGTGATTAGATAATTGGCGAAATAAAAAAATAAAAAAATAACGTCAGTTTCCCTGTCACTCGGAACTTCTACTACGGAAGCCAACGAAAAAAAAAAATGCCGACGAGGAAAGTTCATGGCAAGTTTAATTACTGATATCTGAAGCTAGTTTACGTAATGTTTGGCACGTATAAGCATAATAAAGACAATTAAAAATGTTTTTATGGTTTTTTTTTTTTATAGAAATCATTAATAAATACACCGTGTAATTGACAGGTTGGCAAAAACTGAAACAGTAGCTTCATGACCATGATTATGACTGAAAAACGTTGGAATTTTCTTCAGGAAAATTGTCGAATTTTCCGACCGTTTTTCAACTAGATTTGTGTTCTATTTATTTGTTACAACAAAATCCAGCCCAAAAACACAATTTTAGTGAAAAAAAAGCAAAAAACTTAAATTCGGCAATGTAATCGTAAAACAAAATTCATACAACCTGCGGGGAATCAGCTGTTAGCCGTAAAAGTTTACTGAACTCCGTAGTGCCTACGACAGACAGAGACAGCATACCGCTCGCTCGCTCGCTCCTTTTGTGTGGTGCGCGGGTGCGCCTTTGCTTACGCGGCGACACTACTAGGGTTGTACCGCGTACGGAATTTAATACTTGTAATTTTATTTTCTTTATGTAAAATGCTTTAATAATAATTAGATACTCAGGAGTATGATTACTTTATTATTTCTTAATTCCAAAAACTTATTTTAAATCGTTAATGATCTACAGTATCAATTACGAAGCTGCCCGAACTGTACACACGCGTTGCATTACAGTAATGTAAATTGTTTGCTTTAGACGAAACGCTACGAAAAGCTTTGCTTATTTTCGATTTTTACATACTAATGAAAACTTCTTATTTACGTTCTTGAATAAATACCCTATAAAAAAAACTTAATTTATAATCTATGCGAACGCCGACGTTGCGTATTTACATTCTGTACATGGCCAGAACGCATTCATAGGAAACTGCTCGCGTATAGATTGTAGTGCAGTTTTTAAATTTGCGATTACAATGTATACAAGAGTAGTACGCAAATACTCGCGTATACTTTGTAGTAGCCAAAGTAACTAACTTTGTTCCATAATATACAGTGCTAGTATGCATGCAAACTAATCGTGTATAGATCGGAATAGGCGCGAAAAACTCTAGATTCCGAACTATACGCGAGCAGTTGCATGCTCGCCATTTTTATTTGTTGACCTCTCTTTCTATTTTATGGTAATCATATCTGCGTATCTATTCTAAACATTGCATCATCTTTCGGCAGGTGATGTTTGTTTTTATTAGCGGTTTTTGTTGTCTCTGCATAATTTATTATAAAAAAGTGGTAAATACGTTTGTTTACTTAAAACAAATGTGAAAAATGATTACCAAAGACACTCTGCAAGAGTTTTGACTGAGTAAATGTGGTGAATTCAAAGAAAAACTTGAATCTTCGGAAAAGTTTGAAGTAATCATCAAGTGCAAGCTGGGAGCCCAAATGATTCACTAACATTAGAAGGGAATCAGGCGCTCGGCGGCCGCTGCCGCGGCACGCTTTAATGGTCACTGTTCTAACCTAACCTAACCCACATGATCGCTTCATTAGCTCGCCATCGTGTTCTAATGGTCACTATTCTAACATGACCTAAACCAGGTGCGATTTTTAACTTAACCAAACCCAAATGATTCACTAACATTAGAAAGGGATCCCCATCCACTGTTAGTGAATCATTTGGGTTTGGTTAAGTTAAAAGCCATTTTTTTTTAAATCTAATTCTACATTAATAATGTTAAAACTTCATTCCGTTAACAGTAGTATAGTTTGGAAACACGTTACAAACTATAAGACCAGTGAGCAGAATTCGTGTATACATTGTAATTGCAGATTTTAAAATAGCAATACGAAGTATATGCGAGTAGTTTCCTATGGCTGCGTTCTGGCCTTGTATACAGTGGAAATACGCATGTGCGCGTCTAAGTTACAAACTATACACGAGTAGTACGCAAAATTCGTGTATACATTGTAATCGCAAATTTAAAAACTGCACTACAATGTATACGCGAGCAGTTTCCTATGGATGCGTTTTGGCCATGTACAGAATTTAAATACGCGCCGACGTTTGCTTAGTGTTTAGAAAATGCGCAAAATCGCGCGCATGCTGCTAGGGGATTGACAGGTACTAGGTTTAAACTTGGAAGCAGAACCATGAGTAAAAGTTACAAAAGATAGCGGTTAATAACAATGTTTATCATACGATTACGATACGATTATTTTTCAATACCTAGTTCTTCATCTTTATCTCAATCGCAGGCCGACCACTGTAACTACTGCGCCATGGGCACCTCGACTAACGTACTTACTATTACCGAAATAAAAATGTTTAATTTCATACCATGTGGGCAGCCCTAATTGCTACACGTGTCACACACACTCTCAAAAGTTTGCCGACAAACGAAACCGTCAGCCGCGAAGGTGCTTTGCCGCCATTTCAGTTTGCGTGTGTGAACAGTGCGTTCTGGACGTCTATTTCGTTTTCATTCAACTGTCGAGAGTTCGGGACTGTGTATTGCGTTCAGTTGAGTTGTGTGTTTTTGTGTTCTGTGGTATCGTCATGAATCGGCGTAATGAAACGTTTAGTGCTCGCGAATATGGCCAGATGTTAATGTGCTTGGGTGAAGCTAGAGGAAACGCGTCGTTGGCATTAAGGCTCTATGTTCAAAGACACCCAAATGAACGACATCCAGCTAATAGTCGTACTATCACAAGGGCATATCAACGTGTTTTAGAAAATTTACCTATTGTGCCGCGTCAGGAAGGTTCTGGAAGGACAATCCGTGCTCGTTCTGAGCAGGCGATTTTAGATGTTGTCCGTCGAAATCCGCGTTTGGGAACCCGTACTGCTGCAAAACTTGTAAGGCGTAATAACGGACCCCGTGTTTCACATCGTTGAACCAAAAACTCAATGAGGATGTGACAATGATGCCTCGTCTCCATGCCGAAACCCTGCGTAGAGCTCAACTGTGCGTGCAGCTCGGAGGCAACCACTTTGAGCCATGCCTTATACGACCCGAGAGACTTTAATTTAGGTAAGTGACTATTTTAATTTTTGATAGGTTTTGAATTCGTGTTAAAATTTTTTGATAGGTGTGTTTGTGTGTGTAGTGTACTATGTATTTATTCCAAACTGGTACTTCGGGACGTGGACCTTACGTCCCGAAGTACCTACCTATTAGTATGAATGAACAAAGCGCGAGGGTCGCGCGCGTATCAATATATTCGTTATACATTGCGTAGCCGAAATAAAATTGAAAATTGAAAAACGTTCATGAACCTATCATTTCCGGGAAAATATTTCACTATCAAAATATTAACAATACCAGTCTGAATTCATACTTTTCGTTTTTGCCAACCTGTCAATTACACGCTTTATAGTGGACTAATACTAGCATGCATAACAAGTTTTGGCAAAAATTTTGACTTTTCATACACGAATAGGAGCTAAGTGGTTCAAAGATTCAAAGATTCAAAGCATTTTATTTCAAATGAACCATTTACAGGCACTTTTGAAATGTCATGAAGTCAGTCAGTCAGAAAAAAAAAAGATGCTAATTGCACATTCCAAAGCGTAGATCTCTATGGAGAAGAATGTGCAAGAAACTCCATGGACACTCTTTTCAATCATGTTTTGTAATTACAAATATCTCTGTTACATGTTTCTTGTCGCTATCATGTGAGAACAATGTAAATAGAGTAAAAATACAAACTAAATATAGATATTAAAATAGCAACTGGCAGCAGAGATGACCAGTCTCAACTGACAGCGCCCGTTCACGAACATGACGCCAATATTAGCACCACTCAACTCAACCATTTTGAAGGGAACCGAATGATCCAACACATGCGCCACCATCAGTGAGACATTTGAGTGAGCATGATAAACTCTCAACTGCCATGCTGATTTATGTCAAACAAGTCCAATAGTAACATAAAAAACCATAAAATAGCTCCATGGTACTTACATTTACAAACTTTGAAAAAAATGCTTCTACGTTATACAATACTTTTATTATTAAAAAATTTAAAAAAAAACATTTAAAAATAATAACAATAATTTCCAAACTAATCAATTTGTTCACCCCGGTGGTAGTGGAGCTGGACCAGCATTGAGCCAAGCATTTTTATCTTGAATATAATCCTCCAACTTATAATATGCCGCCTGCATAGTGTGCGTTTAATACAAGATTTAAATTTTGTTTCATTGAGTTCTAATATTTGTGGAGATATTTTATTATAACATTTCAAACAGTACCCCATGAAAGAAGACGCGGTTGACAATCGTAAAAAGTTTAGAATTAATAATTAGGCGGAGACAAGCCTCACACCCCGGCCGGCCGGCGAGCTTGCGAACAGTGAGCAACATGTTGCTCGCCGTTCGGTAAGGCACAAGCCCTGCAGTGCTATTCAATAGGTACTTCACTGATTTAGGATTTCGTCTCTGCGGCCAGCGCTGCGCTCAAGGCTGTTTTCTAAGAGAATAAAACTGCTGGTCGATGACGCGTTGTGTTCCAAGCGTGCCTCATATAGATGTCAGCAAGATGGACGGGGCCAGTCAGGGCTGATACCTGCCAGGGCTGCGAATTGTCCGAAACAGTTATCGTGGCCCTCGCCAAGGGCAACTGAAGGATCAATGTGGATTTTAGCCAGTAAAAGTATGACACTCCTTCTCTTATAATCTCAAACGAGATAGATATATTATGTAGGTAATCATCAAATATCTTCTTCCACTCTCCACCCAGATCTATCCATCAGATCTATCTAATGTTTGAGATTATAATGCAAAACTTAAATGTGATTTTCTTAACAAGTAATAAAGAGTCTTGTCCACCATAATGTTGTATGCAAAGCAGGAAGGAAAAGCAATAATAAGGTATTGGATACATTTTCAATGGGTACCGATTACTCTAGCGACATAACACATTCTTGGCTCAAGAACTGGCCACAAGTAAATCGAACGCGCTCATGTAATCATTACGTTATTATTACACTTGATTACAGCTATGTATCATAATGGTCTTTAGTACCTAATGCTCGCTGAACTTGTACTTTTGATGTATGTATGTACTATGCTATAGTTCGTACTAACACGATATACCAATATAAATTTTCCGTATTTTTCAATTTAAATCAATTTTCTTTGTAAAAACTCATCGAAAGAGCTTTGACATTTCAAAATGTGTTCGATATGGGATTTGATGCATGTGGAATCCTGGAGGAGCAATGGCCTGATGCTGTGTAAGTGAGCGACGTGACCCTCCGCCGCGCCACTCCTTTGATGACTACCATTCCACTGCGCACACGATGTTGGAAAGTAGCAGATTTTGGACTAATTGTGCTCCATTGGTGTAATTGCTGCAAGGCGTTCCGATGTGAGGATAAAATAAATAAATACCAGTTCTAGTAATAAACAGTATTAAGCAGAAGTGTACAGAAGATACACCTACTTACTTATTAGGCAAATATTTAGTGCGTTCGGATTGAATCCATGGCCGTTATGCAGGTCGCAGACCGTTAGCTACTGCGCTGTCGAGCCAAAGATAAAAGAGCTTTCTAGCATCTGGTGCACTCTCATGCGCAGCAAGCCGAGCTGCCGACCAGCCCCTGTACCATGACGTTCAAAGTAAGATTGTTTCATTCTTATTTCTGTGTGGGTAAGAGACAGAGCTATACAGGTTGTCTAGCGCCATCTCTTACACACAATGGAATAGGAATAAAACAATCTTACTTTAAACGTCATGGTAACCCCCCTTATTACTGGTTCATCTTTTTCTTCTTACTCAACACCTAAATCTCGCCGTGCAAACATGCCAGGTAATGAGGTAACACAGTGTCGACTGCATTGGAATCCAAAAGAAAAAACGTCATCGAAACATGCTCACTAATTTACGGTTTCAATGCCATTACATTTTATTATTCACCATCATCACTCAGCCCAGAAATTACCCAAATATTTTGGGTTCACGGGAGTCATGATACGCTAAAACCAAAAAAAAAAAGAAAGAATGATTGCCATTTTCAGTGGTGACAAAATGTACCCATTAGAGCTAATTTCTTTTCAAATCTTGGGCTGCGATCACATCCGTCTTTTTTTGATGTGGGAAATCATCTAACGGGCTCGGGACTTCTCCCTCTCTAGGACGGAGCGCGAGGGCGTGTCAGAATTATACTGACTTTATTTTTTCGGTGGGAAAAAAACCACACCTATGTTCCTTCAGTTAGATATATGTATATATGTGGCCCTGACTGCTATGGTTTGATTCCCACCCAGAACAAATGTTTGTGTGATGAGCACGATTATTTGTTCTGTGTCTGGGTGTAATTTATCTATATTAGGTATGTATTTAGAAATATATAAGTATGTTTATCAGTTGTCCAGTACTCATAGCACAAGCTCTGCTTAGTTTGGGACTAGATGGCCTTGTGTGAAAGTTGTGAAGTATTATTATTATTAAGTATTAGATGCCCTTTGCGTTCTAAGACCACGGGTTTCCCTTTGGAAGTCATCCCATGGCCCCAGTAGGCTTCAGTCCTGCTGGTCCCTACGGTTTTGCTGAAATCTCTTTGAGGCGCGCGTGGGACACGTGCCGTCGACGACTCGGACTCGGTCCGGACGGTTACTGGACGGCCGGACGGCGAGCTACCCATTGCTCGTGGTCCGCAAGCACTCGCGTGTGGCCACCCCTGGCACCCAGACCACATCTGATTAGCACCAGCTTCCAATCTTACCAGAGTTAGCCAGTGAGCCATTACTTAGTCATTGTTTATGTAAAATCAAAATGAGCCTGCATCGGCATCGGGCGGACACAATACTGATTGTATTCGAAGTTAATCATTCATTTTACCGAAATTCTTCAAAACAATAGCATTATTGCGTAGATGATGAACTCAGTCTTAGAAATTCTGTGTTCTTCTGGAAAAAATCTCAGTCAACACCGATCGAGTGACAAGTCTGTGTCTCTCTCTCAGTTTAATTTTAGTTTTGATTTATTAGGTACAAGGTTGCAGTTTATGTGACAGTTTTCAGTTTAATATAGGTACCATACCTATATGTATATCAATTACCAATGTTAAAATTACCAGCTCTCCTCGTCGATTCCTGTAATTAACGACTCAGGATGAGCAATGATACATTCTAGATACTCGTAATTATAGTTTAACATAAACATCGATAGCTTGCATAGTAAACTAATCAGAAATTAATTAATATTACCTATTCAAATTATGACGCGTATAATCATGTGAAACTGATTCGCGAAGGCCGCTCTCCGGAACTTGAGGAAGCATCGAATTACGTGGGAACAGTCGTCCTTAGCGCAGTAACGTTGCTCAATGGGAGGAAGCGTCAAGCGCGGTCATCGCTGCTGAGGTAATGCCTCGTCAGTAATGGAGCGGTCACCGCGAAGCGCGGGCGTGCCCCGGATTGGAGCCAGCATGGGCCAGTGCCACACACTCAGGTAGGAGCTGGTGCACGCGCCATTGGTTGCGTATTGCGTTTGTGTTGTGTTGCGATAACGTAGCGTGAGGATGGGAGGTAGGTGCCTCCTTGTGCGACGGGGGGTAAGTATAATTGTGGGTGCTGTGTTGTGAAATTAGGCCAGGTCTTCTTTTGGTGACAATTTCTAATCTGATTTTGATAGCGAATTCTCTGCTGGTAGATCCGGATCTACACGTCAGGGTTGTGAGTGATCTTTGAGTGAAGTGTGATCTTGAAGTGAAACTACACTAAGTGTTACCCCGATCTTTGGATTAAGCAAAAATGCTTAATTTACCGAACTTGAGTATTGTTCAAACTATAGCCTGAATACCTGACTAAAATTGGCATTAAATAAAGGAGAGATTCCCACGATCTTGTCTCAAAATACTCAGAATTTTGCCTAGGGTCGGCTGACTTACCACCCAGACCCTAGTGCCTCATGTATGTAAAATATTCTTTTTAGTTATCAAAAGTAATTGGTAACTAAAAACAATCCACCATGCAGTTACATGCAAGATGCAGTTACATATACTTACACAAGAGTGTAGGTTCGATTCCCATATCGCGGAGTTTTTCTGCGTAAAATAATCAACGTTTCAACAGTTGTAGATACGATAGTATCACATGTTTCCATCATTTCAGTGTAATTAGAAACGCGAAGGGCTGAAATAAAAAATGCTGGAGGGAAAATTTAAACGCACTTGTTCCTTCCACACAGTAGAGTAAATCTTGATCGAATCTAAGAAAATTCACTACGGTAACTACCTGTTATCTACTCTCTACTAACTGCTATCAGATCTACCTTCACACATTGACCATGACCGTACCAAAATGTCGACAAGGCCACAGTCAGTTTTCCAAAATAAGTGGATTCATATGAAAGCTTGGTCCCAGCTCAGTTGACCTCTCTGTACTACTGAGGCCCTCCACGAGTTCTTAACGCGACCCATTTTACGACCTAAACTGAACTCTTAAAGGGATGGAGCTATATAGGGTGTATAGCTTCATCCCTCATTGTCGCTCGCATGGCTGACATTTTAATACTTCATTTTATGGCCCCCGCACGGGATATACCTATGTATTACTTATATGTGAGTACTGGTTTGGGAGCCGAGAGGGTTTTGAGTAAACATGTCCAGGGGGAAAGTTGATAACTGAGAGAACACCTAGAAATTACGGTCCGAACCAAGCGTTTTGCCTCGTTGTTTATACCGCGTACATCGAGGGACTGGAATAACTTGCCTGCTGCGGCTTCCCGTCCTATTATAATTTAGGTGTCTTCAAAACTAGTGCGCCTCACCATCAACGATCCCACCTGATGATAAGTAGTGATGCAATCACTACTTACCATCAGGTGGGATCGCAGTCAAGTACAGTTTATAACAATGAAAAAATTAAATAAAATTGTTTCAATAATTTCACATACGAGTCCGATACTCAGCAGGGTAATTAATCTCATCTCAACGACAAATTGATGTCAGATACTTGTCAAAAAGTAGGGATATTTTTGACAATTTGTGACTGCGATGTGAATGCGATGAGTCCATTTTATTATGAGAGTTGGTCTTCTGGAGACCACATTCGGATTTCCAAAAAGAACAAAACTTAAAGCGTTCTTCAAGGATCAGGTGCGAGTTGACGCGAAACGACGTAAATAGGCAAATCTAGTGTTTTGTTGTTGTTATAGAAGAACCCATAAATATCAAAAAACTGACCATAAAGCATCTGACACACAAATCAGTCTAGCTTTTATCAATCGGTCGGCTTCGATTCTTGCTCAGAATTATTCGCCTTCAGTTTCAATGACTCAAACCTGAGGTAGCAAAATGGAAATCAATTATCGATAATGGAAACCTTAACCACGGGGCTCATGTCTGTAACTGTACTGTAGAATATAGAGGAGGCATATTTACCTACTCAATATTCTCTCAGCAAGCCGCACTGACTTAGCTATCAAATTTTCGTCCTCCTCGAAAATCATTTCGGCAGTAACATACTAAACACTTATTTACAAGGCAATTAAGACTTCCTCGCACTGTCTCTTCTTCTGCTTATGTTTATACTTGCCTTGCATACTTTGTTAGTCTTTTCTCAAAGATTGGTGGAGTCTATCTATAATTATGGACCGTCCCGTAATGTTTTATTTACTCTGCAACTAACAATGAACTGTTTGCTTTTGTTTACATTCAGTATTTTGCAGTAATCTACAATAGTTGTGCTCAGATTCATCTACAAAATATGTATTTAGTTAGCACTACCATTGTCATCGTTCATTAAATCAATCTATAAGATGGAATGGCCTTGTTGTGATTCAGAATACTCGAGAAGTCATCCGTAGTTAGTCATGGCTACTGAAGGAATACTGTGGGTTTTAATCAGTAATAGTTTGACACACTTTCTCATTCCACCCAGAGCGGAAAAATTCATTTGATGATTTCCCAGGTCAAACGAGGTTCTTAATCATAAAAATCTCTGAACTTAAGCAACCGATTAGCAAAATTTTTTGTAGAGAATTTAGAATCTGCTTAACTGATGATAAACCGCTGGTTCAGCTCATAAATAAGATGGCGCATTATTAGTTATCAGCGTCTCCATAACTCATAACAGAGCAGTTAGCTATCATTAGAAGCTTTCTGGTCCCAGTACCTATGAAGACGTCTTGTATTCATTCTTTGCCAAGTTCTGTCTGTGAAAACCTTCGTGATGTTTTTCAAAACGAGCAGTACGTACTTAACGCAGGTTGGGCAGCTATTGTTCTTGTTATTCTTACCATAATTGTTATTATTTTAACAAGTTATTGTTTTACTTTCCGAATTATGTTATAATTGATTGTTTGATTGATATTTTCAAACCAGTTGCCATTGTATCGGATCTTTTCACACGATTCTGAATCAGTTCATGTTTCCCCATTGTCATTGTTGTAAATTCGGCAGTGTAAGAAATAATAACACTCATGAATACTCGTGGCGGTCGTAGTAATAGCTATCACTGTTTACTCTTTTCTAGTGGACACATCAGGCTGTTTATCTCACGCAAGTTAGTGATTTATTTGTTTTTGATATGAGCAACATATTTCGTCATTTGGACTAGAAGCATCAGCGTTGTTTGCAACACATATTAGTGCAGCGCTTAGCTAATCACAAGCTTGTTGTCGCGTGCCAGGCCATTGCCGACAGACACCATGGCACTTAGTTAATTAGCTAATTGGACCTTGCTCATATTCCGTAGAATCAACTGCAACACTGATACCGTCTCCGGATAAGGCGTACCTCCTACCTACGTCTACCTAGGAATATGCTTTTTGTGCTCAATTACACTAATCGTCCCGGTCCAGCGAGGTGTTACAATAAACTTATCAGGAAAACATTCATTTGTACCAACATGTTATTAAAAAATTAGTTTTAATTCACGGAACTTCTCATTATCGCATTCAGCTCCAATTATTCTGAATGCAGTCAGTCATAATAGGGGTGAAGTAGGAATGTTTACAATTATGTAAAACTATCGGAAATGTTTCACAATGACTTGTAACTGTTAGGTCATGGAGCCCTGCACGCGATCACAAGGAATCCACCGGTGCCTGCACCTACCAGGTGATATATTCATTGACCCACTTTGAGGGATATCACTGATGTCCGGAACGGTCGAAAGTGGTGTTCAAGGGTGCACGCGAGTTGTGTTTCTGTTCCGTCTTGTCTAGTTTATAGCGTTACTCCTACTCCTAGCATCCTCATAATAATATCTTCTTTTAGAAAATCGTTGATGGTAATCCAACGGGACTTCCGCGGCCTTGAATGCCAGTATCTTTTTACTTTGTTTGGAAAACTTCTCTGCAATGATTCAATAGTGTTTATCCGAGTATCGTATTGAGCAGGATGTATTCTGTTACAATGTCAGGTTATTACCTTATTCATCTATTCATAATTTTCAAATAGTTATTTACTTATAATTAGGTAGACAATTAATTATGTAATTAATTTATTGTTAGCTTCTTTACATGAAAGGACCACCTTGGTCCAAGAAATTACTAGATTCCTCTCTGACTCCTCTTTTTCATAACATAATAGGTTGGCCTTCTTTCTAATATCTTTAGGGTCTGTTTGTAGGTGTCTATTAACATTCTGCTAGCAATGATGAAAGTGCATCTAAATTGTACCCGAAAGCGCCATTTTGCGACATCATAAAAACTATACAGTACCCAACCTGACTTTTTAAATTGCATTAATTTCGCATTCCTCTGGTAGCATCGGAACATCTATTATTTTGAAAGATTTTACAACCTCAACTTTTTAAATAGGTATGGTAAAAAGAAAATAATTTTCAATCGTTAAGATTTAGCCTTAAAAACATCAACAATCGTACAGCTAAAGAAAAAAAAAGACTGCATTAATCGTAGTTTGCAAAATGCTAAGAAATTAGGACAAACAATATGGTAATCCGAAGAAATTCACGCATGACCGATGTTTAGGGCCGTAATAACAATATTTACATAGTCTGTTCTAGTAGGTACTGTAGTCAGTGAGCACGACATTCGTGCCTGTCAATTCTCAAATTGCGATTTCAGGGCAACGCTGCGCCGGACAGGAAAAGGATGTAATAAAAAACTACATACAAATTACATACTCGTACATCATTCTGTCACTTCGATTGATTGAAATTACAAAGTGATTTCATAAGAAAGATGAAAATACTTGCTGTTTCTGTAGACAAACACAACCTGGCAACCTGGGGAATTATAGACCCCTCCGACACGCTGTGCGAGTGCGGTGCTCATGACCAGACGATATCCCACGTATTAGAGAGCCCAAAGCGTCTAAGGCGACATCTGCACTTTGGAAGACCTAAAAACGCCACTGATGCCGCTTTAAATGTGGCAACCTACTTGGCCCAAAAACTTTGAGGGAAGAGAAAACCATCGACTCGAGAACAAGAAGATCAGGGCCCGCCATGGCTGATACCTACCAGGGCTGCGAAATTGTTCAAGAGACTCACCGCAGCCACGGACAGCAAAGAGTAACTTAAGGAACACAGATGGGTTCTAGTCGGTAAAAGTCTGACATTCCCTCGCGCTCCACCCAGAAGACAATCTAAAGAAGGGTGTTGTCTATATTTGGTGTCTTCAGTTTGGTCATTATAATGGCGAAGGTGTGCCCATGGACAGGACATGGCATTTATATAACTTGAATAGTTATAAATGCCTGTACACTCAATAATATCATAATATAATAATAACCAGATTTGCTATTTACGAAAAGATTTTGCAAAAAGTGACCGCTGATAATAATAAATATATATCTTGCGGATATCTCTAACTAAACACATTACGAATGCGCTAGATAAACAAACAGAAACTTCTGACAACAAATTGAAAATTGAATGGTATAAATGCTCTCAGGCTCATAATTTTTCTAGTGTTTTTCTTGTAGTAGAAACTAATTGAGTGATTGCGCACGCGCACGTTACTAGCTATCATTATAGCATCCTCTACTTGGCTTGATTTCATTCGTGGTAATTAATCAATGTAAATCATAGTAAACACATAACAACGACAGCACCATCAATTATTTAGGTAGTTTAAGTATTTGTCGGTTGATAAAAGGATTTCATGAAAGACGCATGCGGATTGCGCGCGCGTTCATTTACAGTTTGAGAATTCTAGTTATTACATCACCTGTTATTTAATTGGCAACCTGTTCGATATTGTACTGTATCGCATCACTACGTGCACTATTGTTTGCCCCTCGAAAGACCTATGTAGGACATGCTGGTCCGTCAAATGAAATAGTCATTACAATCCGACGCAACGTTTTATTGAATTTCTGATGCGTGAAACCGTAAGAACGCATTTTCCAATCAGACGTTTGTTGAACGTTACCCAATAAATTAAGTAGGGATGTGTCGTCTGTAGTAACTCGATTTCGTTCGGAATTGATCATAACTGGAGCTAGACACGGTAGTTCCTTTAGTTTTGAAGGAACTACCGTGACAAAAAGGGTCACTTGTTTCTCTGAAGGAACTACCTACTACTGTGAACAAATGTACCTAAATTAAATACGGATGTATCGTCTGTAGTACATCGCTATCATAACATGTTCCAAATACAATTGATTCTTATGTAGGTAGTATAATAATATGTTGGTATTATCTAAACATAAATTATGATACAATTTATATAATAACAGTGGTAGCGCTCGTACGCGGGCACTGTTTGAAAACACGCCATTGTCCGGGCGCTGCACTCCCGCAGTCCCGCGCATCTCCTCAGACACGATCGCTCTCATCGCCGCAAGAGTAACGCCGCGATATGTTGTCTGGGTAAGCTGTCGAGAGCGTAACTGCCTCGCACTATGTCAATATACAATAGAATTTTTGGTTTAATTTTAATACTCTGTAGTCTCCCCATATTAGGCGTCGACACTCAAATTTCAAGAATTTAAAAAACCTACATGTTTTTTGTATTTTTTTTTTTCAAATTGTATTTACTATTTGTTTTTTATTTTTCAGGTCAATCGTGATTTCCTTAGTAATCGCGATAGCAATATCCAAATCACCAGCCAGTGGTTTCACCATAGCTCGGGATCTTTTAACACCTGATCTGGACACTGGAGAAAGCAAGCAGCTGGAAGTGAGACACGACTTGAAGACCTTACATAATAATGAGCCAATCTACAATAACACAAGAGAACCTTTGAATTCTACTGTAATCGCAATAAATAACATCAATGATAATAAACAAAATTACAGCAATGATAAGGCTACTGAGAAATGGCCGATTGTTAACGAGACTACTGATACACAAACAAAAACATCAGAAACTAACAAAATCGAAATTCCATCTGACACAGCGATAGTAAATTCGACCGGAACAGCGGCTAATGCTTTCGATACTACAGTAACGAGCACAAGTGAAACTACTATAACCGCTAGTAATGATTCCAATACTACAATGCCAAGCACAAGCCAAACTACTAGCCCAGAAGCAGCCCAAAGTCAAGCACTTTTAACTACATCTCCAACGCAGACTTCACTTACTACTATATCTGTAAGTGAAAATTCAACCGTTATAATTGAAATTGAGAAAAATGAAAAAACAACAGCAAAAGATAAGAATATTACTGCAGGTATGATTACCACAACAACACCAGCCACAAATACTTCAAGTGACGTAAATAATAACGATGCAGTTAAAAGTGATAACAAGACGAATAATTTTAGCACCGATATTAACCAATCAGAGACAACAACGAACTATTTAGAACACAGTGAAATAACAACTATTGATGGTTCTGAAAGTAAGTTTACAACCGAAACCGTATCTTCTGAACGGAAAACTGACCAAACAAATACTCAAGAAGAAAGTACGACAGCCAAGATTGACAGCTCACTTGATACATTTACGACTGTTTCATCTGAGTCAAAGACAGATGTGACCTTAGAGAACTATTCGGCTGAAGTTTATACCATAGACTTAGATGTGTCCAAGTTACCTCCTTGGAAAAAATATACAACGATTGATAGAAAACGCACAAGCGCTGAAGACACCAAAACAACAGAAAAAGATATGGCGCAAGCAGAAACTGCCCAAACTCGTATAAGTCTAGAAAAAGTTTTTACTAACACCCCCATACCTTCACTAGAAAAATTAAGAAATGATCTTATTAATGCTCAAGAGTCAACCACACGACAACTCGAAATGTCACCTGGGATTGAAAATAATGTAAATCATGCTTTAAATTCTGAAACAAAGACATCCACAACAAAGATGGGTGCTGAGATTGAGACCGAACCAACGAAACTGGAGATTGTATCTAAAAGAGCAGGGTACAAAGATAATCGAGGAACCGAACCACCTAAGCCTGAAGAGGCCACTACCACAGAATTCTCGCCTAAAATGAGAACAAATATTAAAGATATGTATAGCAGCATGTACGAAACTGGAACCAGTGATGTGGAGGAGACAAAAAACAAAAATGGTAGTGTCTACGAGTCGCAAAGTCAATTGGTAAGTTGATGAATATTGTTTTGTAATATTTTTTGCGGCTGTATATCGACATCATCTGTCATAACACTCAAATTGTGTTACAATGTCGTCGATCGATCTATTAAGTATCTAAGTAGTTTCCCCATTTTCATGATAACAGTTATGTTCGGGCCGTTTCGGTTTCAAACTCTAGGGCTATAATGTCCAAGTGCTCATCGAGTTTTTCAAGAGCTTGGAAGTTATTCTATTCTTTACGTGACCACGGGACTGGCCAAAGAAACAGCATTGCAACGTAGCAATGCCACAACTTTTTCGGGTATTTAAGTATTTTGTTGAGTTTATTCTTCTTGTTTTTCTATCGTACCGAAACAGCGATAAATTAAAAAAAAAGAAAAACAATTTGCGAAATTTGGAGCAACAACACTCACCTCGCGGAAAAACATAAATATTTTCTGTCTATTTTTACACTTGTGTAGAAATTGATAAGTTAAGTTCCTTATACTTATCAAAACCACACATTTAATTTTGCAAATATTTGCAGGCTGAAGATGCAATTAAAGAAGAGTTACTAAAAGAGGAAATGATCAATGACAATGCAGATAATGCACATTTTTTAAAACAAGAGAGAATCAATGATGGTGCGCCTGATATCGTTACCGTCGACACACTGAAAGTAAAACCTATTGGTCAGGAAAAAAAGAAAAATAGCATTTTATATGCCGTAAGCCAGAACTACAAACCTCTTAAGAAAATTGATGTTCAACCTTTAAAACAGTTCGTACGTGACCCAGATGATAACAGCTGGAGAAACGAAAGCATCAGTTCTTTAGGTATAGTATTCAAACCGAAGAATGCTTCAAAATCTTTCACGCAAGTTCTTAAAAATAAAACTGAGACCGAATTGGGAAATATGACCGATAAAGACGGTAAAGATGATCTCCCGGACTTAAGAGTTAGGCTAGAGAAGATAGCTGAAGTAAGAAAATCTAAGAAAAAGATCAACAAGTTTGGAGATACCGTGTACAGTGACTATGAGGAGTCGAGTGAAAATACAAACCCTTCTAGAAAAGATACAACCACATCAATGCGCCCAACCGTGGAGTTACCAACCACGTTATTCAACTTCACCTCACCTCCACCGACTCAATCACCCACGACAGAGTTTGATCTCACGGTAAACGCAATATCAAAAGAACATTTCAACCTTTTTGAGACTGAAAAGACATCTCCTTTTACAACCAACACCTATAAACCAAAGAAATTCTATAATTTGGCAGAATACTACGATTCTACTGATGAGTATGATGCTGATTACGTGAATCAGCACAAAATTGATTTGAAGAAATTTACTAAAGTAATGAAAACAAAGGAGGACATCGCTACACGACCCCTAGAGCTGCTTCGAACCGAACCTCCAGAACTGCTCCGCACACAGCCGATGACAGAATATCAGCCTGAGAGGAAGGCCACTCTCCAGTATTTCCCACCAACACAGAAAGTTGTCCAAAAAGTGAACCTGAACGATTACGGTACAAGTATTAACAGAAAAGTAAACTTGTATGATATTAATAAAGCACCTCCGAAAAACGTGCTAGCCGTTTCTTTTGGCACAGTTTCTCCCATACCAACAGCTAAGTATGAATCGATGAACAAAGTGACAATGAAGCCTACCTACACTCCTATGTACCAACCAGAGAACTTGGACAAGAACCTGTACTTAACGAACCAGCCACACGTGTCCGAACCTCCACCACATGACGGAACCTTCAACAGAGCCTCGTATGTCATCAAACATTACCGGGACTTTATCAGCGAGGCGGCGAAAGGTGGCGATGACGAGAGGAGCGAGGAATATGCGTACACGGAAGCACCGATCCGTGGAGTCACCGTCAACGAGTTGGCAAAGATGACTCCCCGAGACAGCAACCCAGGTGAGGAGGAGTACGAGTACGACGTCAAGTTCCGCAAAGATATTATGAACCGGTTCGTTGATAACTTCAACCAGAACAGCGAGAGGTTCAAGGTGGAATTCCCGATATTATACAACAGCAGCGTCGTGCACAGACCGCCAGAGCACGGCAGAGTGGCGTCGTCATCAGCGTTCATGAAGAGGTTGTATGAAGTGGGTAGCTCGAGACCGGCCAACTTCTTGAGAAGGCCGTGCGAACCTCAATGCGACAAGACAGTGGAGCTGTCTCCCGCATACGAGCTGCACTACTACGTGCCCGATGAAGAGGAGAAGGAGGAGATAGAGCCGCGAGCCGTCACGCCGGCCTATCGATTCAGAATATGAGAAGCGTGTGGCGTGATGTTAGGTAAAGTGTTAGTGAGGCGGGTCGGGACTGTTTATGACAAAACATTACAATTGATTGGTGCCTGTCGGAGCTAACAGTTGTCGAATGATCGGCGGAGCGGATAGGAATTATATAAACAATAATGATATCGCGAATGAAGTAAGTACGTAGTTGTTGTAAAAACGTAATTGTTCCGTAAAACTCTGACAGAATTGGGACTTTGTTCACAAAAATGTAATAGTATCAAATACACAATAGTAATGTAGCAGTAGGTATTCAGGTATAACCTGCATAAAAATGTCTTGTAGCTGCAGGTTTCGTAACAAATCAAATGTAAAGTTGTTTATAAATAGTTCTTTAAGTATTTGATTTTTATAAACCTAGTGATTATGTACTTAGTTAAGATACCGAATTTTATGGTATTTTTTGTAAAATATGTTCCCGTTGGAGATTAGGTCTCCACAGAAAAGTAACTAAATTGTGTTCTTCCTTTACTTAAATGTTTTTCGCCAAATCACCAAAGATGTATATTTTTAGGGCTCATAAATTTTGTAAAACTAAGATCACAAAGTAAGTTCTTCACCTTCAACAACGCAAATTAGTGTCGAAATTATTTAATGATTTAAAAAAATACAAATTGTCTAGTTTACTAATTTATTTGCATGAAATAAAGCAAAACCAAAATAGTTTAATACTGGGCCTGTATTACATAGAAAGCTGTTGTGTAAATATTTACTTTCGTAAAAGATACTCGTAACTATTGGTGCGCCATGCATGGCGCGGGCGGTGCCAGGTGTAAATATACAGCTTGTAAAATGTTACTAACCTATTGTGAAAATAATGATAGATGCATTATCTGAGGTGTCATTCTAAACTATGGTCTCAACAACAGCGCTCATTCCATTCAAGCACCGAATATCTACACTGCAGCAGTTTTGTTAAAAGGTTTATGTCAAATTTTTACTCGTTTAAACTCGATGTATCGCGCATTTTTAAAATCTTGTCGAAAAATTTTAGCGAAAGCATTGCGAGTTTGTGTGATAATAAAATACATTTTTTATGTAGAATATTTGTTTTTATTATTTTTTGCCATATCCTTGCCTCACCTACTTAGTCCATAACTGAATTAGAGTTTACTAGAACTAAAGACATGACTGTGCATTCTTCGCACCCTCTGGAGCGTCAATATTATGCTCTTATACATGACTAGCTTTTGCCCGCAGTTTCGCCCGCGCACATATAGCCTATGTCACTCAGAAATAAAGCAGCTTCCTATCGGTGAAAAAGTTTTAGCAATCGGACCAGTAGGTACTTTCAAGAGATTACCTCTTACAAACAAAAAAACTAACTACCTTTTTAAACTATTAGTGTACATATCGTTAACAACTTGCTTGCGGACAGGCGTTGGAATCAAGTTGGTACCTACCTCATCATTCATACCTACCTAGAATTATTTTTCAAATACATACTAGCCTTTTGTCTGGGCAACTAAGAGATTACAAGGTTTCAATCAAAGACACGATTTATAATCCAAAAACCAACATAACAACACAAACTACAGTTTTGCACGAGAACTGGTTCAAATCTAGGGTAAAGCTGTTTCTTTTAGTGTCCTAGCTACCTAACCTATACCCTATACAAATATAATGACGGTGCATGTGGTCGTATCGTTTGCTGAACAGTTGGTGCTATTGGACAGGACGGTCAAATCTATTTATCTGATCGCATATTGATTGGAGGAGCAGATGGGGGTTCTCGGACGGTTCCGATCTCCAGTGTTTGTGCGGCGTCTCCGCAGGACATGTCCCAACTTCCATCTTGCATCACGTGGCCTGTTACTTGTTCACGTAGGGACCTAATGAATCAGTGGACGGCATTGCCGTGGCCGAATACTGGGCCAGGAAAAGAATTTAACTAGTTTTACATCAGAATTCTATCAAGAAGATCGGCAAAAACCACCACAGTAGAAAAGCCACACCTACCACAGTGTTGTCTCTTTAAACCCAAAGGTTGACTGGTAGAGAATGCCTTGTTGCATTAAATCCGCCTATGTACTACTACTGTACATGAAGTTTAAATAAATAAATAAAGCCTATAAAAAAATGGTGGGATGAGCTAGAAATTCTTCTTGAAAGAATGGTCAGCACGCAAAAAACTTGCAACACAAACTTATGATAATAAATTAATACTTAATAAGCAAACATAAAGGTACTTACCAATTCTTCATAGGTAAGTGGCGAGACCCCAACGTACAGCGCGATTAAACCAGTAGCTGTGCTCTTGATTACACTAAGACTCCATAGCACTAGAAGACCCATACTTAATGCTTCAATGCATCTTAACTAACTGGCTTCACCTGGATATCAAGATGAAAAATATCAAAAGGTAAAAAAAAAACCTTTGGGTGTTTAAAGAGAGGTCATGTTTTCTTTTTAAATATCATAAGGCTGGGCGCTCATTAATTGCAGCATCAGCAGTGACGGATTAAGACTACTTGATGCCCTAAGCAATCTACGCCTGTGGGCCCCCCATTCCGTATGTCAACTAGAACTAGAATCGGTCTTTAAACCTTTGCCGCCTAAAAACATTAGATTTTTGTAAAATAAGGTGATGAGAAGTGGAGAAGGTGCGACAACAATAAAAACCAAAGCATAATTTATTCATTAGGGGTTAAAGTATGAAATTGCCGATTTGTACTGAAATATTGAAATTCGTTTATTTTTTCATTTATCATATTTATTTAATCAAAATAATTACCATTATTATCTATACATTGCTGCCATCTAATAGGAAGGTCATTTATGCCTTTGCGATAGAACTCTGATGATCTAGATTCGACAAACTGTGTGAAAGCATTTTGTACTGCCTCCTGAGAAGAAAACTTTTTATCAAGTAGAAAATTGTCCAAATCACGAAAAAAATGGTAGTCCGTTGGAGCAAGGTCTGGCGAATACGGAGAGTGACGAATGGTTTCTAATTGTAGTTTCTGTAGAGTTAAAATGGTTTCTCGTGCTGTCTCGCGTTATCATGGAGCAATAATGGTGAAGATTGATTCACGAGTCAGGGTTGTTTTACTGCTAGGTTTGCTATCATTGTTCGGAGTTCGGCACAGTAGACATCTGCCGTTATAGCTTGACCAGACCGGAGAAAGCTATAGTGAATAACATCATGCCGAGACCACCAAACAGTTACCATTACCTTTTTATTGGTAAGCTATGCTTTAGGACACTGTTGCGGCGTTTGACCTGGGGTCAGCCATTGCATTTTTCGCTTACGGTTCTCGTAAAGAATCCACTTTTCATCACATGTCACAATTCGATCCAATATTCCTTCATTTCTGTATCGATTCAACAAGGCAACACAAGTTTCAACACGCGTTTCTTTCTGCAGATCAGTTAAATCATGAGGCACCCATTTTTCATATTTTTTATTGTTGGTAAGGTAACGTTAATTAAACCATGCTGCTAATACCTGGGTAGTTTGGCTCGGATCGGCTTCCACTATCTCTTTCAATTCATTGTTATTCACCTGTGTGGGCTGTCTTCCGCGTGGTTCGTTCTTTAAATAAAATCCATCACGAAAGCGTTTAAACCAAAATCGCACGGTGCTTTCATTAGCAGTCCCCACTCCAAACGCAACATTGATATTGCGAGCTGTTTCTGCCGCGTTAGTTCCGCGTCGGAACTCGTATTCAAAAATAACTAGAATTTTGGAAGTATCCATCTTTCTTGTCTAAGCTGAATAAAAAACAACTGAAAGTCGATAATCGAATGTTGCACATTTTTTAACCGACTACCAAAAAAGGAGGAGGTTATGAATTCGGTTGTATTTTATTTTTATTTTTTTTATGTTGTTCCCTCAGAACTCCGTCGTTTATGGACCAATTGGCAATTTTTTTTCCCCTTTGAGGATATGCTTCCAGATTGGTCCCATTTTTTTCAAAATCCAGTTTTCATGATGAATCCATGAGGAATCGAGGGAACTCCTCAAATATTATAGGCAACCATATAGTTATTTTGGTATTTTCATCGAGGACTTAAGCATTTACTGTCAAAAAGTAACATTTGATGAACTGGAACTGATGAGAAAGACCAGAAATGGCCAACGGAACTTCATACTCACATAGATATCACAATGAAGATAGTTAAGCGACTATGACAATACAGATACTATTGAACTGATCTGTTGATGGAGCCGGAAGGTAGAAGGTAGACACAGGATCTTCATAATAAAACATGTAACCTAGCAGTGTTTGGGTTAATTGGAATTGTCATGAGAATAGGCACTCTGGTTATAAGTGTATCGCAACTAAAAAGTGAGAAATAAAATAGTTAAAAAAAAAATTAGGAAGTCGGTGTTAAATAAGAAACAAAAAAAAAAACGAGAAACACTGACTACCGAATTTTTTCTTTTGTAAAAAGTTTTTTTTATAAGAAGAACCTCATAGGTACTATGTGAAAAAAGCTTCACTCAAAAATCTTAAACCATGAAGGTTTTATGTCGATTCGAAATTCCTACTACAATAGAACGGCAATTTCATACTTTAACCCCTATTATTACGTATGCATAGAAGCCGGCCGGCACAATTACTTAAAGAACAAAACATTTGATTGACACAGATTTGCGGGGGGGACTCTAGGTCGGACTCTATGTCATCTTAAAACCCGCGAATTTTGAAATTAGTCCTAGAAACTTTTTTTGGTGTGGTTTTTGGTGACATGATTGTGATGCCCTAAGGACGGATTTTTTTTTGTGCTTCTTCTGGTGCCCCCCAAGACGTGATGCCCTAGGCAATTGCTTAATTTGATTAAGGGTTAATCCGTCACTGAGCATCAGAGGAGTTCTTTAGGTCATTTAAAGCGTAGGTGTATATATGGGCATATGGGGGGCACTCCCCAATAATAATAATAATAATCATTTTATTTTCAGGCATCAGAGGCGCCCATAGACAAAATACATACAATAATCTTAAACAACAATAAACTAATACATATTATAAAATGAGCCCAATGAGTCATGTAGTGCGCGGGTAGGAGGAGGAGGGGTTGATACGCTATTTTTCGAAGTTTTTTGCAGCAACCTAAAGATATAGAGGGGCCCAAGAGAGGTTTCGATAAAGCCTACATATGTCTTTGCAACCTAAGTTTAAACTTCGAAGGATCCTTTAAAACTTTTTAAAATTGTGTGTGTTATTTTAATAGTGTTGGAAAAGATCATGGAATATCAATGTTTTATTTCTTAATAATGTTAAATATTATCATTATCTAATGAAGCGTAGAAGTGTGCCTATCGTCACAGAATAAGAAATAGTACAAGTACAGAAATTGCACTGCGTGATAGCAAACATACGAATTTAAACCTAATAACAACAGCGCTAATGTTTATAATACATTGCACGGCACGGACATGACCTTGAGTTTATTAGCCTACCAAATCCAGTGGCGCTCGTAACGATTCAAAATGCACCGTAAGTCCGCGCGACGAGAGTTTCTTTTATTATGCCCGTTATGAACCTTTGAACAAGCCGCTTCTGTTGTAGGGTTGTGAGTTGTTGTGAGACACAGTCATTAGTCCATTGGGACCAACAGGGGCGAAGCCCCTGGTCTTAGAACGCAAAGGATAACTAGAAGAACATAGGTGTGGTTTTAGTCAGTAAAAGTTTGACACGCCCTCTCGCTTCGCCATAGAGCGAGAGAAGATTTTTTTAGGTAGGTACTTTACTAAATGTAAGTCATTCTTGATAAGAAATGCCTGGTATGTACCGATATTATCTACAAAATATATTTTCGTAAAATGCGAAATTAGTAGTAGGTAGGTACATTACGTTTTATAGCATAAAATAAATTCAGAGCTTTTTTAAATTACATGGTAGATAAAATTGATTTACATGTACCTAAGTAGTAATTTCCATACTTTAAAATGTATATAAAGAGAGACATGTTATGATTGTTTACATTTAGTTAGTTAGGTATTTAATTGTCTAAACAAATGGAACAAAAGTAAAGTCAAGTGGTACCTAGGTACTCGTAGGTACTTGGATGTTGTCAATATTCTAATATAACTTTGTTGATTTCGGCCACAAAATTACCTATCTATTTTATGATTCAGCTATGCGTTCGTAGGTAATTTTTAAAAGATGATAGGTAGGTATTTCACGATTAGTAATATTGTGAACACGATAAAAAACATTACCGCCGGCCGCCGCGCCAGCAAAAAATTACGAATCTAATAGTGAAAAATGATACGAAAAGGAACACAAATCGTCCTCGTATCTATAAACTGCAACAATAACCTACCTGTTATACCTATAATAATTATCATATAATAGCAAGAAATAAGAGCCACTTCAAGAGTGTTGAAAATGTTATAATTACTTACCTTTCGGGATCCTTTGGAAGAGTAAAGAATGAAAAGTCCACATTTTTGTTGTTATTCATGCACCCATATGCTATGCAGTATCTATTGGCTTTTTGCGTGCCCATATTTATAATAAAACCTCTGTAGAAATGCGAAAATATTTTTTGTTAGCGCGCGTCAAATGCGGCAGTTCGAACACGCGTGTGACACTCAACTGAACTAGCCCTATAAAAGAGGCCCCGAGACGTAGGTATAAATTCAAGTCTACAGTAAGGAGTGCGCCAGGCCTGCTATCGTTCAATATTTTTACTTTAATGCTAAACACTATTGTGTGTATAACACAAAAGTATATCATAATATTTGATCTAGCTAGGAAAACACATTGAAACAGCGAATACTTTTTTAAAATACACTTTATTGACGTTCTTTATTGTAGAATAGTATGCAAACATCACTCGATCGTTCGATCACATTTAGTTATGGATTCTTTACAAGTCACTTTGAGCATAATCATAATAGGTATCGTTACAATAATCATATGTACTATAGCTAAATCATACTTGCACATGTTAACTGTAGACGACATCATATCATCGAGTGGGAAATGCAACTCTGGATCCAATAAATAATTATGTTACAATCTCATAAAAACGAAAATTAAAATATTTTTCATAGATGAACACATTCTCCTCTTTGGATAAACAAAAGAAAAACCAGAACACTGATTGGGTAATTATATACAACAATAAATTGTTAATGAAACTAAAACATTCTCCGTTAATGTGTCCACTTTTTGTAAATAAAAATAAAACAAAAGAAAAATAATCTGAGTGAAACTAAAATATTATAAATATAAACAACGTTATATTAAAGTAAATAAAAGTAATGGTACCATTCGACTCGTCGGCGCCACAGTCGGGCACTACGAACACCAATGCAGACAACTTGTAACATCTATAACTTTCGTTACATCACTAGGCGTTTTACGATACAAGTGAAAGCGGGCCTTATCTACTACGTCTTTAGATTTATATCGCTAAAGTTAAGTGATCGAGCCTCCGACAATTTTCTGAGTGAATCCAAGAGCCTAAGTTTAATATGGAATTAGCACCAGTTTAAAGAGTTTTTCAGAAAAGTATGCATTGGTATTGTTGTTAGTGGTTAGTTCGTTAAATTAAAGTGGAATAAAGTCGTCGCAGCGCTGTCCAAGTGAAATGGTACGTCTAGGAACATAGATAAGGTGAGACTTGTCTAAAATTATTGCAAAGGCATGAAGGTAACGGTGACGGGCTCTGTGCTGGAGGGCTGGAGCCTCCTGCTGATGGATGTTCAGTACAGCGGGGCGGCGGTGTGCCAAGTGTCTGTGCTACTATGTCAATTATTTATATCAACTTTTTAAATTTCGATTAACTATAATTTCATGAGTTTGTTTTGTAGACTGTCCTTTTTTTTCAATAAGATGCAGTAACGTCAGCAAAGACACAAAACCACACAGCCCGACTGTATTTTAAGATAATTAAAAATCAAAATAATACAAAAAAAATGCGAGATGGATAAATAGAAGCAATCAGTAATGTAGCGGCGTCTGTATGGTATAGGTAGATAAGTAGGTACGTGAATCAGTTACAATTACGACGATAATCATTTATAAGTATAGTTTTTAGACTAAAAGCGAATATTTACAAGAACACGCCACTTTACTAGCTATATACCTGCCTCCCTGGCTGGCGCGCGGAACCGGCAGACCGACTTGTTCAAAATTTTAATATTTTCCTAATATTTTATAATTTAATTATATTCCCTAATATATATAAGTAAGCGTACATAACTTTTTGGTAACGAATACGGGAATTTCCGCACCCTTAATAAATAAGAATCTTAAGACAAAAATACGCATGTTTTTAAAAGGCCGAGATGTAACACTTAGCGTAGTGTGATAATTTACAGTGTGTAATAAATATCACGGAATATGTGGGCACAGGAGGCTTCTGCCGCGAGGGAACACGCGCGCCCGCACTAGTGCGTGCCCGTATGCGCGCCGCGAGCGTGTGCGCGCACAGTACAGCTAAAAGCCTAGACCGCTCCAAACTTTGAACATTTGGCTGCAAAATAATTCTTTATAAGATATGGCGAATGTGTATTGCTTATTTTTTCAAGTACTCGCAATAGTTTGGAACGCCAGTTTCAGAGTGGGCAACACATTTTGACCGTACTGTATGCCAGCATGTGCTCTCGCAGCCCGACGTCCGTCCTGTCCCCACACCCGCGCGCCGCCGCCATACAAACCTAACTCTTTACATTAGCCAGTCTTTCGTTTACACTACTCTAGACTACTGCGCTACTAACTCCTAGCCTTCGACGCCGACTCAAGAACTAATGTGTGCCACATACTTCTTGTAGATCTTCATCGTACCAATCTAGATTTTATAGCAACTTTGTGACATAAGTTGATGAAAACAATCGCCATCGGTAAGACAAGAAATGGCTTACATGTCTATACGTCATTACATTGACCATCTTACCCTTCAAACCGGAAGAGAAACGAACGACATGCTTGAAATTTATTTTATTAGAATTTTTAAAGTCCTATTACGACCTACACAAAGAATATAGCACACAGTCGTCCGACACAACCACGCGATGAGAACGCTCCAAAACCGAACAATGTGCTGTGACAGGGGGGGGGAGGGCTCGCATCATACCTGGGTCTAATGTGCTGGTGACGGTACACTGTGCAAGCCGAGGTCTAATGTAGGATGATCTTCAACTAGCCTTGTATTCAAAGTAAACAAAACTTGTATAAGACTGTTGCAGTAACACGCATCTACTTGTATTCACATACTATAAATATGTGGACACACTGCTAGCTACAAAGCGTACAATAGAATATGGGACATGTTTTTAGAAACAGTCGCGTTGATGCAACAGCGTTACACCATTTTCGTCTATCATGAATACAGGGACAGTAAAATCAAAAACCCTTACATTATATTGGCATTAAATTGAAGCAAAAATACTGAAAACGGACTCAGAAGTCGAAAACTTAAAACCTAGCGACGCGAACGTTGTATCTACTATATCCCCTTGTGAACTGTACCGTTCTATGTTCTAGTAAATGAATGGGTGAGTTTGTATTGTCAATGGCAAGCCGTTCCTTGTGGTCCTCCTGCATAACTAGGGTTTAGTGAACTGAAACGTATATCGTTTGAAAGTAAACTTGTTGGCACCTTATTTTTGGCACCACTAGCGTAAACCAAAGTGAAGCTCGCTGACTGTTTAGGCGTAACTTACAAGTATACACTTTCAAACTTGGCCATTGCACTGCCGAGTAGTTCGGATAATGTGCTCATACTTTCAAAGTGGCTTATAATAAAATACCATAATTTACTACAGATTTTTGACTTAAGACATGAATGCACTATAATTTCTGATTGAATACAATACGACTTTATTTCCTCCGTTGTATTTCTCTCATTCATAAGTTACACCTAAACGGAACAAAAGCGTAGTTTTCAATTAATAAATTAAAAAATGTGTCAGCACCAAAACATTTTGAACATAACTAACGAACTAGGAACCGGTGCCGATGCGATACTCTATGTACGACAATATACACAATACTACACCATACATAAGTATAGGAATGCACTTTAGACAACGCACTATGAAAAACTCAAACACAACTAAGCTAAAACTATTCCTATCTCATACACACAGATAACACATGAAAGAGACAGCTACAGTTTAGCGAATGTCGCTTAGAACAAAATTGAAGTTTATGTCAACCAATTTGACAGCTGTCAATCATCTGTCTCGTTCTGTCTTTATCTGTCAGAAAGGGAAAGCAGTAGTCTTAGTTCAGTTTAGTCGACTTTTCACGTGATGCGCTCATCACAATCCATCCGTACTTATGTATGTTGTTCAAAATACAATATTATAGCAAATTTTATACAATGCTGTACATACATACTAGCACCACTATAGCTTTACGTATTATAACCGAAACTTCACCGTTTGTATAAAACCAAAATATATGTGTGTAAATGCAAAACATTTGTTTTCATAATGGGCCTTGTATTGATGACAAAACTGGAGTGTTGGAGTAGACTTGCCTTATTTTCGTGTTAAGTAATTTGTGGATAATTTAGATGGAAGAATCGGGGATACGAGGTTTTTATCTGCATTATTTTATTTTTATGGCGTTTCGACATGAGCACATCAATACAGAACCCAGTATAAAGTTATTAATTTACATTAAAACATCACAAGTTTGGACAATTGACTTCTAACATGCATACATATGTGCTAGGACGCCTGTCGCTCTCTCACTGAACATGGTAGCTCGTTCGCTAATAATTTAGATTTTTTTCTACAACAAGAGAAACCAGGTAAATGGATAGAATGGAAGAAAAAAACATGTTGTGCCGACCCCAAATAAGATGGGACAAGGGCAGGAAGATGATGATGAAGAGAAACCAGGTAAATGTAATATGGCTGGAGAAGTGTTAGCTCGTGAGCCGCAGGCGCCCTCGCTAAACAGAACCCTATAATAAGCGTCTCATATAAAACCTTAACAAATACGTGACTGCAGTCAACAAACGAAGTCCAGTATCACCTGACGGTAGTAAAAGGTAATAATCGACGCGAGTACAGTACAAATTTCAACCTTATCTTCATAGTGAGTATGTTCAATTTTCCGTATACTTATTATTTATAACCACATCCATAAAGCTCTAAGAGGAAGCCTCACTATACATATAATTAAAAGTAAACGTTTAATTTAAATATTTTTTTCTTTTAAATATCATTTATAACATATACACATTCATACAAAATTCTACATCACTAAAGCGTACTCGATGTTCGACCTACATTATGAACCGCTCCGAATCATTAACTTTACAATTTTTTACATGTCGTCGTCTTAAAGTGAATATAATTTTACAATTTCCTTTAAGAACGCGTATCGATTAGTTTCAAACGAACGATTCGGCTGATCGGATTAAGATTCACACTCGACTAGTAAGTTTTTTGGGAGGTGAAATGCAATATTAGAAGGTACCTTACCTCGCACGTCATCCACACAGCACTTTGATAAAGGTTCTCTATTTCATATTGTGCCAACGAAGATCTATATTGTATGCAGCAGACGTACCTCCATCTCGGCACTATGTGAAGGCCGCGTCGTACAACTGCGCCACAAACTACACAATACCTCCACTTAACAATTTCGACTGCCTGAACTGCCGTTTATAAGTTGTGAGCAACGTGAAAGGTTTACGATGGACACTTGTTTATGCGAGGATTCAGTTACAATATTGGTTAAATTTTATACATAATAACTAAATAGTGATGTCTCGCACACTTCTTAAGTTCTAATATTGAAGTATAAATAAATAACATTTAGAAGTAGGCGATCCCCGCTTAAACAAGCCTCAAGTGTGAGGGAGAACTCGCGGAATACATTTAATCGGTACCACATTCCTGCAAAAATACATGATACGGCAATACAAAATCTCATCATAAGACCCATCATTTCTACGTATAAATATGCGTTTACATCTAATCTATAGACTACTGCGGCGCTCCGTCCGTGACGCATCGTGTCGAACGTTTGCGTCAACTTCGAGAATTTCCGCAACTAGTTGACTAAAAACCTTGTTTAAATATCAATAAAAGCTAAGTGCTCCGGAAGTATATGATATACGTACGACGATATCGAATGGTGGCGGGGCCCGCTTCGTGGCTGGGACTCGTAAGCGCAGATGTCGGGGACGAAGTGGACGCCTTCCTGGTGACGTGGCGGCGGGGGCTGCAGGACGCGGAGCTGCTGGCGGCGGAGCTGCCGGCGCGCGCCTGCATGCGGCGCTAGGGGCGCGCGTCCCTGTAGAAGGTGTGCAGGCTGTGCGAGCTGCGGCAAGTGCGGCGCGAGTGACGTCACTAGCTGGCCACGTGCGCGGCCGCGCGCGCCGCCGCCAGCGGGCTGCCGAAGCTGCTGCGCAGCGACTCCTCCATGAGCCGGCAGATCTTGTCGCGGTCCGCCTGGAACACGTACGACACAATCTGTTCAACTAATTGTAACAAACCAACACACCCTCAAACAAATGAATCTCGCGATACCCGCACACTTGCTGTACGTAGTCGCAAGTCTATGTGCTCGCTTACGGAGACACGAACCGTCGCGTCGTGCGTGCGACGTGGCGTCCCGCGGCGCGTGTGGCGTCCCGCGTCACCGCACGCGCTAACACAAAAATATGCCAATGTACGATATTGTTTATAAAGATGCGGCGCGTGAAAAGTCCGCAGTGTGTACTGTAGCGTGTAACGTAGCACGCAACGGCACAAACAGCGGGCACTGTTACAGTGCGCCCAACTGTTTGTAATTTTTATTTGGTGACACATAATAGACTACAAATTCTCACAGTGTCTCACATCTGCGTTGTGCGATTTCCTTCATTACTGTACGTTCGTATTAGTACGTGCAACGTCACGTGCCTTACTGCAGGCTTCGTTAAGTTTTATGGTAAACGAAAAATTGCAGACTAGCTCGTCAAAACGCTGCGTGCGCCGCCGCGGCAACCGTCTCGTGCAACGTAGCGGTGCCACCCGCATTTCAAGTAAACAATGTAAAATCGAATACGCTCTAATACAACGCCATAATGTTTGAATTTAGTGCCGCACCACTCAATATGACGCGCAATGCTGCGGGTCTCCGTAAACGAGAGCTTAGTGGCGACGCTGCGTGTGCTCGTGCGGCCGCCTGGGCACGGGGCGTGTGGGCTGCGCGGGTGCCCGGGGGCCGCGGATACCGGAATATTACGTAGCGGCTCGGGGCTGCTCGCGACGGCTGCCCGCGCGGCAAGCCGCGTAAGGGTCGGGCCACACGATGCGTTGCGGCGCCGCACCGCAAATATTTCAACAAATCGGCAGGCCGTACGAGCGAGGCGACGTCGCTCGTCTATTCGTCGAAATATTTGCGGAGCGCCGCGGCGCCGCAACGCATCGTGTGGCCCGACTCTAAGAGCACTGCAGTATGGGACCGCGTAACGCAGTTTCGGCCCTAAGCCTGTATGCGTTTAATTTACAACTATCTTGATAAATAAATAAAGCTAGCTATAACAAAATCAATCCACGCTTGCGCTATTACGCGGTGTCCTACGTAACCAACTCAAAGCAAATGAGAACGCAAAGCGAAGCGTCGCGAACAAAACAAACAATTGATACACCATTACAGTAGTCTACGTGACGAACCCCACGTGCATGCGGTGCGGCGACGTGCGAAGCGAAGCAAACGCCTTCAGTTGATTTGAAATTTTCACGCGGACTATATTGATGCTTATTTTATATAAATGCCGGCTAAAGCGGTAACGTCGCACACACGTAGGATCAAGCCGCCGCATCGCGTTGAATTCGCATCGGATCGCTTTGCAATTGCATTCGCGTTCTATCGCCCACGTAATGAATTTGTTTTTATTTTTTATAATCATATAAGAACAAGAAATTAGCTTTATAGCTAAGTATAAAAGTGATTAGCGCTTACCTCATGTATAAAGCCGAGCTGCACGAGCTCGTGCGCGAGCGCGGACGCGGTGTCGCGCCGCGAGACGGCGCACGTGAGCTGGCGGTTCATCTTGTCGTCCATGCGCAGGAGGATCGTCATCTGAAGGAAAGTATACAAACAAATTACTGCCTCGAGGTTAAAGGGCTTTCGATGGAGCCCTAAGTAATACCTTGTTGTATCCTGACAAAGCGATAACAACGCCTGTGTGTCACTATATGACTCATACATACGAACATATACCTTTTACAATGAGGGTTGGCAGAATCTTCAGAGCGCCACCTGATACGAGCCTCATACATTCTTAATTCATTGTAATTTTATATTTGTGTACTAGTGACCCGCCCCGGCTTCGAACAATTTCAAATTACATACATACAAATTTCTCGTGTATTGTTCTGTTCGTGAAAATCGCATTTTCATCCGTTGCGTGGTTTAGAAGGAGTTAGCGGATAAAGCGACTTTGCTTTGTAAAGTTCTAAATAAAGAAGGCATCTATAGGAAATTATATCTATCTATAGGCAGACTTGAAAGAGAGACCACCAGAGAAGTGGCGAGGTCGAGGAAAAACGATTTTTTAATTTATTACTTCGTCGAGGACTGAGACAAAATCTTATTTATCACTCAGGCAATGATGCTTCTATGAGGTCGAATAATAAAAACTAGAGTAACAAAATATTGAATTAATTGTATATTATGATGTAAGTGATATACTGGTGATTACCGCCACAGCGGTATAGTCTTAAGAGACCCGAGGAGGGTAATCATCAATACTCAAGTATATCATATGACGAATCCCTAATGAGAGTGAGAGTGAGTGTGTGTGTGTGTGTCTCTCCTATCGAGTTCCTAATGTAATTTGTATTTTTGGTGTACAATAAAGAATATATCTATCTATCTATCTATCCACTGCTACATCCCGCCACAGGGGAAATCATCAACATTACACTTATAATGTACTATTACACTGCTGTGTGTTTTGGATGTTTTGCGTAAGTCGGCTACAAGTTTGTTGCTATGATAAGGTTGGCTACTCTTATGAGTATCATGTCATCGGCAGACTATTAATAGTGAAGATTAAGAAATAAGATAAATTGATTATGACTGAGACATTTATTTTTAAAGGTGATGAAATATGGAATGATGGATGTTGACAATTTGGCATCAGAAAGTATGTTAACATATCTTGAATTGAAGTCAAAAACATTTTAATTTTACTTTAGTTGAGGCAAAGGAATTCTCAATTATGATTGTAACAAGATACCCATTTCTTTTTCAACACATTTACTCGAAAACCTGCTCATACCTAATCTCTCCTCATACTACAGCTTTTAGGCACGCAATTTTAAAAAGTGCGTCAGTTTGCCCTCCCACAATTGATTACATTAACCGTATGTGTGCGCGCCAGCTGCTGCACTAGTCACTGGGCAGCCCCCTTTATTTATTTTTTCGTTAGTGTTGAAAAAAATCGAAATTGTCGTGAAAATTTGTCACTACAACACTCAGCTCCATAACACAATTTCGACTCGGTCGCAATGACCAAGATTTCTTTTATACCCTTTGTTCACAAGTCTACCTGGCGTTGCTCGGGAGTTAACATTTAATCCCCTCGCTGCGTTCGGGGTTTATCCCCCAGCGCCCTTCGCGACACTCGGGTTTCTATATAATTTATACCCTTGGTGTGTACAATGTACAATTTTAGTAGGTATGAAATGAGTAGTGGTGGCGATGTTGAGTGGACACTCACCAGCAGGTCGGCGGGCGGCGCGTCGGGGTGCGGGTGCGGCTGCGGCTTGAGCGAGCACATCATGTTGACGACGCGCCGCGTCTCCAGGTCGCGCGGCTCGGGCGACGCGGGCAGCGACTCGGCGGCGCGCTCCGCCGGCGACGCGGCGCGGCCCAGCCCGCGCGTCCAGCCGTACGCCGTCAGCGGGTAGATGCCGTACCTGCGGAACAATACACCCGTTACGTACCATTCACACACTTGTATCCTTCACGGAACAGCAGCAGGACGTGGCTGTGGAACTGAATCGTCTTTACTCCACCTATTTTGCCCTCTGTGCCCCAAAACATTGATTATATGACCTTTACGCTGTCACTGACGATGACGAGAAGTACCAAAGTTAAAGACAAAAAAATTCGAAATTACTTTCGAAAATAGATAAGCAGCTAGTAATGCGCTCGCGGAATCGTAGCTCAGTAATAACAGCGAGAAAGGTCGATCGAAAGTTAAAAGCTACGCTTGCTGTGAAGCAGGTTGATCCCGGGTTTCATTAATCCTTACGGATAATCCGAAGTCCGAAAGTCTGACTGCCAGTCTTACTAGGGAAGAGATATTGTATCGTATTACCCGACAAGTACCCCCCAGTTAAAGAGACGAGAAAGAGAAGATAAAGAGTCTTAGGAACATCTGCAAAAACTAGACCAAATGGGAGACAAAGTAAAAAATCTAAGCTTAAGTCTTTAACCTGTGATACACGTGTATATGAACTAAATTCAATCTTAAATCAAAACATGAACATTATAAACCAGATCTAAAATTAATATTATATCAAACGTCCTCATAAACATAGAAGCCTGTTCGTTGACCTTCTTAAAGATACACAGGTGGTTTTTTTTTTAATGTGGAATCATCAAATAACTTCTCCTGCTCTGGGTGGACTACTAGACTAGAACATACCTAAATATACTAAATGAAATAATTAAGGGTAACCAGAACCCCACCAGTTTATTGTGGATCACAATAGTATCTAGCTAGGGTTTTCTGTTGCGTTTGTTGTTTGACCCCAAAGTTGCAGTTTGTCTGACAGTTGAATGCCAGTATTTTAATGAAAGGACTACCTGACCTCCACAACACCATTACTGATAACATGGTAAACCTTTGTAAAAATGGTTGTGGATCAATCACTACCAGTCGATATCAATCGCCAAAATATTGCATACAAAGAGCATAATGTACATGGTGCGCCAAGAGGCAGTTTGAACTCACTTGACGTCTTCGACGAACTTCTCCAACTTCTCGGCATGCGGCTGCAGGTCCTTGGCCGCCAGCTCCATACGCTCGCCGGCGCGCACGCACCACGCCAGCGCCTCGCCGCTGCTGCCACCCGCTACCTCATCCGTTATCGTTTCCGATATGTTCGCTAAAGACACCAGAAATAACGATTAGGTTGCTGACGTTAGAACCTGTAAGGACTTGAAATCAGAAGAGTGGATGACGCTGTAGTCGATATTTTCGAACATAATGCGGATATTCCGCAGCGCATGATGTGCAGATAATTTCATTGGGGTGGGTTTGATACCCTAAGACCCTGAGGAGGTTAACCACTGAAATAGCAACGGTGAGTTTGACTTACCGGTGGTATTGACCAGCGTGTGCGCAGCTAAAAGTTTGAGGGAGTGTACTTCGAAGAGTAGCGGATGGAAGAGAAGCTCCCGCGCCGTCGGCCTCTTCGCGGGGTCCTTGTTTATACACCTGTAGACATACCATAGGATTACCAACTGAGCAGGAGAGACGACGACACACAGGCAACCCGTACAAGGGGTTACTGAGGAGTGGAGTGTTCATGGGTATACTGTGAGGCTTTCAATGGACCATGCATGCAGCGATGCGTTGTTTTGAAACTGTTGAGTACTCACACCTCGTTCAAACTAAAGCTCCGCTGCAAGCGTTCAATGCTGAACGTTCCTTATATCACAAGCCTCACAGTGATGCCCAGGAGCAGGCCGCCCCCGCTTCGTGCACCCATACAACAAAAGCGACTTACCGCCACGGCCACCTGTAAGACAAGTACCTGTATATAAAGTCCTTCTGTCGCGGCTCCTCCAACGATTCGACCGTTCGTACGATGTGTTCCTCCGTGACGTGGCTGCCCGAGTCGCCATTGCCCTGAATCTCAAGTGCCGCAGTCTCCAATGCGCACATTCCGAATGAGTAGATATCCATCGCTGGCGTCACCATTTGTGATGCTGATACGGGGGGAAATAAACGATGTAATGAATGCAAAAAAGTGGACAACATAGTTTCGGTTGCTGTGATTCTTGGACACGAGCACAGTACATGCTACACAGAAAATTGACATTTGGACGCAACGTACGCAGTCATGCGCACGGATTGTTTACACGGTATTCATTGGGAAAGCACTGAACTCACTCACAAAGTCACGATTTCCACACAGAATAACGTGAACGAGTATATGCATGTGTGCGAGAACTAGAAAACGACAAGTCAAGTTTCTGCGTATAATGTAATCTGTGGCACGAAGCTTGCCTGTTCCAAAACATTAAACAAACTTCCTAAACAAGGAACAGGCAAGCGTCCGTTAAATCCAAGCAGTCGAAGCTGTGTGGTCCTTTCTTAAGACTCATGTGTTAGTTCAGGGTACTTACATCCGTATTCCGGTGCAATAAAGTGCATATTCCTCATGTTCTCGCGACAGGTCTTGACGTGGTGGTGGATGGCATCGGGCGCTACGGAGCCGATCTTCACGAGGCCGTTGTGCTGGATGAAGATGGTGTCGCACGTGAGGTTCCCGTGGACTATCGGGGGCACGCAGCCGTGTAGATAGCTGAGCGGGGAATAGTCGGGAGTTGTAGGTATTGACGTGAACAACAAGTCGTGGCCGACTAGATGTAAATAGACACAATTTTGAACAATGCTCTAACGGCTTAAGCTGCATGGTAGTTACTAAAGGAACTCAAAAATCTTTTGAATTGAATAGGACCAATTCTGTAGAATATTAAATAAGATAAGTAGCAGTAATAAAGTCTGTACACTTATGGCAGGTTTCAATATCTCACCTGAGCGCTGATAAGATCTGTGTGCACCATCTCTTCCAGGCCTGCAGCGGCAGTCTCTTCACATTCCGCTTGGTTCGCTTGAGGAACTGCTTCAGAGAGCCGCAAGACATGTACTCCGTTATGAATATTACCTGAAACGACCAGGTATTTGGAACTTAGTACTCATGTATTTCGGTAGTGAAGCAATTCCTGTGAAAGGGTAGTAATTTTTAGTGGAATAAGGACCTTGTACGGTACCTATAGGAATGATGAGCGTAATCGGACTGAGTTATTACCCCCAATAACTCCTGAGTATTGAAGTGAGATCAAGTTTGTTGCAACAAAAATGGTTGTTATAGGTCGTATCTAAAATATGACATTGAAATACCAAAATTATCTTATTTGATTATGACATAATTTTGATTAGATTACACAGAAATAGAAACATGTTAACTTTATTTCAAGTTTCATTCATGTAGATTTTACTGCTGCTATTAGTCCAAGATCCCAGAGCGATCTGACATAACTTATTTTCACATGGATGAAACCTTAGGTTCTCATTGGCATCTCATGGGCTTTGAATACTTGTGTGCTTAGAATAGCTAAGAATTTCTTTTTTGGGGGTGTGAAATTATCAAATACCTTCTGCCGCTCTGGGTGGGGCGAGAGGGAGACTGTGACTGACTACAACTCAACCGATACTCGTGTTTCTTCTGTTGCCCTTTGCGTTCCAGGGCTACGGTATCACTTTCAAGCAATCCCACAACCCTGTTAGGCATCGGAATTAGCGGGAACACAATTGTCTGGACCTTCTGCTGACTACCGATCCGGACAGTTGTAAAGTAACAGTTTCCTCACCCCTTGATGTCATACCATCATGTCATGCCCGTCAGTCATAGTCTAAAAATGGGGATAATGTTCATAAAAAAACGGAAATGTACAATACTGATAATGCAACTGTTTACAATAGCACTTTCCTTGGCCTAGGACCATGACCAGGTGTAGACGTCTTTACGCTGAATGATGATGAGGACGTTCCTTCAAAAATAGGAGAAGATGCCAATGGCACACAAAGGTTAGTTTTAAGCTCATCTCACCCTAGGCTTATCGTTGTGTGTATCCGTCCAGTAGCGGTGGAATTTGACGATGTTGGGGTGTTCTAGCCTGGTGAGGTTGTCGAACACCATCTGGATCTTGTCCTCCTGTGCCTTGAAGTTCTTCCGCTCGGAGAACTGCACCTCGTTCCAGACCACCTCGACGCCTTCCTCGGTGTCCATGGCCAGGTTCGCGCAGTCGATCCCCGGGACATCGCGCTGTTCCACCTAAAACAAGCAGAAAAGGGGATTAGACAAGAATCTAAATTTATTTCTTCAACTTAGGTTGAGGATGAGCCCTTTCTAAGCATCAACACTTCTTAGTGAAAAACACAAGTGGAGGAACAAGCCTCCTTGCAACGCGTTAGACTGTTCAGACATGTTTTAATAATGGTTTTTATTTGACTGATCAAGGATTCATTTTCGTATGGATGACGTTGACCAATTAACTGTGCTGGTATCACGTAATATGTGTGTAATCGCCTTTCTACCTTATCACATTTCATTTTGTTAAGATATGCATTATGCTTGCGCAGTTATAAACAAAATACCTTCAATGCAGGTTAAATCGCTAAATTCAATAGCCACCAAAAAAAATTTTGGTTAGTTGTCGAGAAAACATATTCGGACTTCCTCGGGTAGCGGTGTCACAGATACAGGGCCAATCATTCAATTGAGCCTCTTGACAGCAGATTGCGGGAATGATGACGTGTGACAAGCAGATGTTACGTGTAAATGGAAAATTTCTAGATTGCTTTGGTGACTTCTTTAACTAGGTATGAATCGAATTTGATTTTTATGAGGGAAATGTTTACCAGCATACGGAGACTTTTGCAGGAAACGATATAAAAAACCATCGCAGAAATGCCCCAAATCAATTAAAAAAACAAACGCATCCGGTTAATTTAAATATTCTCAATCTCAAACCTCTGCAGTGCAAGATAACTAATGATTGCGATTATTCGCACAGTCGCCGCCTCGCAGTCGCGACAATCGACAAAATGTGCAATTACCTCGTTATCGGTCAGTGACCCCGACTGCAATTGTTTATAGTTGTTATCTCGGCGTAATGAATAGCCAATGTTTATTAATTATGACAACTGTGCTATTTGAGTGCACAGTTACTTTGCGTTGTTTATTGAATTGTGTTGCTGCTATTTTTAATGCAGTTATTACCGAGTAAAGTTATGACAAGATTGTTAACTATTTAAATTAAATAATGACGGAACCTACGCTGCATAATTGATGTAGATAAGATGTAAAGATAAGATTCAAGATATGAAGATACGGTTTGCGTCCGTTATGCAGATGGTATTTAACATAAGAGGAGACTGATTCTGATTACGTCTACAGTCGAACGCACAACGTCTTATCATCAGTAATTTATTATCCGTATATTTCATTAATGAGTAGGTATACATGTGGATGGATGAGCAAGGAGAGGGAGGCCAAAGGAAACATAGATGGATTGTGTGAAGAGTGATATCGAAGAAAAGGGAATCAGTGATAGATAGTGTGACGGTTGTCTGAACAGAATGGAAGAAATAAACGTGCTGCGCGGACCTCAAATAACACGGAGCAAGAACAGGAAAAGGATGGTGACATTTCATCAATGTTAACTACCAGTAAGTGACCCTTAGTGATCGCTGATAGTGGTGGCGTAGAGGCTTTCTGTTCCTACACACAGATATGAAATTCGCAAGTGTTACGCCCGCTATGAGTTAAGATCCTTCAAACAAGTTATGCAAAAGAGATAAACTTAATTAAAATAACGGTCAAACAAATTGTTGACTAGTCTATTAACATAACTAAACAAACATAGTCGACATACCAAGTAGAGGTACTGTGAACTAGGCTTCGAACTTCCCATAACCACAGAGTAGTGAAATACAGAAGCGCCATTCACATGAACACGCTATCTACCTGATGCTAATTAGCGGATGCAATCAAAGATCTTCGAAGATTAGGACTTTCATAACAAGTCTGCTTTACTAGGTTTGCCTGCTAAATGTTATCTATTGTGCGACGCTTCATGTTCGGATTTGTTTACAGTCCTTTTCCTAAAGGCTAGGCAACGCATCTGTCTTAGGTAGAGGTACCCCTGATATTGGGTAGTCTTTAAAGTAATGTTATAGGAAACTAAATACGAGTATATCTGCAGCAATAGGCAATACAGAAGAAAGTCATGATTGGTGTTTAGTAAGACTTGTTTTATTTTTGATTTGCTAGTACAATATGCCGCATCTTCAGCAGGCAATGTGTTGACGACGTAAATAACATAAGGTGAAGGAATCTATTTCTGTCGGCAGTGTTAAAAAAAACCTAACATTCGCAACAAACCTATTCGTGTCGGGATGTTCTAAGTTCCCAGATTATGTATAATGCTGACCAAATAATATTTAATTGCTAACCAAATATTAAGAGGGTCCTTTTTCACTCACCCATCGTCAACATCGAGCATGACGCTATGTTTGACGAAAAGACAACGCGAAAAAATAGAGATAACGCCTGAAAACTCTGTTAGCATTCGGTATTTCCGTGATTAACTCGAATATTTTACAAAACTTGTCCCAGGAAGTACGTGTTTTTTTTTTAACCATTAAAAGTTTTTGAAAAAAATTGTCGTCATTTAGAATCTTGATTAAATTTGCAAGGCTTCTATTGTTATACTTTCTTGACTTTTTTATTTTTTGAGTAAATTATGAAGTGTCAAAGTTCATGCAAAATACCAGATTTTCAGAGGTTTTTACTGGATTAATTTTACACAAATTTATAAATTGATTTCAATAGAAGCCTAAATAATATCCACAAGATAGGTACTGTGTTTCCAAAATATCTAATGAAAAATGTGTAATAACGTCATAATCGCGTAAGAGCGGTTGTATGAAAAACAGTGAAAATGTATGTCGAGCCCTTAAATCACAAAATTACTTTCCAAAGCAAAATACTACTTCACTTTGTAATTTATGTGCTGATTTTATTAAGAACATTGTACAGAGTAGGTTTACCGAGTACATAAATTATAATGTGGTCAAATATTAACTTTAGGACACGCCCACTGTCCTAGTGCGACTGCGCAGTTCGGTATCATCACAAAACTGCGCACTCGCAGGATTTAACACATCTCTTGAATATTAATGGCTGTCATTTACATGAAAATCAAATGTAAATATTAGTGTTTTGCTGTAGTAAAACAATCGTTACTTTGTGTGATGTGTGGTACTTATAGATATTTTTATGCATTTACTTTGTCATACCAATCTATAGACTCCTAGCTGCTGTCAGCAGCTTTGCACGCGTCTTATTAGAAAATTATCCCAAGAGAATATACTTCCTGAATAAAAAGTATCCTATGTGCTCTACTCCAGGACATGATCTGCCCGTGTGCCAAGTTTCATTGAAATCCGATCAGCCGGTAGAGCGTGAAGATGTAACAAACCTATACTGACACTCACAAACTTTCGCCTTTTCATTTTTTTGATTTGATATTATAAACTTGTGCTTGACTGCGATCCAATCGTTGATGGTGAGGCGCACTAGTTTATTAATTGCCTATACGACCCCCGTTCTGAAGTGTGGTTGTTGAAAGGATCCCCTAGATCAGTGTTTCCTAACCTTTTCGATCTTGTCACCCTATGATTTAGCTAAGGATGCCGATTTATCCCCATTCCTTCACGTTACCAATGAATATAGTACAACCATTAGTCGTACAATTCGTTTAAGCCGTACGTAAGTTCTTTTCATGCGATATAATATTAGTGCGGCACCGACTTGTCCTTTGATTACACAGATAGGGCATGAAATGCACTAGCGCGCTATATTCCGTCTTATTGGTCTGTTATATAGTTTTTACTAGCTTATTATCCCCGCAGACTACCAATTTTACGCCCGCAAGGGTAATTACACCCAGGTTAGGAACCGTAGCCCTAGAAGAAGACATACAGTTCCGGCCCCAAATATATTTGGATATGGACAGCAGGATCACGAAAAAAAAAGGATCTCCTGCTTTGTTAGCCCGTATTGAGCCGCAGATATGTTGAGATGACCGGAGAATAACAACATAAACAAAACCCAGATAAACACATTTTATGATCCACGTTATACCACTTAAAAAGTGCATTAAAATAGCTTCTACTCGTAAATCTGTGTCCCGTAGAAAAGAAACGTACAAAACAAAACAACAGCGGCAGGTGCTGGCTACATTTTATGAATGAAACAAGAAATTGTTGAATTTTATTTTCGACTGTTTTACGCAACGTTGCTAATTCTGTTGTTTCTAGCCGCTCATTGATAGTCAAGCGTGAGAGCTCATAATAAAAACCGGTCAAGTGTGAGTCAGACTCGTACACAAAGGGTTCCTTACCGTTATCGACACAACTTTTTTTTATTCAATTTATTTGATTGTTTTTGGTATTCGTTATAGCGGCAACAGAAATATATCATCTGCGAAAATTTCAACTATTCAGCTATTATGGTTCATGAGACATAGCCTGGTGACAGACAGACGGACAACTGAGTCATAGGGTCCCGTTTTTACCCTTTGGGTACGGAACCCTAAAAACCGTGTTATTCATAAATGTAGTAAGTATATGGAAATGGTATTATTTATTGCGAATAGGCAATTCGCAATAAATAATACCATTTCTATATACTCTCTACTTCCGCTTCATTGATAGGAAAATGATAACGGTTGCGAGTTGTTTATATCACTTTTTCAAGAGTCAGTTTTATTAGATGACAAATATGATGTTTTGGCGCCCAACAAATGAAGACTGAGTAACTAGTTCGTAAAAAAAGTTTCGAATGAAAATCATTTTTTCATAAAAAATAACAAGCTTTTTTATGTCTCAAGTACCAAATAAAATAACTCCTAATAATATACATCATAAAGTTCATTATGCAAGGTATAATAATATAGACTAAGAGAAAGAGAACCAGTTTTCAAGGTAAGTTCTGGGTTTCCCCTTGTCCTCAGGCTTTTGGATTTGCCGCAACCATGTAACTCCTGTAATCCCAAGATTATGAAAGTGATTTTGATTGCATCGATTTAATTAATCTGTTTGCATTGGCACCGATAACGTTATCATTAATCAGATTCTAGTAGATTTCTTCTGTTATCGCAGACAATGATAGTGGAGTTGGTGAGAGATCAATGATTAATTTGTTATCACTGATTAGTTTTCTGGAATTCATGATTAAATTGTCCATTGCTTTTGTCAATTATCCATGCTTTTACCGCTAGTAGGTACTTCAAAATTATCCTGGTGAGTTTAAGTTCATTGACTATCTAAATAAAAGCAGTATAATTTAAAACTAACGAGGTCTAAATGCCATAATTTTCCATCCATAAAAGTAACGAAATAACAATAATTTCACCTTCGATCCCACAATTTTTACTTTCCATACCTGCCTATCACATGCACTGCATCTTAGCAAAACATAAACTTTCGCATTTATTAACGAAGATAATCTAGTACTCGTTAGTTAGGCGGGCAATACACCGGCCGACAATTTAGTCGTACGGACAGCGCCATAAATCGTGCGAAGAAAGCGCTGCAAACCGCTCGTTACTGGCGCAGCGCGAGTGGGCGAGCGAGTCCACTGCAATGATTTAAGTTGCAGATTTTATACAGATACGTACATTTTACTGTCGGCCGGTAATCGCGAGGTGTGGCCCCAGCCTTCCAAGTTTATTGTTACGACGATATTTTAAATTGATATTATTGTATCTTCCGCAGTGAAAAGGGTACGTAGTATTGCTCCTGCCATTATGTGGGACTGGTAGTTGGATGGACGATAGTTGTAAAATGTAATGGTTATTGCTGCTGGAGGCAGTGTGTGGCGCACGAACATAAACGGCATTAAAGAAACATGTATGGATCTGAACGTTGGTAACCTTTACAGATTTTTGTAGGACCATTAGTAAGTTTACATCTACAGAAAAGCCTGCTAAATCCAATACTTACTGAACATTCGAGAAATCTGCACATATAAAGTGCTATGTATATTTGAAAAAATGAGTATATTCGAGGTTTAGTTAACATGTGGGATGGCGCAAACACGATACAGACCCTTCGTTTACGAGCACATAATAACCGAACCCTTAGTTAACTGAAACAACTTCCGTATGATACGGGGATATATAAGGCCAAACGACACAAAGGGATTTTTGGAGTTCTGTGAATATTTTTCCTTACGTAAAGGGGTTCCTTTGAGCGCCTCGAACACTGGAACCTTACTTTACTTAATGCTTTTATTAACAGAACAATGACAGCATTGTCTAAAAAAGACATCCTGAAAAAGCTAAAGATGAGTATGAAGACTATAAAGTTGAAAATTAAACAAGTTTTCGAAGGCAACCCAAACTGCTAGATGAACCTAAAGCACCGACCAAACTAAACGTGAGACAAAAGATTTAGAGAGCGTAAGAGCAAAAGAACATCAGACACCAAAAAAGATATTAAAGAACTTTTGCTGGTCGCAACTTATCCGCATCAGACATGTAAAACAGTATAAAGCCATTTGATCACCATCCAAGAAGTTTTTTTTTGGGTGGAACCCTAATCCTTTTTCAAAAATGAAGTAGCCTAAGTTACTCCTTATAATAATAGCTCAGCAGCATCTACCCGTGAAAGTCCCGTCTAAATCGGTCCAGCCGTTTCAGAGAGAAAAGACAGACAGACAAAAAAAAACCCGTTTTTGTTATCGGTATCGAATATACTGTCGCATAAATTTAGTAAAAAAAACCCTGAATATTGTTTCTTCAGAATCAGTAACTGAATAGATTCCAATAATTTTTACACCATGTTATATTTTTTTCCAAAAATATTTAAAAAAAGGTCACAAGTTCGACACCACCGACACTAAGTACAACACAGGTCACGGCAGGTCATAGGGGGAATTAGGCGCCAGCGCACAGCTCGCAGCACAGTGCGGGAGCAAAACAACCCCTTCGTCGCCCGGTTGGTCCGGTGACCATGTATTTGTGCGGACAACCGGGTAACATAACAATCTTATAACTTTGTGATTTTTCATGATACAGTGAAATTTTGTACATAGATTCTTTACTTAAAAATACTAGACACGCGTTTCGGGTTTAGTTTATTATTATACTAAGACTAATGTTGTAGATGACACAGCCACCAGGTTCAAACACCTAAACTCAAACAACGCATAAACATAATAGAATTTTAATAGCTTTTTCAATGAATAAGTACAAGAAAATAAAAATAAACAGAGGCTTTATCTTAATACAGCCGTTTTACCCACACAAATGACCTGGCACAGCGATAAGAGAGCATCGTTACCGTTATCAAGGAGGCTAGAATAAACTGATAATTGAATATTTATCACTGAGTTATTGAAGATTAACCCTGGGGTCAGCTGGTGTGAGCCAGTGGGCTATAAATAAGAAGACTATGAGATGTACAGTCTTTTAATAATCGAGTTGAGTAATGAGACTTCCACACTGACGTATTTAAGAATGGTATTTGTTGAATGGAGACGCATTGGTCTAGGGATTGTAGTGTGCTTCAGTCAAAGGTCATTTTTAAGTGTCGAGCAGGATTATAGCGTTTCTTATAATTCTACAGCAGTGCAACCAGGAGCTCTTAAAGCGATCTATTTTACAACCTAAACTGAACTGTTAAAGGTATGGAGCTATACAGGGTGTCTTTGACATCGACGCACAAAAAAAACCATGGATCCAGTACGTAATTCTGGACCCCCCAGAGGTCGAATTTTTTGTCGGTTTTTTCCTAATTTAAAAAATGTCTACGTTTTTTATTTTAAACTGTATAAAATCGTTATTCTAACATTTTAAGTGAAAAAAATAAATGAATTACTTTTAAAATTAAAAATGTCATTGGGGTTGATTAGAATAACGCCTACCACAGTGTTGTCTTTTGAACCCAAAGGTAGAGAGAATGCCTTGTTGCATTAAGTCCGCCTATGTACCACTACTGTACACGAAGTTTAAATAAATAAATAAGCATTTTATCTACCCCGATGACTTTTTAATTTTTTTTTTCTAAAAAATATCTTCGGGGTTGGTTAGAATAAATATTTTACAGTTTAAATGAAAAAAAAATGCAAATTTTTTTTTTATTAGGAAAATGCCGAAGAAAAATTTAACCACTGAGGAGTCCAGAATCATGTTCTGGATCCGTGGTATTCGTTTGTGTAACAGCTCCATCCCTCTTTCTCACACGTACGACTGATATTTTAACACGATATGGTAAGGCTCCAGATTTCATTGCTTGTCAGTCATAAATATTTGTAGAAATACCATTTATTCCAAATCGTTACTTTTAGATTTTGTGGATTGGAAATCATTGGTTTGATTATCCTATAAAATGCTTCCAAATTGTTCTTAATTGGTGACATTGAAAATGCATAAATAGTCAGTTATGAAAAACGCAAACAGCGACTTATGTCTGTATACTGTTACTGGGCAGTGAGCTATCAGAACTTGAAGTTGTTAACTTGTGTGCATGCTAATGTTGGTTATAGTAGGTTAACTTATGTCAGTATTTAACTCTATACTCGCAAATGTATTAGCGGGACCTAGCTCTTATAAATAGTTGAGGAAACAGGCTTTCAGTAACTTTATAGTACCCATTTATTTACTATAATGCTTTCTGATATTCAAGCATGCCTCATTGGCAAAGTTTATGGTAATAACCTTATGTAATGGCTCGCATTTACTGCAAACTTGGCTTTACCTATGACCTCCGAGTAACTGTGCGACGCAAAATGCGATATACAGGTAAAATAGGTCCTTTTGGAAAATTTGGAGTCATTATAACGACAGTTCCTGTCTATGTTCCAACGAGCAATGTGTTTAAAAAACATCATCTTTGCACTATTCTGAAGGAAAAGGATATTTAGAATTAGCACTTCGAATTGTAAACATCCGAGAAAGTAAATGAGTCGAAATCGACGAGGACGTTAGTACACATAAATTAATGATGATTTCTCGGAAATTAGTTCTGGAAGTCCGATCTAAAAATATCTAACGTTGTAAACACATTTTTTTTGTTGGGATTGAAAACAACAATAACAGCATGATTTCCTCCACAATCTTGTATAATTTCATTATGTTAGACATTAGGATTCTCAAACCATACATATTACGAGTAGGACAAGAGGCGTCGTTAGTACATACTATTCTATTATGTGTACATAAAATTACATACATTATATATGTTAATTTTTTTTCAAGCTAAATAGACGACGAAGTGCCACTCCGTGCAATGCCAATACACTTACAGAATCAAACACTGAGGGAAAGCGAACTAAAGAATAGATGGTCAGAGACAATAAAACTGTTGGTAGGCCTTCAGCCAGATGGGTTGATATCCTACAAAGCAGCGCAAACTGGAAAGACTAATGCAGACCATGCAAGCATGGCACGGCAGGGGAGAATTGTTTAAAAGCAGTGACTGCAACAAGGCTGACGATTAATTTAGGATGAGTTAAATTGATTCTGAAATGTCCTGCAGACCACAGATCACACACTATACAATTCAGTTGCCTTTAATAAGAATAAAGATTGTGGGAAGCAGTTTAGTCTAAAGTCGTCTCTTTAGACTGAAATGATGCTGATCAATAAGAACATACTACTGAAGGCATAGCTAACTTGCTAGCAATGGTACGAAGTAGTAGCAAGTCCTTCTAATCTTAATATCTATGTAGTTACTAAGTCGAAAAGAACGTCATCATCTTCCTGCCCTTGTCCCGTGTTATTTGGGGTCGGCGCAACATGTTTTTTTCTTCCATTCTGCCCTGTCACTCGTCATACTATCACTAACTTCCTTTTCTTTCATATCACTCTTCACACAATCCATCCATCTTTTCTTTGGTCTCCCTCTCCCTCTCCATCCATCCACATGTAAACTCATAACTCTTTTAGTAACATGCGTTTCATCCCTCCTCTTCACATGACCATACCAAGACAAACGATTCCCTTTCAACTTTTCAGTCACTGGCGCCACTTTCAAACTTCCCCTAATATACTCATTTCTCACTTTATCCATTCTCGTCACACCACACATCCATCTTAACATTCTCATCTCCGCTACGTGCAATCTTTTTTCATCCGTCTTTTTCACAGCCCAACATTCTGATCCATACAGTATGACAGGCCTTATCACGGACTTGTAGATTTTACCCTTCAACTTGAGGGGCATCCGTGGGTCACAAGTTGTTCCCGTGACCTGTCGCCATTTCATCCATCCTGCGTTGATCCGATGTGTTACGTCCCGGTCTACCGGCAAGTCGAAAAGAACGTGCCTCCTTCTATATGGGCCTTCTGTAACTCCTCAAGTAATGACAAGTGAACGAACTCTGTGCAGGCGCTGATAACGTTTATTACACATGTATTACGCGAAACGATAACGAAATGTGTCTTTGTGTAACCATTGTGCGACAGAATGTGTATACTGATGATTTATTTGCGTTTAGACATCGCTGCACAGGATGTTATGGAAACTATAATATTACGAGGGCTAACAACCTCACTGTATACGGTGCTAGGTTTCAAGTCATCTGACTTGTTGGAAATTACAATATTTGATACAAGAATTCAAAGAACAAGTGCAATAATCTAAAACGTATCAGATGTCGTAGTCCTCTATGAATACGGAATACTTAACTACGAATGAACTAAAAACTAATTAAGATTCAGGTAATTTTTTGACGTGACAACGTCTTATAATTCGATGGAGCCGGCTGCACGCACGAAAAAGTATGACGCATGCGGCGTTACCTCGCTCTGAGACGTTCCATTTAAGGCTTGAAGTGCAAGCGAGAGCGCGTTCGGCCTCCGCGTTCGGCAGTGTTCGACATCTATCTCTCTCCTACTTGAATGAGCGATGCGTCTGCGTCGTGACAACTGCTATAGAATAATACATTTACATGTTTTCGTCAAGTATAAAGTGCAGTGAAAAGTGAATGTCGTGTTAATTGTTTATTTGTATTTATGCGTACAAATAAATGTAACACGTTATCACGTTCAACTATTGTCAGTAAACCGACTTTACAGACAACCGATTTTTTTCCGAAACTTTTCATCTGAAATCTTTTAATTTGCAGATAGCGAATACCCTAAATCTATACAAGTTTAACACAGAAACGTCGCACGCGCACGATCAGTATTTGCACGGAGCGCGCGAGTGTTGCAAATTTTACGAGAAGATGCGAAACGCACGCAAACCATGTCATGGCAAGATGAACATTATGTTAACATTTTACGTGCATTATCGATAATAACCCTTTAACTGTTTAAGTCGGATTAATTCGACAAATACTCCATCTCGTTTAACTCTCCAATTTCCCTGGGGTGACAGAAGAGCTTATAACTAAAATAAATAATTACTATAAAGCTAAAATTCACAGAACAGCAAAATATAATAATAGAGTTGCTATAACCGCACAGAAGAAGACATAAAAAGAATGTGTAACACAGCCATGGAAGACAATGTAATCAAAACAGAAGACCATTAAACAACTACTTAACTGAAGGCAATTACCATAAAACGGGCACCTAAGATAAATATCCACCTGCACAGACAGGGTGTGCCTTTAAACCCATAAAGCATAAACTAGACTCAGTAGCCTAGAGCTTTCGCCTAATTAAATTCTTTAGCGTCCATGTTCGCACACGGAGCGCGGAGCTCAAAAATATTGTAATAGGATTGGCCAACGGCACAAAATGATTACTCTGTGTAGCCTGTCCAAGCGACCGCATACAATATAACGAACAGCTTAATGCGAAAGAGTTAAGCAGTCCATAATTTCGGAATTATCGTATCAAATCTGGATTATTCTGGATGGAGACATAAAGGGGCTGGTTTTAAATTAAGAGATTTCTGGTATTCTATGGCTTGGGTGTGTTGAAAGTATTATGAGCGGAGAATAACGAAGAGGAAGTTTTTATGGAAGGTGATCTCATTGCAAACTAACTTAGTTTTCTCAGGGTAAAATCGAGTTCTGAAATTCTGATAAACATTTAACATTTCTGGACATTAAGCTGTTGATCCCCGCAATAACGCTGGCGTTAACGCGCCATTGTCTTTCTATTGTGTCTCTAATTACGCTACTCAAAAAGTTAATGAATTTCTAAATATACTTGATGATTGACAGGTTTACAATTTTGTAACGTCTAAATTAGATGAATTCCATCAAAATTAAAGCAAGTTTATAAACCCTCAGGCTTTATACCAACTTACTACTGGAAGCATTTAAAACTTTAAAGATCAACTCATCCACTAAGTTTCGACTTTCATAATGAAATAGCGATAAAATCATAAAAAAGAACGTTCGCCATTTCTTAGGGATTCTTTTAAATGGCCGCTTGATAACGAGCTGTAGGCACTGCGTGACAAAGCGGTTTGACTTGTTAATTAGGCGCCATAATGAGTGGAAATTATATAAACAACGATGAATAATTTCTGATCGTTTTATCAAAGCCTAGATTCTATTGAAGATAAAAGTTAACGATAATAATGTAGAACAGTAGTTAGTACTGAACTTACGTGTTTGCTCTAATTAATTGAAAACTGCGAATGAATCACGAAATCGACATTGAGTCACTAATTCTAAAAATGTCTGATGTCACTTTCGCGTTTCTAGATAAATTGCTAAACTGCGGCGCGCATAAAGATAACTGCAACAAATAAAGACTGCGAATAGAATTTTATGGTTGGACTTATATAGGACAGGCAAACAGAATAGCTAACAAACTTTATAGTGCTAGCACACGACCTAAAACAGACAATTTGCAGGAACGATTTGGCAAAGTCTACAAATTGGAGAGTCTGCGCCGCGTCCGTAAAAGTTGGATCAACAATAACAGTATTATATTTTGTCTTGCAAATGGATGGTGAAATGAACACAACTTTATCTACTACAGAAATTATGTCAACTTAATTCCCACCAACACGCTAATTCTCACGACATATCTTACAAGATTACGTTAAATTCGTCGCCTGTTTCCGACTCCTCCCGCCAAGTGCCTAAGGATCGTTGGCGAAACGAACGATCGCGGGGAAATCTAATCAGACTGAGTTTCCTTCCCCGTTCATTTGACGAATTACTTGCTGAAAGTACGGAGGGAAACTGAGCTAGTGTTGAATGTAATTTATAAAATGTCAGAGATACGTCTGTTCCGCACATCTTGGTCGCTCTCTTCCGAAGTGCGTCATTGGAAATGGTAATATATAGTTGTGACGTATACGTTTCTAAAGAAATACGTCATGTCCTGTCTACTTTTGGCCTTTTCCTTTTCTTAGTCCTTTCTTTCTTTTTCATTTGGTCTGGCTGTAATTCTATATATAGCACAATGTTTTCCTCAATAATAAGAAGTCACAGGAACAATGTTGTCAGTGTTGCTATTGTTTCGTGTTACGTGGTCCATTTTCTTTGTCACTCTCTGATCAAGGGTTTGTTTCAAATGTGCTATTTATTGCCTGGAACATTTCTCGCTGGGGTCTGCAGTCGTGATACCGCTCGCTAAAACATAAACATTGAAAGCGACACTGATTGAGTCTCGTGCCGAGTTTGCGTTCGTGTGGAGACAGTAATTAACTTGCCGCGACGTCGCGTTGCTGTGCTCCGAATTAGATTACACCGTGCTACGCCGCTGCATTTTTATTTAGAATCTAGCTGCAATGTTTTACGAAAAATGTTTTTAGCGCAGATGGAACGCGCTGGTAAAAGCTTTCGCCTTACTTCATCTTAATTTTATTATATAAGCATTTACGGTGCATGCCGCAAGAAGAAGAAGAGGCTCTGAATACAAATTATTTGAAATATATTTTATAGAAAAAAATTCTGGACTTGTGAGAGGGATACAATCAGATCAAAATTTATGCTTTATGTGCACTGCAGTATTGGTGGTATTAGTATAAGTCCCTCGGTTGAGTAATATTTGACAAAGCGACAGTACATTGATCATTATCAAATACTAGACATTAAGTACATTGGCCAATCACTCCACTGGTCTCAACATTTGAAAAACATACATCGATGACTTCATGCGACATTGTGTACCACTCAATAGGTACACAAGCCAGTATACTTTCGATTTCAATTTGCAAAACATTGTCGAATCAATACGGAAACGCATTGACAATTGTGAACAATCAATATTGGTTTCATCCGTCTATTTGTTCGTCTCTGTTAATGTCTGTTGAAATTATATGTATAAGGTAAATGTCACCTCTAAGTACCTACTATGTCTAACCTGTTAGTATTTCTTGTATTTGTAACGTCAATTATGCAAACGTTTTTTTTGCAAGTTTTTCACGTTCTCGAAGGAACTCGATTGTCAGAATTGAATAAAAATATTGACATAAATGACAACACGTTTTCGCACTTATCTCAATATACAGAAATATGGATATATAATTAGTGTGAGACAATACAGACACTCGCAAATGTGTTAACATCTCACAAATCGTTTCACAACAAGACACTGCAAACACTCTGTTTATTATAGAATTGCAGATGATTTGGCAAGCGCAGCAACATAAAGAAGATTGCGCTATTAATCGCGGCCGCAATCATGCGTATCCAAACGGCATCATTAACGTCCGCACGATAACATCCACTGATATATACATACATCTAACTAATGGTCCAAATATTTGAGGGAGAAAACGGTCGTATCGATCGTGGATAGACTTATTCGACACGCGACATACTGAGCCAAATTCCTTACGCGTTTAAAATAAAATTGCCGAAGGTCACGACATTGACCTCTAAATAACGCCGGCGATTGATCAACCCCAGAAAGAGGCACGATTCAATGTCAAGAGCGGATCTATTCCTATCGGTGCGTGTATACGCGGCCTGCGTCACGCGCCGTCACTCGCCACGGGCAACCCTATAGCCCGCTGCATGATACGCCCACCGTTAGATACGATGATTACAATTAACCAATTTATTAGTACACGATAACGCGTTCAGTGACGTCGCAGCCGCACACGCGTCATACGCCATGATTAATGGTGCCCGAGGTGAGGTGAATCTTATTATAAGCTCGTGACGTATAGGTGCTAAATCTTGTCTCAAATCGCAATTTTCCTTTGACAAGTTTTCCGTTACGCACTCTTTGCCGTACGCTTGTCGAGAGAGCACTTGAGAACGTCATTCAATATTCTTTTATGCTGAAAACGTTTACGCGGGAACCTTGTTACATATTTTATCGACACCCTTACCCTTACGTGGGTTCCACGTTAGACTTTATTTCCTCTTTGCTCTCAGCGGTAACTTCAATGCTCCCACTCACCGGCACGGAATCTTGGCCAAGCGCGTATTTCGCGATAACAAGAGCTTTAAGTGTTTCCTATGATTATTTATTATGAAGGTTGGTCTAAAAAATGTTTACCTTTAGTTCAAGAGGGTAATTTATCATGTTTGAGTGCAATATGACGTTATTTTTAAGTTTTAGTTGAACCCGGTCATCTGAGCGACTAAGTTGCTGTTTTAAATTTGTGTTTTGTGAAAGTTTATTGTTAGGTTATTCAATTATTGTGATATCGTACTGTTACTTCAATAACTAAAGGTGATTTAATTCCAATAAAAATGCCATTAACACCATCACAGGTTGCACAAGCTGTAGCATTGATCGAACAAGGGCTGACACAGCGAGAAGTTGCTGTTATACTGAATGTACCACGTTCATCGATGCAGTATGCGCTGAAACGATACCAGGAGACAGGCCGCTACTCCCGCAGACCAGGCAGCGGAGGCGTCAGATGCACATCAGCCCGGGATGACCGCTTTATTGTCCTGGAAATTTTAAGAAACCGCTACCTCACCGCTGTTGAGATACGCCAGCGACTCCAGTTCACAAGAGGTGTCAATGTTAGTGAACGTACAGTGAGAAGACGAATGGAGGAAGTGAATTTACAAGCTCGTAGACCAGCACGCGGCCCAGAACTTCTCAGAAGTCACCGAGTAGCTCGACTTCGATTCGCACGAGAACACGTCAACTGGACCCATGAGCAGTGGGCTCGAGTACTGTTCACAGATGAGTGTCGAATCGCTTTACGAGCTCCAGATGGTCGGGAGCGAGTGTGGAGGAGAAGAGGAGAGCGGTTTTTACCCATTACCACCACACAAACTGTTAGTTTTCATGGAGGCTCTATAATGGTTTGGGGAGGAATAAGTTCCGATGCACGTACGGAGTTAGTTATCGTCGATAACCGATTAACGGCAACACGATACATCGAGGAGATTCTTCAGGAACACGTGTTACCATATTCAGGGTTTATTGGATTTGACGAATTCCTCCTAATGCACGATAACGCGCGCCCACACGTTGCACATTGCGTGGAGGAATACCTTACAGAGGTTGGTATTCAAAAATTGCAGTGGCCAGCTCGTAGTCCAGACTTAAATCCAATAGAGCATATCTGGGACAAGCTTAAAAGAAAAATAAAGTCCTCCTCCAACCCGCCTGAAACTCTGAATCAGCTTCGAAATGCAGCACTGACCGCTTGGGAAAGCATACCACAAGTTGAGATCAGAAACATCATCCAAAGTATGCCAGAACGAATGCAAGCTGTTATCGGGGCTAGGGGAGGAAACACCCGATATTAAAATGCAAACACAACGAAGAATTTTTGGTTATTTTTAATTTTGTGTTCTTTTTAAATTGACAGTGTTAAAACCAATATTTTTGTGAAACTGCTTATTTTTTTAAAGATTACAGCTGGTGCATCATTTTTTCAATAACTGAGTTACAAAACCATAAAAAAACCCTAATTTAGTGCATAAACCCATAATATAGTGAAAATTAAATATTTAAATAGAAATTATCGGCAAGTTATTGGTGGCCAAGTTTCCGTGCCGGTGAGTGTATTTTAATTACAAGTTGGAGCTGACACAAACTGATCGTTCGCATTTACAGCTGCTATTGGGTACATTTGTTATGTCGCTCGGGGGTGACAAGAGGTTTGTTTTCAGCGATTTGTGATGTGAAGGTAGAGTGAGGTGGACCTGTCGCGGGGATGTGTCCGGTGTCGTCGACCCGCCGGCCCTGGCGCACTATTCGCAACAATGCGCTGGCAGCGTTCCAAGCGCCGGATGGCGTCGATACATCGGCTGCACATGCAACACCAACAAACGTTTTCACCTCCAAAACTGCGCATTCGACATCTTCCGTCCAATCTTCAACTTTAGCGTGAAGCATGAAGAAGTTTACAGTTTTTAAAACGGCAGTATAAAGTTTGTACATCGGTAAATTAGCGAAAACGCCTGCAACGTTTTGTCCTTTGATGTTACGAACGTCGAGGAAGTCATTTGGGCTTGTGGTGTAATATTACGGAGCTGCAATTTCATATTTAAACGTGCGAATGGAAATAGTTTTAGAGGCGGCACGTCAGCATATATCACGTCCTCTGCGGTTATATTACACCACTTGTGAATGAAATAGGATGCAGATCAAAGCCAAGAGTGGCTTTATGACGATATCATGTAGGTACGTTATCAATAGGTCTGTGGATAGAGTTAGCATGAAATACGAAACTGGCGAGTGATGCTAGAATATTGCGAAACTACTAAGAGGTTACGTGCTGGAGGTGAGGTGTACTAACGATGAACACGCGATGACGAAGCTTATTTCACAATTTTTTTAAAACCACATGGTTACTAAAGATGACAGGGGATGAAACTGAGGAATAGGTATACATTTGAAGTTTAAAAATCCTTGAAGTCTTCGTATTTATTGGAAAAGTTCGTAAAAAAGATTTGACTAATTTCTTATTGATAGGATGAAGCAGATTGTTTATTTTCAGATGACTAATCGTAACATTTGAAAATTGTGCGCAGTACTGTCGCCATTGACATGTCAACAAATATCATGTGTCCAATAAACAAGTTTGTACGTGCTAAACCACGATATTACACATGAGATTCAGCCCTTATCAAGAGTATTGATTTCACAGCGGTGGATTTTCCCTGAATTTTTATTATGGAAAATGCATGGCGACATCGGATTTTTCAATTAATAACTGAATGTAATGAGTCTGCGGTGACGGATACAGGAGTGAATGGTCCATCAGATTTAAATTGTTGCCAAAGGATGTACTTTTGTATTTTAAGAAGCTCTAGATCTAGATTTGAAGAGAGTTTGAGATTTTAGCCATCCATTAATTTTAGGAGTTGTGTTGAGTAATCGTCCTATTACCTCAAATCTTTTGAAAAGAGCGAGAATGCGTGTAATTTGTACTTACATTATCTATCAAATACACAACACTTCTGGCAATCCTAATTCTTCTTTCATCACAGATATAGTAGAAACTTTTCCATCAGACGTCCTTCTCCTCTCCATTCAAACGTGCAGTCGACAGCTCTATAATGTCGTACATTCCGCATCGAACTAGGGTATAAAACTCCATAGCTATGGTCTCTATATATTTTCCAGGTCGTTTCATTTCGCTTGGGTCAAGGTGTCGCTGTCACCTCGTCAGATGGTCCGTGATGTCATATGATATGATAACTAATGTAAAACTCATTTCTAGAAGTAGTAGGTACTGTTTATTATGATTTCATTACACTTAAAGGCGAAAGTTTGTATGTTTGCGTGTGTGTATGTGTGTTACTTCTTCAAGCTCAAACGGCTGAACCGATTTGGATAATATGTGGTACCAGAATTGCTTATATTTATCTTGGATGAAGTACTAATTTGACGTAGGCGGAAGCTAGTTACAGAAAATTGCTTGGTCATACCAACCTAGCATTTGAATTTACAAAGCAATTCAAGTCTATAAGGTGTCTAGTACACGGTCATACAGGCGTCAATAAATTCCATCAATCATGAATGATATTTGAATGACGGAATATTATATAATGATGGTAGGTTTTTCGTCAAACTAAAAATTTACTGGGGCAAAATTGGCAGCAAAACCTATCGTGTACGCCTTAGTTGAAATATTTTCGTTGCTGATTGCTGCAACATTAAATTTTTTCATTGCTGTTTGCTGCGATAGTAAATATTTTTGTTGCTCATTACCGCAACAGTAAATATTTACGTCACCTCTTAAAATAAATTGTGGCGTCTCACTTAAAACGAGAGACATCTGAAAACATTAAAAACTCAATTTCCCTACCAAATGTAAGCAAATGTTAGGCACTGCCCAAACTGTTTTAGTATTATATTACAAATTCGAAAGTTATTTGTAGGAAAACTTAAGTTATATAAATTTATTCTAATAATTCGTGTTCAAATTAATCTGAAGGCCTATTTCATTTCAACTATTAAGCTGCTGAGTCTTGTTAGGGCTTTGCTCAACAACGGCAATAAGTTGAACAAACAAGTTGCCGCAGCTATATTTTCCTCTTTGATGATAAAGTCTATAGTGTAGGTACAGAAGCATCTGTTAGCAATGTCGATAGCTGTGTGCAGGCATGCCAGGCAGCTACTGTCTACGGTCGATCGCTCCGGGAGAAGTATGGCGTTTGTCAATACTTCGCCTTTTTGCTTCACTTGCAACAAGACCGCTCTATTCAAGGATAGGAATTACATTAATAAGAGCAGATGGAGAAAGCTGCTGTGTTGTTCCAGGGTTTTGTTTAAGGATGCCTACGCTGTTTTAAGAAGGTGTTGACGAAGTTAGTTCCAGAAATAGGACGAAATAAAACTTTCTGAAGGACTATACACGCGATCTTGCCAAGATTTTTCGAAAAACAAAACATCAAAACCGCATCAAATCGATGGTACAAACAATGTCGTAAAGTAACAAGATATCCACAGTATTGACTCAGTTATGATTCAATTTGCGACGTACACAATCATCCCTGTCCCGGTGACGCGTTTCCCGGAATAAAACATCCCTAGTCATCCCGGGAAAGAAAGTAAAACGAGTTAACTATGAGTATGAGTCGTGATTCATATCGAGATGTGAGTAACATCGTTCTAGAGACTTGGCCGGAGGAATTTTAGATAAATTTCAGAATGACACGTGCGATGTGCGAGCTCAATTAGACAAGTAATGTTATGAATGTATGACTAGTGCATAATTGCATCTTTAGTCATCGTGTTTGTCACTGGTTTACTGAAAGTGGGCAGATTTATTTTCTTTATGCAAGAAGAGGGTTATTCCTTGATTTGAACTGATCCTTCATAAATAGATAAATATAAATAAAATTGAAGTGTCTGTTTGTACCGTCAAAATAACATTTTAAAGTGTATTAGATACCATAACAAAAAAAACAATTTTTAAATATTTTTTTTCTACCAATCTGTCTGTTCCGGCTAATTTCCGAAACAGCCGTTTTAAAAGAACTGATTTTAAAAGGACTTTCACTTGTAGATAGCTAATGTTATAAGGTGTAACTAAGACTTGTGAACATACTTTTATTTAAGAAAAAGAATTAGGGTTCCGTGCAAAAAATAGTACCAACTTGAAATTATGACTAAATGGTATTGTGCTTTTTACCAGTCTGACAGGGACGAAGTCGCGGGCACCAGCTAGTTTTAAAATAATATCAATTAGACCATATATATATACATCGCATTCCTTGAGTACTTGTTGAAAAGGAAACCAAAACATATCAGAAGTATTTATTAACGTACCGGAATACGTAGCGTTGGAAGGCCTCCTACAACGTGGACCGATGACCTGGTAAGGGTTGCGGGAGTCCGATGGATGTGAGATGCACAGGACCGTTCATTGTGGCTAAACTTGGGGGAGGCCTATGTCCAATAGTGGACGTCTTTTGGCTGAAATGGTGAATTAACAAGACATTCTAAAAACAAATAGCGTAATTTATCTGTCTGTCTGGCTGACATACAGAACTACTTCTGGAGCGCCTAGTGCGAGTTAGTTTTACGTTTATTCCGTTCGGCCCGCTCCAAGCTCTTAACCAATCAGAGAGCCAAACGCTGTAAACGTTTCGATCGCGTTAACGTAAAAGCAACTCGCAGTCAGCGCATCAAACCAAGATTGCACGTAGCGGAGATGAGAATGTTAAGATGGATATGTGGAATATATGGATGTGTGATGTGACGAGAATGGATAAAGTGAGAAATGAGTATATTAGGGGAAGTTTGAAAGTGGCGCCAGTGACTGAAAAGTTGAAAGGGATTTTTTTTTGTTTGTCTTGGTATGGTCATGTGAACAGGAGGGATGAAACGCATGTTATTAAAAGAGTTATGAGTTTACATGTGGATGGAAGGAGAGGGAGAGAGAGACCAAAGAAAAGATGGATGGATTTTGTGAAGAGTGATATGAAAGAAAAGAAGTTAGTGATAGCATGACGAGTGACAGGGCAGAATGGAAGAAAAAAAACGTGTTGCGCCAACCCCAAATAACACGGGACAAGGGCAGGAAGATGATGATGATGATGATGATGACTCAGCGCACCAAACCAGTCGAACTAGACAGTTACTGAGCCAGCGGTAGGAATAATACTGAAAGATTACTATGCTATACTACTGACCCATTTCCGAAATGACAATAATGATTTACGTGGGAACCGAAGTACCTACGTTTTTTTTTTTTTCATGAATTCTCAGTCAAACATAAAAACTGCGCAATGTTTGCCAAAAGTCTAAATACAATAGATAAAAGTAAATTAGCCACAACAGCTTGATATGTAAAAAATAAATGACATACTTTGTTATAATGACTAATGTATTGAGTAAGAAAAGTCGTATTCTTCTTGAGCATCATAAACGTCAAACTGTCGGATACTGTTTATTTTTAACTACACGCATCTACTTCATAAAATATTGTTTTCTTGTCTTTTTCCCAGTCTAATATCAAATATCTAACGCGAACTAGTAGTGATCTTTTTGTTGATCTTGACATTTCTTTTTCATTATTAAACTGGTTTGTAAAAGGATCCTCCATGATCACTGATCTCATCGGGGACCTATTTATTTATATATTTTATTTTATTATTATTCGGAAAACTTACAGCTACTTGCTATAGTAAAAACTTAGAATAGGTAAAAAACGGACTAAAACTAAGACGACAACAGCTTAAAGTTAACGTGAGAGCGCTCATACCATACAAAATAATAAAATACAAATAATTGTTCAATTTGTAACAAAAAAAGTGATCGGCTAAAGTTTTCTTTACTTAAATATGGAAGAGTTACCGTGGCTCTAGAACACAAAGGGCTAATGAAGGAAAATAGAAGTTATTTAATGATTTCCCAAGTTAAAACGAATGCCTAGTGCGATCGACGTTTATGATGTTCAGTGCTCCGATTGGCCCGCTCCAAGCTCTTAACCAATCAGAGAGCCAAACGTTTGATCGCGTTAACGTAATGACAACTAGCATTCAGCGTACTGATTTCTTTTCAAGTGTGATGTCATCAATCTATGCTGAACAGGATACAACCACTTGATATCATCCTTGGCTGTTCATACGCCTACAGAAAGATGAGCCAAGAATAGAATGAGGAGGCCCATTCTATTCTTGTCGTCTAAATTGTATAATTTCGCAACAAATTGCATATGGGCACCGCGACATGTACCTATGTTGTTTGTATTCCCGACTTGTTTGCATATGACCAGTATTTATAGCACGATTGTTTTTGTTGTGGATCTCCTTGCATAAATAAGTTACGTAATTAAGACGAGGTGCGTGTGCGTTTCTATTTGGATTTAATATGTTATATCTACTGACATGTCATGTGTGTTAAAACACTAATGGTCTGTCAAATAGTAGGAAATAAATATAAATCTAGTTTATTTTTAATTTATTATGTTGATTCGGTACTTTCTTCAATGTTGCATTAGGTAACATTTATGACGTACTTACTTAGTTTTATATATTTTTACGCTGATACCAATTATTTTGTAGACATTAATAGAAATATAAAGAATAATTCATAATTAAACAAAAAAATTAATACCTATCGTTGCAATAACTTTGATTTCGAGCTGAGCATTTTTATGTTACCCTACTTATATTTTTTTTGTTAATTTAAGAGTAGGTTTCAATTTAGTGTTTTCTTTCAGCGAATGGGCATTACTGTTCTCGTCATTTTGTTAACATTTAGAAGATAAGCAGAAGTATAACTGTAGTTGTATTGAAATAAACGTATTAGTATCTAAAAAAAAGCAGTGGTGGCCGAGTGGTAACCGCCCCGACTTGTAGGTCGACCGAGTTGTAGGTCGCGGGTTCAAACCCAGCCAGGCGCATTACTTTGTGTAATTTATTTCATCATCAGTGCTCTCAAAATGGTGAAAGAAAACATCATGAGGAAACCGGCATCCTAGAACCAAAAATTCGAAAACATGTGACATTCATCAACCCGCACTGGGCCCGCGTGGTGGATTACGGCCCATTCTCTCTCCTAGAGAGGAGGCCTGAGTCCAAGCAGTGGGAACTTGCTTTTATATTTGTGAATGATAGATAAGAGAGGTAAGGATGATACATACAGGTCCTTAACTTTTGGCCTACTGGATTTTTGACTTATACTCAGCTATTTCGCGACATAACTGTAAAATTATCCGAATGACCAGCACCGCAATTTGGATAGGTTTTCCCGCGAAATCGAGCATTACGGGAAAATACGTGCCAACATTCCCGAAATCCCGACCCTTGAGCTAATCGTGCGTACAACCGCGAATAAAACCGACGTCCGAATCATTTCGCTCTGAAGAGAGGTCCAGCATTTCAATGTAAAAATGTAGGTAAACACTGAAGGTAAAAAAAAACCGGTCAACGATAGTTTGACTCGCACACGAAGGGTTCCGTACCATAGTGCTATATTTTTTTTTTATTATTGTTGCTGGAGCTACTATAGAAATACACTGAAAAATTACACTACAATAACAAAAGTTTTATGTGATACAGTCCACTGACAGACGAACGGAGCTTCGTTATAGGGTTCCGTTGGTTACGCTTTGGGTACGGAAACTTAAATAGCGGAATGTAGACCTTAGGGAAAAACATGCAATTTGTACTTCAGCTACTGCGGCGTGTGCTGAATAGATTCTATGAATGAGTGCGACTTTGTATCCAAATCGCACTCGGCTTGAAAGCTTTTTTTTTAAAGCTAGGTTTTCTCGGTTTATTCCATAGGTGTATATTATTTAGTCATCTGCTGTTATTCCGTAGCGAGACGGTGACGTGGGAAAACGTCAAATGACTACTCCCGCTCACGAGTGGAACGAGAGGGCGTGTCAGACTTTTATTGACTAAAACCTACGAACACACACCAGTGAAGACAGTTGCCCTTTGCATTCTAAAGCCACGGTGACGATATTTCAAACGTTCCTGCAGCCCTGCCTACAGATCCCCTTCAATTTACTGACATCACTTTGAGGCGCGCGTGGAACACTGCGCGCCGTCAACTCGGGCGAGGACCCATTGCTCGTCACCCGCAAGCCCGAGCCTACCTTGGTCAGAAATCGCCCTACGACTCCCGACGCGTCAACTTCGGTGGTGGTTGGGGCGTAAGGATGTGTGTTCCTTCGCGTCTATCTCCTTCACTCGCATTTCAGCTTCGCAGTAGGAGGCGACCACTTCCCTTCCCTCTCGTTCTAAACCATTGCTTGAACCATAGCCGGACGCGCGCGAGAGATCGTCGCCGCCGATAGCAAGAATTTCCTAAGCTCTACTTACCCCTTTTAATGGGCTGAGAAACCTAGACAAAATCTAATTGCATTCCAGGGCCGCGGTGACCCTTGCGAACAATCCCTAATCATCTCCTGCTTTTTCGATGTGTTCTTTTTTTCCAACCAATTATATTTCCGTGGACTGATAGAGACAGATACTACTTACAATTTTATTACAAGGATGTATTTATTACAGGCCAAAAGAAAAACAAAGACTGTTTGTGCTATCAAAGCCACAGGGAATAGCTTTTCCCCGAAGGCTAGTAATGTAATATATTCTTGTGTCAAATAAAACGAATTCCTCTCACATGTTACATCTTTAGTTTAATGCCTCATAAACATTCATTTTCTTCGTTCCATGCTTGTTTTGATAATGGTGGGATTTCAAGGAAAGACGCAGTTTATATACCTAATCACGTGCTGGACCAAATTTAACTGACATTGTAAATAAACATGTTTTAGATAGCGTCATGTTTGTAATGTACCTACTTGTTCTTGTGGCGTGATAGATAAGAGAAGAAGGTCGGGATGACGCAAACTCTTGGATTTTTAATGCAGCTGGTCTTGCTAGCGCTCCTGGTAACCTTGTACGGAGAATAGTAGCTAGTCCGAGCGATTTAGGAAACGTCAACGATACCTTAGTAATTGAAGCGTCCCTCATCTATATATTATTATACACTCACCGGCACGGAAACTTGGCCACCAATAACTTGCCGATAATTTCTATTTAAATATTTAATTTTCACTATATTATGGGTTTATGCACTAAATTAGGGTTTTTTTATGGTTTTGTAACTCAGTTATTGAAAAAATGATGCACCAGCAGTAATCTTTAAAAAAATAAGCATTTTCACAAAAATATTGGTTTTAACACTGTCAATTTAAAAAGAACACAAAATGAAAAATAACCAAAAAGTCTTCGTTGTGTTTGCATTTTAATATCGGGTGTTTCCTCCCCTAGCCCCGATAACAGCTTGCATTCGTTCTGGCATACTTTGGATGATGTTTCTGATCTCAACTTGTGGTATGCTTTCCCAAGCGGTCAGTGCTGCATTTCGAAGCTGATTCAGAGTTTCAGGCGGGTTGGAGGAGGACTTTATTTTTCTTTTAAGCTTGTCCCAGATATGCTCTATTGGATTTAAGTCTGGACTACGAGCTAGCCACTGCAATTTTTGAATACCAACCTCTGTAAGGTATTCCTCCACGCAATGTGCAACGTGTGGGCGCGCGTTATCGTGCATTAGGAGGAATTCGTCAAATCCAATAAACCCTGAATATGGTAACACGTGTTCCTGAAGAATCTCCTCGATGTATCGTGTTGCCGTTAATCGGTTATCGACGATAACTAACTCCGTACGTGCATCGGAACTTATTCCTCCCCAAACCATTATAGAGCCTCCATGAAAACTAACAGTTTGTGTGGTGGTAATGGGTAAAAACCGCTCTGCTCTTCTTCTCCACACTCGCTCCCGACCATCTGGAGCTCGTAAAGCGATTCGACACTCATCTGTGAACAGTACTCGAGCCCACTGCTCATGGGTCCAGTTGACGTGTTCTCGTGCGAATCGAAGTCGAGCTACTCGGTGACTTCTGAGAAGTTCTGGGCCGCGTGCTGGTCTACGAGCTTGTAAATTCACTTCCTCCATTCGTCTTCTCACTGTACGTTCACTAACATTGACACCTCTTGTGAACTGGAGTCGCTGGCGTATCTCAACAGCGGTGAGGTAGCGGTTTCTCAAAATTTCCAGGACAATAAAGCGGTCATCCCGGGCTGATGTGCATCTGACGCCTCCGCTGCCTGGTCTGCGGGAGTAGCGGCCTGTCTCCTGGTATCGTTTCAGTGCATACTGCATCGATGAACGTGGTACATTCAGTATAACAGCAACTTCTCGCTGTGTCAGCCCTTGTTCGATCAATGCTACAGCTTGTGCAACCTGTGATGGTGTTAATGGCATTTTTATTGGAATTAAATCACCTTTAGTTATTGAAGTAACAGTACGATATCACAATAATTGAATAACCTAACAATAAACTTTCACAAAACACAAATTTAAAACAGCAACTTAGTCGCTCAGATGACCTGGTTCAACTAAAACTTAAAAATAACGTCATATTGCACTCAAACATGATAAATTACCCTCTTGAACTAAAGGTAAACATTTTTTAGACCAACCTTCATAATAAATAATCATAGGAAACACTTAAAGCTCTTGTTATCGCGAAATACGCGCTTGGCCAAGATTCCGTGCCGGTGAGTGTATATATATAAAAGGAGAAACTGACTGACTGACATAACAACGTACAGCCGAAACTACTGGGACTAGGAACGTGAAATTTTGGACAAGGCTTCCTTTTATGCCGTAGGCGAGCAATAAGAAGGGATTTTTGGAAATTAAATTTTTAAGGGGGTTTTTTTTTTTTTTTTTTCGGTGGGAAAATCATCTTATGACATCCCCCGCCCTTGGGCGGGGCGGGAGATAGTGTCAGACTTTTACTGACTAAAAACCCACTCCTGTTCCTTCGTTGCCTTTCATACCAGGGCCGAGTCTTCCTTTCCGAGGGTGAAACAGGCGTCGAAAGTTTGTATGGAGAAACCCACTTTCACGCGAGCGAAGCCGCGGGCAAAAGCTAGTTCGTCTATATGAACAATCGATTAATGACATTGACGATTTCGTCCGATCGATCGCTTGGTTCAGTAACACGTAACACCCTGCAATGTGATAAGTATTATCGGTTCCTCTTGCTAATTTAAGTGGCAAGTTTTTGTCAGATCAGTTCTTTATGAACCTTCTTTAACAGTTTCTGATACAGTGGCAAGTATAGTAGGTATGTAATGGTTTGTTAGCAGATTGCGGGATCGAGTGTACATTGAACTTGACTGGCCTGTTGGTCTAGTGGTTAGTGGCCCTGACTGCTATGCCGGAGGTCGTGGGTTCGATTCCCACCCAGGACAAATGTTTGTGTGATGAGCACGATCATTTGTTCTGTGTCTGGGTGTAATTTATCTATAATATGTATGTATTTAGAAATATATAATTATGTATGTTTATCAGTTGTCTAGTACTCATAACACAAGCTCTGCTTAGCTTGAGACTAGACGGCGTTGTGTGATAGTTGTGGAATATTATTTTTATTATAACTTGAAAAGCCAAGGGCGGTCATAGAAGCTTAAATCTACATGAAAATCTAGATTGTTTGTACGTACTGTTATTATTTTAGATTTATTATTTTTTGAGAGTTTTTCAACTAACGTAGGTAAAAACTTTTTGTGGTAACATGGCAAATCAATCCGTAGAAACAGAAAGAAAAATCGGAAAATACGGCGACACAGTAATAAAAGGGAAACGTGCTACCGATCTATATGAAAATGTGGTATAAATATAGGTACGACTGTTTTTTACGACGCGCTTCCAAATTGATACGGATCCGTGTACGCCGCCGTGGGTGTCGTGACGTCATTGGGAATCCGAGGAACCACGGAGAAGGTAATGGCGACAGAGGATCCAGTACCTCCAACAAGGCGAAAAGAGATATTAAAAAAAGACAATTGCTGTAAAATAGAACAATTTTGAGTTGCATTCGTTATTATTGCTCAATCATCACTTACGGGTATCGGACATCGCGTGGAGTAGCTCTTCTGTTTCAACGGTTGTGAACGTCAATCCCGGAACGCTATCTGAATATGCATGATGCCGCTGAATAAAATTCAGTTCGCAATCAACGCTGAAGTGCGCAGGTCGTTTGCTATCGGTTACACAACACTCATTTATATTCGCAGCAAATGACTTAATTTGATTTCACTCAATGTTTGGGTAAACACATTTAGAACGTTAATTGAGATAGTAAGTACCTATTAAGAGATTTGTCCTTTAACTAGATGGTGCTCGTGACTTTGTCCGCGTCGAGACTCGTAAAACAGCATAATTTCAAGAGGAGGTCACAATTACCAGAAGTTTTTTTTTTGCACCGAATTCTATTTATTTTCCTAAGATTAAAGTAACCTTAACTACTCCTTACAACATCAGCTAGATATCTATCAGTGATAGTCCTGTCAAAATCGGTCTTGCCGTTTCGGAGATTTCCCGGAGCAAACAGACATACCAACAGACCGACAGGTAGACACGACAAAAGTAATAAAAATTTCATTTTGTTATGGTGTTGTTATGGGTATCGAATATGCTTTCATATGCATAGGTATATGTATAATAGATGGGCTGGCAAATATACAATTGTCAATTACCACTTTCTTCTCAGTGATAGAGTACGAATGAAAGATAAATTACTGTACGAGACGACTAAAAGGACATCAAATCCCGGGATCGTACCATTAAACAATACAGAGTAATGTCAGATACAAGTCGGTATCGTTCTCGGTACAATTATATCAGACAGACGGATCACATGACACTACCGACGGAACAAAGACGACATCTGTATTCCGATTATTCGATAGTTATCATCGAATCAACGCTATCCTTATCGATAAACGGTTACTTCAGGGTTTTGAGACAGCGGTATACGGTAGTAAAATCGAGAGTTACGTCTACGTTGTTGATGATTATAACATCTGATACTGAAGTTGAATAGCTTATTAGAAATAGCGTCATGGAAGTTACAGTTATCTTAAAAATATAAAAGGAGAAACTGACTGACTGACATATCAACGCACAGTCGAAACTACTGGGACTAGGAGCGTTAAATTTTGCACAAGGTTTCCTTTTATGACGTAGGCGAGCACTAATAGAGGATTTTTTAAAATTCATCCCTAATACCGGGATAAAACGGGGGTCCTACTTTCTCGCGGGCAGAGCCGCTGGCAGAAGCTAGTTTATCAATATAACGACTTAATTAATAGAGGAAAGAATTATATAGGTAACATGATTGTTTTGTTCGTTTTGTGATTTATTGTTTTAGTGGAAATGTATATCTACGTATATTTTTTTAAAATTGTAAATTCTCTGTTATTGTTTTTTTTTCTTCAATGTGTATGTGTATGTTATGGTTTTAGGTTATTATTGTTTCCATTATACAATGCCTTGGATCTTCTCCGTTATGTTGTACAAGTAGGTACTTGTAAATAAATAAATAATGGCGTCGTTCGCAAGAACCCAAAATATGCTTGTTTTCGAAAAGAAAAATAGATAAATATGGTAGGCTTTTTTTTTAGGTGGGAAAATCATCTTATGACAAATCGCGCTCTTGGGCGGAGCGGGAGATAGTGACAGACTTTTACTGACTAAAAATCCACTCCTGTTCCTTCGTTGCCTTCGTCCCAGGGCCCCGGGTTTCGTTTTCACACTAGCCTTGGCCCCAGTAGGCTTCGCCCCTGGTGGGCCCCTACGATTTGCTCGTTTAAACAGAATTCTCGATAGAAATGATCGTCAAACGTACCTCTCTAACTTTGACCTTTTAAAAGAAATGTCGTATTTCTAGCTAACATTATGTGGTCTCGTCCGTAACATTAATAACAACAATATAATGAATCGAATAACAATGCAAAACTTGTTTGTTTTATCTATACTAATATTATAAAGCTGCAGAGTTTGTTTGTTTGTTTGTTTGTTTGAACGCGCTAATCTCTGGAACTACTGTTCCGATTTGAATGTTTCTTTCAGTGTTGGGTAGTCCATTTATTGAGGAAGGCTATAGGCTATGTTTTTTTTTTTTTCAAAATTAGGGATCCGTAATAAAATTGCTATTTTGTAACACAAGGTGTAAAATCGAAAACCTATTTTTGCGTGCGCTGCAAAAACTGTTGACAATAGAACAAAATGATGTACTACGGGTTTGTAGATCCTATTAAGACCTACAAAAAAGTCCGCGAGAACATATATCTAGCTATCATGGTTTAATAACAATAACCGATTTTGTGTTCAAAATAATTATTAAATCGTCTGAAGAAAAAAAAACTACGTTAAATATGTATCGTAATATTAATCTTTATCGAAATTAAGCATTATGTTATCAAGAGTATTTATGTAGAAGTAAAATACTTTTTGTTTCATCTCAATCGGATATTTCGTTTAAAAGTTATCACGTGTGTAAGATGTTAAGAGTTGGTACCTATTAATGAGTTATGGGCCATAGAGTTTTTTATCAACATAAAATCCTGTAATAATCTTTTTCGAAATATATTTGTTGATGAGATCAAGAAGATGCATTCCATTATCCACAGGAATTTCTTAATTCTTTAAACCCGTGTGGCCTCCCCCCACATTCTCTCAAGTTAAAAATTGGTGCCCCAATTATTTTACTTAGAAATCTTAAGCCACCAAATTTATGTAACGGGACTCGACTTCAGATTAAATTTCTTCGCAATAACGTGATCGTTGCAACAGTTTTGACTGGTCCAGCGGTTGGTCAAACAGTACTTATACCTCGGATCCCAATGATTCCAAATGATATGCCTTTTCATTTTAAAAGAGTCCAATTCCCAATTAAATTATCTTTTGCCGTAACGATAAATAAATCACAGGGGCAAACATTTAAATATGTAGGATTAGATTTACGGCAAGACTGTTCTTCGCACGGCCAACTATATGTCGCGTTGTCAAGATCAGGTTGCGGAAACAATCAATATATTCTTCTGCCACAAGAAAATAAAACGAAAAGTATAATTTACTCAGAAGTACTTTAAAATAATATTTTAACCCGGTTTAAAGTGGACGGACACTCCCGCCTATAGTCGTAATTCTTATGTGTCTGGCTGAATGTCGAACAGATAGACAGCTATTGCCTGCGACTTATACAATTTAACTTAATTTATATTTTTCTTAATATTATAAAGCTGAAAAGTTTGATTGTTTGTTATGAACGCGGTAATCTCGGGAAATAATGATCTGATATGAAAACTGTTTAAATATTCAATAGTCCATTTATTTAGGGAGGCTATATTTATCTCGGTATTTCCACGGAAACGAGAAAAACGCGGGTGAAACCGCGGGGCACAGCTAGTATAGAATATTTTTAATAACATTTTTTTAAGTAAATCTATAAAATTAGTTTTCAATTTAAATTACAAGTATTGCGCTGTCACTTACAAACAGTAACATTAATAACAACAATATAATGAATCGAATAACAATGCAAAACTTGTTTGTTTTATATAGAATATTTTTAATAACATTTTTTTAAGTAAATCTATAAAATTAGTTTTCAATTTAAATTACAAGTATTGCGCTGTCACTTACAAACAGTAACCGCGCTTTAAGTCATGTCATGTCATGGCCTTAAGTAATTGGAAGCAGTCTCTGATCCAAATACATAGAAAATGAAATATTATCTCCCAAACAATGACTATAACAGCTATTAATGAAGGCAGTGGGCAAAAACAGAAGTCTCTGAAGAATTTCTCTAGTACAAATGTCTGCCTAAATAATTACTCGACAATTAATTACTTAAACATAATGTAATCGTTAATTCCAGTGTAGTTAAACGGTAGCTTTGTTGTTACGAATCCATTCAATTAAGTAATTAAAGTGCTTATAATTTTTATTTCAGATACTCAATTATTTGTTTAGACTGTTTATACAATAACCGGTGGGGATACATTGCGGTGTGGCTGCATTAATGGCGAGAAAGAAAAATATAAAGAAAAGTCTTTAAGTCAAGAACTAAAGACTGAATTATGTTACTCCTAGATAAGCGTGCTCCATCGTCGACCACATCGTTGCTTACCATCAAGTGAGGTAGTGGTCAAACGCGAACATATTAATAAAAAAAAAATAACTGGCCAAGTGCGAGTCGGACTCGCGCTACGGTTCCGTACTACAAGATTAAAACCGAGAAAAAATAAAACGCCGAGAAAATAACGTTTCTTGTACCCCCTTTAATTTTTAATTTTATTATGTATTTGTTGTTGTAGCAGCAATAGAAATACAAATTCTGTAAAAATTACAACTCTCTACCTCTTACGGTTTATGAGATACATCCCGCTGTTAGACGGATGGACAGACAGACAGACAGGCGGACGGACGGACAGCGGCGGCTTAGTAATAGGGTCCCGGTACCCGAATGGTGCCAACGCGTTGGCACCATTCGGGTACGGAACCCTAAAAATGAACTGGCCTTGGATGATTTTTAGGTCGAAAATCGTGCAATGAGTTCTTCTGATCTAGGGATGGTTTTGCACTTAAAAAAAGAGGGTGACAATAGTAATGACGGCAAGTAGAGATGTCTAGACTACACCGACTCCAAATAAATTATAGATAAGAGCAGGAGGATGACGTTACGGGAAGAAAATGTAGGGAAATCTATTTTCGAAGACTAAAGCCAAATAACAATCCGGTTGTTGCGACATAATTGGCAATTAGTGCTAAGCCTATTGGGAATTTGTGTGTTCGCTTTGGGAACAGGATACGCACAAAGCCTAGACATTTTATTGATCAACATTCAATACCTTCTTTGACATCTGTCATAGTTGATTTCATGATTTTACTCTGAAAATGAAAAGCAGATCCGATGGGGTTTAGACGGATAGAAGACCATTTGAAGATCACGAGAAGAAAATAGACCTTTCACGACTACCACCAGGGTGCTCTTGAAAAGATTCTTATTTCGTTATTGTGTTCTTATTACTTAATATTATATTTACTTAATATTATAAAGCTGAAGGGTTAGTTTGAACGCGGTAATCTCAGGAACAACGGGTCCGAATTGAAAAAATATTTTAAGGCGGGTTTCTGAATTGAGTATTTTGACTTTAATGCCAAATTTGACCGGTTTCAGGCTCAAGTAAAGTTTGAGAAATACTTAACTTCAAATGCTTAAAATTAAAAATCGAGGTTTAGCGTTGGATAATCCATTTATCGAGGAAGGCTATACGCTGTGTAAAACATCACGCTACGACCAAAAGGAACAGTAACGGAAGACGCAGGTGAAACCGTGGGGGACAGTAGTATATTATAAAGGTGAGTACAAAGGTAGATACTGCTTATTTCTATAGAGATATCTTATGAAAATTTGTAAGTAAGTATTAAATAGCTGCTTGAACCCCTGCGGTTGTCGTAACAATAGATGATAAATTGTGTCGCTAATCATAACTTGTTAAAGTCAAGAATTGACATATTTAAATACTGTCACCACTAAAAAGTAAAGCACCTAAGCCCGCTCGCCTAGCGACCGCACAAGATAACACAAATAGATAAGCACAATTATCAATTCAATATGCTAATTGATAAGTTAATTAGAGGCGAGTATGGAAGCATGAAGCGTACCAGCACGCGAGTAGTGTGCAGGAGACGTAACGAAGGTACGTATTTGTACATATCGATTACTTTGTTCTGCGGAAAACTTTAGCTTCTGTTACTACTATGTGACTGTTGGTTGGGCTGACTGTCCACTGGAGCGGAGCTGTGCCGATATTAACCAATACAATTGCGTAAAATCACAGCTTTATGAGAACAGGGATTTGCGAATAAGTTTAAGGGTTTTTTTTTAATATCGTGCGGATTTCATCACGCATGCGGAATTGCTCCGCATGCGGGGTTGCTGTCCGATATCACGTTCCACAGTCCGCTTGCGTATTCCACGCCTTACAATAAACACTTGTAAGAAAAGGAAATTTGCGGGGGCTACGCGTGCGGAGCAATCCCGCATACGTGATGAAATCCACACGATATTAAAACACTCTAAAAAGCGGAGCGGAGAGAAAAAACTGAAAACAATAACCGGCCGCGGAGTACATATTTCTTAATCAAAATCAGTTATTTTTTCTAGAATAATTATATATAGTCCCTATACCAGCGACCCACCCTAACTTCGGACGGGTGTTAGAAATCTTTGAAATTCTCAGCTTTTTCTCTACTGTAATAATATATATGCTTGTGATATACACCTAAACCTTCCTCATGAATCACTCTGCCTATTGGCATATGTTTACAACAAAATCCGATTAGTAGTTTGAGTTTATCACGTTCATACAGACAGACGCGGTTGGGAACTTTGTTTTATAATATGTAAGGATGTGGTAAGTTATTTGGTTTCTTCTGTGTCTAACTCTTCTTCTAAGCAATGCAAAGTATTAACAAATTAACATTTGTTTCGACAACATGTCTGTTGTCCGCAAAATTTCGCGCGAACCAATCTCCCGCCGCGCCGTTACCCGCTCAAATGACTCGTCGCGTGAACTGAGCCTGGCTCAGCACGGTCCGCACTACCTTACCCGCAACTCCGCTCTGGATTATTCCCTCGCTCTGCTCCACTGCTTTGCTCCGCGTCAATGGACAGGCAGCTTAAAAGCTGACTTGGCAGTTGGTGTATAGGAGTCTCATACTTACATACGGAGGCTTGTTTCCTCAACAATATTTCTGCTTGTAAGGTAGGTATAGGTATTGTTGCTCCTTGTTATTTTTCAGAGGTTCGTAGTTTAGTTTCGTTCGTAAAGCTTCATTGGTTGAAGCTACACATTGTCTGCTTAACTTTCAGTTGGGTTACCCACATTGTAGATAGGCTGCTAAATTGTAAGGCTAATAATTTACAGTCGAGAGCAAGTTGTAAAGTTTAGGACTGGTTTACGTTACGCGTTTACGACACTTAGGCGTAAGCTCGATGAACCCTTTAGGGAGTTGTGGAGATAGTCACATTTGTGTATAAGCTGGAAATGTATGTATGAAGAAATTATTTTAGCCGCGTTGCTGCGGTAACCAAGTGCACAAAGAAGAGAAAATATTATAAGTACATATAACACAAAGCAGAGCCAATTTTGCGTACCAGTATTGTTTATTTTGTATCTACTTATGCTACAAATAAATATTCAAAGCCAAAACAATACATAAACCTGCAAAGAAAAACATGAAACGCCAGCCAACATAACGTCACACATATCCTTTGTTTTCGTTTGGCGTAAGACTGAGCGACATTACATCCATATTTAAGATCTCCGTAACCTCCGCATCATACGAAGGTCGCGGGAAAATCCTGAAAAAGTTACTGAAAGCTGTACTATTACTTATTCTGCGCAGAAAGTTATAAACTGCCACAGATTGTACGATACGAGACGTAGGTCGAACTACGTAAGCAAGCAAAAAAAAAAAAACGTGTTAACTGAAATGGAAGAAAAACAAAAAAAAAACTATTCGTTTGAGAAACTGCAGAGGTTGATTTATAGAAAGGTTGGTAATAGTGATAGATGAACCATTAATTCTCAACACTGACTTGATGCTTTGAGTAGATCTATCAAACTATTTCCGGAGAAGAAAATTCAATAAGGCATTAAACAAATAGAAGCTCTAAAGCTACTATCCTAGAGATATGTCATTTTCAACAGTAGGCTTAGATTAGTCTGTACAACAAACTTAGTCAAGGGCCTATAACTTAGCCCATCGCATTAGAGATCAAAAGAGTAATGTACGCAGAATAAAAGCATAATGGAACCTGCGCCACTCCTGTGCTAACAATCGGGCAGCGGCATTATGTCGTGAGAACCATTCCGTCTTCTATACAACGCTTTATAACGAATATATCGTACAATAGGTCGGTATTAGTAGTACAATAAGCAAATGGTCTGATTCCGTAACTCATTCTCACGTTAATTTAGGTTTAGGGTACGTTATTCGTATTAGTAGACATATTGGTAACAACAAGGTACACAATACAGCAAAAAGAAAAGGAAACTGAAACATCCGAGAGTACAATGAAAAAGCTTCCTGATGTCTATTCTAAAATCATATTTGCAGATTTTATAGACAACCAAATTGATCATGCAACAATATCAAATACTCTATTACCGCAATGTATTTATTGTTTATCCATGCCCAACCACAACAACACACTTAAATAAGCTTCCAATTTTATTTCTGATAGAAGTGTAGATAGAGCCAATAAACTCATAATCGAGGATACCGCCAAGCAAAATGCACCCCACGCAATTTCCTTTAAATCAGATAACGTGTATCGTGTGTCGTGTATTAATTTTAAGTTCCTAATGTAATTTGTATTTTTGGTGTACAATAAAGAATATATCTATCTATCTATCTATCTATCTAACGTGATAGGATCTCTTTGGGCCGATACATGGCGGCCGTTCCGTATCGCCAGAGTATCGGCCATTCGATCCGGCGACCGCGAGCCCGCAACAATAGACGCACTTGCGCGCGGGACTCGGGTTACCAATGCTGCTGCACAATGCACACCACGTGACCACCGCCGAGTTATTGCCCCACATTCTGAAACTTGTTTGTATGCCTTCTTTATTGATGAATCGTTTTCAGAAATACCTTCAATAAAAACAGCCAGCACCTAAACTTCTGATGCTTATTCACTAAGATACTCGTGACGCTTGTAAGATATTCTTGAATACAAGATCGATTAAGAGATAAATAACGCATCAACAATATATTTCTACGAAATTATCCATGTCCTACGACAACATATTAATATTCCATTTACTTATCTCAGTTGTATCTCATTATGGAAGTATCAATATCTTCAAGACTGATAAGGCAGGACACGGAACGCTAACTAAAATAAGATACTGTATAGGCTTTTCAACATTTATTTGATACTGAAATCGGTACAGACCAGGCGCAAAGTTTATGAGATTAATCTCAATCCCGCTTCAAGACTCCGGAGCTAAGTAAGCAAAACAACTAAAGATGGTGGAAAAGTTACAATATCATCGATCATTTTTACACTCCAGTGCTTCAGTACCTACTGTATCTATATCAATTATTCTGTGAAAAAAAAACAGCCTTGGAAATTGGATGAAGATGAAAACGACCATATCATGGTCAGTTAGTTCACGGAAACAGCAGATCCTGCGAATCAGTAGGAATTTCTGAGAATCCAAAATTAAAAAGTATGAATTTCCTAAAAAAATTATAAGCAGTACGTTCTGAAAATAGTTCTTTACTGGCTAGAAATCTTCTTAAGGTTTCCTCGTTTCCTGAGCTTAATTCTTCCTGTTGGCATGCTGCCGTCTGCTGAACAGTCAAACGAAAGTTTTTAATGCACTTTGCATCTTTCGATTGTCGTGATTTCGGCTGGAAGCCAGATTTTCATCTTTTCCAGCCAAGCTTTTAAATTCGTTTACAATTTCAGTGTCAACAATTACTTAACAAAGAATTTAAGGCACTTAGCATTAGCCACTCCAACCGTGTAAGATCCTTGGGGGGGAATATACTTTTACAACACATTAGCCATATTGCACATCGTGACGTCATCAAAAGCCAGAAGACGTGGCTTATTAGCATTTATACAAGTTCTAGATAATTATGTACAATCGTGTGGCAGGGTTTGTTACACACGTTATGTGTATCAAGCCATTTGCATTATACCGTATTGCATATATCAAGTAGGTACGTTCCATAGGTCCATGACTGGATGTAAGGCTGCACCAAGTCATTAGCCGATTTTCCGCATTTATCTTTATAAAATCTACTACAGTTCATGTGTGTGACATTCCGGATTTTTTATTCTTTCTTCTTCTTTGTCTTGTATTGTAACAATTTTCATTCGCTATTGGATTTATGTGTTCTGCATTAATAGCATCATGCTAATTAAGAACAATCAAGTCCCCACATTTTCCTGTAAGGTTTCAAGCGTACACAGCTCGACATTCCAGCGAGTGACCACAAGTCCACAACAGCCAGACAACATGGCGGCCATGCGTTTGTAGCATTCAATACCTTATACAGGGCGATTTATGTCCGAACGTGTTTATTCGGCTTGTTAAATGTAAATGCGCTGTAGCCGAGGTTTTCTATCGTAAATCACGGTACGACTATTAGTACTTGTACGATGTGTTTCAGAATTGCGAACCACTTCGCAAATGGCAGCTAAGTAACTCTAAGTAACTCATGGTTGGTAGAAATTGAAAACTACACGGTGAGTCATCAGTGCAAGATTATGTTATTCCATTAATGAAATCAATACTCATCAATTTATTGTATAAATCGAATGTACACCTGATTAAACACTATGCTAGGCTAACGTTACGTGATCACCTGCTACGTGATGTTGACATCGAAACAACTGATGACAATATCAGAAAAGAAATAAAACGGATTAAGTGCAAAGCGCATAACATATTGCTCATCACAAAACTTCATAAAAGCAATATCTGTAACTATAAATCGATGTAGTCAGTTCAACAGACTATTTGTCCATTTTCCGAGAACAGATCAAACAAATAAACCTGCAAACCGTTATTGTAATACATGTTCAATGAAATTAATCACACGAATGACGTTAATAGTACAATCATGTGCGAAAATGTAAACACCCGAATTGGCAATAATAATACTAAGTACCTTTTTCAAATTTCAATAATATGTATGTATTGAGCTGTTTTTATCAGTGCCTACTCTGATAATCGTATTTCAGAATACAAACTATGAAGATCCAATTAGTGGCTTTGATTCGCACCGTTTCGCCGAATCGTGGCACGTTTATTGGATGCAAAGTTTCGCATCAATATTACCAGGAATCCTATGCGGTATGCGCTTCTGGGATCTACTGCTGAATGGTTTAGTTTGAAAACTGATTGATACCTGTACTTGTGTAACATCATTGTCAAGCAAAAGAGCAAATGTGCGTACCCAATTAAGATAACATTCTCATTTCGCTGTAAAATGACTCCTCACTTCATTTTCGCACATTTCACGAAGAAGTGTCAACGAGTTACTACGAAGAATCACACCCACGCGTGAACTCAGAGATTCAGTCGAACGCATCGAATATCAAGTTCTTTTACACTCGGTTTCTCAGGAAGCGCAGAAACCATTACACTGTATCGCTAACTGCACTGTAAATTGAGTGACGTCGTACATTTGGATGGAGATTGGAGTTTTAACTGAAAACTTCGTAAAGGAGCCTTCAAAGGAAAATCGTTCAGGGAATAAACGCTTGGCATTTTTTGCTCTTTCTATTTTTTTTAAAGATCTCGTTTGATAGATTTCCCCGGGCGCTATAACCATTTATTGGATACTACTCTATATCTGAACTAGTGTTTCTCAATATGAAAATGGAAGCCGAACTAGATCAGTTCAAACCGTATTTAATATCATAAACTAATACAGCAAGATAAAAAATTGTGTAACCGACACTGTCCACGCATGTACAAACACAAAACATGTTTTTAATGACGCTGACGTACCGAACAAAATGAAAAGGGTATCGAATGCACATATCGCGTATCGATACCCGGAGCAAAACGAATCGAGCTGCACTTTATCATAACATTATATAAACTGTAAAATCATTAATCAACTATTAAGTTATCGAGAAACATGCTTACATAAGCGTGTGACGTAACGAAGTAAAGGAGAACGACTTGGAAGATGGATCCATTGATAAGAGATTGATGTTTGTCGCAGATGCGAAGATATGCAGACATGTACGAACGATGATTACTATCATGTGCAAGCAAAAGCTAACATCTGGTCGTATTTGAATAGACGTCACAACAAACACAGAAATTAGAAATTCATCCCATGGCGATGTCGAACGAGCGCACACTGAAATGTCTTTTATCAGGTTTGAAGATTCACTTGACTAGACCGATAAATGAGAAGACGATAAAGTCCTGAAATAGCGATTTCAAATGACACGACAGCAAGAAAGCTCTATCTATATTGTACAGCTAGCTACTTTATGAAGTTTCCCGATGTATTTCCCGTGGCCGACCTACGTAGGCAGCTCATATTGTTTCGCAGCGACGGAGAGCGTCACAGATGTGTGCCATTTCGTGTAAGCTGTAAATTTTCTAGGGAAATAGGTTGCTTTCCGGCGATAAAGTTACAAGTATTGTTATAGTTGAACATTATTGTGAATTAGACATGCTTTTTATGGATACTAGACCAATAGTAAAGTCACCGTGGTTCTGGAACGCAAGGGACACTGAAGGAACACAGGTGGGTTTTAGTCAGTAAAAGTGATACTTCCTGTCGCTCCACCAAAAGCGGGAGAAGTTATATGATGATTTACCACCCACCACGCTTAGGGTGCACTTCCGACGTCTGTCTCCCAAACTGAATCAGACTGGGGCTGCCCTCAAGCGGCTCCTGCCCAACCTTGGGGGTCCAGACGCCTCCTGCCGAAGGCTCTACGCTGGCATCGTACAGTCCATGGCCCTTTATGGGGCGCCGGTGTGGGCGCCGTCACTGCGAAAGCGACCGGCGGCCCAGCTGAACGCGTGCCAGAGGGTCATGGCCATACGGATGATGCGGGGATACCGCACGGTTTCCCGCGAAGCGGCGAGCCTCCTTGCTGGCCAGCCACCATGGGACCTGGTGGCAGCAGGCCTTGCACGCATGCACGATCTGCGCGTGGAGATGCAACGTCGGGGCGAAACTCCGCTGCCACGACAAGTCGCGGCATGGCGGACAGAGCTCCGGCGGGGTCTCATGGTGGAATGGCGACAGCGACTATCGCAACCCAGTGCTGGGCACGCCATAATTATGGCGGTAAGTCCCCTCTTTGAGGAGTGGCTGGAAAGGCAACACGGCGTCCTTACCTTCCGCATGACGCAGGTCCTCACCGGACATGGTAAGTTCGGGAGGTTCCTGCACCGGATTCGTGCGGAAGAAACGCCCGCGTGTCACCATTGTGTGGACCACCCGGAGGACACGGTGGAGCACACGGTGGAGGTGTGTCCCGCTTGGGCAGAGCAACGCCGTGTCCTCGTGGGGGCTATCGGTGGCGGCGATCTCTCGCGCCGGGCCTTGGTACAGGCCATGGTCCGGAGCGAGGAGGAGTGGCAGGCGGTCGCCTCCTTCTGCGAAGCAGTAATGCTGGCAAAGGAGGCGGCCGATCGCGTGAGGCAACGGTCCTCACGCCCCAATCGCCGCCGGGATTGCAATCCCGATTTCCGGCCATCGTAGGCGCGGGCTTGCGGACGGCGAGCAATGGGTGGCTCGCCTTCCGACCGTCCGGTAACCGTCCGGACCGAGCCCAAGTCGTCGACGGCGCGTGCTGTTCCACGCGCGCCTCAAGAAGATGTCAGCAACTGTAGGGGCCTAGCAGGGTCGAAGCCTACTGGGGCCAAGGGTCTGATTCTGAAAGGAAGACTCGGCCCTGGTACGAAAGGCAATGAAGGAACAGGAGTGGGTTTTTAGTCAGTAAAAGTCTGACACTATCTCCCGCCCCGCCCAAGGGCGGGGGATGTCATAAGATGATTTTCCCACCGGAAAAAAAAAAAAACCACGCTTAGGGTAGGCATGGTTATAGGTTAGTGAAACGGAACATACTTGTATACTGATCACCTTTAGATAGCAAACTGGGAGTGGAAGGCAGAACCTTTTAGATTATGAATCTATTTGACAGATATGTGTTAGATTGTGAATGCATTTGACAAACAAAAATTGAAGGACAAAAGTTATTAGTTGATACTATATTTGTTGTCGATAGGCATACATGTGACGCCAGTGAGCTAATTCACCTGCAAACAAGGTTAAAGTCCAATAATTTCCAAAATCAGCAGCATTATCACAATCGCGTGAATGCTGACGTAGCTGACGAATGTACGTAGGTTCGCTGTTCACCATATATGTTACAATTCGTGAGTTGTCAGAGAGCCATGCGGCAGCGCGTGCGCAAGTACCTGCCGTGACGTCATCATCTGCACCAGCAACAAGCTGCGAAATGCAGTTATAAATAAACAAACAATTTACGGATTAAGGCACCGTTTGCGTGGCTTAGTTTTCTTGGCAAGTTTTATGATGTGGGTGTTTATATTTGACAGTTTATTTAATTTGACGTTCGGTCACGGTTATTGCATCTTATAATATTTAATGTATTTATTTATCTGAGGACTTCCTTTGGAAGGCTTACGAGGGGCCGAAGCCAACTCGCAGAGGCTCCTTAGACAATTTTCGTGGAAGGTGCTACCATATCAACGTCAAGTATATTTGCCTGGCACATGCTGAGCTGGACTCCCATTTGGTGTAAAACAGAGATGTATTCCGCACTATGGCTCTCATCTATATATATTTCATTTTTTTCTAAGTACCTATATGTGTTTATTTTTTATTTGTTGTTGTTGTTTGTATGTAATTTAATTGTACTTCCGTGTATGTTTTGTGTTGTGGCAAATCAAAAATAATATTTAATGATCACAGTATTACGTTTTTTCACCTTCTTTGGTTGGTTTCGCAAATTGGCCGTATGTGAATTAATCAAATAGTTAGCATTGGCAAAACAAACAACCGACTGTGGGCTTTGTGACACATTAACATACGCTGGAAACTTCCAGAGCTTGATTAGACCTTATGATAGCTGTTATCCAACGTTTCTACTAGCGCTTGCTTTTAAAACCGTGTTATACAATCGTACGACTTTTAAATCAGTAAACGTGCATGTTATCGCCTCAATGGCTGCAAGAACAACAATAGCCCATAAAGTGAGTGTATTGTCTTTGAACATGGCATTTAATCATGTTCTCAATCCTTGTTGATAGCTACAACGCGCTGCCCTGATAAGAATCTAGTGCGTTTCATTTTGTATGAGGTAATCGAAACGTAGCCTAGAGGTATAATATAGAAATGGTCGTACTTGTACCTACATAATAATATAGGAAATCCGTATAGGAAACATGATTATTAAAAGTGATTCTGGTATTGGCTTCCGATTTTGAAAGTTAGTTTGTAATTTTTTTTTCGAAGTCAACTGTTTATTTTTTAAACTTTTTATTATACTCAACATCGGTTAACATTTGACGAAGATATAACCGAAAACGATAAAAAAGTATTAGGTAATTTAAAAAAAAAATCAGACGACTTGAGAACCTCCTCCTTTTTTCAAAGTCGGTTAAAAAGCAAAGGATGCAGGTCATACTTATTAATGATCATTACTCTTTAGGCAATCTGAAAGGTAAGGCATAAAGTCATGACGTAGCTGTTAAAAATCTGAATCTGTGAATAGTTTTAGACAAGAAATGAAACTAGTAAGAAAGAGCACGTTCACGTCAATAAAGATAAACGTAAACATAATTCGCAATAAAATGCAAAAGCATCGATGATACAACACGTCCGAAATTAGAGTACATAATGGAACGTACATTCTTTGAGAAAGAACTTTTTATCGATGATGTAAAAGCTAACAGAAAAAATCGAAAACAATGAATAACTAAATATATTTTAAGGAACTTGGTAGAGCTGCTCTATCATATTCAATATTCAAAAATAAAGACTCAGGGTTAGATTAGTCTAATGCAGAAGAAATCATTAAATTGAAAATATAGAACATAGCTATTTCAGAAACCATAAAGAAACGGGAACAACAAGCATTCAAAGCCTTCACTCCGATCAACAATAGACTTCAATTTTCCCATTGTATTTTCAATAGGAGTTTCTGACAACAAAAGTCTTAGTACATACAAACCTTCATTTCTATCTTCGTACATAGTACTTGATACTTCGGAGTCCGGTGGAGAGGTAATACGATCGCTCTTCATTATACAATGCCCCACAATCGGCTTAAGGCTTGCAACCTACTAAATCCCGAGCCGTAGGACGGATTAAATTAGGCAAGCAGAAATTATTTTATTTTTAAACGTAGTCTTGTGGAATTTGAGGATGAGAACGAAGAATATGACATTATTATATAAAGGTGAGGTTTAATGGAATAAGCAGTAGCAAGTGTAAGTGGATACAAGGTTATTAACTATCTATGAATGATCACAGAAGTCATTAATAGCTAGATCAGTGGGTTGTGTGAGACCGCAAGGGCAAGCTTGGTCAAAAGCATCAGCTTTCTGAATGGCTAGCCATATTTACTCAGCCTCTTCATACATTACCGAGGCATCCAGCAAACTGTCCTTAGTTTCTATCTAACAACTATGTAGTAAGGCAACATAGTGCATTAGTAATGACAAGTTGCCGGCCAAGTAATAAACAGTTTCACTCACTTAGCTGGCTATTACAACTTGTGCGGGATTTACAGATATGCCATGATTTTCTCGAAAGTCTATATCGGCGTGGAAGCAATTAACGGGGACTATGAAAATTTCTACGACTTTATTATAAAGATTAATTATTGTTATCGACGTCTCTATGCAGTTTCGCAAAAGGCAAGATATACATACATATTATAAAGCTAGAACTACACTAGACCGACGCACACGTGGACCACGCCTGATTTGTACGTAGAACGACGTCGCGTGGCGTGGATCTAGTGCTCTACAAGTCTAGTTTCCATATAAAATGTATGGAGACTGACGCGCCCAGATCGGCGTAGGTGGCACACGTGTGCGCAGTATAGTTCTACCTTAATTCACTTAATGAAAATATATCTTTAAAGTGCAGTTTATTATCAGAAATATATATAAGAACATTAAAGAAGAAATTTCAGATTATGCACTAATGATAGCAGATCCAGGAAATGAAAATGCAAATTCAAGAGTAAATTTCAACTAAAACAAAACTTTAAGTCAATGATATTAAAACTTAATACATCTCGTTTGTGAAACTATCTATGTAATAATCCCAATGGGAACCTCGGAGCTTTATGAACTAAACAGACGGCGCGGGCGAGTTGATCGCATTCGTTTGACATTCTTCATACTTTTCTATATATAATATGTACTGTAACTCCTCATTGCGAAATGAATTTATTTTACCCAGGATCATCGTCTCGTTAATTTTCATGAGAACTATCTAATGCAGTTCTTCAAGAATTGAAGTGTTTAGGAGTAATTGTTGCACTGGTCTGTTAATTTTTATTCAGCAGACATTAGGGTTGTTTATTATTACGTTATATCTTGTTGCCTTTGACGATCGTCACGCAGGACTAAGGAGCTTACAATATTATAAGCAGCTTATCACCGCGTTATAAACGAATTCGTGCAGACATGCTCGAGTCCTTATGCATATAATGTGAGCACATACTTATATTGTTTTTTTTTTGTAATATTAAAAGCAACAAGACGAAGTGGTTTTACTTGGAAGCTGAAATTAACTAATATTTTACCATATTTCATTACAAATTCATAGGGCCATGAAATTTATCGCCCAAACGAGATCTACATAATTTAAAAGAAAAAAAAAAATGTGCCACCGTGTTTAGAGTCACGTATACCCTCGCTGTTCCCGGGCGTCATTTGTCACTCTCACCTTAAATTCGATGCAGGGGAACATCACGTATTACTTTTGCTTCTTATTGCAGGAAAATTCAAGTTTGCCAATTTTGACTGGGTATATGGAAGTCATGGCGGTTGGCAATATTTTAGTTATAACACATTTAATAACCACATCAGAATAAGATATGATAACATTTACGGAGCTAATATGACGTTGTGTCATAAAAAAGAAACTTCCACAAGAACCCGAGCAATCCACAACTTACATACGAGCGGAGTAACAGGAAAAAGTAAGTACCTACGTAAACATATAAAGCAGCCGTTTACACGATACGTTTCACGCGAGCTTTTGATTTGTGTGTACATAAAACCATAGACTTCCGCATGTGTGGCGATGTTGATGGCAACAGTAGACGAAATGTATACGAACTTAAAGCTACTAAACTACCGAATCATCTACCAAACAACAAGATTCATTGAATTTGAAAGCCAAGGGACAAAAAAGTGTGTAGCATCGTGTCCTCTGTCACGTAGACTATGACAATGCGCCCCGAGTGACGTCGTTTGTCACTATCAGTGACGGGATGCTGAGGGACATATTGATGCTGTCGAGCCCTTGGTTCGTTTACAATCCATCATCAATTTTAGAAGGGAAATAAGGAGAGAAGACAATGGTTAGTCGTAAGCAAAGATGAAAGGAATGAAAACAAAACTCAATTTTAACAATACGCCATGAAGAAAATTAAATCAAGGTTGTTAGTGAAGTTATGGAAAGTTTAAGCGCACAGTTGCTATTTTATAGAATTTAAAATAGCCGTTAATCTCAGTATTGTGTGAATTTTTTGCAATAAACTTGTTAAACCGACACGGCCGTCGTACCTTCATCAAAGTTTTAACATATTGCCAATAAAAACATTGGGCCCAAAAATGCAATCAAGGATGTCATGCAAAACCTTGTTTATATGACGTTTAATTTGTCAAAAATGCTGTTGACATTATAATTAAATAATATAGAATCTGAAAATTTAATTTCAGCTATTATGGAAAATAGTAGATCCCCAAATGCATTTAAACGAGAATATTTACAATTTAATTACAGATTTTTCAGTACAAACTAATAAAAAAAGATCCCGCACCCACAATTGTCAAAGAACGTATAGGTGATCGTTAACACTGCGAGGAGGTGCGAAGCCGGAGCTGCCATAATGAATTATTCAGGAGACAGCATGCAATACAAATAAATTGAGAATTTATTGATGGATGTTAGGTGTCGACTCGTGGAACGATTAGAAGGAAGTGTAAATACTGGTAATGCGTTACATATACAAGATATTAAAATGAAGATGCTGAAAATGAACTTGAACGAACTGTAGAAACACAGCATGTGTATGTGTAGCGAATCAAGATTGAATGTATTAGCATTTTAGTGAGATATTAAAAATAAGTATTACTATATCAAATTCCAATGGACCCATTTTGTTCAGAACACATTCAGCAATTATTTCAAACGATTGATTTGTAGAGGTTTGATTGAGGGCGTAAATCACTCATGTGCTCGTAAATCAATAACTTTTTAAAGTGGAACGCCAAAGCGAGAGGACCAGCCGGTAAAACATGAAATGTTGTTGAATGAGTTGGTGAATTATTTGGGAATGCTTATTGAACTATGTAATTTAAGGAAGATGTGTTTGCACACGAAGTCTAAAAGTTTATTACAAAAATTATTCAGGTCAGTCAGATGTTAACCAGCTTATTGAGACTCTAGTCAAAAGCCTTGCAAACGCGTTCAGACGTGGAAATGACTTGCATATTTACGTAACCCCTAAGCTAACATTGGACTAGCGTGAAATATGAGTTTAAACTAATATTGTAATTGCAAAAGTTTGTTTCACCCAATGCCGTCAGAGCTACTCTGTGAAATTATGAAACTTGGCAGATCAGATTTATATCACGTAATAAAGTGCACACATTTTGCGGACTACAAGAGGCAGCCTAAATATTAATATCCTTAGGGAAATATCCCTCTTTTTTGTTCAATTACTTTAGGGATTAATAAAGTTAGCAAAGTTAACTCCTGTGGGATTAGAAACCGCAGGTAAAATGTTTCAGACTACTAAACGATATTACATTAGCAGGTTAAATAGTGAGCACGTTATTTGTGGCGTGGCGTGCGTGTCACAAGTGCCCTTAGCTACTAAATGATTGTATCAGACGTTCATTATAATGGCACGGTTACATAAACAAGAACCTTAATTCTCTAATCTTTATGTTATGTTTTTCCACATCTTGTAGACTTTAGCACCATCATATGTGAGGAAAAATATTAAGCAGTTTCCTTACCTAAAACAATACTCACATTTATTTCTAAAAGTGCAGTTCTATCCTATCGCCTTCAATCTACTTCACACCAAACTATTTGGCCATGAATCTGATCAAAATTAGATTTACAAGTAGGTTGATCCGCTCTAGTGCGATGACTCGTTGTCCTGATTACCGTAATGAGTGTATGAAATCATTGCAGCTGGCCTTACTGCTTTGAAGATTATCGACCTGTGTAAAGTTTCTATTTTGTCCTCAGTAAATGAAAGTGTTACATACTTATGTTCAGCGGTATTTGTTTGGCTGGATTCTGGATTTGATTTGCTTACCTGAAAACAAAAGAACAGTCGGTATAAGAGGAAGTTCATCGTTAACGATAAAAATTCATAGTTTAATTAAATACAATATGTTTGTAGACATAACTTTCAATCGTCTACTTCTTATAAAAACAATTCCTTTTACACTTCCAGGTATAGTGACAAATATAATTGCATGTCTCAAGAATTTAAAGACCTTCAGATGACTTGACAATTCTACTGGCGCCAGTGCACTAAACCATAATTATCTAAATTGATCAACTCGCCAACTGCGCAGTACTTTAAAAGCTCATGCTAATAAAGCGTTTTACTACTACCAATATATTGATTATTTCAACAAGATATCGTAAATATTTTCTCCAATGATGAATCGTTTTATCTTAAAACAATTTTCACTATCCACACAGTTATATCGAGAAAACAGCGTCTTACGAACGACAGATGATAAACGGAGTTGGTCGATCAATGATCGTGATTAATGACTCATGTCAATGACTGGGAGCATCGGAATGAGAAAAACAGAAGTCCCATAACCGACAACATGTAATACTCTCAACATAAGAACAGTAGCCGCAGTGATCGTAAAAAAGGGCATTGTCAAACCATTGCCCTCGTAGACCATAACATATCTCGCTCAAATGTCATTTAAAATGTGCTTGAGTTTGATTTAGTCCATTGCATGAAGTAAACCTTCTGTCACAGTCTCATTTGTATAAATACTTTTCATGCGCCGGCGCCGAGTTTTTACGCACGCCCAAAAAGTGATGTTGTTATTTAATACACTCACCGGCACGGAAACTTGGCCACCAATAACTTGCCGATAATTTCTATTTAAATATTTAATTTTCACTATATTATGGGTTTATGCACTAAATTAGGGTTTTTTTATGGTTTTGTAACTCAGTTATTGAAAAAATGATGCACCAGCAGTAATCTTTAAAAAAATAAGCAGTTTCACAAAAATATTGGTTTTAACACTGTCAATTTAAAAAGAACACAAAATGAAAAATAACCAAAAAGTCTTCGTTGTGTTTGCATTTTAATATCGGGTGTTTCCTCCCCTAGCCCCGATAACAGCTTGCATTCGTTCTGGCATACTTTGGATGATGTTTCTGATCTCAACTTGTGGTATGCTTTCCCAAGCGGTCAGTGCTGCATTTCGAAGCTGATTCAGAGTTTCAGGCGGGTTGGAGGAGGACTTTATTTTTCTTTTAAGCTTGTCCCAGATATGCTCTATTGGATTTAAGTCTGGAGAACGAGCTGGCCACTGCAATTTTTGAATACCAACCTCTGTAAGGTATTCCTCCACGCAATGTGCAACGTGTGGGCGCGCGTTATCGTGCATTAGGAGGAATTCGTCAAATCCAATAAACCCTGAATATGGTAACACGTGTTCCTGAAGAATCTCCTCGATGTATCGTGTTGCCGTTAATCGGTTATCGACGATAACTAACTCCGTACGTGCATCGGAACTTATTCCTCCCCAAACCATTATAGAGCCTCCATGAAAACTAACAGTTTGTGTGGTGGTAATGGGTAAAAACCGCTCTCCTCTTCTTCTCCACACTCGCTCCCGACCATCTGGAGCTCGTAAAGCGATTCGACACTCATCTGTGAACAGTACTCGAGCCCACTGCTCATGGGTCCAGTTGACGTGTTCTCGTGCGAATCGAAGTCGAGCTACTCGGTGACTTCTGAGAAGTTCTGGGCCGCGTGCTGGTCTACGAGCTTGTAAATTCACTTCCTCCATTCGTCTTCTCACTGTACGTTCACTAACATTGACACCTCTTGTGAACTGGAGTCGCTGGCGTATCTCAACAGCGGTGAGGTAGCGGTTTCTCAAAATTTCCAGGACAATAAAGCGGTCATCCCGGGCTGATGTGCATCTGACGCCTCCGCTGCCTGGTCTGCGGGAGTAGCGGCCTGTCTCCTGGTATCGTTTCAGCGCATACTGCATCGATGAACGTGGTACATTCAGTATAACAGCAACTTCTCGCTGTGTCAGCCCTTGTTCGATCAATGCTACAGCTTGTGCAACCTTTGATGGTGTTAATGGCATTTTTATTGGAATTAAATCACCTTTAGTTATTGAAGTAACAGTACGATATCACAATAATTGAATAACCTAACAATAAACTTTCACAAAACACAAATTTAAAACAGCAACTTAGTCGCTCAGATGACCGGGTTCAACTAAAACTTAAAAATAACGTCATATTGCACTCAAACATGATAAATTACCCTCTTGAACTAAAGGTAAACATTTTTTAGACCAACCTTCATAATAAATAATCATAGGAAACACTTAAAGCTCTTGTTATCGCGAAATACGCGCTTGGCCAAGATTCCGTGCCGGTGAGTGTATGATAGGTATGAGAAAAAACTAGTGGGTATTTACTTGTACTTTTTTATGCAAAATATGATATGCTCAAATCGTTAGTTGGCACAAACAAAATTACTACTATTCAAATAGCATTGGTCTTAAGTAGTTCGACAAACTCGCTACGATAGACATTGATTGCAACTGTAAATAACTTTGAAAATAGACATAAACAAGGTGCAAAATCTTGTTGTAGCAACAAACAGTGGACCTAATAATAATCAGTAGTTACCTTAATAATATTTGAATTTATAGATACTCTTAGGTTTCTCAATAAAGAGTATACAAACGTCATATCCCTATATTGTTTATATAGGAATAACGCCACAGCCCCATAAAAGTTCATCGTCTCTAACGTATATCCTGCGATTAGTATTCGCCTCCCATTGTATGGAACTGAATCATATTTCAATTTGTGTTTCAATCCGAGTCTGTTTGCTTAGGATGTATCCGTTCACGCCATGTGCTGTTTGTACTGCAAATCTAAAAAAAATATAGGGGATAGATGCGATCATATGATACGTTTGGCTTTGTATCAATGGCTGATTTGTTCCGGCCGGGTATGGGTTTTATGATATCAGAAGGCTCGAGACCTAAGTAGAAATATAGCTGTGTAAAGATACGGATTCGATTTCTAATTAGATAGTATACTGGCTTATGTAACTTTGTAAGATGGGCAGTAGAACATGTAGATTGTAAAAGCCTATCTAGATGTTTCGACGAGGATGCCTAAACCAATAAAACTCGTCAGTTAGTCAGTCAGATAGTGCGTCAGTAGCTACCGCATCCTGGGTATTTTCCTAAGACTCAACTAAAGGAAGCAGGTCGTTGTGACGCTCTTAGGCAATAAAATGGAACAATTTGTCATGCCTTTGCATTTAACCTTGGCAGTGAATTCTGTTCTGTAGCAGTTAGGTTCCCTACCAAGGATAAAGATATAAGTACATTTCCCCACGTCCATTCGATTTATGGGATGCTCAAAATTACGCACTTCATACGTAGCCGTGAACTTTAATACCGAGTGCGTTGGTAACGTCGAGGTCACGTGCGCAATAAACCAGCGGGTTTCCAGATCGCTAGTGAATGGTAAAACACTATGAATTCATTTACTTTTCTAATGTCTGGTTCTTGTGTTTTACTAGTATGGCTTGTGATATTGCCAACGAAGCGCAGCCTGTATCCTGACAGTTGGTAGAGATCAAATATTAAATTCGTCGAGTCTCGTTTTAAAACGACTGAGTTCTCCTACACAAACATGAGACCTGTATAATACCTGCAAACGACTTATGAATGCTCGTTATGACTTCATCCTATTCAAAACTAAAAAAAATAGGCTTATATGATAAGTTCTATATTTTTGGCTAAAGCATTTTAATCACCCAGTTTTCTTCAAGAAAACGTTCACCTGTAGAAGGTAGTTAAATGACTTTATTATGTAGACGTAGTTACGTGTCTAATCAGTTACCTCAGTAATCACTCTCCACTTCAATCTTTACGAATGTTTGTAAACCTTCGTCGTCGGTATCTTTAATAATTCTATCCACACCGTCATGGAAAACGAGCGTGAAAATGAATATTCTGCAAACAAACATGGTTGATTATAAAAAATCTCCGTTTACACGTGTCGTCAGGTCGTAAACAATACAGTTAATGGTGTGAATCATGGACACGCCAGGGACGGCGACGGTGAATCAGACTTACACACCTTGCTGGTTTAAACTGTTGATAGCACTTTATTGAAAGACATGTAAGCTCCACTTAACAAAATGCATGATTTCTAGGAACCGAAAAAAGTATATTCAAGTTTTCTATCGGTTGCCAGATTGAATCTGTGGGACTTATGCAACCTTGTTCTGTAAGCATCATTAATTTTCTGTAAGCACTCATTCTAACATCTGTGGTCACCATTTTAAATACCATCACAGTATTCTTTTTTGGGATAACTTAGTTAAGCTTAAAACATTCCGAATGTATTGTTAGTGGTACTTCTGTTTCTATTCAGTTCGATAGTTAAAGGTAGTTGATTCAATGGCTTAATTGCAAGAGTATTATTGCATGCGGAACTGGCCTTAGATCGTATGCTATCGAGTTACCTTATAAGGTGAATAGGTTATATGCACCTTAGTTTATGCGACCTTACTATTTGCATTGCTAGTAGGTTAGTATCTACTTAATTACGAACTTTACGTTTAATTTAAATCCATTATCATTTTCTCTTTAAACCTCTTACTGCTGAACATTGTTACATAATATATAATTTATTGTTTGCAGTACATTCATCTGATTACTAAGTTCTTTTTTGTTGTGGTGAGAAATTGTTAAATAACTTTTTCGCTCGGGTGGAGCGAGAGGGCGTGTCAGACTTTGGTTGCACTTTGGTTCCTGGGTCACGAATAATTCCGCAGCACTAGACTTTATAAGTAAATTAATCATTCATAGCTTGACGTTCACACTAATCACTTAATCAGTAACATTTTCAGCTTATAATTTTTCCAGTTAGGTACATAAGTTAGGGTAGTCTCCCAGTCTAACCAGGTGCACCGTGTTACAATAAAATTATTTCTTGCATAGCTTAGCAATGAGTAGATCCCTAATCTATTTGTTCATGCATATTATAATGAAGAACATTACAGTGCGCGTCGATTTCTTGTTATGACAATTTCTTGCTTAGCTAGTAAATGGTTGCTGCAATGTGCAGTGCGATTTCAATTTAATATCCTTACAGAATGTGGCTGCCGTATCTCCGATACTTGATATTTCTCGAACCGATATTGAATATTCTTGAAACCTCAATGCAATACAACTTGCTAGATTGTATGTAAAGCTTACGACAATTTGTACTCTATTAAGCAAATAAGATTAGTCGTACGCCTGACCTGCCACGTCAAAAACAGACAAAATAACTAGACCGAAAAATCCATAGGTATCAGTTGTCCAATTGTTATTCATAACTCGCAGCTAATATCTAGGTGCTCGATGATTCACGAGGTGACGACACTTAACGTTTGCACTGGTTATGAGGAAGTGGAGAAGGCTAAGACACACGGTATGTAACTTTGCTTGCCCTTTATGGTCCTTTGGGATGCCCCTATAACCGTTTACGCGGAGGTCCGCCTTAAGGAGTTGATAATGTACGTGTCGTATAAATTTCTGAAGTCTGTCAGTAGAAATTATTCGTCAACAATTTAACTGTACCGCCGATTGCTACTTTTGGTAGCAATCGGCTCTGCTCAGTTGCAATTTGTCGAAATATTGGGCAGTCAACAGAAGTCACAGATGTAGGTACCTAAGTACTGGGCTATAGGAGCAAAGAATGAACCTTCTGCACCGATCTATTCCGTTCCTAAACAACTTAGCATTCACGACACGCTGAAGGCGATGACTGCTTAATGGAGTCTATACTTAGACAACAATTAATAGGTACAATGAGAAAATTCCGTAACATTACCATGTAAACGCTTCATTGGGAACTAATGGCGCATAGCACAGGGACATGACTTCGTTTATGGATAGTCTGGAGCCAGAAATGGTGGGTTTATTGGTTAAGATTCTTGCGATACATGCTTTACATGAACACTGACTGTATCTTGTGGAAGTCTGGACTTATGCGCGGTATTATGACTGCTTTTGGTGTAGTTTGTTTAATGGTCATAATCTGATGACGGTACATGAAATTCTACATTTATTTAAATTGTAGTATAATAATGTTTCCTCCATAAAACCTCTTAAAGAAATACCAACAGCTGGTAAAGATAGCTATGACAGCGACGTCGCACTGTACAAATAGTTTAGCGCCCTAAATACAAAGGTCAACACAGAAAGGTTAGCGAACGGTTAGACCACACACAGACACTGATAGCAATTAGGAAAATGACTGTCTTTACTTGTTAATCGACTGTCTCCAAGTACCTCTTAAGTTATTGTCATGATTGCCAAGTAATTAGAGTTCACTTAGGACGTTGCTACGCAGCTGGGCAATGTTGCCCACTATTTTATCGTTATCTGAAGCCATCAAGGATATGGCAGATCTGCAAATTGAAGATAGTAATAAAGTTTAAAACGATGTGATGCGGAGAACTCAAGTAGTAGTTCATTATAAAAGTAGAGACAAAGACTTTAATTTCACCACTGATTAACGTGCACTTTTTTCTAAGTCGCGTGTCCAATTAGCAGGAGCGATGGACAGAACATCATTAATTGTGAGCGACGAGGTCAAACTGTCTGATGAGCAGGCATTTAGACCGTATATAAATCAGTTCATATTTCCTTTGAGCTGATGCAAATTATAGCGCATTGTCACGATAGCACCACACGCCAGGATATTGTTAATCTAACTTAATATCGGGTTGCGTTTTAGTAATCCTTTTTATGGTTTTTTTTGCTGGTTTTCTTTGGACTAATTGCGTATTGCATGATAGGGTTTGATTTGAATTTGAAGGTCGTTATCTTTTGTTCGTGTTGGAATTGTTACAGATATTAATAAATTAGTTGCTAAAACTATGTCATTTGTTTTTGTTTCTATAGCAAGAGTTTTAAAAACAGTACTAAGAAAATTTTGAAAAATAACATTTTCTAGGACTGCACTGGTAACAATGGTGTAAATCAACTCTGTCTCAACTTTTTTGTTTTGTAAAAATACTAATGATCCGCCCCGGCTCTGTAAGGGGGAAAATTATACTCGTATTCTGTACAAAAACTTTTTTGATCTTTACATTATTGAAAACCGCAATAAAATGCGTTGCTTCATTTCGGAGACCCTAAATGAATAAAAAGATAGAAGTGGAATGGGACTTAGTTTTATACTGTAGAGAAATACTAAAAGGCGTGAAGAAAATTAGCTTAGCAAAACCCCTGCCTCGTCGGGAACCCACCCTATCGTTCGCTTTATTTGCATGTCTCCCGCTATTAGGTACTACAGCTACGCGTACAGATGTTAACGTAATTGCAATTTTCATGACCTTGACATTCTGAACTTGCCTGTCGGAACCGCAAGAAGTTTCCAGACTGTTTGAATTAGATAACAAACAGAGCTTGTATTTTAGAAATCACGAACAACAGCTGTTGCTGAATGTGAAATAACGTGCCTTCTGAAATACCAACCCTGAAGTTACTGATAGGAGGCTTTCATAGTATCTATAACTCCTTTGAGAAACAGGGGTGGCTATAATCAATGTATCAACAATAAGGCTTATACATGTCTGATCCACAAACATGCGTCTCATGATTCTTAAAAAGGTTATAGTGTGTCGCGTGGAAGGGAGAGGCGACGACGCTAAGGCGTGCTATAAATAACTCGGTTTAAATAAACGGCGACTACAAATCACCCCAGCGTATACTTAATTAGGATACACTGCATATTTCGCTCGTTAAGACGTTCTGAGGGAAAGCTGACGTGAAATTGTGATAAGTGAGTCAGATTCAAGGAACTTTGTGGAGGTGCTAATATGAGTTGGAGTCACGACTGGATTTCACGACGTAAATACGGGAATCAGACGAGAAGTTTACCGTTTTTAGGGACCTAGCAACCATGTTTATTTATTTTGTCAATAACAATTCTACACGAAAGTTGTATCTACCTTTGATTTCCCAGGAAATGTCTCATGAGGAAATAAATACATACTTACAATCCAAACGAACGAATTGACTAGGGAATTAAATCTACTCATGATGGGAGGAAGAGTATCAACGCTGCGTTGTGAAATTCCAAGTTGAGTAGCCTCCTGACTGCACTTCGACGCAAGAATTTTTACGAAGCATTAAAACGTCGAGGAGTTATTTCAGACTTGATTGTGTTGAATAAGATATTAGCTTTGAGAGAATGGTCTGGGAGTCGCAAGATAAAACGCAGTTTCGCAAGTCACGCCTTTCCTTTGGCGTTGACTAATATATGGCAGAGAACATTATTTTAAGATGCCTGAAAATAAATGATTTATTATTATTATTATTATTTTCGAAATAGAAATAGCTTTTTAAGATCTAGCTACAAAAGAAACCAGTATAGCTTGTGATGTATTACCTCAAAACTTTCTAATACAATAAGTTATTCTTAATCAACATATAAATAGCGAAGGGACTATAAATCTATGTATCGAGGAGCAACATCGATAAATTACAATAAAGAAAATGTACCGGATTCCACAACTAGATAGCGTGCACAATGCACAGACGAGCCGTGGGCGCGTCCGCTCCCAATCGCTCCTGATAATACGAATGGGAACTTTGACCAACTATATCTTGTAACTTCTACTATCTTTTAAATAAATATGCCCAAGAATAGAACAGTCAGACGAAATACAATGACATGGGTGAAAAGAGAAACCACCACCTCACCACCACACCAACACCACCACCACCACAAACCACCACCACACCACCTCACACCTCACCTTCACACCACCTCACACCACCACCACACCACCTCCACCACCACCTTCACCACCACACCACCACCACACACCTTTACATCGCAAAGATTGTGCTATAACTTTTGCAGAATTACCCCTACATCAGTTGTTAATATAATTATAATAAATGAAGATCGAAGTATGTTATTAAAGGTAATTGCAAAAACTATAAAATTATGGTTTAATGTTGTTCAGGAAAAAAACTTTGTAGATAACAATCAAGTAGAAAGTGCACTAGTCATGCTTGTCTTTACGAAGCTGTTAAACGTGACAGAAGAAAGGCAGATACCGCTGTGTCTAGTGGAAAATGTTCATTGCCTAGTGCTAATCCAATAAAGATACATATAAATGGTCGTATTACCTACACCGCTTAGAAATACTTTAAGGTCGTAACTAATTATATCTCAGCCTACCCCGTTATGGTTCGCAACGGACCGTCTGTGGAGAACAGACTTATTAAAGTCCTAAATGTCGCTGTGCGTTCCAAGCGTGACTTTTTAATTGAGATATAAATTAATTGTGTTAAATATAAGTTACTTGTACATTTTGTAAGCGGTGTATGTTCAAGCAAGCGATACCAGATGTCCAGAACAAGCATTTCTCTTGTGGGACGAGGTATTGACGCACAGCGTAAAAACGAATGTAGCCAATTCTCTATGGGATTAACTTTCATGAAAGCATACTTTGTTAAACAAGTTTGTAAATTAGACTATAACTAATCGAGAAATTGCAATACGTACTTTAAAGAACTACTAGGTTTGTGTGTGTGTTTATAAGAAAGCCATGCAAAAAACGATCGATTGACTGCTAAATTTTATGACGCTTACAACTAGTCCCTACCAAAACCTAAAGGTCCAAAGAGAACTTTAGGTCACCCTCAGCCTAAGTTCTCTATAACAAATGCGTCACCTCCTTTTACTATAATGCTGTATTACGTAGATCACTGGACAATACATCGCCCTTTTTTTAGAGATAGGAAATTATCAATTTACTTCTCCCGCTTCACCAAGCGAGAGGGCGTGTCACTTTTACTGACTAACCCACCCATGTTCCTTCATTTTGCCTTCCCTTTCCGTTCTACATAACTCTTTAAAACGTTCCCGAAGCCCTAGCAGGCATCATTCCTACTGGGCCTTTTCGATTTTGCTGACATCTATTTGGGGCGCGCGTGGAACTCTAAACGCCGTCGACTGCTACGTAATGACACGTATTCAACAAGTCTGCGCCTACTTCCGCGGTTGTCGACGCCCGGGTAGTTTCTTGTGGCGGCGGCTGCGGCAAGAGGATGTCCGTTCCCTTACAATTGCGGCTATCTCCTTCACTCGTATTACTACTTCGCAGCAAGAGGCGGCCGCTTCCCATGTCCAGGAACGTCCTGAACTGGCTATGTCCGGTGACAACCTGCGTCAGGTGGGAAGTGAGGACGCGTGACGCTTCTCTAGCCACTCCTTAAAGAGGGTCAGTACCGCACGGTCGGCAAAACGATCGACTGTCAAATATTATCATGCTTTAACCAGTTAATTAATAAAACAAAAAGTATCATGAATTTCGAAACTCTAGTAAAAACCCTTTAAAACTAAGTCCCCCTGTTAACGATCCCGCCATCTCCTATTACATAGACCATAGGACGACGCATCGCCTACGCTGCAATTTGCGCGGTCAGCTGCCTCGGCCGGCAATTTATCGGCGCCTTCAACTTGATCTGTAACGCAACCCCTCGCTGTCCTGTTTGTTTTGGAATATACTACAAAACGTGCATAATATACCACAAAGAAGCTGGCTACAGGAGGATCTGTTGGAAAAGGTTAGTCTCATTATAGATGGTAGACTTGGTGCTCCAACAGCAAAAGTTTTATGATTCAGAGGATTAAAAGGAGTAGGTTTATACATGTGTAGGAATGATATAAAAACAGCTTTTATAGTTGGTCTTAAGTTCTTTCAAAGGCACAGGACAATGAAGAAAATTGACAATGAAAGCTCTCAAACCAGGTTTTCAACGTTCTTTGTCGATGCAACAATCACATTGAGACAGACAGAACAATGTTCATCTGTCGAAATCGGAAACGATTCCGAGACGATCCAAGATTCCGATATGTGCAAAGACAAAGATATCGAAGTATATTCGTCAAAAGCTGGATTCAGAAAGTTAAACAAGTCACTCATATGTCAATAGAATTTCTCAAAATGTATGAAGAAATTAAGTCAACCTTTGGCATAACATTGAGATGGGTTGTTTTGTTACTATTCCTTTCGGAATTGAATAAGGATACAGTCACGATACTGAGAACTGACAAGATAAAACATTAAAAAACTATACTTATTTGGACCTGGTAACATACTTAAGGGTTATATTATTTAAACAAGAAAAGAAAAACTTAAACCTCGGTAGGTAGAAAAGTTTTTGACCTTTTTTACATTAATGCAGTTCCTTCGACAAAAACACGGAAATGAACTACCTAATAATAATTTTGGGCTCAACGCGTCCAACATTTCCCTTTTGTTGAGACTAAAGAGCCAAGGGTCGTCGCTATTCAAACTAATGACATATTCGTTAATCTTGAGTCAAAGGAACTCGACAGCACGTAAATGAGAATTTTAAAACTAAACAGAAAGATAGTTCATTTAATTGTAAATTTGTAATAGAACAACTATTCACTCATGGCTCGTTTTATGTATGGGTGAACGTCACGAACAGTTCTCAGCACAGTAGTTAAACAGAAGCATGCCATTAAAGCGAATATTACCAATTCTAAAGTATACATTTCATGTTTATTTTTATCTTAATGTTTCCTTTATTATGCACTTCTACACGAAGCAACTACATAAGTGCTAGCTGCAAAACTATTAACAATATGCATTGATGTTAAATTTTAATATGGCGCATTGTAAGTTAAACTGATTCTGTCGTTCCGTTCCCTTTAGCTAATTCTTATACAATTCGAAATTTCCAATCAACACAGAATAGAAGTTGAATAGACAAGTATTCGTGTTATATATTCTAGTTAGCTAGTCTGGAATGTTATAGCTACTTGTCATACTGTCAGCGAGGAAGATATAGGCAGCTTTGGTTATGAAACGTGCAATGGTTTGTTTCAGAGCACAGATTGACGGTTCACTTTTAAAGGCTCTTGTTGCATGGACCAAACTATGAAAGCGAGTAAAAAGTACTTAGGTAACTTGTTGCGAGGTGTGACAGCGCATTAATTCACAAGTGCAGTCTGCTCGTTCATCTCTCGTGCAGCCATGTTGCTTTGTACTTTATGGCTATCCTCGCAAAACAGTCGCTCCTCTGTGTTTCCGTTATTTATGGGTCGCTCTCGCTCCTCGCAGGCGGTGGGACAAGTGCCCGAGATCCGGCAGACGGCGATATTGTCACGGCTCATTGGTCACACTCAATGCCGCAGCTTACATACTAGTCGTTATAGACCAGAATATTACAGTATTACTTGCAAAAACTTGTATCTTGTTAGTTTAATAGCGTACCTTTAGGAGTTACGTAGAGCTCTTTATTTGAACCTAGATAATACGAGTAGACTGTTTTTAAAGGAAGGCTAGTGCTAAGTCTGGGTAGTTATTATGAAGAAGATAATAGTAAATTAACAAGCTTGAAAATTACCATGGAGCAAATACAGGTTGTGCTATTATCGTATCTAATAGCTTTACCTAAAAATTAAAATAAAGGGCTATCAATTCCCAAGGTCTGACTTGACTAACATATAAACACAGTGCGGTTGGCAGCACAATTTCCCATTTAATTTATTTTAATAAAGCTACTTAATCTTGTGAACTTAGGCCTCTAGGACTTTAACACTGAATTGGGTATTGAGGCTTTCTCACACGCTCACAATGTGGGCACGAAGGTGGGTGTTAATAAATCAATAAGTCGTGTCGGAGATGATTCATGGCAGTCGATTGTTGATTCCTGTCATTCCAACTGCGACACCACTTCGGTATTTGGGCAAGAATTGTCAATTACTTGCATCACTCGTGTCAGTTATCAACGGGCTGAAAAGACTACGCTTCAGCGGTCTTTGTCCACCATAGTGACATTGATATTATTGGCAAAGTTGTTTTCTTGACTCAATGTCATTTAGGATGATGTCACATTTTAAAATAGTACTGTCATCTTGGAATCTGTCACCTTGCGTTAGGCGCCACTGATGGATGTATTTGTATTATTGTCAGGATTTTCTTCATGGTTCGATAATAATACAATAATAATGAGCAGAAAAATGGTCACAATTCTTACACCCGCATTCAGAGATCTCAAATCAGGACGAGACTTTCCTGTAACGAAACGAAACACCTGATGCACAACGAAATAAGCATAAGAATTTCCTATTACGCAACGCATTTTGTGTGTTTGCGGTTAAAGGCATCGCCGCATCGTTTCATCAGGTAAGATCTTAACGTACCTACTCCTGCTTATTCAATAGCCAGACTTCACTTGACTCATGGATACGTCTAAAAATAGCTTTTCGATCGTTGTTACATTTCTTCTGGCGTCTAAATTGTGCTCTTTTTTTGAAACATTCCTCAGGCTGTAACCAGACGGTCCTAAGTTCGTACATCGATCACGTAACGAGTCATTGCACTGCACCTTTGAGTCACGCCTTTCTCTCGTCTACCAAGCGTCTGGCCCACCTCGCCTACAGATGATAACGAAGTGGACAAAACCGAGGAAATTGTTTAGTTTACCACGATTTGCTGTTGCAGTTTTTGTGATTGTACATTCTTTAGTGTCATTTGGCGTAAGTACTTACAATCATTTTGTTGCAAGTGGATACTCGTAGTATAACTGCGAGAACATTTTCCTGTAATCGCACCTGTCTCTATACTGCAAAGTAATGTTTTATCTTAGAGGTGAGGCATATCTTTTGTGTCAATGCCCACCCACTAAACCGACTTTTAATGGATTGTTTTTCCTAAAACCATATTTTCAGTTTTTTATCCCTCACAGTTACAAAGAGTAAACTTTCGCTATTCAAACTCTTACAGATTTGACGAATTTATAACAAACTAGCTCTGAGGAAAAGTTCTGTAAATGAAAGTATGCGCATGAAAAGAGAGAGATAAGAGAGATTTAAACGTAGCAAAAAAAAAAAAACAGTATTAAGGATGATAAAAACTTATAATCCAATTTAGATTAGAGATTAAGGATCACCCGCGAAGTTTCAGTAACAATATAAAATTTGATATTCAAACAATTTCCAAGCTGTTACGAGCAGTTAAGTAGCATTAGATACATGCGAGACTGAAAGCCATTAGCGAGTAAATGGGTATTGCATAATAAGAGGTGATAGACAGCTAAACAAGCAAGGAGAAAGCTAATCTGGAAGAAGACTGTTCCACCCGAAATAAATTCAGATAAAAACATATATAGCAAGTGTCATGATTTCATAAATTTTTACTCCGAGTGTCATATAAGTACGTATAACTTTGAAAAGGTTCCACTGCCTGGGTAGGTACTCCGGCTGTACTAGCCAATCAGAGGCTTTCAGATTACCAAACGAATAAAAGTGTAGTTTACAATCAATTTATAAAAATACATACATTTATTTATCATCAATCATCATAGACGAAAGCTAAATGGTTGTTCCAAGCCGTTACGTCATCAGCAGTACGCCATTCATGAAATCAAAAAAAAAGAGCCCGAGCGTTCTTTTGTAACTTGTAACCACGTATTCATCAAGATACCATCTGCAATATGACGGCACAGTTCGACAATGTCGCAATATTTCGGAAACAATACAACTATTGTATGACGGTGTTCGAGATGCCAGTGCAAATGTCAACAACTTCTGTCTGAGTAATACCATGCCAGTGGGGGAGTGGATTTGCAAAGTTCTGAGTTGTTTAAAGTGAGGTGCTTCTGGTATTTGTTTATTGTATTAATTCGAGCTGGAACGCAAACATGTCCTACAATAATAAACATAACATAGAAAATTACACGCTTCATCGAAAACGAATTATGTAAATCTTGTTGTAGAGTTTTTTGTCCTCTTTGCTTTGAATTTTACTTAGCATTAGGGCAATCAGAACGTCATTTGGTAGGGTGGGGTAGGAACGTCCATACGTTGTTTCGGTAAAAGAGAATATGTATGAGCTACGTAATACCATATCAATTTCCCCTTTTACCTTGGACCAATTAGCATTATGCTAATTTGTGGACAATCAATGATGGATAGTTAACGATAAGATATCGGCTGCTATGCGCGCTACTGTAATATAAACTTATAAAAAACCATTGACAGAAACTAAAATTATTTATCAGTAATTAGACAAATATTAGAGGCCTTGAAACATTTGCGAATTGAGCAGACTGTGTGTGACGTATGAAGTGCGAAATCGGTCATCAATGTCGTTTATCAAGATATGTGTTGTTTTGAACATTTAAAACTGATTAGATAAAAGGAAATCGGGTCTCCCTATCCTTATCGTTTACACATAATATCTACTATTTACATGTACCTACCTATTATGACTTTTTACCCGCAAAATGATTAAGACGTTTGATGAGTTACAACCGATATCCTTTTTCTTACGTGAGAAACCATCAAATGACTTCTTCCGTCCTGGGTCTTTCGTCTGGGTCTCCTCTTGCTTGCAAGAGGGAGTGTCAGACTTTTACTTACTAAAATCCACAGTGTTCCTTCAGTTGCCCTTTGCGAGGGTCACGGTAATTTCGAACAATCTGCAACCCTGTCAGGCATCACCTTTCGCATGACGCAGGTTCTTACCGAACACGGTAAGTTCGGGAAGTTCCTGCACCGGATTCGTGCGGAAGCGACGCCCGGGTGTCGCCACTGTGTGGACCGCCTGGAGGACACGGTGGAGGTGTGACCCGCTTGGGCAGAGCAACGCCGGCGATCGGTGGCGGCGATCTCTCGCGCCGGGCCTTGGTACAGGCCATGGTCCGGAGCGAGGAAGAGTGGCAGGCGGTCGCCTCCTTCTGCGAAGCAGTAATGCTAGCAAAGGAGGCGGCCGATCGCGTGAGGCAACGGTTCTCACGCCCTTACCGCCGCCGGGATTCCGATCCCGATTTCCGGCCACCGTAGGCGCGGGTTTGCGGACGGTGAGCAATAGGTGGCTCGCCGTCCGACCGTCCGGACCGAGCCCAAGTCGTCGACGGCGCGTATTGTTCCACGTGCGCCTCAGGGAGATGTCAGCAAATCGTAGGGGCAGCAGGGTCGTCAAAGCCTACTGGGGCCATGGGCAGTGTGAAAACGAAACCCGGGGCCCTGGGACGAAGGCAACGAAGGAACAGGAGTGGGTTTTTAGTCAGTAAAAGTCTGACTCTATCTCCCGTTCCGCCCAAGAGCAGGATTTGTCATTAGATGATTTTCCCACCTAAAAAAAAAAACCCTGTCAGACATTAGCTCTAACTGGCCCTGTCAGTCTTGCTGAACTGGGCTTGAGTCCATACCGGACGGCGAGCTATCCATTGCTAGCCGTCCGCAAGCTCGCGCCTGGGGTGTCCAGAAATCGTACTGCGACTCCCGACGTCAGGAGACAAACTATACCCTGGCGAGGTTTTCTGTTGACAGCGCTATGTTGTACTTACTTACGCTAACTTAAAAAGTTAAGACCCCAATAAGGATACAATCGAGCACTTACTTCTTACCACGAATCGATCGCGAAAAAAAGGCGTTCTACGAACCACTTTCAAAACGAGCTCGTAGTAGGTACCGTTTCATTATCATTTAACTTAGCAATTAGATCTGGTCGGATTACATCTCATATTAAATACACATACCGCACGAACGACTGGTTCGCAGCCACCGTTCTTAATGAGCAACTGCTGATAGTTGTCGGCAACTGGTTGCATAATGATGCTACATCTGGTGGTTCAATAAGGGTGATTAATATGGAAGTGCGGATTAAAAATTGTTGGTACATACGACTTTATTAAGATAAAAGCTGCTTAGAGGAAAATATTACACAAGTATCAGATTAATATTTGTTCGACGAATTTTATGAAAGAGCTTGGAAATAAAAATGAAAAACAGTGTAAGGGCGTGCAAAATTGGCCGCTTTGGTCGGGAATCGAGTACTGCTTGCTTGAGAAGAAGGAGCAAAACAAATTGTGTCTCATGAAATCCAGTGACTTTCTATAAAGAATGATGATTCAAAGTAAAGAGGAATCATAAATTAATGACCGAACCGAATTAGCAGTTCACAGAAGTGGCGCCCGGCTACTTATTTTAAAATATTAATACCACTGATGAGGGAGTGGCGTGTCATGAAAGAACTAATGCAATAAAAGTAGGTCAATATGAAGATTACACAATAGAAGCATATTTTTATTCCTTCGACAAGTTAGTTGGTCTAATAGTTTTCCAAGTATAATTAACGAAAAGCTATGACCAAAAGAATACGGTAAAATCGTTGCAAGTGTGACGCATCTCACAGTTATCACTAATTGATGATGCATTCATAGATTCGAAAACAACTTCCAATACCAATAACACCTGAGATAAACAAGCATGTTTCAGCATAATTTCCCGAACCGTTAAGCAAGCTCACTTAAACACCGACAGAGACGGACGTTTTCTAAAACATTCAGGCATTGTCAACGATAGCCGTTATGATGTCCGTAACACTTTCGTCCACAAATCCCATAAGGCTGTCTGTCGGGGGCAGCGGGTCGTTGTTTGCCCGGCTAATGGCGGCGTCAGTGTCTCCAATTACGCAGTTAGGCGACACCGGGTTACCGCACTCGCGAACATCGATGATACAATTTTCCGTGGCAACCTTGTTTCCGTGTAAAATGGCTTCATTATCACGTACGAGGTGTTTTGTGTCAGTAATTTGTGAAGAGAGGCCATTATTTATGAAGACAATTTATTCTAATTAAACTTTATGACAAACCGAATTATAATGAAACTTTCTTCTGCATCAAATTATTCTTAGAATTTATACTGAAAGCTAAATCAACAAAAAATGGACACACTGATTACTTGAGTGATTACTAAAAAAAGTTCATTCAAAACTGGATTGTAACACAAACCGTCGAAACATTGGGATCAGAACAACTTCTGGATGTTATGACTAATGTCCGAGTTGAATGATGCTGGCCCGCTCCGGGAACACAATCCCAGCCCATTCATATCGACCGTCGACGCCAAAAAAACTAGCGTAAGTAGGCGTCAACGTATAATTCATTAGAAAAAAAAATGTGACACATACGAAATGAAAGTAATATTTTAACGGTATATTTAACACTTACTGGAATTTAAATTTAAATAAACAAACGATATTAGGCCAGTTCTGAATGAAGATCCCATAATAGAAGATACGATACTTTTTTTTTTCGGGTGGGAAAATCATCTAATGACATCCCGCGCTCTTGGGCGGAGCGTGAGATGGTGTCAGACTTTTACTGACTAAAAACCCTAAAAACTCCAGGACCCCGGGGATCTCTTTTGCATCACCCATGGCCTCAGTAGGCTTCGACCCTGCTGGGCCCCTACGGTTGCTGACATCTTGAGGCGCTCGTGGAACAGTACGCGCCGTCGACGACTTGGGCCCGGTCCGGACGGTTACCGGACGATCGGATGGCGAGCCACCCATTGCTCGCCGTCCGCAAGCCCGCGCCTACTGTGGCCGGAAATCGGGATCGGAATCCCGGCGGCGGTTGGGGCGTGAGGACCTTTGCCTCACGCGATCGGCCGCCTCCTTTGCTAGCATATTACTGCTTCGCCGAAGGAGGCGACCGCCTGCCACTCCTCCTCGCTCCGAGATAGAAGATACGATACTGGATGCTTGTTTCACGAATATTATACTATGCTGAGCTATTTCACAAATCCCGCGGACTTCTTTGGTTTATTGTGACCGCCTCAATTCATCCGGAGGTAAATTTGGCAACAACTCATTAAAATTCTCATCTCATAGAACTTCAAACTTCCACGTCTTGGTATGCAGAAATGCGAAGATTTTCTCAATAATATTTAAAGCACTTTCACTAGTCGCAAAAACGTTGAATGCAAATCTGCGAACTCTCTTCCTACATGTGAAATAATTTTCACTTTCGAACAAAAAAGTAATGAAAAAAGGCACCATAGAGTTTAATATCTGTGTCGATGACCCACCGATGAAAGTATGTTACCTATAACAAACCTAACGAGAATTGCGTTCAATAAAATATGATCCTTATTACCGTCGCTTTACAATTGTCAATGATGGCATATTGTATATCGGCGACTAGTGAGTATAAAAACTATAGTCGTAAAAAATTAGATGATTAAAGCTATGATGAATGAGTCAGTTGCTTCTGCTGACTAACCCAAAGGTGAGCAAGGTAGAAAGGAAGTAACCGCGATTTAGACTGAAGGAAAGAGTACTCACAATATCAAAATAATAAATGGTAAATAGTCGATGTATGAGAGGATGTCGTAAAGACAGACGTCATGTAAATTACGTAGTTGATGCTATAGGCACTTTCGATAAATCCACGATTTAGCACGTCACTCGCGGTTGCGGTTTAATCCTATGAGCCATGTATTTAATGATGACATGTCATTATTAATGGTTCATTAAGAGAATATTAATTAATTGGACAAGTAACAATAAGTAGCCAGCGCCTTAATTAAATACAAAAATTACGAGCTTCCACGCTATGATGTCGTGTTTTGCATAATGTTGGCACTTTCTACTGTCGCAGACAGAAATTTCGGCTTATTAAAGGGCCATAAGGCATCTTTTGTGTGGGTTTTCTCTCGAACTAATAAAAGCCAAAAGCTTTTCATGCAAGCAATATTTTGTCAATAGCCAGAGACGATATTAAATGTTCCTCATTATCTGCGGAGCCTAATATAAACGAATACGACATTGAACAAGTCTAGGTCGCCGTCGCGAATATGACAATTGACGAAAGCTGGACATGAGACGACCTTTACAGCGGCGAGGTCGACACGAAAATAGACCCTCATTGAAAGTGCGTACTTCACTACTTACATCTCAATGAAGATTTATTGGGATCTCGCTTTAGCACTTTTACACATCGAACCGCGAAAAGATACGACAATCTGAGTGTCAGTTGTTACGGAACGCTGTTGTGTGGCATACAATGCGTTCTGAAGTAATGCTGTCGTGAAGCTCCAGGTTTATATATATGCTGAATTAACCTTAAGGCAATGTTTCCGAGATTCTTGTGCGCACAACATGTAAATTTATTTTTATATGCGCCTATTTCCATAATGCTTGGAACTGTGAAAATGCTACAGAACCTTCAAACATATCTAACAAGAGTTTTTCTGACTTGAAGGATCCATTTCTCGCAGACGCGACGTACTACAATAGATGCCAGCCTACATCAGGAATGCCTCAGGGGTGATATCCGAGGTACAGAATATATTGTACTCGTCCATTTTCGCATTTATGCGTCAGAATGTTGATGGGACTACAATGGGGCGGCTGATATCTACGAATTAAAATTCCCGTCGTATCTCCATGGTGGACTATAGAACAAAGAATGCGTTGTGTTTTTAACGCACATTTGCCCACAAGTGCCACCCACTTCGACTTCATCTATTATTTAGCATAGCTCGATTTATTTGTTTCGGTATATTTCCCAAGTCTTGTGTTGTTTTCTTTTACGATCGAATAAAGATTGCAATATATGCTTCAATTTACCAGATTTTTTAAGTGACTGAAGTCTGGCACATTGTGAAATCAGTTGAGTGCTGCTGTCATTTGTTCTTGGAATACTCGATAATAATCGATGTTCATTTTACCGTTGTGTTAAGTGACTTCCAAAATATTGAAAAAACAAAAGATTGCTTAAACAGAACATGTCGTTGCATCCATTGTGCGAATTTTACAAGCCAAAATATTACGTTACCGAGAAAACTGCTCACGTAACCAGTGCCATTATCTCCCCGAGCCTTTTTCCCGCAATCCGAAAGACTAAAGATTAATTCAATAACGCGGAGTGAAAAAACAAGGTAGGTACCACAGAACAGATAAAGAAGGTTCCCAGAACAGATAAAGAAGGAACCTTCTTTATCTGTTCTGTGGTAGGTACCTACTAAGTACCACCAAGGTACAACATATTCTTAGAACGGGATGGATGGGTCTTCAGCTTGTCAATCGATTTAAGACCCTCCCGTTATGGGACAATGGCATCGTAATAGGTAAACTGAATGAGCCATACCGCAATATGATTACGTCAAAATTATTAGGTGTCAGTACTATACCCTCATGGGTTTATCTACAGATTTACGGAAAACATGACTTTGTGTTGTTAAACATCCTTATTTTGGTTTAGTTCGCCATCATACTAATATTATAATTACCTACGCAAGTTTGTGAGTGTGTCTTTTCATACCCGAATTGCTGAACGGATTTGGATGTTTGGCACACAGGTAGGCTATGTCTTGGATTTGCTCATAGGATAGTTTTTATCCCGAGAGTATGTACCCTTGGGTCAATTTTTTACTTACACACGGGTGAAACCACTGGCAGCTAGGTTCTGTACACAAAGGGTAAAAACATGACCCCATTACTAAGACTCCGCTGTCTGTCTGTATGTCACCAGGCTGATAGCTAGACAATTAAATTTTTCATAGATGATGTATTGCTGTTGCCGCTATAACAACAAATATTAAAAACAGAATAAAATACCTAAATTGTGTAAAAAAAAAGTTGTTTAGATTATGGTACGGAACACTTCGTGCGCGAGTCCGACACGCACTTGGCCGGTTTTTTTTAATAAAAGACTAACTTTAGAAGCTGGACATTAAAAGTCATCGATCACATAAGAGTACCTATTACCTATATTCCGGTCACAATCCAAAGTTATTGCACAATTTAGGGGTCTTTAAGTCAAGAGTGAATAGGCTACTTCTAGGCAAGCGTGCTCCATCGTCGACCACATCATCGCTTACCATCAGGTGAGATGGTGGTCAAACGCGAGCCTATCATTAATAAAAAAAAAAAACAAATATAGTGTAGAATTGATGTTCTTAGTTGTAAATGTTGTAATAGTTAAATAATAAAACCCCGAACAAGTCAGTATGGTTTATAGTTTTACGGTCCGTGCGGTAATGTTGACGAAATCAATTTGATTCGTCAGGCTAGTGTGGAGGATGAAGTGCTTGGAAAGAAGGATTTTACGAGTTTTTGACTCTGTTATATGGATGGGAAAGATGTGTCCGATCCATATAATAGATGTATGATGGAGCTCTGTCACTAAGCCATGCGGTTTTTTTTTTTCATCATCATCCTACCATTGTCCCGTGTTATTTGGGGTCGGCGCAGACGTTTTTTCCTTCCATTTTGTCCTGTCATTATCACTAACTCCTTTTTTTTTCATATCACTCTTCACAGAATCCATTCAGTTTCTTTTTTCATATCTTTCTTCCCATAATCTATTCGTTTTACTGTGACATTAATTGAAGAATTTAGTTAAAACATTCAGAATTATCTGTTTAATTTAATTTTGATTTTAAAGTACCGAACACTTATTCTGTCGCATCGCTAGGGTAGAAATATACCTAATAAGTCATAACTTGAAACTGGTTGGAAGATTTTAAGCTTCAACGTCTACAGTAATTATATCTTAAGTTGTGCTTTCTTTCATCAAGGTGAGTGTAAGACACTAGATTATGATAGACCACTACACCAAGAAGTAGTATTACAAGTGTTGGATGCAAAAGCAGGGTTGCCACCTTTTATTAGAAGAAATAGAGAACATCTCATTTCAAAGGAGGTAAATAAAGAGTACGGACTTATGACTCCAATCGTTCTAACTCTAAGTTCACATAGATCAGAAGCTTAGTTTTAATCAATTTCAATGAAACCCTGTTACTCTCTTCCCGCCACTTAACATTCATGAAAATAGTTGACTTTTTTGGTTACGATCATATACGATAATAGGTATAGGTACATCATATCAGTGTGACTTGCACTAGTATAGTAAACATTGTGTAAAAAAGAGTATTTCAGCGTCCTCTATTCGTGTTATAGATTATAGAGTACACCTACATGATATTATGTATAGTACAATAAGTACTCTATTTTAGAGTACAATACTCTATTTTAGCGTACGGTTGGCAACCCTATGCACAAGGCTCAAAACAGAGTAAAGTGGCGTGTAATGGGGAAAATCATGAGTGGATATACATAGGTAAAAGAAGAGGCAGAGAGAACATGTTCACGTTTTACCTATACCCCTCGAGTGCCTATCTCCTTATAGCAATAGCAAAAAGCAAGGTATTTTGAACATACTGCTTATGAACCTTCGAGCGTTTTCTATGATGAACCTATCATGGTATTGTGCAAAATTTAAGAGATTAAGCCTAAACCGTATGATACAGAATATTCTGCGATTAAACCGTGTAACTCCACAGCCAATCCGCACCTACATTTCACCAGCCCAATCCCATCACCCTAAGCCTAGAAAGCGACAGTGATTACTTGCGTAAGCGCCGAATCGCAAGCCAGGTCGTTGACCGGCGGGCGCAGGCGAAAGTGGCGTACCTAAGCATTGCGGGTAATTAGAACCTATGTGGCCGACATCCGATGAGCATAGCAGTGAGCACTGAGCACTAGATGACAGCGGAACTTGATGTAGCGTAGAAAGCAGACGCCTTTGTCCGCGGATGACTAAGAGATCCACTTTGAATGTTAAATTAGATCGGGTCACAAAAAATGCCTATTCTTATTTTGCCTACAATGATCTTCAGCGTCCTGCTGAAGATCATTGTAGGCAAAATAAGAATCGTGAATAGTTTTATAATCTGAATTGTGGAAGGCTTTCCAGCAAGAAGAAATAAGTATCATTTGGAGTTTTGGAGCCTTATAGCGCCATCTTTCTCACTCATCTTTTGTTTCAGACACAAGAAACCACAACGACATAATACCACACGCACAAGCTACACCACAGTTTTGCCTGCGCAGGCCGGTTTGTACGGAACACCGTGCGTGTGGTTGGTAAAACTCATAATGTTTTACACGATGTTCCGTATACAAACCGGCTTGCGCAGGCAAAACTGTGTGCATGTGACAGGCCCATATGTCCTGAAAAACATAGCTGAAGTAAAGCAGAAGCGGAAGAACTCAAGTGTGGTTGCGCTATTTGGTAAAAGCTTTTAGCATCGGAAATTAACATGGCAATAATGAATTAGGAGAAAAACGGCATGTCCTAAAACAAAAATTCACAGACATAATAATGTCTCATTATGGCCACCAAAACGCACTGAGCCAGCAGCGTGGTGGATTACGGAAAGCGTGAATCCGACAGTATTCTTTGATTATTATCAAATAATATGTTAGTAGAGGATAGATAAACCATAAAATATTTGGTTTAACGCGCAATTGACCAGAGATTGTCGTCCGCGACTGCGCAAATTGATCCGTCAAAAGTAACACGCGTCTGTGAGCTGATTATCATGAGGGAATTAATAGGTCAACAACAAGCTAATACGCTGACAATAGAAATCGTTGGATGACAGTAATTTTCCTTAACATTACTTGACTAAACTGCACTTGGGTGAACGGAACTCGTAAAATGAGAATGGGGCTACAAGTAGGTACTCGTACCTACTGATATCGAATTTGTTATTTTTTGTTCTATTCACTGTAACAGGTACTGTGTTAAATTATATGAATAAAAAGGGAGTTTTTTTAACGATATATAAACTAGTGCTTGACTGCGATTACACCTGACGGTATGCAGTGATGCGATCGCTGAGGTTAAGCGCACTAGTTCAGCCCATTCACTCTAGCCTTGAAGACACCTAAATTACAATCGGACCGGGTTGTACCTACCTAGGTCGTGTCAACCAGTTGTCACCTAATTGATGTCGGCTGCGGGAATGTTTAACAGAGTGAACATGGTCCGCGGCCTTAGAAAGCAAAGGGTAACTGAAGGATACAGGTGGGTTTCAGTCGGAAAAAGGCTGATACGCCCTCTCGTTCCATCCTAGAGCGAGAGAAGTCATTGTTTACCTATCCTCGCGAAACGCACGACAAAAGAAAATGAATTGAAAACCATCTTTGTCTCGAAATGGATGTCAACGCAAAATTCAACAAATAAAAATAAATGTTATTGTATCCTTATTTATATCTGATAAATAAATTTACATTCTAATCAGTTTGACATTTTGATACTATCTTAAACAATCTTATCATCTGATCAAATCATGTGCAGGATGCAAAACAGGATAACAGCAAACAAAAAATAAACAGTTAAGTTTGTAATAGGTTTGAGAAGTTAATAAGATACTTATGTTGGAGAGAATTGATGAAAAAATATTTCATTGTGCCTAATTAAAATAAAATATGAATAAAGTTGGAAACTCAGCCTGTTTAATTAAATAATTAAAATATCTTTTTAAAAGAATTACCAACCAGATGTTTTTAAATTATGCTAATGATGCTGAAATTGAAGGAAACATAATGATTAATTAGTTTTCAGATTATGCTGCTCAATTAACAATTATTGCGAAACATGCCTAATGAGTCGTAAGGCACTGAGTCATTTTTTAGATCACATTACATATACAGATTTCTATTCTCTTCTACCATCTACTAATTACTAATATTGAAATGGTAAATGTTCGTTTTGTTATTTGTTGCGATTGGTAATCAAAACACTTAGCTATTACTTTTCATCTCCACTCAAAAACACAACACACACCACATCATCGCATCACTTACCATCAGGTTACGGCGTTGCGCCATCGGTACATGGTGGACATCCCACCCATACGTACAAAGCGTTTTGGAAACACATTCATTATGCTTACAGCTAAGGAGTGGAATTCCTTGCCGGAGTCTTTAGGCAAGCGAGCTCCATCGTCGAGAAATTGGGATAGTAGTCAAGTTCAAGCCTATCATTAACTGGCCAAGTGCGACTCGGATTCGTACACAAAGGGTACCGTACTACAATAATAAAATCGAGTAAAAACGCCGACAAAATATAATTTTATTAAGTTATTAATAATAATATAATTTTATTTTATTAAGTTGTTGAAGAGGCAATAGAAATACACATTCTGTGAAAATTTCAGCATACTATCTCCTATGGTTTATAAGATACGGTCCACTGACAGCCGGATGGACAGACAGTGAAGGCTTAGTAATAGTGTCCTGTTAGCACCCTTTAGGTACAGAACCCTAAAAAGGATTGAATATTTTGAGAAATCTGGTTAAAATGTCTATTATTGAAACTTAAACTTGATTCCAAAAAGCAACTCTGCATGTAAAGTCAATAGCATGTCAGTATTCCAACATGAAGTAGGGCAATTGCCTAACAGTTGTTTTTTTTAATTCTTTATTAAAGAGGTTTGACACAATTTTGACAATGCTGCTCCATCATAGTCAAATTTTATATTTTTAATTATTTTAAATGAGTGTAATTATTTTATAAAGAGTTCTTGTATCATCCGACATAGGCTTAGTAAAAACATTGTTGCAAATACTGATTCCAAACATATTTAGAGTGCTAAACAGATGCCTTAATGTTATAAAATAAAGAATCTGTCAAAGTCAAATTGTTACTTTGGACATACAGTTGATTTTACCAACTAGTCGATTAAAGAGATAAAGCACAACAAGAAGAGTTAGCATTTGTTGTACTGTTAATCCATTAATAGCCCAGACTGTACAGCACGCCACTGTACATAATAAATAATGGAGAAGAATACTTTACTATGCTCATTAAAATATCTAGCATTTCTTAGGAAGAAATGGTCATTCGGGACAAAGTACCGACCATTTCCACCTCATACCTTGACATTGGCAAAATCATCGGACATTTAGCAATGCATTGAATTGAATTGACTGGTCTTATAAGTATTATAAACTGGAATATCTACTTAGTCAATAGTCAAAGGCTATAATGTTTTTTGATATCAACAATACGAATATTTTCTGTATTTATTATTAGTTTCACGGCATGGAAGTCGAAAATGACCCTAAAGAAATATACTACCAGAATAAAAGTATCCTATGTGCTATTCCCGGACATGATCTACTTGAGTGCTAATTTCATTTAAATCCCTTTAGCTATTTGAGCTTGAAGGAGTAACTATATGACACACATACAATACATAATTTTGTTGTTATTCTAGTGTGATTTTATTAAAGCTTTCATTTTTAACTTATGAACACCTAACAGATTTGGTTTTACGAAGAGCTAGATTACATATTATCATATTGAATCAGATCTCTCAAGGATATGTAAAACTGAAAAAAAAAAAAAAATGTATATGTACTATAACAGAAATTAGTCAAATTAAATGTAATTCATTCAGGTAGGAGCAGCATTTGAATTGCATTAGTGTTTGTGATATTTTGCTTTTGAGATAAACTGAGTCCATCAATAACTACTTACATAAAAAAACAATATATCATGTAGAATAGTATTATGTAAAACAATACTTTTATTTCCAACAGGTCATTTTGGTGCAGGTCTCGATAATATATTGATTAGAGTAACTGTTTGTTAAAGTTATGATATTTATGAAATTACGAAAAAGGTCTAAGATAAAATAAGAAAACTAAATAAGTTGTGTATGTGTCAAACTAGTCATTCTGCTATATTATTTATTTGTGATTGCATAAGCAGCATTAAATAATATGTTATTTGAGATCATTTTTATCTTATCTTTAATAGTAATTTTATTAAAAGTATTAGAAGCTAGATTACGCTTAAGATATGATGTGTTAAAACTATTTTACTGACAAAACACTTCAATAGTAAAAGATGTACATTTAAACCTTTTTTTTTATCTTTCTTTTATGTAACTGTAAACCTAAAGTACTTATGGTTAATGAGACGGAGTAAATTAGCAGACATTTAAATAAAAACTAGTAACGCTGTCAGTGTCAGTTTTTTTTAGATCTTGTTTAAAAAAAACTAAAATTATATAGTTACAAGAGTCTGTCTAGCCCACGACACTTCATAGTTCAACATTTAATGGCATCACATTTCAAGACAGTAACTTTCACTGGCAGATAGTACTAGGCACCAGTGAGAGGCAAGTACCAGACTATGTAATTACATGAAAAAGCTTTCTTCTTACTTTCATTGATTGAATTATTATCATCGTCCGAGGACAGCATGGTTTAAGACGGTAGTTTAAGGTCCACATTGTACATACACAATCTTGAGATGGGAAAGCATCATTAGAAAATCCTGAGAACTTAGTTCCTTGAAAAATAGAGCTATATTTTATAAAACTGCATTAATAAGCAGAATCTATGTAGAAGACTGTGCATGTGAAATCTTGTGTGATGTTATTTTTAGTATATTTATAGTACTAAGTACTATACAGCAAAAATTTCAGGTTAATAGTAAACCCAGAAATTAAACCTCTCAATTGTGACTTTCAGGCACAACTATATAATATAATAATATATTATAATATTCACACAACTTTTAGACAACGCCATCTAGTCCCAAGCTAAGCAGAGCTTGTGTTATGAGTACTAGGCAACTGATAAACATACTTAAATATTTCTAAATACATACATATTATAGATAAATTACACCCAGATACAGAACAAATGATTGTGCTCATCACACAAACATTTGTCCTGGGTGGAAATCGAACCCACAACCTTCAGTATAGCAGTCAGGGCCACTAAACCAACAGGCCAGTCGAACTAGACTATTCATGTTTGGGAGGGTACTTTTTTAAAGTAAAACTCAAGTTTGTTTCAGCTTGGGTGTAAAGGGATAAGAACAGGAAACTTATTTATGATGTCCTTTTGATAAAAAGATCTTGTTGTTATCAAAGCACAGTATGGTTTGTTTAATTATATGATAGATAGGTATATTCTTTATTATACACCAATAATAGGACACAAAAACCGGGACCGGGGGTCTGGGGGCTCGCAAACGACTAAACATTTGTAAGTGTAAGGAAATTTTTGATATGGTTTGAGTTGTCCAAAAACCAGCATCTGTAATGCTCGCTTATTCCTTCCTTAGTCCACCAATAAGACCAACACAAATCTAAAAGCATTAATTTTAATTACCAAGCCGCCATTACTCTCTGCCAAACCTTCTAGGGACAGTTGTACATATGCAGGCAATTAATCAACTCTTTCTCCAATGAAACATCTGTGCATTTATTAACAATTAGTGTCTTTATCAGAATTCAATGTGTGTGTTTTCCAGTAGCTTGTTTTCATGTTTATTATTAACTATATATAATAACTAGCTGAGCCGGCAAACGTTGTTCTGCCATATAAATTAAAAAAAAAAAAAAAAAAAAAAAATAGATGTTGGCCGATTCTCAGACCTACTCAATATGCTCACAAAATTTCATGAGAATCGGTCGAGCCGTTTCGGAGGAGTTCAAGTTCGAACACCGTGACACGAGAATTTTATATATTAGACTAGCTGAGCCGGCAAACGTTGTTCTGCCATATAAATAAAAAAAAAAAAAAAAAAAAAAATAGATGTTGGCCGATTCTCAGACCTACTCAATATGCTCACAAAATTTCATGAGAATCGGTCGAGCCGTTTCGGAGGAGTTCAAGTTCGAACACCGTGACACGAGAATTTTATATATTAGATATTCACACAACTATAACTATACTTTAGTTTTAATTACCTAGTAAACTAAGTAACGTTAGGCTTATTATTCCTTTAGTAAAATGATGTTCGTATTTCTTAAATATTAAATTACCCGGTTATTTCAAATAGTTAATTAATTAAAATTTAATTAATTGGTAAATGATGAGTCACACAGGAAAAATGTTTATTAAGTGAATAATCATTAAGTCAAGATAACATAGCAATTGTTTGAGAGGATGTTTAATCCTCATAAATCCTTGTATGATTGCAAATATACAGTTGGCTTTCAAATGCAACAATTTAATTAAAAGATAAAACAAGGTTTAATCTGATAAGAGAATTCATATTTATCCTGTCGGCACAACTGAACAATGAAAATATTTTCCAGAATGTCTGTTACAACAAAATTTAATAAATAGCACAATTTAATGACTGAATCACTGATAATCATGATTATTTCATCACAAGAAAGTTTTTATGTTGCTGTAGTAGTCACTCATGATCGAGCAGTAGTCACCATGTTGCTCAATGTTGATACATCAGCATCACAACAAACCTTGTCATCTTAAATAAAAACATATTTTAAACTACGTCTTATTTGTATAACATCAGCTAACCTTGTGAATCAGCTGACGACGGTCTTTGTCTCTATTGCCCTAAATGTATCCACGTAAACTGGCTAATGAGTGATAATGGGTGCGCTTACCTCCTCTCGGCGCTTCAGCCACCGGCCGCAGGGGCTCTCCTCGAGGATCTCGCTCTCGTCCTCCGAGTCCTCCCCGCTTTCCCGAGGAGACTTTCGCTCCTTGTCGATGCTCCTGCCACCCGACATAACACCGATATACAACACCAAAACGTCGAACAAAACCACCACACAGTCGATGAATACCTCACAGACGTTTTTTTACAAGAAAACACTTGGTATATTTTCAAAATACACTTTTTCTCGTAACCATAATATCCAAGGCTGAATCGCGAGACGTCACTATAGTTTCTTCCCAAACCATTATTCGTTACACGACACTCGCTATGAACCTTTTGCTTGACAAATAATACAGTTGATATATTTGTCTACAGCAAACGATAACACACAGCGTCTCCACTGAGCTTATTCATGATAATTGAAATAAATTGTCCGCCGGCGTAGCTCTCGACGTATTTCTATCCGACACAAATATAAATCCATAGTGACATTTTTACTTCTTTTTCTGACAACCACAGACAACACATAAAGTGGGGCAGCATGAAAATGAGAAAAAAGTGGCAAACATTTTTGACAATTATTATTTCGAATATATCATATTATGTCTATATTTTGTCAGAAAATGTATAATTTTAATTGTTTACATCATATTTCTGAATTCGCATCACATTTTAATATAATCGATTGAAGCGCCATCTGCTATTACACGTTCGTAGTGTTTTACACCATTTTCACGTACAGAATAAATCAATAGTAATTGATAAATGCATAAAAGTTAAAAATGTATATAAGTTTTGTAAAATATTGTTTTCATTGAATAGTAATTTATTATCACCTGATTTGTCGTATTTTCATGATTTACCGAAAGGAAAAATAAATTTAAGTTGGTTAAAGAGACATCTATTGACTAAATTTTTGAATGAGTAACTTCTGAGTACCATTGTGTTGTATGTGTAATAGTTCTGATATTCGGTAATAGATGGCGTTGTAGTAAATTGTTTAATTGCCAAACACTTCTTAGTTTTTTTAAATAATATTTTAAGATAAGATCATTTATTTGTATAAACATGTGTATTTTAAGATGGAGATAAATTCAATACAGTTCAACATGTTTTGCCGTAACCAGCGTACAAAATTATTTAAAAAACATTTAATTTTTAAATATTAAAAATTCTGTCAATTCAATAATAATCAATACATAAAATAGTCAAAATTAAGTCAATTTAATTACAATCAATACAGAAAATAAATAGAAATAGAATAATAAAATTGAATTAAGTAAATATTAAATAGTCATAATGCTATTTTTTTTTGTTTAAAAACTCCGCAACAGTATAGTAACCATTAGGTACTAAGTCACATAATAGAATTAGGAATTTTATTGTAAATTGTTGGAGCCATGCATATTAAACTCTTTTTTTAGAAACGCTGTTTTGGCGGGGATTGATTGCTATTAAAATCTGTACTTCTCACGCTTATGTCTACCTGTGGATTTTACAAATAGCAATATTTCTAATGTACTTAAAGTGACGGAAGTGTTAGAATCATGTGCTTTATAAACATTGGTTTGCAACTGTTAGTAGTTTGCAACCCAAACAGACCGTACCGTAAAACCGTACAACTTTGCCCGGATTTTTTGTTCCACCTTAAATATTTTTTTAACTAATAATACTTTTCACTTGTGATTGTGCTACATCATTCATAAATGCAATGCTCTTTGCATAGAATTATGATAATATCAAAATAATGAATGTTTAAGTGCTAAAAATCGCAGTTTTTACAGCGGACCAAATATATAGGACTTTTTACAAGTTTGCCCATTTTGCAGAAACCTCCGTTACTTCAGTATTTTCTACCTTAAGAACATCATGTTTAAGGATAATTTTAGAAAAATAGTCAATCTGTCATAGGGCCTTAATATTATACGTTTAAACGTTCATATTACCTGTCAAATTTGAGTGGGCAAAGTCAAAAATTTTTTTTTGTAATTTTTCATACAAATAAAACGATGAACTAGGGTTGTCACTTTTTTATTGTTAATACTGGGGTACGCAGGTACGTTACGGTCGCGTGGCTCGCTCTTAAACACTAATTTAAACATTTGAATAATCATAATAGTAACATTTTAAAGCAAATGCTTACCAGTCTTATAGCAAACAATATATAAGATTAATTTATAACCTTAATAAAAATAATAGGAATATTGAATTTATAGATTCATACCTACAAGTGAAATAAATCTATATTCAAGATAAAGCTTTCAAAAACTAACGATATAATAATAAGTATAGATTAACAGCAACTCTTAGCATATCTAAGTAATCGGAACATTTTTAGGCTCATTAAAATATAACTCAATGATAGTTTTCCAGCAGCTAGACTAACACTAGAGTTAAAAAAAAAACAATGTAAATCGACTTATAAAATAAACTAGAAAAAATCAATAATAATCATAGACTTACTCTTAAAAAATAAAGGAACATTATTTCCTGAATTTGTTTATAAGGTGGGGCAAAGTTTTCTTAAAAAAACAGAATAAGAAAAAAAAAGTCAGAAATTTACATTGAAAAATTATAACAAACTGTGCACATTCTCAGAACATGTTTCGAATCTCTAAGTTTCACCTCCATAACAATAACAAACCAATATCTAAGGAGGCTTTCGTTAGGCAATAAGTTAGATTGCTACTTGGGATATTATATTATAAACTATTTTGTTACTGCATGTTGTAGGAAGGATTAAATGTAATATCAAATATTATTTGGCCTCGTCTAGAAATATTTGGTGGTGGTAATACTATTTCCACATCATCACGATTTACTTCACACACATCCTCCACGTTTGGGTACGTGAAAATCATTTTACCATCTTTTGCATTTTTCACTTTTCTTGCAAATTTTACGGTAGGGATACTGTTTTTCACACATAAAACACAACCAACATAATGTTTTATGCTTTTTTTCGTCGCAAATTTGACAACAACCCAGTCCTCTTTCTTTAACTCTACATCGCTTGTGAAATAGCTGATATCACTGAGCCCAAATGTTGCAGTGAAATTTTCTGGCTCACAGTTTTCCTTGTTGTCCATCTCTTGCAAACATGTTGATAAATATTCATTAAATGTCTCATAATCAGAATCATCTGTGTTTGCAATACTTAGAATATCCGATTCAGAACTTGTTTCACAGTAATATGATTTCAATTTCTTCCGTTTCGTTTTCTTTATTTTTCTTCGAGTTGTTAAAGTTTTCCGTTTTCTTATATTTTTTTCATTTAATGCATTTTCATTGTTCTCTGTCTTCGCAACAATTTTCATTTGTAAAGCTGATTTTCCGGTGCCTTCAGTTCCTAATTTAATCTTTTTCTTGATGTCCTTCATTTCCTTACGGATTACTTTAACATCTGAGGTTATTATAATATTAGGTTTAGATGAACTATTCGTCATTGATCTTAAACACCCTGGAGTGTCACTTTCACCATAAGCTACAAAAGGTCGATTCTGGCTGTCACTTTTTAATTTTTTATTTAATACACATACGTCGGTTAGTTGAGCATTAATATCGTGCACTGGTAAACCTAAATGCAGGTTTATAATTTTGATACTAAGTGCATCAAGTCTGTCTGGATTATAGATTACCGGTGATAATAGGGGTCGTAGTTTTCCGATGATTCCAGATGAGGTCGACGGCATATCAATTGTTTCCACACTTCCTATCACTTCACCTGTAATTTCGTCTAAGTATAGATCATTTTCTGTGTCCCACTGCGCCATTACCTCTTCTGTGTTTTGCTTTCGGTTTATCTGTATTGTTTCCTCCTCAATATTTGTCCAACTGATGTTTCCAGATGAGGTCGACGGCATATTGTAATCAATCGTATCCTCCCTCCCTATCAATTCATCTGTAATTACATCTAAGTCTATATCATTTTCTGTGTCCAACAACGCCATAACCTCTTCTGTCTCTCTTTCTTGATTAGTCTTTATTGGTTTCCTAGTATTTTTTCTTAGAGACGGTTGTTTTCGTGCTGTTATTTGACTATTTATTGTGGATATATCATCAGCACATACTGACTTTCCGGGTTCTGTACGTAATTTCTTACTTCTTTTCACTTGCATTGGCTTAGCAGCCCTTGACTCTTTGAGAAAATCCAATAATGTCTTATCAATTCCGTATTCTGAGTCGTCGAAATACTCCGGTATTCTCTTAAAAACATTTCGTGGATTTACAGGCCATATTCCTGTAGCTCTGAAGCCACTTATTATATTATTGCTTTCCTTATGTTTCATATTTTCTAGTAATTGGGCCAAAAGTTTTGGAAAGTGTTTTTTATTCAAAGTAGTCTGTCCTGGATTCTTCAATTTGTAGTCCAATAGGATCTTTTTCCATTCTCTTTTTAGTGGGCCAAAGTACGCTACGTCCAATGGTTGTGTCAGGTGAGTGGAGTTTGGTGGTAAAAATACCAACTTAATGGTGTGTTTTTGACACAACTCTACCACTTCAATATTTATGTGGGAAGATAAATTATCACCAATGACTACTTTTGGGCCGGGAATTTGTTTCCCCCACTCAACCACAATAGTTTTGAAATAATCTTCGAATGAAGCCGTATCAAACCAACCTGATTTCGAACAATTGTATCTAGTTCCAGTTGAGCCTCGTTCAAACCATTCCGAATATAAATTTGAGGATTTATAAACCACATATGTGGCTAGACATGTCCCAGCTGCGCTTGCAGTAAACATGATGGAAACGCAACTTTTTGAGCTATTTAGAATCCTTTCAGGATGTTTGACGCCCCTTCTAAAAACACATTTTGAAGTGCCTGGATTGTCGGACAAGTTAGTCTCGTCATAGTTCAGTATGTTCGTCGGTGGTACACCATTTAGGGTTACACTTAAATTAGTATAAAATTGCTCCATTTCTTCTAATCCTTTCTCTGCCCGTACCTTTTTAATATTTTGAGTCGATCTGATGGTCAGTTTCGAACGATGTCTGTTTAAAAATCCTTCCACCCACGTATCACTTGATAATTTGCCATCGAACAAATCAGTTCGTGAATTTTTTTCTAAATACTTATAGATTAACATTTTTACATCCAATTTTGTCATGGGGCTGCCGTAATCTGCTGAAGCTAACAATACGTTTGCCAGTTTTTCTTCCTCTTCTTCAGTGAGTTTCTTCTGTCCTCCAGCTGGTTTCAAGTGGACTTTTTTAACTTTGTTCAATATCGTCCGTCGAGGAATTCCGAATCTCTTTTCTGCCTCCCGACTTGACATCCTGTTATTTTCTACCATATCAACAGCTAATTTCAACATTATCCTCTGAATAATTTCTGTAGGCTCGCGATCCTAACATTCTTCTTTTTTTTCTAGTATTATTCATCCTGAAATAAATGATAAAAAAAATACATCATCAAAATTAACAAAGACCCTTTAGAAACAGTTTCATCGAGATATCTGTATCATAATACAAAGAAATCAACGCATAAGAATTTGAAAAAAAAAGTAGAAATTAATTTGTTTCTCATTTTTAACCAATTATTTTGCAAATACTTTTAATGTACTTTTTGCAACCAAATTTACTTTTTTAACACATGTATTGGTTAATTATTATTATTGTAATCCTTTGAATACATAGAGTAGGTAAGTATCTACTTATCTCAGATCAATTTAACATTGAGGTGACAACCCTAACGGTAATATTTTGGTGGGCAAAGTCGTGACAACTGACTTTGAAAAACTAATTTAACATTGCCCACCACCATATTTTCGAATTTAGGAGAGATTTTGCGTTGAATATTCGATTATTCATGTGTACTTATTACAAACTTACAGTGGTTAAAAACTTACTTACCTGCTCTTATTATAAATCAAGTTTCACAAAAAGTTTTTTACACAATTTTTGGCCCGCAAAATACACCACCAACTTTGACACAGTTTGACAGCCGACTGAAGTGACATTAGAAAACATCAGTTACGTAATGTTGCCCGACACATATTTAAATTTCCTCTCTAGTTTAAATAATAAACGTAACTAAAAAATGTTACCAGTTTTTTTCAATATTTGTGAAAAGTACCTTGCAGGGCAAAGTTAGATTAGTTGGGCAATCTTGTAAGGTTTTACGGTACACAACGTTTTTGTGCTTTGAACGCAGTGTCCTTCAAAGTTGAATTGCCCCAGAAAATTGTTCCAAATCTTAATATTGATTCAGCAAGTCCGTAATATGCTGTAAGCAGAGTATCTATGTTAACAGATGGTTCCAATTTATATTAACAGCATAAGATGAAGCATTAACTTTTTTACAAAGTTCAGTAATGTAGATACATTTTTGAGCAGTGGTGGCCAAGTGGTAACGGCCCCGACAACTCATAAAATTGTAGGTAGTTCGCGGGTTCAAACCTAACCAGGCGCATTACTTTGTGTAAGTTATTTTCATCACCGCTGCTCACAAAACGGTGAAGGAAAACATCGTGAGGAACCAATAATTCGAAGATATGTGACATCCACCAATCGCACTGGGCCCGCGTGGTGAATAACGGCCCATTCCCTCTCCTAGAGAGGAGGCCTGAGTCCCAGCAGTGGGAACATTATAATATAAGGGCTGTTTATGCTATGCTTATGCAGTCATGTGGGCTTTCCAGTTTAATTGCTTGTCAATGAATAATAATAAAATTTTATTTCGGACAATCAAGAGTCCATAAAACATTGCACACACAGAAACAAATTACACACACCGAAACAAATTAGATACATATACAGAAACAAAATTGCACATACAGAAACAAAATACATTTACACAAACATATTACATTTACACAAGCATATTACACATACACAAACAAATTAAGGATACAATAACGACAAAACTATTTAATAATTATATTTAAATGACGCACGATGAGTCGTCATCCAGTGCCACATTAATCCTAGAAATCTGGCCGTTTCAGTTTCTTGTATTACAATAATTTTAATGCATTGTGTAAATTATCTCGATGTTTAAAATGCATTGTGTTTGTCTTACTCAGATTATTTTTTAAATTATTAACATTAAGCTATTGTATTATACAGTTCAATGCCTCATTAGAATCAGAGTGGTAGTTTAAAATATTTTGAGGTGCTTTGGTTACGGTACTATCATCAGCGAATAATGACATGTGCTCCTTAGTTGCATTAGGTAGATCATTGACGTATAGGTACAAGGAACAAAGAAGGCCCTAATATACTTCCCTGGGGAACACCAAATGTGATTTAACGCCTATGAGATGAAAAAACTTCTGATTTTGTTCATTCTTCCTTTCATATAAAGTCCATACTTCTGTGGTGCCGTCCGCAAGCCTTTGCGGACGGTAAGTAATAGGTAGCTCGCCGTCCGATAGGTACCAAGCTCGTGTCGACGGCGCGTTGTGTTCCACGTGCGCCTTAAGGAGCTGTCAGCCACACTGACGGGGCCTGCTAGGGCCGATGTGTGCCAAAGTTGCGAAATTGTTCGAAAGATTTACTGTGGAACACTAAGGGCAATTGAAGGAACACAGGCGAGTTTCAGTTAGTAAAAGTCTGATTCTCCTCCTCATTCCACCCACAGCGGGAGCTGGAGTCATGATTTCCCACCGGAAACAAAAAATAGAAAGAATACCTAAGTAGGTAAGTATCTAGGCATCTGCCAGTACTGAGCTCTTCCGAATCCGTCGTAAAGCTCTGTGGTACACTGGTACCTAATAGCGAGGGAAATAACCCGTTAGTACTTGGAACCTCGTTAACCTAGGGAAAAGACCGAACGCAGAACGTACAACACAATGTTTTGTTTGGAATTTGGTAGGGGAGAGGTGCCATGAAAGGGACATTTTTGATGCAATGGCTCTAGTGTGTGCTCAATATAATATTTTAAATATGAATGACGAATCTGTTTGCACCATCATCATCGGTATCAGATTGATAATTATGGATTCTATGGTGCTGATTTACACACGAGTGATTGCATTTAGAAATTGAATTTTAATAAAGCACTAGAAAAATCCACTAGCCACTACTAAAACCATCAGTTTTAGTGGAAAATCCACTAAGTTGGCAACACTGGCCGTTCGCCGCTAGAATGTTTTGTCTTGATGGTGTACGCCGTGACGTAGACAAAACATTCTTGTCGCAGATAAGTCTGCGACGTCGTAGACAAGTCTTGTCTCAAGTGTGCGCAGGCCCTTAGGCATTTTCTACCAGTCGACCTTATATGTCGCGTTTCATTTTCGTGGTGACTGGGGACTGACCAGACTGATATTATAAATTGGTTGACTGGTAGAGAATGTCTTGTTGCATTTAGTCCGCCTATGTGCCCTACCTGTAGGTACATGAAGTTTAAATAAATAAATAAATTGTGGTTGGGGTTGGCCGACTTTTTTTTTTGCACTAGGGCGAAAAAACACCTCAATGCGAGCGGTGGGAGCCAAGTTTTGAGGAGGTTGAAAAACCTCTGTATTCCGGCCAGCTATCAGCTACAAATCATCCATCGCAGACGTGAACACATTAGTCAACTGTCCAGCAGTTAGTGACAGACTAGCGGCGTTTACGACGACCGCCACCCGCCATTACCGGTTGGAATGACCACGGAATGGCCGGCGACAGATAAACCTCAGAGGACAGAGGGTTTGTAATATGTTCCTATTTTGTTAATTACAAGGAAAGAACACATTCAGGCTTAAGGCATAAGACTGTTCTACCCAATAGTGTCTATCCTTCGTCTGCATGTTCAGCATTATCTCACTGAATCGCACTGGAATCTCGTACTTTTTCAGGAATAAATGTTCTATCTTTTGCTCTGCGGCTCTCTTAAAACAAAAACGAAAAAAATGTCACAGTCTTTTCGTTTTGATATGAAAGAAGGGAAAAACAACAAACACACTTTCAGATTTAGCATTTATTTTATGACATTAGCACGGAATAATAATACTTAATAGGTTCGTCTAAAACTAAACGTCAACAAAATAAAAACCCGTGTCTCCTGCCCGCTCTCATAAGAATGCTCAGCGTCCGGACATTTGACCGGCCGCATGCGGAAACAAGCAAGATTTGCCCTCACGGATTAAGTACATCGCCGCGACCTCGGACCATTTTGTTGTCCCATCTATGTTATTACTGTATCCGATAATAATTAATCTTGATCATTATGGGGGAATTATAGTAAGCCGGATGGAAAGAACGAAACGAAGCTTACGATAAATTGATTACCTACAGGGTTTTTTGCCAAAGAAGTAAACTATACGATTAATCTTAATCTTATCGATGTAATAAGAAAATGACGAATGGGGCAATTCTTAATGTACCTACCTATTTTTCGTTAATCGTTTTTGCCTATTACCTAACTAAAAACTGATGCCAGAGAAATTTGTATTGTTATTTCTTTGGCTCTGGTTAGTATACGTGAAGAAAGACCTAGTACATGGATTTTCTCTCTGTTTTACAATCTCTGCAGCCAATTTTGTATTCTTCTTAACCTATGCTTGTTTGATCTAAATACATTTGAAGAGATCAGGCCACCAATCGATGATGACAACAGCATAATAAAAAGTTAATGGAGACAGCCCAATAATCCATTGATCAAAAATTACAAAAAAAAACCTCTTTATCGATAAACTAGTCACTTCACGACCTTTCCAAATCATTTAATTTGAAGTTAAACAACACAAATTGAGAATAAACTCTACGTAACGCGTAAGGGCTTGAACAGATGATCGACGACTCATTTATTTTTTATGATGTGAAGGGTCTCAATTCAATTCGAAGTCTTCTTCACTATTCTGTTAATGAAAAAGATATTAGGTTGCAGTTTCTGTAAAGTATATATATATATGCTTGTTATCGGTTTATCAATGGATAGATAATAATATCAAAGAAGCATGAGCCATGTTTGTGAACGGTCGCCATTGGTTGTGACTGGTCATCTTTCATCTGCCACGGTGTATTTTTAATTTATTAACTTAAAACTTTGTAAATATTTATTGGTTTACAAGAGTGTCCTGTCCTTAGAGTTTCTTGCACGTTCTTCTCCATAGAGATCTACGCTTTGGAATGTGCAAATAGCTTCATCTTTTTTGTGGCTGACCGACCGCGCAACTTAGACAATTCTTAAGTGCCTGAAAATAGCTTATATTATAAAATAAATGCTTTGAGTTGAGGTGCAGTATAAGTGAGTTAGTACCTATACATCCACGATTCATCATGCAATAGAAATCTTTATGTTGTTGTTTTTTTTTGGAAAACTCGCTCATGCTTTTACTGACTAAAATTCATTCACCAGTGTTCCTTTAGTTTGCGTTGCAGAGGCACAGTGAATATTACAAACAATTCTGCAGCCCGTTTAATCAAGCATCAATACTTTCCATGTTCGTAAGGTTCTATAGGTTCCTAGAGGGAATAGTTTATATTGCGCACCCGAAAATAATGGAGGATACAATGGAAGGTGTTACCCCATCAGCGATTTCCGCCAAACAACATTAGGATGGACAGAAACTCGATCTTTATTCGATTCGGTCGTCTACCTGAGCCTTAACTTTCCCCTAGAGGGCACAAAAAGTGCGTTTAATCTACCAAATGCCTTTCCCCAATCGTTTGGTGTGCCAAATTGTCTTTTTGTTGGCAAATTCTCCCAAAAGTAAACTGTTGAGCGCTTACTTTCAGTTTTGTCTGTAATACTGGTTCGGTGAAGAAGTCTTCAGTTGAGAAAACAGAAATTATATAAGAAAATAAGAATTTATTATTTTTTATTATGTTGGTACGGTATATTGTGCAGATGGTAGGACGACTTAGATGTCTTCCTTGGGAATTGGCAAGAAGTGGTTCAGAGCCGGGAATAATTGAAAGAATGGAGGGAGGACTTTGCCCAGCAGTGGGACAGTATTGGCAAAATTAATACCTGCTTATGATTATTATATCTAACCGCTAGATATACTAATAATAAGTAGGTACTGGTAATCAGTTCTATGAAGGCGAACTTAGTAGATAATTTTTCAGCGAATTATCGAGTTTGAATTATTAATGAGACGCCCGGGTGTCATCATTGTGTGGACGGCTCGGAGGACACGGTGGAACATACGGTGGAGGGGTCCCCCGCTTGGGCAGAGCACCACTGTGTCCTCGTGGGTGCGATCAGCAGCAGCCATCTCTCACGCCGGGCCCTGGTACAGGCAAAGGTCCGAAGCGAGGAGGAATGGCAAGCGGTCGTCTCTTTCTGTGAAGCAGTAATACAGGAGCAGATTTCCTCACGCCCCAGCTACCGGGATCCAGACTCCGAGTTGCCACCGTAGGCGTGGGCTTGTGGACGACGAGCAATAGGTAGCTCGCCGTCCGACCGCCCGATAACCGTCCGGAAGGAGCCCGAGTCATCTATGGCGCATAGTGTTTCACGCGCGCCTCAAAGAGATGTTAGCAAAACCGAAGGGGCCCAGCAAGGCCGAAGCCTACTGGAGCCGAGGAAGCGAACCCAGCTTCTGAAAGGAAAATCCGGGGTCCTGGATCGCAAGGCAAAGAAGGAATATAGGAGTGGATTTTAGTCAGTAAAAGTCAGACACGCCCTCTCGCACCACCTTAGAGCGAGAGAAGTCATTGGATGATTTTGCACCTAAAAGAAGGTTATGAACATAAGAAACTTAAACATTAACTTACTATTTATACTAAACCAGACTTCGTACATATTATAAACAAAAACCAAATAAGGTGGGTGGACCATGGAAGGCCACTGTAACGAATAAACAGCTTTTACTAGTTTATTTACGGGATAAATGAAAGAAACTAATTATTAAGTTACACTTTGTTTAATTGTGTAACATATAAATCACTTTTTTTCATTTTAAATGTACTTAATCACTATTTATTAAACTTAAGTTTCATGACGCGATTTAAAGACGCGATTGAGCGAAATAAGGGCTCCAAGGTGTTTGCAAGAGATCTGTCTATTGGGCAGAGCCAGCTCACGAAACTGAAGACCGAAGATGGCAGAGTCATATCCGCCAAATCGGAGCTTCTGGGAGAGATCGAGGCTTTTTATGGACAGTTATACACGTCAATCACAAAACCCACTACGAATCTAGCAAACGACCCAAGAGTTAGGTTGACCCGACACTATACCGAAGATATCCCGGACGTCAGCCTGTACGAGATTAGGATGGCTCTGAAGCAGCTTAATAACAACAAGGCACCGGGTGATGACGGAATTACAGCCGAACTCCTGAAGGCGGGTGGTAAACCGATCCTTAAGGCCCTTCAGAAGCTGTTTGATTCCGTCATATTCGAGGGAAAAACACCACGGGCATGGAGCGGAAGTGTGGTGGTACTCTTCTTTAAGAAGGGCGACAAGGCCCTGCTCAAGAATTATAGGCCCATCTCACTTCTGAGCCATGTCTACAAGCTGTTTTCCAGAGTCATCACGAACCGTCTCGCGCGCAGGTTCGACGACTTCCAGCCTCCCGAACAAGCCGGATTCCGAAAAGGCTTTAGCACCATAGACCACATACACACTCTACGGCAGGTTATACAGAAGACCGAGGAGTATAATCTGCCTCTCTGCTTGGCGTTTGTGGATTACGAGAAAGCCTTTGATTCGATCGAGACTTGGGCTGTGCTGCAGTCTCTCCAACGGTGCCAGATTGACTATCGGTACATCGAGGTGCTGAAGTGTTTGTACGAAAACGCCACTATGTCAGTCAGACTGCAGGACCAGACCTCGAAACCTATCCTCCTGCAGCGGGGTGTGAGGCAGGGAGACGTCATTTCTCCGAAACTGTTCACGGCCGCAATGGAGGATGTCTTCAAGGTTCTGGACTGGAGTGGATTGGGCATTAATGTCAATGGCGAGTACATCACTCATCTTCGGTTTGCCGACGACATAGTAGTCATGGCTGAAACTATGGAAGAGCTCAGCACAATGCTCAATGACCTCAGTAGAGCTTCCGAAAGAGTGGGTCTTAAAATGAACATGGACAAAACCAAAGTCATGGTAAATAACCATGTAGCACCCACTCCGATCAAGATCGGAGACTCTGCACTCGAAGTTGTAGACGATTACGTCTACCTTGGACAGACAGTCCAGTTGGGTAGATCTAATTTCGAGAAAGAGGTCTACCGTCGAATCCAACTCGGCTGGGCAGCGTTCGGGAAGCTGCGCGATATCTTCTCATCCAATATACCACAGTGTCTCAAGACGAAAGTCTATGACCAGTGCGTGTTGCCAGTGATGACATATGGTTCCGAAACGTGGACGCTCACAATGGGCCTCATCAGAAGGCTCAAAGTCACCCAAAGGGCAATGGAAAGGGCTATGCTCGGAGTTTCCTTGCGTGATCGAATCAGAAATGAAGATATCCGCAGGAGAACCAAGGTTGCCGACATAGCGCGAAGAATCGCCAAACTAAAGTGGCAATGGGCAGGGCACATTGCTCGCAGAACGGATGGCCGTTGGGGCCGAAAGGTTCTGGAGTGGCGACCGCGTACCGGAAGACGCAGTGTCGGAAGGCCCCCTACAAGGTGGACCGATGACCTGGTGAAGGTTGCGGGAATCCGATGTATGCGAGACGCACAGGATCGTTCGCTGTGGCGACGTTTGGGGGAGGCCTATGTCCAGCAGTGGACGTCTATCGGCTGAATGATGATGATGAAGTTTCATGAAGCTCTTCCAAATGGCCTTGCAAGGAACAGGGCTCCATACAAGGCCAATATTAGAAATCAGTCGTAGAGATGTAGCAATCTAAATATCTCATTTTACTAAAACTGCATATAAAGCTCTTTCATTTAAACGAAACATTAAATGCTTAATATATTACATTCATCTGTAAAAACTCAACGAACATTCCTTGAACACGGAAACGATTTAAAAATAATAGTAATTAGTATTCTATCGATATTAAATAAGTTGCCAAATGCGTTTAAGAATGAAATTATTAAAAAAAAAAATGACATATAATGGCCTTCTTATGGGTCTGTTCTTTGTAAGGCCAAAATATTCCTTATATTCAATAAAATAATAGACACTACAGACTAAGTACCCTAATTATACCTAACTATAAAAAACTAACTTAATAATACCCATACACTCCTCGTGACACCACCATATCTTCATGATTTGTACATGTTCCTAGTAAAGTCTATGTACCCTAGCAAGGCCAACCGTCATTCGTCAGTCGATTTTTGATTGGCCTTGTAAGGAACCACCGGCTTTCCTAGGAACACTACCGATATTTTAACTGAAATCGACGCAAAATTAATATATTTTTCCTTTAGTACCATAACAAATCCTTATATAACAATTCACAGTACAAAAATAAGATAATATAATGTTATTTACTTCAAAACTTACCGTTTTGCTGTGCGCGCGAATTACAATTTGAACGTCGACGACTGAAGTCTACGAACCGAAGGACCCCACTAGCAAAATAGCGACGCGAGCGACTCGCCGCCGCGTCTATATCCTTGAGTGTGATGGATCTTTATATGAGTAGAAGGAAATTGTCATCACATGACAATAACTAAGACTTTTTAATAGTTGGCCTTCAAAGGAGCATGGCCTTCCATGGTCCACCCACCTTACACTCAGGCGTCGAAGTACTCCTCCACATGGGTTTAACCCGGAAACGTACCCAGAAGACTGGCACATTGCCATGTTGATGGCAAAGCTTTGGGAAATGAAATCAGTCCTCTGGTAAAGTGACGGTTTGTCGATGAGAATTATCTTTAAAAAGGAGACGCGTTCTGGGACTGATGACCCAAGCGTTTCGACCTCAAAACTGTTATTACCATATGCTATTTAAAAATGAATAGCTGTTCTCTATTCTCGCTAAAACTCGAGAATGGCAGGACCGATTTGGCTAATTTTGGTCTTGAAATATTTGTGATGAAAAACTAACGAAAAAAAAAAATCGAATACAACGCCATCTCTAATAAAACTGTCATTGTAAACTGAATTATGCTGTTATGGTAATACCAGTAGATGGCGTTATCCTTTGACAGTTTAGCTAACGCAACAGGCGGTACGAAGTTCGCCGAGTCAGCTAGTTACCAATATGGTTAGGTGCAGTATGTGCCACTGGCCTCTGTAGCCGCAGCAGCAGCAGCAGCAGCACCGGCACAAAGGTATCAATTAAATGTTTACTAGTTCAAAAATAGAGTCTCAAACCTACCCAGAACAGACTACTGTCAAGTCCAGCTGGTTATCTATCTAATACATATTATAAATGTGAAAGTAATACTGCCTGTTTGTTTGTTATGATTTCATCTCAAGTATTTCTTGCACTGTTTGAAGTTTTAAAGACATGTTATTTTTGTTCCAATTTGTTAGTGTAAGTAAACAATTATTAGTAGACCAAATAAATAATTAAATGTTAAACGATACAAATAATCTACGAAGTGGAGAAGGACATAGGATAGGTATTCTTATCAACACTAGTCAATCCAAGTAATAAAATAAAGACTAATTATTTCACAAAATTCAAATGTTTTTATTTCACATAGGCCTACATGGACACTTATAAAACGTCAGAAGCTAGTGCACGGTTCCAAATTGGTCGTTTCTTATGGAGAAGAACCGGCAAGAAACGCCATGGTTACTCTTTAAAAAAAAAGTTGTTCTTACAATATTTCCATATTACAGTATTAGTAGATATTATTTATTTATTTATTTATTTATTTAAACTTCATGTACAGTACATGTAAGGACAGTGTAGACCAGTCAATATTGTACTCAAAAGTACAATAAAAATAATCGTAATAATAAAAAGTGAGTCGTAATAGGAAGTAATCTAAGAATCACAGCCATGCTTTTAGCATAATAGCTTAATCAGCCTCTCAATGTTCCCACTGCTGGGACTCAGGCCCCCTCTCTAGGAGAGGGAATGGGCCGTAATCCCCCACGCGGGCCCAGTGCGGGTCGGTGGATGTCACATGTCTTCGAATTTTTGGTTCTAGGACATGCCGGTTTCCTCATGATGTTTTCCTTCACCGTTTTGAGAACAGTGGTGTGAGTGTGCAGTAATGCGCCTGGCTGGGTTTGAACCCGTGACCTACAACTCGTAAGTCGGAGCCGTTACCACTCGGCCACCACTGCTCTATGCTGTCATGTTTTTACCATAATGCTAATAACTCAACTATGTATTTCTCCGCAATCTACTGTTAGGTACAATCCAATCATTATTCAAATCAGTTTGTATCAGTATTCATCATCCGTTTGATCATTGGATCACATACCTCTGAAAATACACAAGATTATAGTATCTAATGAAATGCAATTGTCAGTTGATAAAGTTTCGTACCAGCGTTTTATATCTGAGTAATTAAAACTTTGGGGTAGGTACGAGTATATGAAGAATGTAGAGGCAGTACAGATCCCGGCATGGATCTTGAGCGCTGACTTCTACTTGCGCAGAAGTAAAATATCGGGGCTCTTTGGTGGTATGAAGTGAGACGCGGGGGCGGGGAGTGTCAGTGATTGGCTCGCCGTGCATCGCATCATAGACGTCATTAGTGATTGGTTCCCTGCGCTTGCTGCACGTACCTAACGACGACGAGTACACTTCCGTGCCACTAAATTGACTCGTGATTTTTAATCCATCGATTTTATTTTTATTAGTGGTTATAATGTCACCATAAAGTTTAAAAAAATATATATTTGATTGTCATTAAATATTTAGGTACTTTTTTTCACATCACATTAATAATTATCGCCAAGTGGTGCGGGCGGAGTCGCGTGGAACCGATAGGGGCAAGTTATGTAATACTAGTTTTTGCTAATGGCAAATTTTTCACATATTTCCCGTATTTTCTCGTCGTTAATCTGGTATTTGTATATCCTATATCTTTCCCCGTCTCTACATCTCTGTTTACCTCTAAGTATGCCAATTGTTATTATGATGGATAAAAAATGGTTTCGCCGAGCACGCATGACAGGCACACAGACAAAGTTCTTTTCAAAAGTAGGTAAAATGTTAAGAATTTCTTTGTAGGGGTGTTACAAATCTTTGAAATTGTCGTCTTTGCTACAATATGCATACCTTCCGGTAGAAATTCTCTAAAAGATAATGAAAAAACAGTATGAAAATCTGTTGCATGGTTAAAAAGTAAACGGAAAAACAGACAGACGGACACAGCGACTTTGCTTTTAACTATTTATGTTTTTGTTTTTAACAATTACTTTCAACCAGAATTAATCACCGTGTCCTCGTGGGGGCGATCGGCGGTAACGACCTCTCGCGCCGGGCACTGGTACAGGCCATGGTCCGGAGCGACGAGGAATGGCAGGCGGTCGTCTCCTGCGAAGCAGTAATGCTAGCAAAGGAGGCGGCCGCACGCGCGAGGGATCGGCCCGCACGCCCCAGCTGCCGGGGTCCTGACCCCGATTTCCAGCCAGTAATATATATAATATGATTTTAGCAAAACCGTAGGGGCCCAGCAGGGTCGAAGCCTACTGGGGCCCTGGGAAGAAGGCAAAGAAGGAACATAGGAGTGGGTTTTAGTCAGTAAAAGTCTGACGCGCCATTTCGCTCCGCCGTAGGGCAAGAGAAGTAATTTGATGATTTCCCACCAAAAAAAAAAATTTCTAAGCAAGTTCCTAATACGTTTCTAATTTTATTCATAACTAGCTTTAGCCCGCGGCTTCGCTCCCGTTAACTGACTACTCTACCCTACTCTACCCTACTCTACCCTACTCTACCCTACTCTACCCTACTCCACCCTACTCTACCCTACTCTACCCTACTCTACCCTACTCTACCCTACTCTACCCTACTCTACCCTACTCTACCCTACTCTACCCTACTCTACCCTACTCTACCCTACTCTACCCTACTCTACCCTACTCTACCCTACTCTACCCTACTCTACCCTACTCTACCCTACTCTACCCTACTCTACCCTACTCTACCCTACTCTACCCTACTCTACCCTACTCTACCTTACTTAAAAACCATCCTTGAACTTCAACGAACATTTAAAAAAAAGAATTGGCCAAATTGGTCCAGGCGTTGTTGAGTTATGCGCTAACCAACACATTTTGCGATTCATTTTTACATTATAGATAATATTCTACGCAATTTTATACACTTTATGTAAGTGATAGCTCATCAAACCGTAAACCTATAAATACACAAAATGGAGCGAAAATAAAAACAGCCAGTCTCCAACTGTTCGTGGCACGCACTCCATTGCTTCCCGTCCATTTCCGATAAATATGCAAACATCAGTATAAATCAATATGGCTCGTAGGTAACTATGTCACGTTCTAATTTCATCCCCATCCCTTATAGTGGGAGAAAGTGGGCAAAAAATCCAAGTTCACGCTTATTTTTTCCTTCCGATTAAGTTCGATGCGGCGCCGGAGGCAATTTAACTTTGGTGAACGTATTTTAATGTTAGCCGGGTGGCTGGCGGAGTTCACGGGGCTTACGGGGCTCGCGGGGCCGAGGCTTAAGGACCTGTTGTGACCGAATTCGAGATTTTTATGAGAATTAAATTGGTACGATACTGTTTTCGCATGAAATTTAGATTACTTCTCAACTTGGCTGACGTCAGAATTCACGGTGGTGAAAAGTTTCGCATATTTGATTACGAGAGATTGAGGTGTGGGGTTGTGCCTATTTTTAGAATGGTATTACTTTTGTTCACATATTTTCGTGGGGCCCCTTGTGATATGCTTTTTGACGCTTTTAAAACGTATGCTGAAAAAATAGCCTAATGCACTCCAGACGCTTACAGTTCAGTAGATTTTGTGTTTCTGGGAACCAAAATACATTTCATTGTTATAAGATAAACATAATTACTAGGACGAAATTGGAAAGTAGAAGATGAAAATAACGACTTACTTATATTTTTTAACTACTTTTATTTTTCGACGCATCACCACTTCACTCAATGTACGTACTTCTTTCATCTCTAAAACTAGAAATTATTAAACTTTCATAGAATGCGTCATCTTGGCTCTAGAAATAAGCATTGACTGCAGCTTCGCAATGATCATCAAACGACGAATCGTTTGATGATCATTTCTGTTCTCTTAAATATTTTGGGGAGGGGAGGGGGTGAAAGTAATTCGATGTGAACTTTACAATCCTACACACAGGTTCAACAAAATACTTAGTAATATAATATAGTCATTAGAAACTGCTTCTAATCTAATATTTCCCACTAATGGTACATAAGCTCGCACGCGTATAGCCCAGGCGCTCAATCTGCTGAACGCCCTGATTGCTCAGGAATCTAAATTCGACATGTTTTTTTATAGCAGTAAAGAAATGATAAATGTTTGTTTCAAATTTATTAGTTCATAGATTGTTTGTTTGTTGGCTTTGGTGCATACTGTAAGTACACGAAGCAATTGATAAATAAATAATACGAGTATACATATATGTAAAGTACCTACTACCTACCTAATCAGTTAACAATGTTGCCACGTGTCAATAGATACACAAGACTGAAGGCGTATTTATCGGTAAGTACAAAGGAAGTTCAATTCACGACAATAATAAATAAAAATAATAAAATAACATTTTTTCTAACGTTTATGTTACTAAAAGAGTTATGAGTATACATGTAGTTGGGTAGAGAGGGAGAGGGAGACCAAAAAAAAGATGGATGGATTGTGTGAACAGTGATATGAAAGAAAAGGAAGTTAGTGATAGCATGACGGTTGACAGGATAGAAGGGAAGAAAAAAACGTGTTGCGCCGACCCCAAATAAGGTGGGACAAGGGCAGGAAGATGATGATAATGATGATGATTCTTGGTTGTTGTTTTAGTTGCTGTAACGCTGTGCCATGGATGAATTGTAGGTTTCTTATAGGGTGTAGACATCCGCTAAGAACGGATTTTCCGAAATTCACCCCCTAAGGGGATGAAACAGGGATCCAAAGTTTGTATGGAGAAACCGACTTTATTTATTTATTTATTAAAACTTCATGCAACATAAAGGTACAAAGGCAGACTTAATGCCTTAGGCATTCTCTACCAGTCAACCAAGGGTAGTGAAGAGAAAACATGGTAGGTGTATAAAAAAAAAAAGAAAAGAATAATACGAAAACAAGGGATCAAATGTAAATATACATAAAATAAACATACACAAATATTTAATATAATATAAACCTACATATATATATATGCAAAAATATATACAATAAATATTATATATATTTTTATTTTTTTTATTATATTTATATGACTTTAACGCGGGCGAAGCCGCTGACAGAATCTAGTAGGATATATGACAGTAGGAACCTGACTGGTATTGATCCGCGTACAGGAAGAGGCCTTCCACAAGGTGAACCGATGACCTGGTAAGAGTCGTGGGAATGCAATGGATGTGAGACGCACAGGGCGGTGGTTGTGGCGACACTCGAGGTATACATTAGTCCAGCTGTGTCTTTTGACCGAAATGAAGACGATGATCATAACATAAAATTGTGCAAATCCTATATCATTGATCACGTGAGAAAAGTCGCACGGAAAATCTAGTTTATTTAAAAGTAATAAACAGCGGTTGTGTGGAAAGCTGTGATCAATGACCGACCTCCGGCCGGCAGTTCTTATAAAGCTGGTGCAGACGATTTGTTCCGCCACTTACAGCTGCGCGCAAATACTTCAGTGAATACTCCGCTTTATTTGAGTGACTTCTTTTGCGCGAGCTTTTTGTCGAACATGGCGATCTAGAGTAATGATTGTGAAGATAGTTTTTATTGTCATCAAGATAAGGATCGGTTTATATTGTATAATAAGTAATACCTACTTCGATTTATTGTAGAAGCTAACGCTGCGTTCTCAGTAACCGTAGTTGTTATACAGATATCGACAGTACGATCTGAATGAGAATTTACGTAATTCTATGGAGATCCAATATGCTTTTAGTGAGTCTGCTCACAATCGCATCCTGACAACGCAGCCTAAGTAAGAAGTAGAAGAATTCCTTTGAATATCCTTCCTATCAAAAGATACGTTATAGTGTTTAAGTGGAATGTTATTGAATCGTTTTGGTCCAGTCAGGACCTGTGCCATACGAAAGGTGATGACGCCGCTGTGGCACCTCTGCAGCCACTCAAGAGACTGACTGACTCACCACCATAATTGTGGCGTGCATTAGAGCATAAGCTCTATATAATACATGTCTACAGTCATGACGCTGCGGCGTAGCTATTGTAGCTTTGACTACGCACTTGCTACGCCATCGTAGCACACGGCTACGGATCTGCTACGAGATAAACAAACAAGCAAAAATGTTTCTTTTGCTCGTTTTTAATTACTTATGATGATTGCGTAACTATAGGGTGGCAAGGCTGGCAAAAAGCCACGGGCCCCTGGCCTGGTCCCCACCAGGCCAAGCCCCCGGTCCAAGAGGCTTTGAGCTCAGAAGTAAATATACAAATTCAAGTGAATTATTAAGATTTATTAAACGCATTTATAAGAAAAGGATCATTTTCCGTGGTGTGTTGCCAGCTTTACCACCTTATAGATTCACCTTCCCCACCTTCAGAGACGAAATATAAAAGTCCTCGTGTAATAAAGAACTTGCCGATTGACCGATTTATTAATAATAAATAATATTTTATGCCAGTACTTCAGTGATTTATCCAAATAAAATTATAAAGTTGACTATTTTCCTGGGGCCCCATCCAATAATTTTGCTACGGGCCTCAGATGGTATAGTTACGCCACTGTGATGAATAATAATAATAATAATCTTTATTTGTTCAAAACGTTAGTACAAGATACACAAAATTAGGTACATCAGTTGACTTATAAACTAAAATAAACAATATAATAAAAAAAAAAAAAAAAATCTCTGGCCCCCACACTAGGATACCCTGTGGCGTGTCGCGTGATCCGACACCTATATTTACAAATTAATTAATAAATGCAGTTTTTGTGTATATTTTGCTATTATTATTCTTCGAAATTAAAAGATAAAAATAAACAAAAGGAAAAAGTTAGCTACTCAAAAAAAGAAAAATTGAAGATGCGTTTATGAGTGTGTGTGTGTGTGTGTGTCTGTGTGTGATTGTGTGATCGTGTGATGATGTGTGTGCGATGGCGTAAGTGTGTGTTGAGAATGAGTACACGGGTTAGTAAGGAGGCGTCTACTTAGATGAGACCCAAAAATTTTGTTATTATTAGCCCGTATTGTCCCACTGTTGGGCATTTGCTTCCCTCCGTCCAACGATCACGTTTTTTCACCTCTTCTTTTCAATTCTTAAAGAAGACATCCAGGTCACTCCGCAATATCTTTCATGATCTGCCGCGGCCCCGAGTCACTGTGTCAGGGCATCAATTCTGTGTGTTTACGGGCTTAATATTACTTTTATATAATTATGTTTCTGATTGTCGTTAATTTATTCCGGCGATTCAGTAGTTGGGTATTTAGTGTGGCATATCTCAAAGAAATAATCGGAAAATAAATTATGTAGTAGTAACTACAGTAGTAGTAACTTATGTGTAGTTCGCATGCATCATTCAATCAGTTTTTAACGCATATGACATCTAAAGAACACGCTACGGAACATTTATAATCAATTTTGTTTTTAGGTTCCCGTACTTCGAAACGCGGAGAGGAACCCTTATAGGATCACTCGTCGCCCGCCTGTTTGAATATCAATTTTTTTCTGAGGAAAGCGTGGAGGTATCATGTTTACATTAATATTAATTACTCCGGTCTACTCCCTTGAAAGTTGTGAAAAATCTTTTTTTTAAGTCAATTATGCCGCATATTTTGACACTCGCTAGGGAATCAAAATTTAAGAAGTACTTCCCGCTGGCAGGAAGTAAGTCTGGCAACACTAATAAAGGGAAAGGTAATTTTTTTAAGGGCATATCAATGCACAGTCGAAGCTACTGAGACTAGGAACCTGAAATTTTGCACAAGATTTTCTTATGACGTAGGCGAGCACTAAGGGGGGATTTTCCAAAATTCTGCCCATAAAGGATTGAAATGGGGGTCCAAAGTTTGTATGGAGAAACCTATTTTCACGCGGGTGAGGCCGCTGGCAGAAGCTAGTTTTTTTTATAAGTAAGCCGTGTGCTTGATATCGCGTTGTGGGCTGACAGGATTTCAGAAAGGACGACAGAAATGATGGATTTTCATCCTCTACTTTGTCCCCTTCTTCTTGGTCGTTTCAGTCTTGCCAGAGTGTTGTGCTTGCGTATTTACACTCTGTGCCTGGCCAGAACGCAAGGGTGTGAAACTAGTCGTGTATAGATTGGAAATCACTTTTTAATCGAGGTCTTCCAATCTATACAAGAGTAGTACGCTAATACTCGCGTATACTTCGTACTGACCTAACTACCTAACCTTATTCCATAATATACAGTGCCAGTACGAATATGGACTAATCGTGCGTAGATCGGAATAATATATCGCAGCTTTTGTCAAGCGTCCCCTCTTTGAGGAGTGGCTGGAAAGGCAACACAGCGTCCTTACCTTCCGCATGACGCAGGTCCTCACCGGACATGGTAAGTTCGGGCATCGCCGTGTCCTCGTGGGAACGATTAATTTATTTATTAATGTAATTCAATAATTTATCAATGTTTCAATAATTTATTTAATCTAATGTAATTAATTTTATTTATTTACTAGCTGAGCCGGCAAACGTTGTTCTGCCATATAAATAAAAAAAAAAAAAATAGATGTTGGCCGATTCTCAGACCTACTCAATATGCTCACAAAATTTCATGAGAATCGGTCGAGCCGTTTCGGAGGAGTTCAAGTTCGAACACCGTGACACGAGAATTTTATATATTAGACTAGCTGAGCCGGCAAACGTTGTTCTGCCATATAAATAAAAAAAAAAAAAAAAAAAAAAAAAAATAGATGTTGGCCGATTCTCAGACCTACTCAATATGCTCACAAAATTTCATGAGAATCGGTCGAGCCGTTTCGGAGGAGTTCAAGTTCGAACACCGTGACACGAGAATTTTATATATTAGATTATGTTATGACAATGCTATTTAATTCTATAATATTACTATGGGTTAATGAATGCCTGAAATAAACGATAAATAAATAAATAAAATATCACACCTTGGCTATTAGACGGTACGAAGTTCGCCAGGTCAGCTAGTGCAAAATGAAGCTCTAATCTCGATTAAACGCTTAAGCTGAGTTTAGTTTGTACAAATCACAATAAGTTTTTATCCGACTACGGCAAAGTCAAAGGAGGGTTATGATTTTGATGCTATATATGTATGTGTGCGTAGGTACATCTGTTCCCTCATAGCTCCTAAACTACTTATCGCATCTCGACAAATGGGGTATCGGTAGATCCGTCTTAATTGTCTGCTGAACATAAGCTACGTAACGTGTCACAAAACTCAATGTGGCGCCCTCTAACGGACGGAGTATTGTGTTAAAAAAATAAGATCATTTACAAGTAAAGCTCTTTCAAATAGTATCATCACTTGTACTTATCAAAAATATCATCAAAATTCAATGAAGTGACCAAAAAGCAAGCGGTCAAAAAATTCGACGTCATTAACACCAAAATAGTTTACATAATAAAAAGTAAAAAAACTAAAACCCGACTACGACAAAAAAAAAACGACGCTGAGAAAGTATCACGTTATATAGGTACCAATCGTAAAACTTTAGTAACGTGTGACTATGGCTTTTCTTTTTGTTCTGTTCGTGTTTCTCCAGTAACCTTGTTTATTTCAGCAGCACCTTGTTTCATACTTTTTCAGCGTCGTTTTTTTGTCGTAAGTAGTCGGGTTTTAGTTAATTTACTTTTTATTATATTGGCAAATGTTACCCTTAGCGCTGCACGCACAGTCACGAGCAATAAGTTATATAAATTGTCACATTTTCTACCTATCTTAACTACGGCCATTCGAGAAATAAGTGTACGTAATTAAGAAAAAATAGTCGTGGAAAATGTGACACTGTATACATTTCTGATGTTATCTTTTTTGTGATCTTGACCTTCACACCCTGAGGGTATATGCTCTTACCGACAGGAACATTAAGTAAGGACCGAGATTTGTCACCAGCATGCGGACAGAATCGTTAAACAGAGGTCTAGAACTTCAGACTAAACTCCAGTAATTTTATGGTTTAAATAATATTGCTATGATTATGAAATATATTGGGGAGGCGTGCTGCAAATACTTACCAGGTAAGGTTTTAAAAATTATATTTTTTAAAGATATTATAAAAGTTACCCTTCTAGATCGGCGATTTCAGACATTTATACAGATTTACCAAAAAAATGTATATTTTATATATTCCATAGAATATCTATGTTACTCTACCATACCTCATACTACCATACCTTTTCTAGTTAAACTATAAACTACCTACTGCTTTTTTTTTATGTTGTATAGACGATACTAAATAATACTGGATTGACTACACAAGTTTACCATTACGTTCGTTGGCTTATTAACACGGGTCGCTTTTAGACCGTGGTCGTGCAAAAACAGTCCCCTGGCAATGATTTACGAGCCCCAAGTTACGTAGTTGGCGCTAATTCAATTGTTTGGGCCCACTGTGCAACTAACACGAGTGGGGGTTCAGAGCTGGAGTGCCTGGAGTATAGTTACAGTTTGTAGTAATTAATGATACTGATACTGCTAGGTAGATGGGTATAGAAGGCCGACTCCTACCTCCCTCCCAGCTCCTCTATAGACGTGCAGCATCGTACAGGGATCTTTTACCAACGACCCTAAACGAATGCGAGTCTTAAGGTATTGAAAAGAATTCTTCATCAGGAGCTCTTTAGGTGGCTAAAAATTACTCTAGATACAGTATAAATAAAAAAAACAAGCACTAACTCGAGTTTTAAAAAAAGGAATATGTCAGAGAGATTTTAAGACGGTTGTTAGGCCATTAAGTGTGAGTGATTTTTTATAATAATGTAAAAGAATGATTTCGTTCGAATAAATCGTACACTTATACGCGAATAAACCTTTTTTAAGGTTCCATAGTCCTAATAAGAAATCCTTGTAGGTTCATCTGTCCATCCGTCCGCGATTTAGCTTAGAAACTGTTACTACTTGAAAGCTGTAATTTTGTATGGGCATAATTATACAAACACTATAATAATAATACCAAAAAAGTTATTATTTTTTATAGGGTCTCACACGTAAATTGGGGATAATTTTTTTCTCGTCTAATTCCCATGGTGTGGGGGTATCGTTGAATAGGTCTTTATGCGGCCTACTTTGTTTGCCTTTCTTTGGTACTGTTCGTCGAATCGTTGAGCCTCATAATAGTCCTGAGTAGAGCTACACGAAATGACAAATGACTGGATAGGTCCACTCAAATCTGTGTGGATTTTTCCTCAAAAAACTATCTTAGGCACTAATCTGCATGGTTTTTATATAATTTGACCGTAACGTGCATGTTTAATATAAGGAGTTAGATTATGACCTCTGAGTGTTTTAGTGTTTCATCTCCGGGTAGTCAGCTAGGAAGCACCGGCCTCATCTAGTTTAAGTTACGAAAAAAAAAACTGTAAACGTGTTATTTAAAACCAATTTGCAAAATAAATATCATTTATAACACCCTCTTCTAAGTCCGCGCACTGTAACATGCGGTGGCACGGAACGTTACACTGCGCGCGGCCTGACACACACTTAGCCGGCCTTTTTATTATCTCGGATCTCTATAGTATTTTGTGATACTGAGTTGCGTTGAGGAAATCTTGAGGGAGAAGGAAGACTAAGACTACAGTTGCATATTATGATGATGACCTTTACACGTGTGTTTTGTGAAAAACTGAGGTCCGTCGTTTGGTAAAAGAATCACTTAATATTTCACTTTTGCTCTGTGTGACATTCATAGGGGAGCCATAGTAACCCGCCCTGTAATATTATCCACCTAAATATATTGACTAATGAGTTTGCTGACTTTTAGTAATAAAAGGATTTTTTTTTTCAATGACTCCTTTCGCTCTTGGGTGGAGCACGAGGCCGTGTCAGACTTTTAGTGACTAAAACCACACCTATGTTCCTTCTTTGCCTAGCATTCCAGGACCCCGGGTTTCCCTTTCAGAAGCCAACCCTTGGTCTCAGTATGCTTCGACCCAGCTAGGCCCCTATGGATTTGCTGACATGTCTTTGAGGCGCGCGTGGAATACTACGAGCCGTCGACGATTTGGGCCCGGATCGGTCGATTACCGGACGGCCGAACGGAGAGCTACCCATTGATGGTCGTCCGCACGCCTACGCCTACTTCCCAATATTTCTTTATGGCGCAGATACGTAGACGGTTCGCCTCAAAGACCGACGCAAAATTGATGCGCTTTAGATGTGGTGCTGGCGGCGACTGCTGCGAATCTCTTGGACAGCACTTAGGACTAACATCTCGATCCTGGAGGAGCTAAAATTCAAACAGAGGTTATCGTCGGCTGTGCAAGTACGAATCCTCAAATATTTCGGCTACGTTGTTCGCAACGAACACTCCATGGAGTAATTCCAGGGACAAGTGGAGGGGAAGCGGTCACGCGGGCGCTCACCTACGCGTTAGACAGACCTCATCAGAGCTGCAACACAAACCTTTGGTTGGAGTTAATACCACAAGGCAGTATATACAAGCCACCCTGACGACACTCGTCTTGTTATCTTATTAAAACAAAACAGATAACTTTATTAAATTATAATAAGATTTAAAACGTAATCCAGACGTACAGCAATGCGCCACCGGCTCATGGTGGACTTCCAACCCATACACACAAAACGTTTTGGAAGACATTCATTGTGCATACAGCTAAGGAGTAGAGTTCTCTGCCGGAGTCTGGTTCTTGATTGCTACAGTCTGAGCCGGAGTCGAAGCGAGGAGGAGTGGCAGGCGGTCGCCTCCTTCTGCGAAGCAGTAGCTAGCGAAGGAGGAGGCCGCACACGTGAAGGAACGAACATCCTCACGCCCCAGCCGTCGAGACCCTGATCCAGACTACTAGCCACGGTAGACGCGGACTTGCGGACGTCGAGCAATGATTGGCTCACTGTCCGGCAGTTCGATAATCGACCGGACCGAGCCCCAGTCGTCGTAGGCGCATAGTGATCCACGCGCTCCTCAAAGAGATGTCAGCAAACCGATGCCCGCTAGGCCCGCGGCTATTTTCTGAAAACGAAACCCGTAGTCCTAGAACGCTAAGAGCAACTGAAGGACACAGGTGTGATTTTAGTCAGTAAAAGTCTGACACGCCCTTCCACTCCACCCAGACCGGGAAAAGTCACGTGATTATTTCCCACCTTATAAAAAATAAGCTATAATTAACAAAATATTGTCCTAATTTAAGAAGGCAGTCGCTAATTATCGTGGTCCATTTTATGTTTCAACACATTAGGTTATTACTGTGTATTTTTTCTGAGTTTTTCACTTCATTTTTGTATTTTTATATCCAACACGGTCTGGTTATTTTCTCTCCAAAGTAAGTACAATTTTCCATGTTTCGCAATGTTGTAATTGGGTGTAAAAAATAATAATAAATTGCTCTGTTTTCTTTACTAATGACAAAATTAGAAATAAAATTTTTGTTAACATTGTTTGAGAAAATTCTGTTGGGAACTTAGAAGTATAGTTTTAATGTTGATAAAATTGAAGTAGGTACTCTACGAGTAATTAATTTTGTGTGTATAATTATCACTACCTCACTTATTTTATTACTATTAAAGTTATTAACAATACGTATAATATGTATATCGCGATACAGAGGTTAAAATTGATTTGAAGGGGTTACACTATTTCAAAAAAATTTTTAGGATATAAAAATGGGAACTTTGTTCGAAACCAATAATATTGTATTGAAGTGAAGATCCCAATCAAACTTTTGTTTCTATTCGGTCCGTTTTACGGTTCTTGTAGATAGTAAATATACGATTGACATTTGCCGCTTGCATCCACTCCTCGCATCCCATAAAAATACAGTATATAAGTAATATCCGTCTCGCGTGACAATCACAAAGAGATCACCCTGTAGCTGTCACGCGCTGGCGGAACGCGTGATAAAGGCGCGCACACACCGTCGCACTAACGACACGTGCTCATTAGTCTCCGCGCTCCGCCGCGCACCTCTTGGACACACGTCCTTACTTTTTAAAATTGAATGTGAACAACATGTTACTTTTTATAACGTACTTCGTCTACGTTTGTTTGAATGTGTTGTAGGCTTTTTGAAAAAAAAAATCAAGTCCTTGATATTTTTACTTGATTGTATGTTCATTATCAATCCTAATCCAATAGGATAGGATCCAATAGGATTAGGATTGTTATTGTAATGGATCGTATTACGGGAACTACGACAACAATTATTATCGGGCTGTTATTATCAGGATTAATGCAAATTATCATTTTGAAAACGACATTGAGTTTAAATTAACGATGACTAACCAACACGAACGTTATTCTGTAACGGATGCTCTGATTCCAATCAGCATTCATGGTTCCAGTCGTCGTAAACATACTGGATTTTTGATCATTGCAATTTTTTTTGTTTATTGATTAATTTTATTAACTATAGGAAACATTTTTTTATTGTCCCTCTACTCAACGTTTTGAAGCGACTTTGTTTTATACTATGTTGTGATAGTGATGATGGTGATAACTAAACATTTGTCCTAATGTCTAATAATAATATTAATATTCCATAACTTTCACACAACGTCATCTAGTCCCAAACTAAGCAGAACTTGTGCTATGAGTACTAGACAACTGATAAACATACTTGTATATTTCTAAATACATAATATAGATAAATTACACCCAGACAGAGAACAAATGCTCGTGCTCATCACATAAACATTAGTCCTGGGTGGGAATTGAACCCACAATCTCCGGCATAGCAGTCAAGGCACTAGACTACTAGACCAACAGGTCAGTCTGTAGAACTTGCGGTTTGTTCAATGGAATTCTCTGCAGGAGCATGTGTTTTCTGATAGCTACAATCTCTAAGTCAAGAGTGAATAGCGTATTTCTAGGCAAGCGTGCTTAGGTTACATTAATTCAATGTGACATATTTTACTTGTTACGACAATGTATCGTGAAAAGATGTCCCAGGTCGGGCGTCAACCGTATACGTGCGGATTATCCTTAAATCTATACATCTATATATATATAATTATGTCGCATCAAGGGTGGCCGAGATGCGAAACATCGGGTCTTCATCACGATCCGACATAGTTCTTGGTAAGTGTGGGCACTGACTTGGGTACTCGAACGAAAGATAATTTGAATCAGAATAATTTTATTTTGATAACGGTTTTACAAAAGGAAACAAACACGTGCGTTGGTACTAAGCGTATGCCGAGGCTGTCCGAGGTAGAATGCCGCACTTCTCAGGCTTCTCTCCAGTCCTCGCTGCATCCCTTCTACCGACGATCGTGTCCAAGCGGTAGGGTGCCGCTTGCGTTTCCGGTGACGATATTATTAGTTTACGAAACTAATTGTTAGATGGCGCTGTCCGTCGTACCCTTGCGCCATCAATCCACAACATATATATATAATTGAAGTGTCTGTTTGAAATATGAAAATAATTATTTTACTACGTACCAAAGAAAATATGTTTTACCTATAATTTTTGTATGACCGATTTTGACAGGACTTTCACTGGCGGATAGCTGATATTACATGAAGTTACATAAGGGAAACAGATTTCAAACTGCGGAATGTGTTCGAAATGGTTGAATAAACTGTGAAGGGACTTTCATTGCCTTATTGCTAATGTTATAAATAACGTAAATTATTTTTTATTTTCCTTACGGGACTCAATTCCTGGGGGTGAGGGGGTTATATTTTATTTCCGGAGGAGGGGACATCTCCGAAATGGATAACATTATAATATTTTTTACACGATTACCCAAAAAAAAAAGAGAGCAGTGGTGGCCGAGTGGTAACGGCCCCGACTTACGAGTTGTAGGTCGCGAGTTCAAACCCAGCCAGGCGCATTACTTTGTGTAATTTATTTCATCACCACTGCTCTAAAAACGGTGAAGGAAAACATCGTGAGGAAACCGGCATGTCCTAGAACCAAAAATTCGAAGACATGTGACATCCACCAACCCGCACTGGGCCCGCGTGGTGGATTACGGCCCTTTCCCTCTCCTAGAGAGGAGGCCTGAGTCCCAACAGTGGGAACATTATAAGGCCCACTATGCTAACCAAAAAAAGGAGTGACCAATGATCATGAATTTCGCGGGCAACCACTAGTAAACACGAGTATATAGCTACACGTTTATAAATAAAACTTAAAATATGGATCTGTTTTTGAAAACAGAAGAAAAAACATTGAATAAAGTTACAATCACAAAGACAGAATTGAACGGAATTTGACACTGTTTTTGTTAGGTAGGTTATTTAAGGAAAAGGGAAACAAAATAAATTAGGAATAATCCTCCTCAATAATTGATTTTGTTTCAGAGATTGAGAGACGTTGCCTACTTAGTTATACTTATTTTCCAAAAAGACATTTTGTTTTTGAGCCTATTTAGTAATACCGGAAAATTATGTTTATATTTTTCTTTGATACAAAACTCTTAAGGATTTTAAATCCAGTGGCTAATTAGCAACAAAAATACAGATCCACAGATTTCTTCTCCGATAAATAAGACGTTGTTTTTTTTCAGTTTCCTTAGCGACAGAGCCTCGGGTAAATAGTTACACGAGGAAGGAGTCGAGGAAGAATCGATACAATATATGCTTGTTAATAACCATTATAATAGGATATTTTCCCGTCCAAATTATATATGCCTGGCGAGACATCAAGAGACAGTCTCCCTCTCTTTCCCACGAGACATACAAATAAGAAAATTACATATTTTTTTGTTTATTAGCGATTGCCCGCGACTTTGTCCGCGTCAAATTCATAAAACAGCCATTGCCATTTCAAGTCACAATTTCAAGAAGTTTTGTTTTTGTGAGGAATCCTAATTCTTTACCTAAATAAAAAATAGCTTATGTTAATCCTTATAACCAGTGATAGGAATAGGTAGTGCCTATTTGCCTAAACTTCGAAGAACAGAGACAAGGAACGGAGACTTCCTTAGGACTAATTTTTTTCCGATACATCTGTCCCGGAATTTCGATACAACACTTAAATACATTTAAAAAAATGTGTTATTTGGAATAAGTAATTCGTCTATATTTACCTAAAGTTTGCGACTAGATATATCATAATAAATAACATACACAGTCGTTACAACCATAAAACTTTCTGAATTTTTTTGTTGCAGAACTTTTTGTAAATGACTTGTTGATACACAATGAATCACAATATTTGTATAAGAAGCCGTACACGTTTCGAAGTAAATATCTTCTTTCTAGCTCACTCTAGGCGTCGCTACGTTTAATGAGATTTGTAAAGTTCAAGTATAATAAAAGGCATTTTGTCTTTAAAATAATAAAACGGTACTTTTTTATCATTTTAGCATTCTCTATAGTAGAAAGAATTTATCATTTAAAAAAAGTATTTTAAATTAAAAAAAATGGATGTATAATGGTAGAATGTAAAGGGACCTCATTAATTTTAAGATTTTTGATATTAAGACACTTTGTATACATACATTCTGGCAAATAAATGAATTATTACAAAAAGTTCTCCAACAAAAAAATTCAGAAAGTTTTATGGTTGTAACGACTGTGTATGTTATTTATTATGATATATCTAGTCGCAAACTTTAAGTAAATATAGACGAATTACTTATTCCAAATAACACATTTTTTAAAATATATTTAAGTGTTGTATCAAAATTCCGGGACAGATGTATCGGAAAAAAATTAGTCCTAAGGAAGTCTCCGTTTCTTGTCTCTGTTCTTCGAAGTTTAGGCAAATAGGCACTACCTATTCCTATCACTGCTTATAACATTAGATATCTTCCAATGAAAGTCTAGTCAAAATCGGCTTAGCTTTTTTGGATAAAAGTCGGAACAAATAAACAATATGTTTAAAAATTAAATTTTTGTTATAGGTATCGTTTATTTTCATATGCATTTAGTAAGAAAAAGTTATTTTGATATTAAAAACAGACGCTTCAATTTTATTTGTATAATAGAGGATTTGTGTAATAATCGGCCGAACTAATGACAACGATCGATGGTACGAATTTTTGGGGTTCAGTTATTGTTTACAATAGCTATATAGCGAATGATATTTCTATTGAAAGATTTTTTCGAGACCTGCTATCTATCTGCTAACATCCTGAACCCTACTGTAACTAAATTTAAATAAGGAGTTTTTACAGGCGGTAGGGTGCCATGACGAAGGCAAAGAAACATCTTTAACGGGCAAAATTTGAACGTCTGGTGGACGTACCCTAACTATACAGGATGGTACCCCCCTCAGTATGCATCACCCAGCAGGCACACAAGACATTCAATTAATCGCAGCTACTCGTCTTTTATAACCTGTATAACAAACAGAAGTGCTTCCGTTCTCGCTAACCTGCAGTCTTGGCCACGCACTGGATACAATAAACGTTAATGGTAAAGTGAGAATATTATGCTGGATTTAGCTGGTCGATGGAAAGCTCTGTCATTGAATTCTGATTCTTCTTCTCCTTTCACGTCGATTGTCGATTTGACTCAAATTTTGTCCGACCAATATTTAGCAACCTAGATAGATAGTTCTGTCGTTGGCCTCGTGTAAATCGTATATAAAATTGAATTTTTTTATTTGGTTACTGTAAAAACAACGCTGTGAAAATCATTCATCTAGACTTTCGATTAAGTATTATTGTTAATTTTTAATTAGTTTTGACAAAATATATCATGCCGTGTCGTCCCAGCAAGTCAAATAATTCTTTCGATTGAGTAACTTCAACTTAATTCTTGTCACTTATTTTTGTGTGTGTTTGACAATATTTATGTAGACGCCTCCAGCTTACCTAAAACTTGTGACTACAAAGATAGTTACATACTCCTTATTTTAGTATCTGCTAGCAGGTCAGCAATTAAAAAAACTAGTTCTATTTTCACATTTCTATTGAACCATATCCCAACTTTCTATTCAGCCACTCATTTACAACGCGATGTACAATTGAAATAACATAAAGATAAGTATTAATTAAAGAATATTTAGTCCCACGAACTATTGGCGAACTCCAAAACCAAACTCCTTCTACCCCTAGGGTAACGATCTACCATTAAATGTTTAAACAGGGATTGACAGCAAAAAAGACGCCACTTCATGAAACGTCACGCGTGCCCAACCCAGTGCGTACAAGTTGTTTGCGTTGTACACAAAGTGTCTATGTCAGTGTAGCCGCAAATCCTATTTCCTGCGATCGCAACGACCTCAGAGAAGAGTCGGAGGGAGGCTGCGAGCGAAGGCCGGAACACGCTCTGTCACTTGTCGTTGTCACCGGGGATAAGGTATTATATCGTTGAAAATAAGTTTAAAAAAGCCTATAATCCCAAGGGGACACACTACAAACTATGTCTTAACCTAATCTATTCATACTCATGTGTAGGGAGGGAGAGGCAGGGCAAATTATAAAGGATACGGGAGTGCTGTGTGAGGAAATATGTTAAAGAAAAGCGCGTCAGTGCTAATGAGATGGTGGACAAGACGGAGAAGAAGAAGAAAAGGTGTAGTGATGACCCCAATTAACATGGGCTAAAGGAAGGCAGATTATTATTATATAATAACCCTGGCTGTGTACCAATAGGTCTTGCGGACGACGAGCAATGGGCAGCTCACCGTTCGGCCATCCGGTAATCGACAGCCCAAGCCCAAGTTCCCGACAGCGCTTAGTGTTCCACGCACTCCTCAAAGAGATGTCAGCAAACCGTTGGAGCCCAGCAAGCAGGGCCGATGCTCATTTTCTGAAAAGGAAACCCGCGGTCTTAGAACACAAAGGGCAACTGAAGAACACAGCTGTGGTTTTACTTAGTACATTTACTTAAACATAAAAGTCAAAACGTTTATTGCGAATTAAGTTGGTTGTTATGTTATGTTGGTACTTAAGACTTAGAGTCTTTTACAAGCATTACAATTATCATTCATCTGTCCTTATCATCCTAAATTAGCATTCATTAAACATTATTATACTAATATGATATATATTAATAAAGGAAGTGAGATATACAGGAAAAATGTTATCTGTAGCTATGTATCGCACTCTGCTCCGTACTTTAACAGCGATGTCTCCATATTTATTTTTAAAGCAAAGACATCGACTGTGGACAGTCTCTAGTGGACGCTGGACAGGGCACACATGAAACAGATTCTATTTCCTGTGTCGTTGATATTCAGCTGCACCGGGACGTCTTTGTTGAGATGTAGCTTTTGATCGTAAACCAGCCTTTCAAGAAAGCTTTATCCCTTTGAAATGAATTTATTTTATTTGTAAGAAAATAGCGTAGATTCAAAATATCTGATAAAATATAGTTTCAAATAACTTAAACTGTTAAGGTTAGCGGTCAAGCGCGAAACTAAAAAGAATAAAAAAAAAAATAGAAAAAAAGGTCGAAACAAAAATATAGGACCCATTGTTTTGGATAATTGTCACGAGTTGTCTCAGAGCTCGATAGATGGCGTTGACTTCGAGTTAGATCGAGCTATGGTTTCATTACCAGCATTAGGTTAGATTAAATGTTAATGCTGATTAAATCTTAATGCTCAAACCTTAATGGTTTCACTTTTGTGTGAGTCTTTCAAGTGTGGTCCTAATATATTATACTTACACTAAACATACAGATTATATCAGCTCATAAAGTGCCTCTAATTGCACTGCACTTAGGTATATAATGATGCTTATAACCATACTGTGACATTTTGATTACCATTACGCACTAGTGCGATAATTGTATGATGTAGTTAAAACCTTTTTGTTAAATCTCTTTTTTCTCAAAAGGAGTTTTAACTAGAAAAAAAAAATCATTAGGTTATTGCTTTCAATAGTATTGTGTTTTACTTGTTTATTTCAAGCAATTTCGTGTTTAAAAAAACTATTTTAACTTGTACATATCTAATAAATAAATCGTTCATTCAAATAAAAAGTCTCCGGAGTCTGAAAGTTTTTGAAAACTGTCGGCATTAAACGACAGCTTATGATGGCAGCACCTAGCGACAAAGCTCCAAAGGCGTATCATTTCCAAAAGCATTTCAATATTCAACTAACAGAAGAAGAGCACGATTACTCAGGCCCAACAGAACTAAGAGTCTACACGGATGGATCAAAGACAGATACTGGCACGGGAGTTGGAGTCTTCTCCAATGACCTCAATATCAGAATATCCAGAACGCTAGGAAAATTCAACACCGTCTATCAGGCGGAATGTGTTGAATAACCCTAGCGGCCCACGCCATAGAAACTAGGAATGTAACGGACACGCACATTCGGATACTCTCCGATAGTGCCTCAGTCCTACAATCCCTAGGCAAAAACCCTACCACATCGATAATTATACAAGAATGCCACTCAGCACTGGAAAGTGTCACAGTGCCGAAACGCAATACTGTGACACTACAGTGGATTAAAGGTCATAGCGGCTCACTGGGCAACGACGCGGCGGACGAACTGGCCAGGAGAGGATCTGGAGCGGTAGCCTTCGGGCCCGAACGAATTGTGCCGATCCCCTTTGGTCAGCTGCGTAGTTGGCTACGTGAACACACGCATATACAAGCAGAGCGCTGGTGGACCTCGACACCAGGTTGCAGGCAGGCCTAGGAGGCCCTGCCACATCTCAATAAAGCCCTCACCAAAAAACTCATAAGACTGGACAGAGGCGGCCTGGGCCTGGTGACGGGGACCATCACCGGACACTGCACACTGAATAAGTACCTCCACACAATAGGCATCACAGACAGTCCCCTGTACAGAGCATGTGTGGAGGGGGAGGAGATAATCGCACATGTGCTCCTAGACTGCACAGGTGTCACTGAAATACGCCTCAGGATCCCCGAACTCCTTTATTGATGTCCTGAAAAACCTAAGAGGTCTTATCTGTTTTTGGAGAGAGGTGGGCTGGTTGGAATAAGCCCACCAAAGGTTATAGCCGCCATGGCCCACGTACAATGGTCCACATAGGATTAAGTGCGGAAACTATCTATTTTCTACATTATCGCATTATTGCCATAAACGAACTCAATATTACTTTTGTCAACTTTAATTAGATAATTCTTCTCATAAAAACACTTCATTCAAAAAACTTTGCAATTTACAAATGGATCTTCTAATAAATCTAAAGATGCTTTATTTAAACGTCGAGAGAATTCATCAGAAGATTAAACTTCGCCAGCAAATCGAGTCAATCATTAGAGTGCTTGTCAGCAATAGACGCACAGTAACGATTAGTCTTCGTGACGCGAACGAGTGTTGAAAAGTTCAAAATCAAACGTAGCAGCATGTATGTATTGCTGCAACTTTTAAATTTCGAAGTTTCCCAAGCAGTTTCGAACTGTTTGGGAAACTTGAGTAACTCATACTCGAATAGTAAAAAGATTAAATAACCAACTTTATCTTCTCTCATACCGTAAAGTTCCAATTATGAAGTCAAAAGTAGTATGTACTTACCTTATTGACAAACTAAGGCCACTCTAATAAAAATAAAAAGTATCCCTAAAGTTTAAGGAAATAAAATAACTTTTTTCTATTAAAGTACAGTTCGGCCATAGAGTTTTTAAATGTTTTTAGGGTTCCGTACCTCAAAAGGAAAAAACGGAACGCTTATAGGATCACTTTGTTGTTCGTCCGTCTGTCTGTCTGTCTGTCTGTCTGCCTGTCTGTCTGTCTGCCTGTCTGTCTGTCAAAACTTTTTATATCGGGAACGCGTAGAGGTATCGAGTTGAAATTAAAACCATATACTCAAATCTGCGGTCTCTTGAAGCTGTAAAAAAGTCCGATTTCTAAGTTAACTGAAAAAAAAGATACGGCCGTTTATGTTGCAAAAAACGTATAAACGACACTCTCGAGGAGTCAAAATTCATAGGGTACTTACCGTTGACCCAGAATCCTGAAATTTGGTAAAAAGCAAGGTCTTATAGCATAAATTTGGGAATAAATCTGAAAACTGTAAATTTGATGTTACGTCACAACAAAAAAAAAAATTGCGATTCGGAAAAATCTTCAAGACTTCATTCGGGAATTGAACTGTTTACTTATGTAAGTATGCACAGAACCCTCAGGGCGCGAGCCCGACTCGCACTTGCCCAGTTTACTTGACATATTATACAGTTATATATTTTTTTAATTTTTATTTACTTTAACTGTGTACATACGCCCCACATTATCTGTGGCAGCTCACCTTATGTAAATTGACAGGGAGTCTTATGATTGAAACCAGTTATAACAAGGGGAGATAAATGTGATGCAATTTCTGGATAGCTCGTTACCTAAATAGTAAATACCTTTATTAAGCTGCACAAATAATTAGGTATTAAAACATTTGTGGCGAAGTTTATAAAAGTATAACTTCGCCAGTGGTTAGGCGGTTCATTTTCTGACACTCATTTTTTAATAACCTTTTTTATTATGGATAGACTAGCTTTTGACCACTATCTCATCTTTGTTATGTGAAGGTACCATAAACTATTATTTTCTGAGAAACGAAAAACGAAATTTTATCTATTTCTCTATTATGTTCTCCTTTGTAATGAAAAACTTCGACAATTTCAATAAATTCATTATTCGTGCACAATAAGCCACTCTAATTGGTAAAACTTGTGACTTATGTCCGCGACATGTCTAAACAAGTACCCAACTGGTTGAGACAAGTTGAGTCTGGACAAAAACAAGGTCATAAACATTTCACGGCACTTGCTTCTCAATAGTGTCAGCGTTTCGTCTCCGCCTTATTTTCGAGCATTTAAGTAACAGCAGGAAGGCAATGGACGTGAGGAGAAGTTAATGAGTTGAATGAAATTAATGAGCGGTGGGACGTCGTCACAACATAGACGCGACCACAAAACTGAGATAAAGAAGGTCCACTTGCGCTGATGAGGGTGAAACATGGTAATCTCCAGGTTAAAAGACCTATCCCACACATTCTGGGATAGACGAGACAAATAAAAATCATATTTGTGATACCCTGTGCCTCGAAAACCATGTAAAACCTTTAGTTCCGGTTGTCATCCGTAGATCTTTGATAGTCGTGACCTGTCACGCGAAAACACCTTCTTCTTTTGTGGCATCTGACTACCTGCCCCCCTAGCCAAGTCACAAACGATAAACGTAAACTCTCAGTAGTCTTTAATAGATTTTCAACTTTATAGTATTGGATATAAAGTTGAAAATCTATTGAAGATTACATAGTGTTTTCGTTCGTTCCGGTCGCTAACGCTCAGTAGTCTTTAATAGATTTTCAACTTTATACTCTTAGGTATAAAGTTGAAAATCGATTGGAGATTACTAAGCGTTCACGTTTATCGTTTGCAACTTGGCTAGGGGGGCTGTAGTCGGATGCCACAAAGTCTGACCATCAGTCTATTTAAGGAGTATCGCGTTGGTTAGAAACTGGGTTCTGGAGGTCTGATAACCAGTCGCTCCATGTAAAACACGGGTATATTCAGCCGCATTCGGTTAGACTGGAAGCCGACCCCAAGCTAGTTGGGACAAGGCAAGGGAGATGATGATAACCTGCTTTACCTGACGTTTTTTTCAAGATTGGTAATTATCCAATGACGCTCTAGGGCGGAGTGGGAGAAGTCATTACATCAGACTTTTTCACACTTTTTTTAACTAAAACCACACCTATGTTTCTTTTTTGCCTAGCGTCCCAGGACCCCGGATTTCCCTTACGGAAGTCAATCCCTGGCCCCAATAGGTTTCACCTCTGCTGGGCTCCTACGGTTTGGTTGACATCTCTCTGAGGCGCGCGTGGAACACTATGCGCCGTTGATGATTCGAGCTCGGTCCGGACGGTTACCAGACGGCCGGAGGGCGAGATACCCATTGCTTGTAGTCCGCAAGCCCACGCCTACGGTGACTGGAAATCGAGGTCGGGATCCCGGTGGCTGGGGAGTGAGGATGTCCGTTCCCTCACGTGTGCGGCCGCTTCCTTCTTTAGCATTACGGCTTTGCAGAAGGAGGCGACCGCCTGCCATTCCATGGCCTGTACCAGGGCCCATTGCGAGAGGTCGCTGCCGCCGATCGCCCCCATGAGGACACGGTGATGCTCCGCCCAAGCGGGAGTATACGGTGAAGGTGTGTCACCGTATACTCCGGCGGATGTTGTACACCCTGCACGCTGTGATTACGTACTCTATGTGAGCGTGCGCCGATTCTCACTCGTTGTACAGAGCCGACCTTCTGTTCCTATCTACATAGTGTCGTCGCGAAGTAGAGCACAGTTCCACTTGTGTGTTCGCATGTACCCAGTAGGTTGTATTGATACGTTTGTTGTGAATTTGGGAGGCTTTTTATGTCGTTAGTGACATTAATTTGGGTTTCCTGTTGTTTTCAGGAAGATTGATGTTAAGTGGAAAAAAACATGTATTTCAGATCCCTTAATCCTTCCATCTGAACTACCTACGCTGTTTTGTAAGTAATGGTCTGTTTTATTGAGGTTATATATTAAATAATTTATTTATATTATTTCTACGTGCTTCTTTTAGTTTTTAAATTCAAGTTTTAGTAGAACTCGAGAAAAAATAAATGTTCATCGAAATAGATATAGCTAAGCCTTTTTATCCTAATACTAAAAAAAAACAATAACAATACAATATACTAGAAAGTAAATTCTACCAAGGGTCGTAGCAGTTAAAACAAAAACAAAACGGTTGAGACTTTGTAAATTTCACCAAATGGATATTAAAACCTAGATTAATTTACTAATCCGAGCTATATCCTAATTGCAGTGCAATTATAAACTTTCTAAACATGTGTAGGTAGGTGCCCTCTGCTCACGTTGCGACCAAGCATTTTCACAAATGACCACACTGAAATAAACCTTATCTACTTAAATATAAAAACTAATATACGCACGAACTTCTCTTTGTAATTAGTTTAGACTCTATCTACAGTGTTATTGAAATGAATCTTAACACACTACTTCAAAGTTCATTATTGCTTGTTTCAGATGAAGTCTGGATAGTTTCCCCATTGAGCAACGATTGGCCATGTTAGAGCTTATGGAAGTGTGCTCATCAGCTCAACGCAGCATAGTAATGAGTAGTCCTAGTTGAACATGTTTTGCAATTCTGGCTGGGTGCAGTTGCCGTTACGATAGATATTTTAATGAAGTTGGTTAGTTTATTATTATTTAAAAAATATAATATCTTTAACAAGATATCATCATCATTAGTAACCTAGATGTACGTTTCCTCATGGTTGCGGCTATCTCCATCGCTCACTTTTCTGCTTCGTAAAACAAGGCGACCGCTTCCCATTCCCTCTCGCCCCGGACCATTGCCTGAACCAAGACCGGGCGCGAGAGGTCGCTGGCGCCGATCTGTTTCGCCCAAGTGAGGCATACTTCAACCATAATATGCTCCACCATCTCTTCCAGGCGACCTGTACAATGGTGACACCCTGGTGTTTCTTTCGAAACAGGACCCTCTCGAACTGGCATGTCTGGTGAGGACTGTGCCAGTAGGAAGGCAAGGTCGCCATGGCACCACTGTCTTTGTACCGTAAGTATTATAAGCTAAGCTTCAAGTATTGGCTATAAATCAGTTTTCGTGCCCATTACAATAATGGCATAAAAATAAATACTTAAAACCAGAGGTGTGCCTGACTTATAGCGACTATAAAAACACCATTACGCAGACGATTTGTGGAGGGCAGACAGGACGCTCGGTGAGAAGATGACCTCTAAAGGCAAAAAAATAAATAAGATATGCTGAAAAAGAAAACTTAGAAAAAATAAGATTAAATGATTTGTTGAACTTCAAGATAGTTCATAACTTTGATTGGAGTTTATTTGGTGGACTTCTTTTAAAAAACTTTTAATCATCGTTATGGTATGTAGTAAGTATTAATGTAATTAATGTTTCTTGCGTAATTTTGATTTCAACAGAACGAGACTGGTGTTGCCACGTAGAATGGCAATACTGTCTCTTTAGTAGGAAAATAGAACAGTTAGTTGCCTGCAGTGGTTTTCCCGTCTCATTATAATTTAGCTGTCTTCAAGGCTAGACTGAATAGGCTCTTAATATAATAGTGTGGTTCACCATCATCGATTGCGTCACTGTTTACCATCAGGTAAGATAGCAGTCAAGTACGGTTTAGGAAGATTTAAAAAAAAGTCCATTAAAAGTCTCCAAAATATAGTAAACTAGCTTTTATCAGCGGCTTCGCCCGCGTGAAAGTCTCTATACAAATTTTGGACTCCCGTTTCATCCACTTAGGGGGTGAATTCTCTTTGATTGGAAAATCCTCTCTTAGTGCTCACCTACGTCACAGAAAGAAATCTCGTGCAAAATTTCACGCTCCTAGTCCCAGTAGTTGGCTGTGCGTTGATATTGACATATCAAAGCACAGCCGAAACTCCCACACACAGACTGACGTCTATCAGTTTCTCCTTTTATATAGATAATTACAAAAGGCCAACGTTATGATGGTGAAACGCCATTACCATTTCTTTAGCCCTGTTTTATACAATAAAGTTAACAACATTTTAAATATCTATCACTTACCTTACGTGAGTGTAAGGTAGTCATCAAGAAGTGGCTCCATAGCCGAACATATGAGGAACTAGAAAATCTAACAAATAGGTAGGTATTGTTTGTCTAGATTTAATGCAAGATAAAATCTGTTTGATTCCACTTCCATGTAACGTATCAACGGAGTAAAATCTACTCAATTTTCTGTCTATCTACTTAATATTAACCTACACACACACACACACACCATCACACACACATCCCACAAACACTCACACTAAGTGAACTAGAGCACCTGGATCTCACTTTTGTTTTAAATTATTAAATGATTTAATTAATTAATTGTAATAATATAAATAAATTGTAATAATATAAATAAATTGTAATTATAATTCAAATTAATAGGTTTAACCTTTTCTAATTCTAGATTAAGAGTAATTAAGTCTAACTACGAATATAGATTCATTGTAAATTTATTATCATACATTTTGGAACGCCGACGTCTCCCTCTTGGAGGTGGGCGCTAATGGCTACAACACAGTTCTAAACTAATGTAGTTGTTAACGTACACTTAAAATTTTGTAAACAAGTTTATTGTTCCAATAAAAATATTATTATTATATTTATTTATATTTCAATACATATTTTATACATTTTTAAATATTTCCTTAAAAAAACATATTAAAAAAAAAACATTAAAAAATATAAAAAATATTATATTTTATAAAAATATAAAAAAACATTAAAAAATATAAAATATATTAATTAGGTAGGTAGACATTTTTACCCGTGTTTCAATAATTTACCAAGACATGATTTCTGTAGTTCAGTTTTGCAATAATGCTTATTATACTCTCTCTGAGTCTCTCTTTGTATAATACAGAGAACTTGAATGCAGGGGTTTGTATGTGAATAAAGTTAAACTATTTATTAACTCGAACTAGGCAGAGGAAATGATATATTCACAGGGAAGCAAAACTTGCAGTATTAGATCGCCAGCCGCGCTTGGCCGCGAGCCAACTACTTACGCTAACACCGTGAGAACACGCTACTCGATCTATTAACTGCACAGTTGTACTTAATACTTAAAAACTGGGTTTACAGTGTGTAAACCCTGTATACTAAAGTGCAATGGATATGGTGCAAATAGTTTTTTTTTAAGATAAACTCTTTGTGTAGTGGTCACAAGCGCTTCTGTTGAGCATGGTCCTAGACTTGATTCCCAGATTGGGCAGTGTTATTGGATTTTTGTAATTTGATAGTTGCAGCTCGCAGTCAGAATTAGTGTCCAGTAGAAAGCAACAGACTCCCCTGCTAATACATGCGATTTTAGCGTGACTATCGAAGTGTGGGTGTAGGTTACACTGGTTATGTAGGTTACACCTTTGCTTGATTCCTCAGTGAATAGAGACTCGTTGTTATTTTTGGAGTGTCGGAATTTTACTGACACCTACCCGTGTTCCTACGCTTGCCCTTTGCGTTCCAGGGCCACGGTGCAGTGGTGTCACTTTTGAACAAACCTGTTTTTACCTCAATTGTTCGTTCAAAATGGAAGAAAGTTGGTAGGGTAATACTATAAATAAGTAAGCAATTGTGGACACTCCATACAGTAAGAATACCTTTTGCTTTATTGCCAAGACTATTAATTACGTATACTAAAATTTCATCATCATCATTATGGCCGGAAGACGTCCATTGTTGGACACAGGCCTCCCACAAGTGTCGCCACAACGATCGGTGTGCAAAGTGCAAATAACAACAACTTAATGATTACAAATAATTTTATTTTTGTGAAGCTTATTAAGCTTGCCCACCCTGTCGTGTAGGAAGTCGATGGAACGGCTCATAAATCAAGCAATATTCGTCGATACATTGATATCCAAACTGTCTTCTATCGTATCGTTTTGTTTACTCCTGCTTTTGTGTCCTGCTTCTAATGTTGGCACACTTAACGATACTAATATTCACATCGATGTAGAAACGTAAATTGATAAAACAGAGTTTGAAATGAATTGGAAATGGTTTAGCATAATAGCATATGCAGTGGAAATGGTTTGACTTAAACAATATTTCGAAAGGGTTAAAAAGTTTCGGGAGGGAAAACTTAACCCACAAGTATTTGGATTTTAAATCAAGCCCTACAACAAATAAATGAAGTCAATAGTACGGAAACCAGTTTGACAACGAAACGAAGTGATAAGTGACGTAGCAATATACGCTTTCAGTTCAAAGGCGGCTCTAGTCTTCGGAGCGCCCGTCTGCAACCAATACCTTGGCGCCCTCTAGTAGGCATGTGAACAAAATGGAATATCTACTTACAGTTTATTTATCCAACTGCACCAGAAGGAGGGTTATGTTTTTCGTGTGTCTGTGTGAATATATATATACCACTAGAGCCTAAATAGCTTCTTGCATTTTAGTTTCAGAGGTGTTGTTAGGTTCGTTTTAGTTGTGAGAGTGACACTGTACGTTTTAGTTGTGACAGTGGTACATCAAAATGATAAAATATTGGTTTTTTGGCGTCCAATTTTTTATTCGTGACCGTCATGTATGGTATTTATCAAAATAGGGCTCGAGGATACGGTTACAAAAGTTTTACTCACTATTTTAGTGCAGGTAGGCAGTAGCAGGACATAAAAAAAGTTACAAAAAACTAGATTGCAATAGTCTACTAAAAATTTCAAAAAATTCCACCATATATACACCACACGCAATAGTCTACTAAAAATTTCAAAAAATTCCACCATATACCTACATTAGACTGCTTAAACGGCTGTTTCGAACTTTATAGTAGTTTTTTACAGTTAGGTTTTTTGACACTGTCAACCTTTCTTTTGAAACGCAAATTCGGATGCAAATGGTGCAATTTTCAATGATTTCGTGAAGTTATAGTATTTTTAGGAAGAAAGGGGTTAAAGGAATAAAAAAAGCACACCTTTGTAGCTACTTCACTGTCGTGAGTGGCGCTCGGCGCCCCCCTTGGACTCTGCGCTCATGTGCACCGCACACCCTGCACTCTCCTACACTATAGGTAAAGCCAGCCCTGCACGCTTTGACAAAATCTGGCAGTGAATCCGGTTATAAAAGAAGTTATCAAGATCCCAAGAACTGTCTTGATCTTTGGACTACGTACGAACAACATTGCCCAGAAACTGTCTCTCGGCTCATTATGAATTGAATACCTAAAATCTACATCATAATAAATCAATTGCCTAGTCGGAAATTCTTTGTTTATTGCTCGTTACTCACTCATTCCTGATCGATAAGTACATAATATATGTACCTATACGATTTTTAACCTTACAGAACCATACTTGTATCGTTTTAAACCGTACAAGAGAAGGGACGTGAGTATAACAACATGGCTTTTCAGTAATCGCTTTCCTGACTAAACAACGTAAGATGAACACTTCACTCTGATGAGATTTCCGAGAGACGTCCATATTTTATAGCGAACAGATTGTGTACGACGTCGGTGTGTACGAGCGAGATATATGGAAAACAAATTTTAAAAACTAGAGATATGAGCGAAAACAGAATGATTTTTGAACATAGTATTCCTATAAAATATGCATTGTATGATATTGTGTGGTCGTAACTGCAAGTTGGGAATCGAACCCAACAAACTGCGCGGACGTGTCCGTTACCGGAACGTAATGTTGGAAGGAGACAACCACTTGAGTTAGACGTGCTTTACTGTATGCTGTAATAATGCACTTTTACAGGTAAAACGTATAAGTAGTTAATATCATATTACCAAAAAATATGCTTACATACTAGATAATTCAACATAAGGAGCATTTTCACTAATAACATTCACTTCAATACATATCAAAACGCTTAAATATGTCATGTTTGTTCAGGCCCGTTTAATTTGTGTTCAGACGTCACGACCTTTCCCTATATTATATATACACAACTATTTATTCTGCCCCGAGTTAAACTGGTCCTTCGAGCCGGATTATATTTATCGAATTATTTTAGACCATTGCAAGCACTGTTGTGTATATTCTACGGATCGGTGATTTCCTAAATCTAATCTGACAATGTTATTTGTGTTTAAACTCGATTTAGTGTTTAATTCTGTTATGTGCCACTAGTTCTAAATCATCTAAAGTGGTCCTGATGAAAGCGTCCTACAGAATATACTTACGTGTGTTTTATTTTTATCAAATTATTTATTGTAAATATTTATATAAGCGCTGTTAGTTTTTTTTATTTTATAACTCTGTATGTCGATCCGTTAGACGATGAAACTAAAATAAACACGTTCTCACATTCATGCCAGGTATAACGACCAAACTTGGAGTCTCCTAGGAAATACCGATTCAGAATCAAATCAGACAAGTTGAAACTTGTCCTGGATTGGGAGTACTGGCTGCTGTTTAAATAATAATATAATCGAGGAATGTAGGTCTCGTCTGCAGTTGAAAAGCATTTCATATTTCGGCGGCGATGGCGTCCAATATGATGGTACGTACAATATGCTCAGGTACAATAAATCGTTTCTAGCATTTGCCCATTGCAAGACTAGCGAGAGATACAGAGCCGACATTTTGGTAAAACTTTTTTTGTCTAAGTAAGTAACTACTTCTCCCTACGTGAAGTTAATTCACCAATGAGACGTGGAAAACTGTTACCATTACTTTTGATATCAGAGGCATAAGTTTAAAATACGCTGTTCCTGAATTTAGCCAAATTCAGGAACAGCGCAGCCTAGTACCCATAGGGGTACTAGGCTATGAGAGCTCCATTCAATGACCAAAATAGAAGGCAAATCTTCTGCAATATATATTATATTCCATAACTGCCAAATAATAGGTCTTTACTTAGGTAATTGGAGATTCTATAACCAGCATTTTCAGAATTAATTATCTGTGGATTGGCGCGCAATTCGAAATTCAAATAAATTTTATTCGAAAGACGTGTTAATTTAATTTCAATTTCAGTCATTTGTTTTTAGATAGTTTTTTGTTTTTGTGATATTGTGGTAGTTTTTGGCGCTATGGATAAACTGAAAATTCGTACAATTTTCGAATATGAGTTCCTACGTGGAAATACCGCTGCGGCAATATTAAATTATTTTGTTCTTTAAAAGTTCTTAAAATACGTTATCCGTTAAATAAGTCTGTGTGGCACATTTCGCCGACTAATCTATGCGCAATGTATCTGCTACGTGTACACGATATTGCCAACTGTGCACTCTGCAGCCGAGCGTGCGAGCATGTTCCCGTATTCCGGTTAGCGCGCCGGAACGGCACGGCACGATGTGCCTCGACAATATTGATCTCGACTGTAAGATGTCTATCAGTTTTCAGTGAGGTCTGCTTTTTAAAAAAGATTCGTTTAATTGCGCTGCGTTTGAAGGCAAAGTGAATGGAATCAAGTTTGAGTTCAAAGGGTTCCGTACTCGGAGGGTAACTAACGGGACCCTATCAATAAGACTCCGCTATCCTATATTTATTTATTTGGTCAGCCAACAACGAAACAAAAAGTGTGGAGACTAGTGCAATTTTGAAACATTTTTCTGAACAATAAAGATTATTATTATCCGTCCGTCCCTCTCTCCATCAGCGGGCTGTATCCAAGCTCCTGATCGGGCTTTGTCTAATCTTAAGCCTAATAGATAGACAGTTGAAATTTTCAGAGTTTGTACCTATTACAATAAAAACATATAAAAATTGTACGGAAACCTTTATATGCGAGTCAAACTCGCACATGACAGTTTTTTGCATTTGCTTTAATGAAATGCAGAGAGTTGAAACCTATGTGTTAGTCAGAACTCGTTTCGATTCAATTTAGTTTTTAGAAAAGGTTGCAGCTTTATCAGTACCTAATTTTATTTTTATTTTTTTAATTCATATAAACCAGTGCTTGACTGCGATCTCACCTGATGGTAAGCAGCGATGCAATCATTGATGGTGAGGCGCACTAGTTTATTAAGAGCCTATTCACTCTAGCTAATGTACTTACAGCAGCTATGTTTTTTTGTGTTTAGACACGCAACAAAAACAATAGCAGAAATCTCAACTGCCTAGTTAGTTTTTTATTCAAGCATGGTCATCTTTTCGGTAAAAACTAAACCTAACTGTGTGGTATTGGATCTTGGACAGACATAAACATACCTGGAAGTAAAAAAAACCTTAATAATAATAATAATCCTTAATAATACCTACACGTACTTTTAAAATTCATTGGCAGTCTTTCATCTTGAAGTTATTATTAAAAAAATCTTTTCCCAACTGTTTTCGACCATGAAATATACTGAACAATTGGTTTAGTTATTTAATATTTAATTTTCATTTTATGATTGAAAGTCGGCGTTGGAGCACGCTCGCGTACAAGTAACCTATTCGTATTCACTCTTGACTTAAAGACTCAACTTATACACTAATAGTAAAGACACACACACGAGGTTGTAACTATCAGGAAATATAGGCTTCGGCAAGAATTCCACTTCTCTGCTGTATATACAAGTTTATTCCATGGTAAAAGTTGTTTTACGCTATCCGGAAGACGCAGTGTTGGAAGGCCTCCCACAAGGTGGACCGATGACCTGGTGAGGGTTGCGGGAATCCGATGGATGCGAGACGCGCAGGACCGGTTATTATGGCGACGCTTGGGGAGGCCCATGTCCAACAGTGGACGTCTTTCGGCTGAAATGATTATGACAATGAAAAGTTGTTTTCGAGTACTTTTTACCCCTGAAAATACACAAGTAATTTAGAATAAACCCTGCACCCCATTCTTCTTCTTCACAATCGTCCCCAGCCACGTCAACAGCCTAACTTGCAACCTTCAATTGACAAACAGTCTCCAATAATATAAACTATGATTGAGTTGATCCAAATCGTGGAATAAATTTATTCATGGTCAACTTGGCAGTGTTGCCAGCTGCAGCGCCGCAGTACCAAGTGATAACAATAATTAACTGGAATATACCAAGCGTTATGATATACCCACATTTCGTACCTGATGAGAGAATATGTATGCCATATAGGCCGTTATGAAGGTAGCTAAGCCGAAAATGCAGCAAGTTTATCACTGATTGGTATCCTAGAGAATCTACAAGAAGAAGAGGAATGCCCTACCGTCGATAGGAATACGATATAATATGAATCGTGGCTCTTAATTGGAGATATGTGTTTGTTCAAAAGAGTTACCTTGCCCCTCGCAAAGGGCAACTCAAGGGAAGCATGCGGGTTTCAGTCAATAAAATTTTGACACTCCATCTCGCTCTACATAGAGTCGAGCGGTAGAAGTCATTTGATAATTTTTTCTATTAAAAAAAAACGCGTTGGACCCAAAAAAAGTCTTAATTGGAGAAGAGACCGAGTGCAATGGGAAGAGTTGAGGAAGTGATTTGCCAAAAGGTACATAAACGAAAGGTGATTTTGTGAACAGATTATGATTCATTTTGCGAGTAATTCTGAAACTTTTTTATTAAGATTTTATATTAGCTTTTGTCAGTGGCTTCGTATGTGCAAAAGTAATTTTTTCTAGACAAATTCCCTCGGCCCTCGTTTTATTTTATTTTATTTTATTGGGGACAAAAAACAGTTACATGCTAGAGAAATACAAAAAAAAAACCTTAAAACTAGATGCACAAACATGTAACCCACACCAATGTCCACATCTTGACATTTATAAAAGAAGTGAAGGACTGTGGTAAGAGTTTACAGAGTACAGTGCCTTCTGCGAAAGCTTCATGTATAACAAACTAACTTCTATAATCATAATTAATATTAAATATAGTATATAATTCAATTCAATTATTATTAATTTCATTTAATTTACATAAATATTTTTATTTCATTCAATTCAGTGCAATTTATTATAATTCAATTTAATTCAACATTATTTATTTTAATTCAATACAATTTAATTTATACAACTTATTTAATTTAATTAGAATTAACGTCTGCTCAATTCAGTTTAATTGTTATTCCATTTGATTAATTTCTATTTAATTCAGTTGAAATTAATTTATTCCTATTTATCTTTCTCCTTATTACAGCTTTTTGGACAAAATATCTATAGCTTTTTTTTTAAACAACCGGTTAGAGAGAGCAAATATGTCAAGCTCCATAAAGTGAGTGTTGTATGTTTCAACAATAATAATAATAATAATAATAATAATAATAATATGTTTATTGAATTTTTGATTTACATAAATATTTATACATTAAGGGCTTAATCTAGAGATAAAGGTACAAAATTGTATTCTACCTGAACTAGGTATAAAACCTGTATCTCAGGTAACTTATTTAAGTGCTTATATGTTAATAAATATAACTAAAATTCATTAAACAAAAAGTAAATAACTTATGAACAATATTATTTCAAAATCATGACAATGCTTAGTCAACAAATCTGCATCATCGTAAGACATTATTGTGACACAACATTACATTATAATTTTTTGCAAAGTAACGATTTTGTAAACTAGTTTTTATTAGCACAATCAGTAAAATTGTTAAAGTAAAATAGTTACTATATTATTTATGAGTAATATTATGCAATAAAACTCGATTGAGTTATATGTAAGTAACAGAAAACAAAAACGACGTCGCTATTTACGTGTCCTCATTATAATCAATAGAATTTATGAGTCTTGTCTCAGCAATTTTCTTAGCCGGGCAGTCTTGATCGCCTGTCTTGTGATTACATGGTTTATTAAAACGCATGCACGTTGCACACTGCGACTGATCAGCTGTTTTATCGCACAGCATCCACTGGTGGCCTTGTTCACCACAAAGAGCACATGTATAGACAGCTTCACGACAAGTCTTCGCAGCATGCCCGTACTGTTGACATTTAAAGCACCTGGTCACAAGTGTGAAGTCCCTCACTGGGCAGGATGTCCAATTAATAAATACTCGGCTTTGGTTTATAAGCGCCTTTCTTATGCTAGCAGTTACTTCTAGAACATAATTGCATGTAGGTCCCTCTTTTTTACCCGACTTGTGACTTAATTTTATAGAGGCCAAAAAAGAGTCACGGGGTAAATTAGGCAGCTTGTCAGCCAGGTTCTGCTCATAAATGCAATCATACACTTCCTGGTCACTTAACTCGGTCGGTACTCCTATTACTACAATTCTCGGTCTTCTCTTATAGGGCTCTTCCACTTTCAGACCGGAACCACTTAGTTGAGATGATTTCCTAAGTTTTTCTATATCGTCTTTTGTCTCCGTGCTAATGATAACACCTCCGTTTTTTGTTTTGCGCAATCCTCTAACGTGTAATTTCATTTGTTCAGGACGTATTATTTTTTGGACAAGAGATTTGGTATCGTCACTCGATTTATTCTTATCTGTTGGATAAATTGCAATAGAGCTAAGGTTATTGGGACGTAAATAATTATTTTTATTAGTTTTGACTATGTCAGCGAATGAAATTTTTTCTGCCATCGTTGGTTTAGTCCAGTTTTCTTGAATGCTTGTTTGAATGGTGTGCTGGAAATTTTCAAGGCAGTTTGTCAGGTCGCATTTTTCTCTTATCTCTCGAACAGAGTTTCCCACTTCTTTAGCCTTTAACTTCAAGTCCTGGTAAAAAACTGCCATCTGCGAAACGCCATGTCCGATCTTGCGCGACAGGGAGCTGATCTTCAGCTTTTGATCGGAATTTAACTTTCCTTCTTGAGCAATGGAACAGACTTCGTTCAGGTATTTTTCTATTGAGATCAACCAATTACTAATGTCACTGGTGTCCACCGTTTCAAATTTTTCTTCAAGTGCATGGGATGGAGGAGTTGGGATACCCCGAGGGCTCTTTTCCATATCTGACATATTACTTAGTCAAACACTCATAATTATTTACTTAAAGTTAATCACTAACTTAGCAAAAAATGCGCGATTTATTTTCTAGGTCACAGATTACTTAAAGATATTTTAACGTCAAATAATTGTTATTTATGACACACGTCCGTTCTACTTGAGTGCCAATATGCCAATCAAACAAGGCGACGAAGAGGCGCGCGCACGCCAGCATTAGATTTGCACATGCCAGTGTGAAATAGTCGGGGCACGCGCACCCCTCGTTGTAAAACAGTTCTGGACACTCTATAACATAACTGATTAGTAAGTTCAATGCAGTCGAATTTATTGATACATAAGCCATGCAGTGTCATTACACTCAGAAGCTGCCTCCTGGACTCCAAACTTAGAACACCATATCGCTTCAGTAACTGCTCATATGGAACCTTTGAATTAAAGCATTTATAGTTCATAGACCGCATAAACTTTTTTTGTACCATTTCCAACCTAGAGCAATATTTTTCGTAGAAAGGGTTCCAGATTTGAATGGCATATTCTAACTGGGATCGTCCCAAAGTTTTATATAACAATAAGAACGTAGAGGGCCGCAAAAAGTCATTAGATGATCTCATGACGAACCCATACATCCGATACGCTTTGTTCACTATGTTGTCAACATGGATGTCAAAATGCAAACGTGAATCCAGTGTGACACCCAAGTCTCGGACGGCTGCAACACTGCTCAAGCGTGCGCTATTAATAAAATAATTGTGACGTATAATTTTCTTATTTTTAGTAAATGTAATGGTATGGCATTTTGGAAGACTGAGAAAAAGCTTATTTTTAGTGCAGTAAACATAAAGCCTATTTAAATCATCTTGCAATAGCGCGCAATCTTGCATATTTTTACATGACCTGTAAACTTTTATGTCATCTGCATACATTAGAAAATTGGAATTTTTAAAGCAGCTTTTAATGTCATTAATAAATATAATAAAAAGAAGGGGACCCAAAATGGAACCCTGTGGAACCCCAGACCTAACAACAACTGGTTCAGATTCATAACCATTAACTACAGTTCTTTGTGTCCTATTAAAAATATATGAAGCGAACCATCTTAACAAATTACCTCGAATACCATTGAAGGCTATTTTTTCTAAAAGCAGTGAATGATCCACCTTGTCAAAAGCCTTCTGAAAGTCCGTATAGACGGCGTCTACTTGAACTCGTTGATCTAATTTTTCAAAAAGATAATTTGTAAATATCAACAGATTTGTCGTGGTGGAACGATGTTTGACAAAACCGTGTTGTTCAGGTATAATAAGTTGATGAATATGGGGATACAAGGCGCCGTGAACAAGACTCTCAAAAACCTTAGACAAAGTGGAGAGAATTGAAATGGGGCGGTAATTCTCTACATTATTCTTATCACCAGTTTTGTACACAGGAGTAATAAACGCACGTTTCCATATTGTTGGAAAAACTCCCTCACGCAAACATTTATTAAAAATGATATACAAAGGAGTACACAAGCCGTCACATGTTTTAATGAAAAAGTTTGGTGGTAAACCATCCGGACCCGCCCCTTTAAAAGGATCTAAAGATTTTAATTTCAAACGTATAACTTCCACAGCAAGGTAAATTTCAGATATGCAAGACGAGTTATCTGCAAAGCTGTCAGAAGGCTGCCAATTTTCAGGGTCAAAATTAGACGGTTCATAAACAGATGAAAAGAAAGAGGAAAACAGATTGCATATGTCCGTAGGGTCATCAGAAGAAACATTTTTGAAATACATATTCGCAGGATAATTAGCTTTTCCCTTTTTGGATGTGATGTAAGTCCAGAAATACTTTATATTTTTAGGAATGCTGTCTTCGACTACTTCAATGTACTTGTGATAGCATTTGACAGCCTCTCCGTGGAAAAGCTTCCGATAATTAGAGGAGTTAAAGTAATCCGATTGGTTGTTGTACATCTTCCATTTAATCCAGGCGCGTTCTTTGGTTTTAAAGATTTTTATGAGAGAAGGGGAAAACCAGACTGGAAAGCTAGAATTTTTGGTTCTAGTTAGTGGAACATGCGATTTGATAATTCCGTATAACCTCTCATAGAAAACGTTAACAGCTTGCTCAGACTCGAGGTGAGAAAGTGTTATATCCAATCAATTTTACCTAGTTCATAATTTATGGCATCGTAATTGGCTTTATGAAAGTTATATCTATGAACTATACGGCATTTCAGGGGAGTATATTGCGTAGTCAGGCAAGTCAAAGCAGAAAATGCTGGGTGGTGACTATCGAGGTCAAGTAAAGCATTGCATGATACTACCTGACAATCTACATTAGATATAAGTAAATCAAGTATACGACCCAATTTATTTTTTATGATATTATATTGCAAGCCATTGATTAAATTCATAAAATTCACCAATATTCGACCTATTGAATTTGAAACCTGTGCAATTGCATGATTCCCTTGGTCCAACCAAGCGATGTCCGGTAAGTTAAAGTCACCAAAAATGAAGTAAGAGTCAGTGGTGCTAGCGTTAGCTAAGTTTTGCAACATGTCTAGGTATTGTGTGTATACTTCTTCACGTGTTCGTGGTGGTATGTACGTAGCACTGATAATATGGTGTTTATTGTGCTGGGAAGAAGGTAGTTGCACCACAACGTGTTCGATTTCTGGGTGAAGAAATTTTGTTGTTAGAGAAGTAGGACGCAATCCACGGAGCACCGCTATCAAAACGCCCCCACCGTCATGTTTTTTAGTCGCAGAACGATCGCGATCGCACCTAAACACTACATACCGATCGTCCATAAATTCGTTATCTTGGATACTGGGAATCAGCCAGGTTTCAGTCAGTATGATGACATCATAAGAGCAAGCCATTATATTCATATAAAGTGTATGTAACTTCGTACGGATCCCTCTACAGTTCTGGTAATAAATCATAACGTTGCTAGTAGCCATTGATTGACAAGTTTACAACAATTAGAAATAACACACAATACTTTGAACGTAGAATTGAATCAGTATTTCCAAGCCCGTAAAGCAAGTTTCATCCTCTTAAGAGTTGGATTTCAAAATATCCTTTCTTGTTCTTTGTGTACATTACAAAAAGAACCCCTGTGCAAAATTTCAGCATTCTAGGCATTAGGGTTTTGGCTGGCCGTTGTAGAGTCAGTGATTGAGGATTTTGTATGCCTACAGATTACTTATTATTATTATTAATTATTATTATTAATAATGCAAAAGTGGGACAAAGACAGGTACTGGATTGTGGGGATACGGTAGGTTCTTTTGGATCAGGAAACCGCAATGAGCGAGGTGCTCGACTCACCCAGTTTGCTTTTGGACAGGGCATGCACATAGCCAACAGCTTCTTCTCAAAGAAACCGCAACGACAATGAACCTGGGTGTCACCTGACGGCGTCACTCGCAACGAAATTGACTACATTTTATCATCGGACAGGTATATTATAAAAAACATTAGCGTTATTAATAGATTCAAGTATAGCTCAGACAATAGACCAATCCGCGCAAAATTAAGACTAGATTTTAAAATTCATCGAGCTAAAATGTTTACGAAACAAGTCAAAAAGCTTTCAAAAGAGACACTTGTTAACAACTCCGAACACTATAACCAAGAATTATCAAATTATTTTAAAGAACTCAAAATCAACGAAACAGACGCAGAAGAACAATATAATGCTTTAGTTACTGGAATAGTTAGGTCCTGTAAATCAATAAAAAACCAACCCAGAAATAGAAATAAATTAACAGCTCATAGTATTGATTTAATAGAAAAACGATCAAACAAAGAAATAGGAACAACAGAATACAGAACAATAGATAAAGAAGTTAAAAGGAGCATTAGGAGAGATTTGAGAAATTTAAATACACATTTGGTTAAAACAGCATTAGAAAACCATACATCGCTAAGAGTTCTGAAACAAGGAGTCACAAAAGGAAAGTCTTGGATTAACAGTTTGGTAGATAAGGACGGTAAAAAACATTACAATAGAGAAAAAATCATGGAAATAGCGACAAAATTCTATAAATCCCTATACTCCGACCATTCACCATTTGATATTAACACCGAATACAATCCTTCAGATTCCATCCCCCCAATCAACGGTTATGAAGTGCACAAGGCACTCAGCACTATGCGCTACAGTAGAAGTCCGGGAGAAGATGGTATTACTACTGAAGCGCTTAAAATTGGCTCAAACACTTTATTGCCTCACCTTACTAACCTGTTTAACACCATATTGCAGTCAGGAAATGTACCAAAAATGATGTGTCATTCCAACATAGTGCTTTTGCATAAAAAGGCGACAAAAGTGACATCGGCAATTACCGTCCAATCAGTTTAACATCTCACATATACAAGACCTTTATTAAAGTGATACACAATCGTATAGACGGAAAACTGGATAAACATCAGCCCCCAGAACAAGCCGGATTTCGACCTAGCTTTTCAACTACCGACCACCTACAAACATTGAACCAAATTTTAGAAAAATACTCAGAATTTAATAAACCTCTATACCTAGCCTTCGTAGATTATACGAAGGCTTTCGATAGTATAAAACACTCTGAAATATTTAAATCCTTAGAAAACCAGGAACTAGAACAGCAATATATAGACCTTTTGAAAAATATTTACTATAACAGCACCGCAGACATCAAATTAAATTTTACAGGACCTTCATTTAATATACAAAAAGGTGTTAAACAGGGTGACCCGCTCTCTCCGAAATTATTTACAAGCACTCTCGAGGAGATCTTTAGAACACTGGCAACCTCATGGGTGACTAAGGGCATAGAAGTCGGTAGTAAGAAGCTGACAAACCTTCGGTTTGCCGACGACATTGTCCTTTTTGCCCCTACTGCTCTAGAACTACAGTCCATGCTTCAAGACCTAAGCACGGCCAGCCTCAGGGTGGGGCTCGCGATGAATCGGTCTAAAACTAAATGTATGACCAACAGCACTAAACGTAGGGTCGAGGTAGATGGGCAGGATATAAACTATGTCGATGAGTATATCTACTTGGGTCAGTTAGTTTCTTTCGAAAACAGGCAGCAGAAGGAAATTGATCGCCGTATCAAAAACGCCTGGAAAAGCTACTGGTCCATGAAGACGCTAATGAAGGGAGATCTACCGATCTCCCTGAAGCGAAAACTCATTGATATGTGTATCCTGCCCGTCCTAACCTACGGTGCCCAGACATGGTCGCTCACCGATTCGCAAAAGTTTCGCCTTGGGGTGTGCCAACGAGCAATGGAGCGCAGCATTCTGGGTGTCAAGAGGGCCGACAGAGTGAGGAACACCACGCTGCGTCAAAAGACGGGAATTATGGACGTCGGAAAAAAGGCTGCCAGGCTAAAATGGGATTGGGCGGGTCACATCAGCCGCATGCACTCTGACCGGTGGGCAAGAGTCTCCACAAAGTGGGTACCTCAAGATGGACGACGCCGCCGAGGTCGACCTGGGAAGAGGTGGCGAGACGAACTAGATACCTACCGCAAAGACTGGTTCGAGGTGGCCCAAGAAAAGAATACCTGGAAGAAGTTGGGGGAGGCCTTTGCCCAGCAGTGGGACAGTATAGGCTATTAAAAAAAAAAAAAAAAAATTATTAATTGTCAATTGTTATTAATGATCAACTATTACTATTATTAATTATCAATTATTATTATTAAAAATCATCAATTATTATTATCAGTTATCAATGATTGATTATTATTGATTATATTATCGATTGTTGGTTGTTAGTTATCGATATTATAACTTATTAATTGTTATTAATTATCAATGATTTAATATCAATGATTAAAAAAAAAAAAACAAGTTAAAGACATCTATATAATTTAAAGTAAAAATGGGAACATGAGCAACCTTATGAATTAATTTCTTTTTAACTTGTCACATTTTAATGTATTGTAAGATACGTACCTATTATTAGGAAATTAAAGCATTTTCATTTATTTATTTATATACCTACAGATAGCTAAGCTAATGAAATACTAGCCATCAATATAAAGCAAAGTCACTCGCTCAACTTGAAACTAATCCTTTATTTTTTTTTAATCCTCACGACTCAAAAGCTTGCTAAACACCTATCAGAATCTAAAACACAAAGTATCGTCTACACAGATGTGCGTTACAATTGTCCACTCTCCATCCAACACTGGGTTAGTAATAAAAACTCTTTAAGTCCACTATCCCCCATAAAACTAGTGTCACGGTGAATGAGAAATGCCATAAATTCATATTCCATTTGGCTAGCACAATACAATAGGGATGCAATCTATCGATGATTTGATTTATCGGTATCGGCTGTATTCAAGTATTATTATCGATAGCGGTTATGTACTATAACTGGAGCGAGGGGTGGATTTCAATCTAAGCCCGCTTTGGAATGCTGTAGATCTACTAGCATTATCAATCTACACTTTTTATATAATATTATAAAAAGGTAACGATTAACGATTTACCTCGGTCAGAGATTAAGCATTTCCATACAACGTGGCAATGCCAGCCTTTTGGGCACACTTCATATTTTAACTAATAGTTTTTGCCTTTAGTGTATATATAGTTTAAATTAGTTAAGTGTTTTTATTGAATTAAATAAAACCAACCTTAAAGAGGTAAAGTTTTTTTTTGTCTGTAGGAGGTAGTATAGTACCTCTGGAAGTACTGTCCCGATTGCTAAAATTTTTTCACTGATAGAAATCTGCTTTATTCCTGAGTGATATAGGCTATATTTTATGTACGCGAGCGAAGCCGTGGCGAAAAGTTAGTAAATAATAAATCAGTATTTAGGCTGGAAAGTGTTAAGACAATAAAGCTAAGCTGGTATACGGGATTGTTCGGAATAGTTATCGTGGCCTTGGAACGCAAAAGGCCACTGAAGAAACTCGAGAGGGCTTTAGTCAGTAAACGTTGCACACTCCTCTCGCTTCACTCAGAGCGAGAGAAGTTATTTGATGATTCCTCAATCCAAAAAAGGCTTTTTCAAGACGGAATAGTATTGCAATAGTTTTCATATAAAAAAAAGGAATAAAGGAAATAAACACGATAGCATTGATTGAAAAAGTTGGACAGTGGATAGTTCCAACTGCCAATAGCTAACATAATATTTGGAATTTTGGACATTGTCGAGGAAGCAATTATTGCAGAACCGTTAATCGAGAAAATTGCAGATAGCAAACGATGCCGACGTTGGAATACTTTAATAAGGCAAGTCGGTGATGCATAGTTCCGATCCCTTATCTATTTGTTTCAACCGTTGTATTTTTTAAGGCACAGTTTTATTTTATCAGTGGAATGCAGCATATAGCGCTGCATGACGTGCGTTTATCATTTGAAGTAATATTATGAAGAGGTTTTTTGTACGTTTGTAAGAGGTTATCTCTTGATTTTTTTGAGCTGATCTGATTACTAAAACTCTTCCAGTTAATATAAAGCTACACTATATGAATAAAGTACAAGGATCCTGTGTGATAGGCCACTGAAGTGAAGCACAGTGAAATATACCTATCATTGATAGAAATTCGGTGTGACCAGAGATCACGTTCGATCTTTGCCTAAAAAATTAGCTTTGCCTTTCAACCTTGCCAGTCTTCTGGACACATTTCCGGTGTGCCGAGATGACAGCATTGTAGAGAACCTCGACGCTTCGACGCGTGTTTATTTTTGTATTCTTTTTAGGGTCCGTACCTCAAAAGGAATAAACGGAACCCTTATAGGATCACTTTGTTGTCCGTCTGTCGTCTATCAAGACCCTTTATCTCAGGAACGCGTTCGAGTTGAAATTAAAACCATATACTCAGTTAGAGTTAGTTGGGTTGACTCTAGGGTAGCTACTCGAGTTATAAAAGAACGACCCTTGGGTCTGCGGTCCCTTGAAGCTGTGAAAAAATCAAAATTCTGAGTTAACGAAAAAAAGATACGGCTGTTTATGTCGCTAAAATCGTATATTTCGACACTCTCAAGGGAATCAAAATTCATAGGGTATTTCCCGTTTACTAAGAATCCTGCAATTAGGCACGAAGCAAGGTCTCATAGCACAAGTATAAGAAAAAATCTGAAAACTGTTTTGTAGTTATGTCACAAAAAAAATTTTCGTGTTTCGATTCGGGAACTGCACTGTTTTCATAGGTAAGGTACAGAACCCTCAGCGCGCGAGTCCAACTCGCACTTGCCTGGTTTATTAATGTTGATAGGCTCGCGCTTGACCTCTATCTCACCTGAAGAAAAGCGACGATGTGGTCGACGATGGAAGACGCTTGCCTAGAAGTATACTTGCTACTTCTAAAAAAATAAAAATGTAAAATTTTATAATTTTTATCAGATAATGATAACATTTGGAGCATAGGTACCTATAATGTTTTTTATTTTATTATTTCGACCAGGTAAAATTTACTAATGCTCGTCGTTCTGTTAGTCATACAAGGCAGTCAGTTTCAAATATCTTGCAATTGTAATATCGATAGATTTAGAAAAGTAGACGAGCGCATCTCCAGCCGACCTCTCGTAAAGATGACCGCACACGGAGACGTTTTACGACGCATTAAAATTAAAGTTCGCGAGAACAGCGAAACGTACTCATAGGTTTATGTACGTTCGTTATGTTATTAGCTAATGCATTATGTACGTGATATAATATCTCCAGTCGTAGTAATGATAAATCATCGTTCCAGTTACTGTGTGTAAATAAAAACCTCTTTCCGTTAAATGTTCTCTACATGTTCTTCTACAACTTTAATGTTTATTATGTATATTAATATCTAGTATTATAGTAGATTTTTGTTGTAAAAAGAATTTTCGTAATCAAATCAGTGTAAGTGTAAGATTTGTAAAGTCAAAGTACTTTACAAATCTAAACCAACAATACTTTTAACAAGATTTTTTTTAATAATATTAGTTTTAGATCAGGTACTACCGACATTATATAGAAGATACTAGTTCTTAAATACCCGTTGATTCGTGCCATCACACTTCTAAGCCATGAGGCCTACGAGTTGTTCTCAAGAAATCGTTGATTCGTGCCATCTTACTTCCGAGCCACGTCTACATGGTATTCTCTAGCTCTCTCATTAATATTGCATCAGGTTTAACGATGGAAATCGTTGGCTTGGAAAAAAACCGGATTTCGAAAATGCTTGGGCATCGTAGACCACATTCCTACATATGCTACGGTAAATTATACAGGAGACCGCAGAATATAAGGCAGTTAGTTATACACCAATAAAAATAATAAAAAATATAAATAACCTTAATACAATATAGTGTTCTTACAAACTGGGTCGTATGCGGACCGTAACGTGATTACTGGCGGCTGTCCGGCCCGGACGGACGCTTTGACGGCACATAACTAGATCATACAGCGAATTACAATTTTCCAGTGAAAGCGCCGGTGGTTATATTGTCGCACGTCCAAAAGCCGTTTTTGGTGAAAATGTTTTGCATTATTTTATTTTATTTAGGGAATTATCTGACCGTACAATATTTACTTTTAGTGGTAACAACATTGCAACTCACTGCATTATCCGCATTTCGAAAATAAAATATAATTGATAAAGAGCATTATTATTTACATTATAAAATTATCAAATAAAATATATAAACTATAATACATAGTTGATTAAAATATTACGAACTAAAACTATAGGTACATCAATTTAATTAAGTAAATAATAAAATAGTTGATGATCAAAATAACAAAATAATAGAACACAACATTAATAATACATTCAAATTACTCATTGCTATCAATTATCAGATAAAAGGATTCTCCATAAAGAGTGGGAATGGTAAATGAAATCACTCTCACGTGTAGGGATTTTAACTGTAAGCATAAATGAGGTATGTTTGACCTAAAATAAGTGTTTATTATTATTATAATTGTAACCAGCCTTATAATGTTCTTGACTTAATCTTCCTCTCTTTGAAAGGGACTGGGCCGTATGCTACCACGCGACGCGGACCCAGTGGTGGATGTCACATGTATTCCAATTTTTGGTTCTAATACATCACTGTTTACCATCAGGTGGGATCGCACTCATGCACTAGTTTATACCATTTGAAAAAATAAGATTAATACCTCGTACCACAAAGTCCCTTCACACACGGATTGTAAGCGTAGTCGTGTCGTCGTCGTCAAGACGCAATGAGCACCAGAACTACCTAACTTACTTACAAAACGTGTCGTTTTGTAAGTAAAAATAGTTCAAATTATGGCGTCACTGAAACCGGCTGTGTTTTTTTTGGTGATTTATTGATAATCAGTTTCATCATCATCATCATCTTCCTGCCCTTGTTCCGTGTTATTTGGGGTCGGCGCAACACGTTTTTTTCTTCTATTCTGCCCTGTCACTCGATATCAGATAATCAGTTAAGAGTAAGTTCTATTGATAATCAGTTTATTTTCACTTAATGCGTGTTTCTACTATACAAGGGAACAATTCTACCAAATTCATGAATTCAATCACTTTTTCAGACATCGAAACAAAAACTTATGTATACTTACATAAGTTTTTTTTATAATAAACATTAAATAAGTGTTTATTATTATTATAATTGTAACCAGCCTTATAATGTTCTTGACTTAATCTTCCTCTCTTTGAAAGGGACTGGGCCGTATGCTACCACGCGACGCGGACCCAGTGGTGGATGTCACATGTATTCCAATTTTTGGTTCTAATACATCACTGTTTACCATCAGGTGGGATCGCACTCATGCACTAGTTTATACCATTTGAAAAAATAAGATTAATACCTCGTACCACAAAGTCCCTTCACACACGGATTGTAAGCGTAGTCGTGTCGTCGTCGTCAAGACGCAATGAGCACCAGAACTACCTAACTTACTTACAAAACGTGTCGTTTTGTAAGTAAAAATAGTTCAAATTATGGCGTCACTGAAACCGGCTGTGTTTTTTTTGGTGATTTATTGATAATCAGTTTCATCATCATCATCATCTTCCTGCCCTTGTTCCGTGTTATTTGGGGTCGGCGCAACACGTTTTTTTCTTCTATTCTGCCCTGTCACTCGATATCAGATAATCAGTTAAGAGTAAGTTCTATTGATAATCAGTTTATTTTCACTTAATGCGTGTTTCTACTATACAAGGGAACAATTCTACCAAATTCATGAATTCAATCACTTTTTCAGACATCGAAACAAAAACTTATGTAAGTATTTAGTTTCGAACATTATAGACAAACTATCTTTTGCCAGCGGCTTCGTCCGCGTGAATGTTGGTAGATGCAACGTCGCAGTCAATAAAATGTCAATCCTTAGAGTTCAAGTTTCCTTCGTACCATATTTCATTAAAATTTGTTTAGTAGTTTAACCGTGTAAGTGTAACAGATAGACAAACAGACAGAGTTACTTTCAAATTTATATTATTACTATAATATACATATAAATAAATAAGAACAAATAGTATGAACTATTAAAAAGTTAATATTTCTTCAGAAAAAGTATTTTTTTATGTTTACTTTTTGACGCCAGTACCTACGCTCCGGCTATTGTAATGACAGTAAAAATCTCGTACGATTCGCTGCACTAAAGCTTGGTTTGCGGACTTGTTTAAACATGTACGTACTCGTATTGCTCTTGCTCTATGGGTGTATTACGATACGCTTACGTTACGATGGTGACGCGACGCCGTGTGCAAGAGGGCTAAATTTGCTGCTAAGTTATCGAAGATAGCCACACTCACTGGGTGTAGCTAAAAAATATCAAACGTAAAGAATAAGTGTTAGCAATTTTTATGATTAGTTACTCTACGATTATTTTCTGTATTAGCAACATTAAAATGTACTTTTTTGCATTGACAACTAAAATGGACAAGACGCGGCAACACTGATGGTTACCGATGCTTTTAAAATACCTCGCGCGGTGCTGTCCTCTTAGGCTGCCCATTTTAATTACCAAAGAAAGCAACATATCATATTCCCAGTAAGTGCTGCTATGTTTATTAATTTCAACTAGTATTGATTGACGATATTGTAATTGTATGTTATCAAAGCAAAAGTAAACGGAGTGTGTACCAGTTTTGGCCGTATTATTTGCATCTCCTTTCCCGTTACGTAAATAAGTTTTTTATCTGATCTTTCTCCAAAGATCACATTTATAAGTGTGATCTGTCACCATGTTAATAACCCGTCATAATATGTGGGGTCAAATTTTATTGGCCATTCCGTTCGGTAATCTCCGCCATAACGCTCGGGTGTCTTGGCGGTGAGCAAGCGGGTCGGTGCGCTTGTGCTTTATAACGCAATTTTATTGCACGTGTCATTCGTGATCGACAATAGAGGAGTTAAGTAGGTACCTATCTATGTAATAATATAGTTTTTTTGTTAGCATGGATCTTCATGGATACCCACGTCTGGGAGGAATGGGTATGTAGAAATTGTCCCGACTTTTTTTTATACATATAATACAAACTAGTGCTTGACTGTTATCCCACCTGATGATAAGCAGTGTTGCAATCGTTGATGGTGAGGCGCACTAACTTATTAAGAACCTATTCACTTTAGCCTTGAAGACACTAAAACTGTAATCGGACGGGAAGACCGCAGCAGGTAAATTGTTCCAGTCCTTTGATGTTCGCGGTATAAACGACTTATACCATATAGGCGCCTTCTGCAACCAGTTTAGTGTGCGGAGTATCTTCTAAACTCGATATAATTAAATATTTTTGATTATATTATAAATAATGAGGCTTTTACGTATGAAAACGCTATCTCTTAATTATGGGATATAAAGTGTTATGAAACGGTGGGTAGAAGGAAAAGGTGAGTCGGTAAGTAGCTAGCGACGGGGACCTCCACCTTAATATGGTTTCTGTAACTTAGGTGTTCTGGTATACATATGGCATATAGAACATAAGGCAAGTTCTATACATGAAATCAGAAATCAGAAACGTTTATTTCAAATAGACCAATTACAGGCACTTTTGAATTGTCAAAATGTTGGTCAGTCAAAAAAAAATGAAGCAAAATTGCACGTTCCAAAGCGTAGATCTCTATGGAGAAGAACGTGCAAGAAACTCCATGGAAACTCTTTTAAATCATATTATGAGTTACATAAATCTTGGTTACATATTTCTTGTCGCTTCTAATATGTGAGCACAATGTACATAGATAAGTAATAATAATTTAAAAAACGAATTAAAAAATAGAAATTAAATTAAACCAATGGCAGTTAAGAGATGACCAGTCTCAACTAACGGCACCCGTTCACGAGCATGACGAATGGGTCAGCCCCACTCAGCTCAACCATTTTGAAGGGAACCGAATGACCCAATAACACGTGCCACCATCAGCGAGACATTTGAGTGAGCATGACAAACTCTCAACTGCCATGCTCGTAATGTCAAACAAGTTGTAACCTAATAAAAATGCTCCATGGTACTTCACATTCACAAAACTTGAAAAACAAAGTGCTTCTACATTATATAATGCTATAGTTTCCAAACACAAAAGGTAATAAATTATCATAAGCTCTATTGAAATAAACAAATAAAATAATATAAAAAACATTTCGAAAACAACAATACAAAAAGGGGAATAGTATCTCTTCCAATATTTATAAATACCTACATTAAAAAAAAAATAATTTGAAGGTAAAAGTGGCTGTGGCTGTGGAGCAGGATCAGTATGACTTGGATTCTGTAATTTAGCAATGACCTAAAGAAAGCCCAAGTGAATGACTCAAATACTCGAGGACCCAGAACCAAAATGTCTGGCGATAAAAAACCGCGTAAGTGCGAGTCGGACTCGCGCTCTGAGGGTTCTGTACAAACTTACCTATGAAAAAAGTTCAATTCCCAAATTGAGTTACGAAGATCCACAATTTCACACAGACAAACGGACAACAAAGTGATCCTATAAGGGTTATTTTTTTTCCTTTTGAGGTACGGAACCCTATAAATTTCGAAGGGAGCCGACCCCAAAAGAAATGGTATAAAGCTACGCAACACTATAACACATCTCGTGTTATAGTGTTCAGAATATTGTATCTATCTCTCAATAACCTTATGGTAACATAACAATATCAGTTTATAGTCTATGAATATCATATTAAGAGCTAGTTGACTCAGTTATATTTTACAACTTGCGTATAACAAGCAGTTTTACGATGTAAGATGTACCTTAACCATCCTTTATTATACTATTCTTTTGACACTAAATTTCTAATAACGTCTTCTCTTTGTTTATTTCAATACCTGTCTTTGACCTCAAGTCTGCTATTACAATAGTGTCAGAATGGTCTATCATTGATTTCATAATTGTTGATTTTGACAAGTTTGGTAATCTACTAATATAATGACGTCATTATGACTTTCCAATGGTCAACCACTGACACTCCATTGAGAAGAAGTGGCATAGAATGGTAGTCTTGTACATATTGACAAATGAATGTCTGATGTATGCGGTAATCTGCAAAAATTTAGACAGTTCTTTTGATCAGTGACCTACCATTAGAACGTCATTGTGCAGTCATTGCTTTTATTAAGATCGATATTGTCATTCTACCACAACTCTATTACGAAACCATTGACCGATCAATGATCGATCATTATGAATTAGCAGTTTACGAACTTTTAGCAAAATGACAATGGGATCGTGTTGGAATGACGAATTTATAAAAATAGCAGACTTGGGCCTCTGGGGTCGTACCCTAACGTGTTAAAATGTCAGAGATGCGAGCGAGAAAGAGGGATGGAGCTATACACCTTATATAGCTCCATCCCTTTAACAGTTCAGCTTTGCTCGTCAAATGAATCGCATCAAGAAGTTGCGGAAGGGCCTGTGTACTGCTGACGATTGATCATCTGATGATATAGTACAAAATATTTATTTATTAAACTTCATGCAAGGTTGCCGATATAGCACGAAGAATCGCCAAACTTAAGTGGCAATGGTCGTAGAACAGATGGCCGTTGGGGCCGAAAGATTCTGGAGAGGCGACCACGTACCGGAAGACGCAGTGTTGGAAGGCCCCCACAAGGTGGACCGATGACCTGGTGAAGGTTGCGGGAATCCGATGGATGCGAGACGCACAGGACCGTTCATTGTGGCAACATTTGGGGGAGGCCTATGTCCAGCAGTGGACGTCTATCGGCTGAATGCTGATGATGATGATGAAACTTCATGTAACATAAAGTTTTATCATTGTGTTGCCACTTTAGGTAGCTTTAATGCCTTAGGCATTACCTACCAGTAAATGCAGTGAAAGGATAACATGGCAGGTGCATAAAAAAAAGATATACTTCTAACACTTTTGTTACCAAAACTATACACAAAGAATTGGCATAAGCCTACCAAACAATTACAAGGTTTATTATACGCTTTTGAACAGGAAAAACTCCTTAATTTACGTCTGAATGAGAAGAAGGTCCCTCAGAATGGCCTGTAGTCCTCCGGAGGCTTCCGCAGAGGATTATGTAAAGCCGACGGAGATTTGGCACAAGCCTTCCTTATTTATCGAAAATAATGTTAAGAGAGGTTTTGAGAATAGAGGGAACATTGAATTTGTTGGAGCTTTCAAAATACACTGTGAACGATTAGAAGGTGGATCTGCCTGGAAAAATCGAGATACTTCGGTCATCGGTAGCGATAAATTCGGAGAAAATATAGATATATATAAAATATAGACCATTTTCAATCGACTATCAATACAAAATTTGACTTCGTACAACAACTATTGAAATACGAAACAGACGTCGGGCAAGCATTTACAACAGAGGCCAACAATTTGAACAGGATTTGTAAAAAATATGAAATAAATGTTAAAAATGCATTTTTTTTTTCTTATTCTAGTAAAACCCACGAAAAGAGAGATACGAGACAGATTTTACCTTATAAGAGTGAGATAACATTTTTATAGGTTTATAGATATCATTTAAGCAAAAATATTTTTTAAATCATAATTTTGAATATTAGTCTTGTGTGACTCGATTCACAATTCTAGCGAATTCACAAAGTTATAGAAAGTGTTTTATGGTATGTGGCACATCGCTAGCAAGAGGATAAACTAGAGAATTTTTGAGGGAGTTGGAAGATTCCGGTCGCTTTTGGTTATTTTTTTATAGCCATGTAAATAGCTGTAACATGAACAGCTTTAATTTAAGTTCAAAACTTTGCGAGTAAATTCAAAAAAAACTAGATAGCTAATGTCACTAATTTGAAATTTTAAAGTACCTACTCTAATAAAATACACATCTAAATAAAATTAAAATTCAGAGTCTACGCCTTATACATTTTTTGAAATTTGTATTTGAATATTAGAAATTTGGATATTATTTTCATAAAGCAATAAAAAGTCGATGAAAAAAAATCCACAGGGCATGAGAAGTGTTTAAGGGTCTGAAAGGATAGCAGATGACCCCTCCCGTCGATCATTTTAATTTGACACACGATGCACCAAACACCCTGTATATTTTTTTAAATATTTAGGTATGGCAGAACATCGTTTGCCGGGTCAGCTAGTATTCCTATATAATTGACGATTCGGCAGCGATCTCTTGCGCCGGTCCTTAGTACAGGCCATGGTCCGGAGCGAGGAAGAGTGGCAGGCGGTCACCTCCCTCTGCGAAGCAGTAATGCTAGCAAAGGAGGCGGAGGCACGCGCGAGGCCTTGGCCCTCGCGCCCCAGCCACCGGGATTCTGATTCCGTTTTCCGGCCACCGTAGGTGCGGGCTTGCGGACGGCGAGCAATGGGTAGCTCGCCGTCCAACCGTCCAGTAACCGTCCGGAGTGAGCCCAAGCCGTCGACGGCACGTAGTGTTCACGCACGCCTCAAGGAGATGTCAGCAACCTTGGGCCCAGCAGGGTCGAAGCCTACTGGAGCCATGGGTGATGCGAAAGAGATCCTGGAACAATGGCAAAGAAGGAACAGGAGTGGATTTTTAGTCAGTAAAAGCCTGACACGCCCTCTCGCTCCGCCCAAGAGCGCGGGGTGTCATTAGATGATTTTCCCACCCAAAAAAAATATAATTGACGATGAAATTACCTTTTATAACATAGTCTCACCTGGATGTGGCGCCACAATATGTGGCACATTGTTATCTTCTCTTTCACGCGATCGGGCGCCGCTCGCGCGGAAGCACTCGTTCCGCTCACCTCGGGAAACACACACAATGTCGTGAGTGTGTGACGGGACGCCTAATGGGGTTCCATGCGATAAGTACTGATGGGCTCATCTATTTGGAAACAGTCGTGCTTTACTAAATTGTAAGTGTTGTTACAATGTGGCTTTAGTTTATAGTAAACCGAAAAAAAAAACAAATGATACTTAGAAATAAAAGACTGTTAAAACCTTTCTCTTCTTCTTTTATATGTATCTACTATTAATAATAATAATAAAAATAACCTGGCAACACTCTAGCAATATAAGTCATATTTTTTTCTATTCCATTTTAAATTTTATAAACCCGTACTTTTTACCTGTAAACTGTGATACAATTTACCACAAAAGAAGCCTAATAAAATACAATAAGAAAACCAAGAGAAATCCGCACCATAACCATATAAATAAATAAAATAGAAGAAAAAAACCCGAATGACGTCTGTCATTGACGACGTCTTAACAATCAACAAGAAATCTCAGAAATGGAATGAATTGAAAGAAATGGGTTAATATGTTAACTAGAGCAGCTGCCCGACGCGCACGCCATCCACCCCCGGGCTCGCCGCTCAGCTCCGCCTCGCCGCCGCCGGACCTCGAATCACCAGTGTCACCGGCGGCTGCAGTTGCGTCGAGCTCGAGCGACGAGTATTTTTCCCCGCCGACGTCGCCAACACCTGTACGTCGGCCGGGGAGAGGCCGGCCACCGAGGAGCTTGGGATCTAGGGGCCAACCGGCCCCGAGCCGGGTCCCCGCTGCCGGTGGTTGTGTGCAGCGCATGAGATGGACTCAGTCTATGAATGAGAACGTCATGCGCGCATATTACGGGTCTACAGAGGGGGGAACTAACCTCACTGCGTACCGTGTTAGGATGCTGTCTCTGTTTCAGGTACTGGAACCAACCGTCAACGTCACGACCCAACGATTATCGGATCAGGTGCGGGTTATCCAACGAAATCACAGATTGGATGACGCCGCACTTGATAGGCTGCGCTCAGAGGTACTGAGCAACCGTATCATCTCGACTCCAATACAAACACAGACTGCGGCACCACGGGCTACAGATGCAATTCTACCGCAGTCTAATCATGTTGATGATGAAGCAGATGATAGGGTTGTCACAGTAAGTAGCCAGTGCAACGATTGACTGAGGAGCGCACTGGAGGATGCACTCCGCGAGTACAGATCGACTCCGATCGATCTTAGACCTCGTCTTCCCCGGTTACCTATGCACAAAAAAAATAGGGCGCTAGTGTGTGCTCTGGACTCGCTGCTTGAGAATGTGTTCGAGAGCAGCGTAAACCTCGCTGATACGCACTCGATCCTCTATTGCGGGGCTATTGCAGCATGTCGTTTAGCCAACGTAAAACTACCAAGTTGTGACGGAGCTACTCGACCAAAGTCTGTCGCACCTGCCTGGCAGTGTAGGATTGAGAAGCGTATTGATGGGGCCAGAGCGCTCATTGGTAAACTATAATGCTTCAGGGAGGGCAATACACGACCACGTGTGATGCGCTACGTGAGGCGAGCGTTTTCGGGGACTGGAATCAGCCCTCCAGAATACTTATCTTGTGTCACGGAGCGCATCGACTTCCTGAAGCAGAAAGTTTGTGCATGGGCCAACCGTATTCGACGGTATAAGCGGCGAGTCGACCGGTACTCGCAGAATCGCATGTTCCAGAGCGATGAGAGATGGGTATACAGAGCTTGGGAGCGACCTGAACAAAATGTGACCGACGTGACTCGCCCAGATGCTGTCGCCACGAATGCTTTCTGGCGCAATATTTGGTCGGTGCCCGTCTGTCACACTGAGGATGGTTGGATGCGTGAAGTCGAACGCGTGTGCGAAGCTATACCAGAAATGGAAAAGGTAATCATTAGCCCAACAGATGTAGCCAGAGCAGTCCGTCCGTTACCGAATTGGAAGTCTCCAGGACCGGACGGACTGCAAAACTTCTGGCTAAAATGGTATAGCAGCTCACAGGCGCTCTTGGCATCTCAATTCCAGTCATCCTTAGAGTCTGGGTCGCTACCTCAGTTTCTAACAACTGGCGTTACCCATCTGCTCCATAAGACAGGTAGTACTGCGGAACCCAAGAATTATAGACCGATAACATGCTTGTCGACGGTCTATAAACTTCTTACATCCATTCTGAGAACGAAAATTAACCAACACATTGATAATAACTCAATTATGTCTGCCTCTCAGAATGGATGTAGGAACGGGTCTCGCGGTACTAAGGAGCTACTCCTCATCGACATGACCATAAGCCAACAGGTTCGTCGATCCCGCAAGGATTTGTCGACATGCTGGATAGATTATAAGAAGGCCTATGACTCTGTGCCACATACTTGGCTCATGAGGGTGTTGGAGTTGTATAAAATAGATGCAACTCTACGCACCTTCCTTGAGTCATGTATGGGGCAATGGAACACAGTCCTTCGCTATCCAGGATGTCGATCAATCCGGAGGGACGATGAGCCTATATGGATTAAACGGGGAATATTCCAGGGCGACAGTCTGAGTCCACTTTGGTTCTGCTTAGCCCTGAATCCTCTAAGCACACTGCTAGAGGAATCAGGCTTGGGCTGAGAAGAGATGGTCAGGTTCTATCTCACCTTCTTTACATGGATGATCTGAAACTCATTGCCCCCAACAAGTTACGACTGATGGAACTACTGAAGGTAACTGAAACTTTTAGTAGTGCCATCAGGATGGAATTTGGTGTGGATAAATGTGCAGTCATGCATGTAAAACGAGGGGAGATTATGGAATCTGAGGGGATTCAACTCTCAGATTCCATACACCTTAGATCTCTCTCCTCGACCGAAACCTACAAGTATTTGGGTATGTCGGAAGCGTTAGGCATTAACGTTGCTGACATGAAGCAATCGTTGAAGGAGCGCTTCTTTGGCCGCCTGAAGAAGGTATTAAATAGCCTTCTGTCAGGTGGAAATAAGGTGCGCGCCTTCAATGGTTGGGTCATGCCGGTCTTAATGTACTCTTTCGGCATACTCAAATGGACTCAGACCGAGTTAGACGCTCTGGATAGGCGGGTCCGTACACTGTTGACCGCAAACCGGATGCATCACCCACGGTCGTCTGTAATGAGACTGTACATCCCGCGGAAGTGTGGAGGTCGAGGTTTTTTAAACACGAAGACCCTGCACAACCGCGAGGTGTGCAGCCTCAGAGAATACTTTCATAAAACCGATGTGGGTATGCACCGCGATGTGGTCGCAGTGGACAAGGGACTCACCCCGCTGTCCATGGCTAAAGAGAACTGGCGCAAACCTGTTGTACTTACAACTGATGACCGCAAGGAAGTATGGAAAAGTAAGGAGCTCCACGGGCGCTTTTATCGGGCTCTTCATGAGTCTGATGTAGATTTTGCAGCGTCCGTGGCCTGGCTACGTTTCAGCAACCTCTTCGGGGAAACTGAAGGTTTTATCTGTGCAATTATGGACGAAGTCATCTTGACGAATAACTACCGGAGATATATAATGAAGGACGGGACGGTTGACGTGTGTCGGGCATGCCATCGTCCGGGTGAGTCTATCAGACATATTATCTCTGGTTGTTCTCGTCTGGCTAACGGCGAGTACTTGCACAGGCATAACCAAGTAGCCAGGATTATTCACCAGCAACTTGCTTTGAAATACAACTTAGTGTATTCAGAGGTACCGTATTACAGGTATGTGCCCGACCCAGTTCTCGAAAATGACCATGTCACGTTGTACTGGGATCGGTCTATCATTACTGACCGGACTATTGTAGCCAATAAGCCGGATATAGTGGTGATAGACCGATTAGCGCGCCGCGCAATGATAGTCGATGTCACCATCCCGCATGACGAGAATCTCGTGAAAGCTGAGAAAGAAAAACAAATCAAATATCTCGACTTAGCACACGAGGTTGTCGACATGTGGAATGTGGACTCGGCTGTCATTGTGCCGATTGTTGTGACTGCCAATGGCCTTATAGCCAAAAGCTTCGACGACCATCTGTCGAAGCTGTCGTTACGCGGTTGGATCAAGGGCCTGATACAGAAGGCAGTACTCCTTGATACGGCTCGGATTGTGAGGAGGTTCCTGTCTCTGGAGCCCTAACCACCGGTAGCTTGGACCCTGCTCCCGACACCGGCGGACTACTATTTTTTATATTTTTAAATGTTTTTTTTTATATGTGTTTTTAAGAAATATTTAAAAATATATAAAATATGTATAGAAAATAAATAAAGAGATAATAATAATAAAGTTTATTGACACAAAAAATATATAGGTAACAAATTTTTTGAAGCCCTGGCTCCTGAGCTAGGTAGCAACCTGTGTTACAGGAGCCAGTGTCTTCACCCAGTTGCATATGTTACATTTGATCACATATTCATTTATACATATTTGATAAAAAAAAAAAGAAAAAACATGGTAAAATAAAATAAATGAAAATGCACGCATGCTCAAGTATTTAATGACTCAGCGTGTTATATGTGTGTTTTTGTTATTAAAGGTGGCCAGTGCGTAATGAGACCATACAATATTAAGTTTCCTTTTTTGAGTTCATCTAAATATCTATGTCCATGTAACCATAATAAACGAACATCCTGAAAGTAGTATGTTCAGAATTGGCAGCTAAATTGATTTCAGCTACTTCTAAAATAGGTAATTTTTTATCTTAAATAATTAGACTTGATTATTTTTGGATAAAAATATGGCCAACTTTGATAAATTCTTGATAAATCTTGATTGTGTCACTAGCGAACAAACACGCTGCGTGCTTGAGATACTGATACCGATGCACTACCAGGTCTTAGCTAAGTTGTTAATCTACAATCGTTAACGCTTGTAGAAAAATTCAAATGTATGGGAATGTCGTCATCTCAATGCTCTGTCACGTGGTCAGAACAAAGGAATCGGAGGCGTTGCCGACTCGAGGCGATCGATGAAAGAGAATTGAAACGAAATGGTCGTAACTCGGCTAGGCTTGCAGTAGTGCGCCGATTCCCATATTATTTGCCTACAGTTAGGATATCTAATTAGTTTAAAAAATTTCGTGTTTTAGAGTTTTTAACTACATGCATTTAAGTAAAATTGCAGTGTTTGAATTATGATTGTAACTGATTTTTTTAATTGGAGTGTCTAAGGGTGTGTATTATTCCAGTTACATGTATATAAGTATAAAACAAATGCATATGCCCGTAAATTTGAATAAATAAGATAAAAATGACTGCAGAATTTTATTAAATTATGATACAATTCAATTAAATATAAAATTGCATTAAAATGTCAAAGATAAAATTGAAACAACAGTAGTAGTACTGAAGTTAATAAACATCGTTCATATCTGATGCAAGCAGATGTTCTTAATTAGTGCAGATCTAATTAACACTGCAGTATAAGCGTATAAGCAAGCTGTGGTATTAGCGGGGTAGTCAGTAGTACAGGCACATACTGTCCAGCACCTCGGTGGGGGACACTTGTGCTATAAATTTTATAAATGATAGGGCAAGTGTCAGATACCTGCCAAGTGCTCGTGCTAGTAAAGAGCTAATCCAGTCTGAAAGGGAGGCAATGGTAGAGCGTACGAATGTCTCCCTTCAGGCAGTCTACAGGTGGGGCGAAGCCAATCTGGTGGGATTCAACGCCGCCAAAATACAAGCGTGTCTGTTCACCACCAAAAGGAGCCCGTTCACTTTGACTCCTGCTTTTCACAATGTATTCCTGGAGTGCACCGACCGCCTTCAGCTCTTGGGAGTTGAAACTTCCTCAGACCTTAACTTTGGGCGGTTCATTGAGTCCAAAGCCAAGGTAGCTGCTAGGAAACTCAGCGTTCTTGCAAAGGTCCAACAGTAGTTCACACCGGGACAGTTTTTAATGTTATACAAAGAAAAGGTCCGATCTTGTGTGGAGTACTGTAGCCACATATGGGCTGGTGCTGCAAAATGCCACATGGCAGCTTTAGACTGGTGGAAAGGCGTGCGAAGAGGCTAATTGGTGATCCAGATTTGTTTAAGTCCAATCTACAAAGCTTGATCACAGGCGTAGGGTAGCCAGCCTTTTGGTTTTTTACAGGATGCATTTTGGAGAGTGTACGCGGGAATTGCATGACTTGATTCCGCCATCTCCTTTCTACCATCGGACAACCCGTCGTACGGCGAATACCCACCCTTACGTTTTTGAAACTTCTACGGTCCGGACTAAGCGTTTCGCCTCGTCGTTTACACCGTGTACAACGAGGGACTGGAACAATTTGCCTGCTGCGGTCTTCCCATCCGATTACAATTTAGGTGTTTTCAAGGCTAGAGTGAATAGGCTCTTGATAAACTAGTGCGCCTCACCATCAACGATAGCATCGCTGCTTACCATCAGGTGGGACCGCTGTCAAGCACTAGTTTATATAAACCTTTCGAATACCGTAATTAGAGACACAATAGAAAGACAATGAGAGAGTGTTCGCTTGGGGTTTAATGAATTGAAAAAAAAAGTGTTTACTAAGAAAACTTTACTTTAATTTCAAAAAATTCTTAGACAGTATAGGAGGGGGTCTGCGGTCCTGCTAGTGTACCCGTTTTAGTATCTGAATGCGATAGTTACTAAAGCTACCTTCAGTTTCACAATTCAATCTGATGAGTTTTCTCACAACCATGTTTTTTTTTTATGACATCCACCGCCCTTGGGCGGGGCGGGAGATAGTGTCAGACTTTTACTGACTAAAAACCCACTCCTGTTCCTTCGTTGCCTTTCGTACCAGGGCCGAGTCTTCCTTTCAGAATCAGACCCTTGGCCCCAGTAGGCTTCGACCCTGCTAGGCCCCTACAGTTGCTGACATCTCCTTGAGGCGCGCGTGGAACAGCACGCGCCGTCGACGACTTGGGCTTGGTCCGGACGGTTACCGGACGGTCGGACGGCGAGCCACCCATTGCTTGCCGTCCGCAAGCCTGCGCCTACGATGGCCGGAAATCGGGATCGGAATCCCGGCGGCGATTGGGGCGTGAGGACCGTTGCCTCACACGATCGGCCGCCTCCTTTGCTAGCATTACTGCTTCGCAGAAGGAGGCGACCGCCTGCTACTCCTCCTCGCTCCGGACCATGGCCTGTACCAAGGCCCGGCGCGAGAGATCGCCGCCGCCGATCGCCCTCACGAGGACACGGCGTTGCTCTGCCCAAGCGGGACACACCTCCACCGTGTGCTCCACCGTGTCCTCCGGGTGGTCCACACAATGGTGACACCCGGGCGTTTCTTCCGCACGAATCCGGTGCAGGAACCTCCCGAACTTACCATGTCCGGTGAGGACCTGCGTCATGCGGAAGGTAAGGACGCCGTGTTGCCTTTCCAGCCACTCCTCAAAGAGGGGACTTACCGCCATAATCATGGCGTGCCCACTCACAACCATGTTGGGGTCGGCCTCTAGTCTTACTTATATATTTTTTTTTTGAACTGGAAAATCATCAAATACTCGTAACTTCGCCGGTGCATGGGGGAGTATGAGTAAGATTTTTGAAAAAAAAAAAGAACTTTAACCGTTTTTTTAGGGTTCCGTAGCCAAATGGCAAAAAACGGAACCCTTATAGATTCGTCATGTGTCTGTCTGTCCGTCCGTATGTTACAGCCACTTTTTTCCGAAACTATAAGAACTATACTGTTGAAACTTGGTAAGTAAATGTATTCTGTGAACCGCATTAAGATTTTCACACAAAAATAGAAGAAAAACAATAAATTTTGGGGGTTCCCCATACTTAGAACTGAAACTCAAAAAAATTTTTTTTCATACGTGTGGGGTATCTATAGATAGGTCTTCAAAAATGATATTGAAGTTTCTAAAATCATTTTTATTTAAACTGAATAGTTTGCGCGAGAGACACTTCCAAAGTAGTAAAATGTGTCCCCCCCCGTAACTTCTAAAATAAGAGAATGATAAAACTAAAAAAAATATATGATGTACATTACCATGCAAACTTCCACCGAAAATTGGTTTGAATGAGATCTAGTAAGTAGTTTTTTTTTAATACGTTATAAATCGTAAACCGCAATTTACCTTTCTAGTTTGTACGGAACCCTCAGTGCGCGAGTCCGACTCGCACTTGCCGAGTTTTTTTTGTTATTAAACACCGATTACCGAAATTAGAGTTGTTTTGAACGTTTTAGTGTTTTTTCCTAGCGAAGTCGGTTATTTTTTTTTGTAAAAAGTTTTTATTTTACATTTTTTGTTGTGATACACTTATAGCCAGAGTACCTATTTCACATGAAAATTCCAAATAACCCAAACACTGCTAGGATACATTGTTTTATTAAGAAGTATCCATGTCTACCTTCTATCTTCCGGCTCCATCATCAGATAAGTTCGATAGTATCTTATAGCCAAAGTGCATCTCATGACAATTCTAAGCCCAAACACGGCTAGGAATTAGGATACATTGATTTAATTACGGAGTTCCGGTGCATACCTTCCGGTTCCATCATCATCATCACATAACTCTGATGGTAGCGGGTCAGCTACGGACCTGGCCCTAGGCCTGCCGGCTGGTACGACGGCATAGTCACAGTCATCTTCATGTGATCGCTGCCCAACTACCATCTGCTCGCTGTCGTCATAACGGTACACCGTGATTGCACATTTCAGTTGGCCTCCCAGGTGTCTCAAAAGTAAGTTCACATTTGCTTATCTTATTACGCGAAAGCAACTATTCTGAGGGGCGCGGGGGGTATGTCAGTCGGTAGTCTGGCTCTTGGGAATTTAGTCGCTATGGAGCGTTTCTCTGGTGCGGACCGTGCGTTGTGCGTACGTGAGTTTTACAAAAACGGTAATTCGGCGACTGTAGCGCGTAGAAAATTCTGCAGTATTCGACATATTCGTCACTTAAATGATGCGCCTAGCACTCGTCTCATTGCAAAATGGGTTGAGAAGTTTGAAGAGACTGGGTCAACTCTGGAGAAACCAAAATCTGGGCGACCAAGAACATCAAGAACAGCCGAAAACGTGGACAGTGTTACTCAGTCTATTCGAGATGATCCAAACCTCTCGATTCGGAAGCGTGCTGTTGCTTTAAATGTGCACAGATCTTCATTATGCCGCATTTTACACAAAGATTTAAAGCTGCACCCGTACAAAATTCAGTTAGTGCAAGAACTGAAGCCTCAAGATGCTGGTCAGAGGCTTGCCTTTGTAAATCAGATGATTGAGCGCTTTCCAACGTTCACCAACATCTTGTTTTCCGATGAAGCCCATTTTCACCTGAATGGGCATGTAAACAAGCAAAATTGTCGTTACTGGAGTGCAACCAACCCAAAACAAAAACATCAGAAACCGCTACATTCACCCAAAGTCACCGTATGGGCAGCGATGTCGGCGCGAGGAATTATCGGCCCTTACTTTTTTGAAGATGGAAGGGGACGCACACTCACAGTGAATTCAGAGCGTTATGTGGAGATGTTAGACGAGTTTTTCGTACCCCAACTGCAAAACTTTCCTGGTTACAACCAAAGAACATGGTTCCAGCAGGATGGAGCAACTTCACACACGTCCAACAGATCTCTGCCTCGAGTTCGAGAAATTTTTCCGAACAAATTAATCTCCAGGCGAGGTGACATAAATTGGCCTCCACGGAGTCCCGATTTAACGCCTATGGATTTTTTCCTGTGGGGTTATGTCAAATCAAAAGTTTACGCTAATAAACCGACTTCCCTGGCACAATTAAAAGAAAATATCCGTCATGAAATGGCAGCCATCACGGAGACTACCTGCCGAGCTGTCATAGGCAATTTTAGTGCCCGACTAAATGAATGCCGAGAGCGCAACGGTTTACATTTGGACGATGTTATTTTTAAAAAATAAATTCCCAAACAGTGTACTTCAATATAAAATAAACATTTTTTCAATAAAGCTAAGACTTTTCTTTTAAAAAAAGATTTAAATGTGAACTTTCTTTTGAGACACCTTTTTTTTTTTTTTTTTTTTTTTTTTTTTTTTTTTTTTTTTTTTTTTTTTTTTGTACTATTTTCAACAATACTATTCAGAACCATTTATTTATTTGTATTGTCATAGTCTTCACCAGTTCCACTTCATCAAATGTTACTTTTTGACTGTAAATGCTTGAGTTCTTGATAAAAATTGTAAATCGGTCCATAAACGACGGAATTCTGAGGTAACAAATATAAAAAAATACAACAGAATTCAGAACCTTTTTTTGAAGTCGGTTAAAAAACCCACCTGCGTCTCTTCAGACCTGGGCCACGGTATCTCTCGAACAATCTCACACAAGACGACTATATGAGACGGCTGATTTACTGTTTAATACGATACCCATGGCTTTTGACAATCCAGGCCTCTTGAGTGGGTGTAACGAATGTCCAAAATCTACAAACAATAGCCGGGTTCACCGACGAATACGTAGGGGTTGCTCAAACTTGGTTTTCCGCATTCTGAATCTTTACAAAAAGATAATAATTATTAATAATCTTTTTGCGCTGTAATTGTTTATCAACGAGTCTCTCTTTAAATTCAAATATTACGGACGAAACATTCTTCACAAGTTTCTACCGCTTATTAAGGCAATTACAAACATCCCATCGCCACCTCTCCATCATTTATCAAATTTCATTGTAATAATTACAAGCTTCTTGGTTAATGTTAATTTTAAGAGGATCAAGTAATTCCGGCTTTTCGTAAATATTTACTGAAAAGGTGTCTATGGTTAACGGTCTAATGCTATAGGGCTGCAGTCTCCTCGATAGCGGGTAGAGAAGTGACGGTCCACCGTAGCCAGGCGGCAGCGTTGTATTTCACTGGGTACGTTGTGAGTCCAAAAATTTACTTTCTAGCTCACACACTTTTCACTCATGTTTTTGACAAACATTAACTCAAAATGGCGGTGATTAAGCACTCATAAACTGCTGTAATTAATAGTTGCCGTAAGAAATCACTTCAGTTTATATGCGCTTTAAGTTCTAGAGATTGGAGGTGTGTCGTTTTAGACGTATCTACATATCTGTGATCGCACTAATATTTTTAAAGGCGATTTGTATATATGTGTGTATGTGCATGTTTCTTACTCCTTTACACACAAACGGATTTGGATGTCCTGGAATAGTACTTCGCATACTTTTTTTTATCTCAGGAGTATTTTTCCTTGGGATATTTTTTTACTTTTACGTGGGTCATCCCGTTAGCAGAAGCTAGATAATCATAAAAATGCAGTAAAACCAATAATCATATTTCCCAGTACTGTAGTATATCATAGTATTTCCGTCCCTTCTTCCAACCCGCTACTCGCTATTATTGAGACTTCGCCTTCGAAGTGATGGCTAAAGATAAAGGGATGTTAAATTTGGTTGTTGATAACTATTGTTTATCACTTTGAGTTAGATTGTTCTGCTACTATAAACAGAGTTTTATGGGTCAATTATGTTTTTGTTATTATGTGTAGGATTTCCGGGTTGTAGATATTTTCAATCGGCTCCAAAAAAGAGGAGATTCTCAATTTGAATGAATGAGTTTTTGTTTTGATACTTTTTGTTTTGTTTTGATATCTTCGTCAATAGTTTTTATTTTGTTTGGAAGAGTAAGTACTCCAAATTTTAACTGGGTGACTTTTGGAAAGTTACAAAAGTGGCCCAGTTAAAATTTGGAGAGGATCTGATGAAGAACTTTCGAGATGGATAATGGAATGGAATGGAACTCTTCACCCCTTCATAACATACTCGTAACATCACACTGGTATGCTCCGAAAAGGTACGCAGATATATACGGTTCACCCTGGTACACCTTAGTTTCAATAATCACAAGAACCTATGTTCAAATTCCATTCTATGTTCTAATGACAAATCTCGCTCTTGGGCGGAGCGCGAGATAGTGTCAGACTTTCACTGACTAAAAACACACTCCTGTCACTTCTTTGCCTTCATCCCAGGGCCCCGGGTTTCGCTTTCACACTACCCGTGGCCCCAGTAGGCTTCGACCCTGCTGGGCCCCTACGATTTGCTGACATCTCCCTGAGGCGCCCGTGGAACAGTACGCGCCGTCGACGACTTGGGCTCAGTCCGGACGGTTACCGGACGGTCGGACGGCGAGCCACCCATTACTCGCCGTCCGCAAGCCTGTGCCTACGGTGGCCGATAATCGGGATCGGAATCCCGGCGGCGGTTGGGGCGTGAGGACCGTTGCCTCACGCGATCGGCCGCCTCCTTTGCTAGCATTACTGCTTCGCAGAAGGAGGCGACCGCCTGCCACTCCTCCTCGCTCCAGACCATGGCCTGTACCAATGCCCGGCGCGAGAGATCACTGCCGCTGATCGCCCTCACGAGGACACGGCGGTGCTCTGTCCAGGCGGGACACACCTTTAACACTTTCGAGGACGCTACCACTTGAGACTGTGTACCAAAATGACACAGTAAATGTCCATACAAATTATACGACGTATGAGTACGTAGCCTCCCATGAAAATATATTGTTTTAAAGACATCATGACACAACCGTTTTATCACGTTATCGTATAAATACGTTATGTCATTAAGAGTAAGTTAACTAGACGTGAACGGACACAACGTGTAATAACGTCTAACGTATATACATCAGGTAGTTTCACTACCTGATGTATTGCCTTGTGGGTCAAAATCTTTATCCGAACCTAATTCTCCATCATCGTCTTGGTAAGGATCCGCCTCGGTAGAGTTGTCAGAATCATCGAAAATGTTCATCAGTCTTGTTTTGCGCTTATCCATCTAAAACACATAAAATAACCCATTAAACATCAATTTCACAGAGTAAAATTATTAATTCATAGTAAAATAGTATACTGTCTGGCTAAGGAATAATACATAAATCAAATAAACTAAATACTTACGATGTTTTGTCGCGGCAAATATTACGATACGTCACGAAATGTTTAGCGAACGCGAGCGCACCCCGCTGTGACGCAGCCGCACTGAATGTAGGAGCGCGGTAGGCGCGCGCGACGCATATACACGTTGTGCGTGTGTGAGTACCGTTCCCGCCCACTGTCAACGGCACTTATTTGAAATAGTTTAAAACTTACTCTACGTGACAGTAAAGCTTCGGGTATTTTAAATGTTGTGACACAAGATACATTCAATAGGATTTTAACTTGAACGTTCATCGGAAATGTACGTTCTGTCGTAAAGTAAAAAAAATATTTGGACGTCATTGTACGTTGTGCCATATCAAAATTTCGAACGATGACGTATAATCTCGTTCTGTCCTCGAACGTGTTAACGTATGCTCCACCGTGTCCTCCGGGCGGTCCACACAATGACGGCACTCAGGCGTTTCTTTCGCACGAATTCGGTGCGGTCGAACCTCCCGAACTTACCATGACCGGTGAGGACTTGCGTCATGCGGTAGGTAAGGACGCCATGTGGTCTTTCCAGCCACTCCTCAAAGAGGGGACTTACCGCCATAATTGTGGCGTGCCCAATCACAATTAATAGGTGTAAAATAAAAAAAACTTTTTACAATAAAAAAACAACCGACTTCACTAAAAAAAAAAATTCATTCAGATTCTACTTCCTATTTAGCTTAATAATATTATGATTGTGAAAGTTAGTATATTTTTTTGTGAATTTAGGTGTTTGTTAAACAAGGTTTGGATGAAACCATACGGGCAGAACATGACCTGGGTTACAGTGTTCAACCAACAGTTGCAATAGCTAGAAGCTAGAGTCTGTACCGACATCGATAGCATTGACCAACTCAATCAGTACCCGTCGGTGTCGTGTCACTGCTCTATTTCGTATCGTATCGACATCAGCAGGCTAGTTTCACGCGTCGCTGGTGCAGGGGCATCAAGGAGCTCCAGTACAATTGTGTCCTGTCAGTACAATATCTAATGGATAAGTGAGCAGTGGTGGCCCAGTGAAAAAATCCCTGACTTACGAGTGGTAGGTCGCGGGTTCAAATCCAGCCAGGCGCATTACTTTGTGTAATTTATTTCATCACCACTGCTCTCAAAACGGTGAAGGAAAACGTCGTGAGGAAATCGACATGCCCTAGAACCAAAAATTTGAAGACATGTGACATCCAATGATCCAATCCAATCTGCCCTGGGTCCGCGTGGTGGATTACGGCCCATTCCCTCTTCTAGAGAGTAGGCCTGAGTTCCAGCAGTGGGAAAATTATAAGGCTACTATGCTATGCTAAGTAAAGAAATATAATAATTGAAAGAACTGCACACCTGTTAAGGGTCACTCACTGCAGTAGATCACTACGTAACGCAAAGAAATACTTCTCGCTTCGCGTTTACGACCTGAAAGTGAATAGTTTTTTCTTTAACAAAAATATTAGGTAAAGTAAATTTCTCGACTGTCCTCTTGAGCCACGTTTAGGTAATTCTTCCATTAATTACTTAGGTTCGGCCTTTATGTTGTTTTTTCAATAAGCCCAGTAGTGTTTACAAATGTTTTCTACTTTATGTTGTCCCAAGAGTGCCATCTTAGGTACATTTAGTGAGACTAACTTCTAAATTCCAATTAGATTGTGTGCTACAACTAGGCTCCACCTCTAATCAACAACACTTGTTGCTTGTTATTTATTGAGATATGAGGGTCTGTTTTTCAGTTTTCATAACCACTCGACTGGAGGGAATACAAATGGAATAAGGGCCTAAAATTGCCTGCATGAGTCTTCATTTTTGTTAAATAGAATTCGTATCATACGAATGCGTCTCCTTCCTGCCGGAGGCTCTACGCGGGGATCGTGCAGTCTATGGCCCTTTATAGAGCGCCGATGTGGGCACCGTCGCGTCGTTGTGGAAGTGGCCGGTGGCCAAGCTGAACGGGTCCCAGAGGGTCATGGACATCCGGCACGGTCCACGACGTAGCGGCGAGTCTAACATAAGTGTGGTTTCAGTCAGTAAACGTCTGACACGCCCTTGCGCTCCATCTCAGAGCGAGAGAAGTTTATTAAAGTTAATGATTAAACCTTGACAAAAAAAAGGATGAGAGTCCTGAAATTCAGTGTTGAAGCCTTATTTGAAGTTTTGAACAGTTGAAAAGTATATCTAAGTCCGTAGTGTTTTATCAACCATAGATCACAAAATCACATAAGGCTCGATAAAATGTTAAAAGCGGCTATAAACAGCACAATCTTGAAGTTTCAACATTTTATTATAGAAACTACATTAAGTGTTACTATCACAAGCAGTAAAACATGTAAAAATATAAATGTCTTATCTTACACGAAAGCGAATCATTTTTAACACACGGTGCTTACAAAATATTCTTGTTTTCTTTGTGGGTAAATCACGAACTGCAGTGGCCAATCTGGAAATCTCTGAACCAACTGCGGGCTCAGGTTGGCCGCTGCAGAGATAACCTGGCCAAATGGGGAATTCTTGATCCATCGCAAATACAGTGCCAGTGTGGAGCCCCTTCCCAGGATATTTATTTTATTTTATTTTATTTTATTTTATTAGGAAAACATACAGTGTATTCATACAGAGTAGAAACAGATATAAACAACTGAATACCATTTACATGTTTCCGCATTTAAACATCTAGAAAGCTTGTTATCAATCTTTAGTGATATAACAGGTAATGTAAATAACCTAATATTAAGCAAAATTTAAAAATTTAAAAAAGTGAAATTTGGGGTAAGTATATTTAATAACTAAATTATGTTGAAGTCAGAGAACCAAACCATGATTTCGTTAATGTTCTGTTGAAAACGCGTGGCTTTGAATTAAACAAATCCAGTTCAGGAAAGTCAACAAGTTTATTAAATTCTCTAGCGGACCTCACAAAAAATGAATTCTGCCTGTAGTTTGAAGAACTCTGAGGCACGTCCACACATGCTTTACGTCTCGTCATTCTATTCGGGACTTTAAGTTTAACTCGAGATAGTAAATCCGGTGAGTCAATGTGATTCTGCGCGATTTTAACAAGGCACGCAATATCCGAAAACTTTCTTCTTTGGTACAATGGTAATATGCGTCACCTCCTTTCTTGCCCAGCTTGCACAACTACCTGCACTTTCCACGACTTATGCGAGGCCAAATTCAGAGCGGTCCAGGTGGCTAAATATTGGTCGGACCAAATTTGAGTCCAATCGACACGAAAGAAGAAGAAGAATATATAGTAGGTAGGTTAACAAAATCTTAGCTTGTTTATGTGGTTTTATCGCAAACTCGCCGATGGCCAACATGATATTTCGCCGGAACATACGTTCGACATAATACTGCTCTGAAATGTGACGATAATATTGAATTCCATTTTACGGTCTGAGGTAGTTACAGAATAAAAACAGAAAGAATAATCAATTTTAATTATAAACATTTAATAGCGTTATAGTGGTCCGTCTATCCAAGGAGTATCGGGTTGCCCAGTAACTGGTTTGTAGAGGTCTGTTGCTCCATGTTAAATCGGCTGGTAAAAGATCGACCGCATTCCGTAACACTGAAAGCCGACCCCAAGCTAGTTGGGAAAATGCTAGGGAGATAATGAGTAGGATATAATGTTAAGTGTTTTTCAAAAGTGTGTGTTGTCGAAGTAAGTTCTGTCGAACTAATGCTAGTCGTTCCGTAGTTGTTCCGTATGGTGTCCGGACGTAAAGAATAACACCATCCCATATCTTCCCGAGGGTGTCGTGACTAAGGGACATACCAGAGAATGGGCAGCAGCATCCTCTGCGCATTACAACAACCAAACTGCGATCGCTAACCCGTTTGCCAAGCGTGGGGATTATGGCAACCCCCCCCCCCCCAAATGAAAAGCATGCGACGCTTGGGGGAGGCCTATGTCCAGCAGTGGACGTCTTTCGGCTGAAATGATGATGATGATGATGATGATGCTAGTCGAACATAATGTTGTCGTAGGAATGAGTAGTCGAACTATTGTTTTTCAAAATTGGGCCTGTATCGAAATAATTAACTGTCGAAATTCAGAATGGAACTCTTAGAATCCGCTAAGATTATGGTTAGCAAGTCTAAAAACTAGACAGCATTTATTTAGTAGTATTTATGAACTATGTAGGTCACATAAAGCTTAGGTAGAACAAATAAAATTGAGAAGATTGCTCGCACGTGAACCCGAAGGCTATAGTTAGCAGAATATAAAATCTGGTTATCAATTCCCGAAGCAGTTATTATAGAGAAATAGAAAGTATATTGCTTGCTGGTAAAAACGCCATATTTTTATGGTGATAAATTTTATTGCGGAATAAAAAGGGTTTACAGTTTAATGTTCGTTTGGTTTCATGGCAGAAAGATATTTATTTTTAAATTATATTCTATACTCGTTTTTATTACTCGATTGTTTTATGGATTTCCTTGAATGTGAAGGCTGAGATTTTATGTATGTTTTTCTATTTACTTTAGTTATGAAGATGGCAGATGTGCTCGATATTTTGACAAAAAATAATAAATAATCAAATAAAAAGTTTGCTTTTATTTTTGTCAGAGGATAAGTATTGTCATGCGATGTGGTAATGCCGCCAGTCTATTTCGCACATTATCGATGCGACAGCGATGAAGGGTTTCCGAAGCAATATTTTGTTTTATTTTTAGACTTTGTTTTTAGTGTATAATAGTAACAATACAATTAAGCTGTTGATCCCCGCACGAACGCCGGCTTTCGGGCGCCATTGTCTTACTATTGTGTCTCTAATTACACTACTCAACGAGTTAATAGAACTAAAATTGTGTAGATTGTATACAGTTTTAACAATGTTAACAAATATATCGAATAAAAGGTAAAAAGTTGGTTACTAGTAGATGTAGGTACAACCAACTGAAAAACATAATGACATTGTAGGATTATAGAAGGACATTAAAAGAAAAAATACAAAATTAGTTCTAACATTGATTGAACGCGATTTCTACAAAAGCAAAAGATACGATACATTTTAAAAAAACACCGCCAGTGGGTTTACGAGCTGTACAGTGTGAGTTACAGCTTGCGTGTCGCCCTACGTCTCCCACGACTCGGCTTTTTCACTCCCGATGACATTTCCAATCACGTAAAATATTCCCTGAAGTTAGCCAAAAAATATTCGTGAAACGAAAACGTTGTAGAAGTGAAATGGGCCAGTAAATAAGACGGCGCCATAAAGCGAGTGTAAATGGTGCCACAACGGGGCCATCAGCGGTAGGTAATCAAGCGATTCGGCTACCACTTCAGGCGAGGCGCGGCCGCAACTAGAGTTATTGCTGTCTGTGATGCCTGGCCATGTTCAACACCTCGTGCTTTTTCATAATTTATTTTTAAGTTTTAATTTAATTTTATATTAAAATCTTATTTTCATGAATTATAAGAGCTCTCTGCTATTGTAATGTATACTCCAACCATGGGCCTTATATAATGTTCTCGAGATTAGGAGACCAGGAGCCCTATTGTACAGGTTTTATCTAGTAAGGGCTTCTGTCTCCCGTTTGCAAAGTTCTTATAAACTGAAGAGTGAATAGGTTACTTCTAGGCAAGCAAGCTAAATCATCGGCTATATCATCGCTTACCATCAGATACGCGAGCCTATCAATAATAATAATAATAACATTACAAAGTACAAATGTTAGTATGTATGGAAGAAAATAAATAAATGTATTATTATTATATCGAAAGAAATAAGCGCTACTTAGGTATTAAAGTTACTCACAGGGTATTCCTTATTTTTCACTTTGCTGGCACTGGTAAATAAATATTTTGCCGGCGCGAAGCATCGTCACATCTACGGCGTCATCGGTGGTAGCGCAGAGGTCACATTAGCTGCATGTTTTGGGGCAAAGAGGGCAGGATAGAAGGTAGAACATCTACACCTTGCTGCAGTTCCATCGGGTCACTTTCACTCTCTGAAAAGTAACTTTGTTTTTCTCTTTGTACGGTTTAGGCTTGTATTTAGATTGGATTTATGTCGTATTCTGGGTACTATATTTAGAATTTTCGTTGATGAGTGTTGTCAGTATCCTAGACGGGTGTCAACAAAATTATACTCTACGTTTTTTGTTTTAGACACTTGATGTTTTTTGTATACGTAAATAAATGTAAATTTCAACAGCAGCTCTCGCTAGTACGGGTACAGCTATTTAAAATTTGGGCCGAGATCGAAGGGAACCCCTTGTTAAAAATAATCTTGTTAAAAAAAGCTTAATGTAATTTAATTATTAACCGATAAAAGGTGCCTCATCATATTATTAAAAAACTTTAAAAATACATTTTATAAGAGGACTCCAAAATTAATGGGACCTTTTTAATAAGCCAATGAACCGACACGAATCATAATAGGCTTAGTCCTATCGAGCCGACAGGTCGTTGTAAAAATATTCTGCCTTTGAAAATAATCAGTAAATTATGTCGGAAAATATTATCCATTAATAAGCTTCTTGAAATAGTAACCAAAGTAATATTAGATTGATAATTTGAGGGTTTTTTTTTAAGACAAGTTTTGGTATTTTTTTTTAATTGTTGATAGGTTCGCGCTTAACCGCTATTTCAGCTGATGGAAAGCGACGATTCGAAAGAAAAAAGAGGGAAGGTTTTTGAGTCTCCAGGTGATAATGGACTGCTGCGAGATTGGAGTGCAGACCTCGAATATTGCTGAGGTGCACTTTAAGTGAGAGGGAGTGCAGCCGCTGTTTAACTTTTATCTTTTTCAACCTTGGCATATTGAGAGGTAGGAGAGGAGAAGGAAGTGAAATGGAGTCCCATGCTGCCAACCTTCAGTCACGCACTGGCAGAACAGCATCATTGGGATACTAGTCTGGAGACTGCGGGGACGCCCGAGCTCCCCCGAAAATGACCATCTCTCATCTGGTCGCCAACCAGCACGATGGTGCATTCCGGGATTTTTCGTCAGTTGGTGGGGCAGCCTTTCATGTGTGGCTGGCACATTACTTGGGTCCACAAATAACTGCGGTCGGCCAGCGGTGCACGGTGCCTCGGATCCCGCTACCCTCTGTGAATAGTCTCCCGATACGTCAATACCAGCGCGAGTCCGGCTGGTTTGCATACATAGAAACCGCCACTTCGACCCAACTCCTCTAAATTGGCTACACTGGGCATCGTACCGGAACACGGCTAGGCAGTTTGGCGGTACGATTTTGCCCAGTGGGTGGTCACAAGCCGTCGGTCGAAACCTACCACCAGTTAGTGTCACCTGATTGGCACCACCGGGGACCACGTGTAGGGCCAGCTATGGGTATTCTCCTACGGACGCGGATGACTCAGCCTCCAAAATATGTTAGTATCACTTATTTCTATGTTAGTTCAGAAGTTCAATATTATTACACTCAAAATTTGATATTTTTATCATAAAACAAATTACATATTAAGTCACTGTCACTAAATTAAAATTTCATAGAATATAAAAAACTTTTTACAAAAAAAAATACAACCGACTTCAAAGTAAAAAAAAACACTGAAAAGTGCAAAATAACTTTAATTTCGAAAGTCGGTGTTTCTATAATAGTTTTGTCTCTTCGTTATTTAACACCGACTTCCGAAATTAAAGTTATTTTGCACTTTTCAGTGTTTTTTTTTACTTTGAAGTCGGTTGTATTTTTTTTTGTAAAAAGTTTTTTATTTTACACTTTTTAGTTAATGGTACCACCACTAAAAAGTAGGTACCCCTCAGCCAAACTTAAATACCTTATAGCCAGAGTGCTTCTCATGACAATTCTAATAATCCCAAACACGGTTAGATTACATTAATTTATTACAGAGTTCCGGTGCCTAACTTCAGGCTTCATCATCAGATCAGTTCGATATATTCCCCCTCTACTTTCAGGCAGTCATCGACTACACGTATAAACAAAGCAATTTTACTTGTTACGACGGTTCTGCTGTGATCTTATGAGGAGTTCTGTTCCATATCTTCGAAGTTTATGATCAGATCATAACAATATTTCTATGGGACCAACTCGGAAGCATAACCTTTCAATCAAAAAAAAATTTTCAAAATCGGTCCACAATTGACCGAGAAATCGGTGAACATACATAAAAAATAAAAATAAAAAACATACATTCAACCGAACATATAACCTCCTCCTTTTTGAAGTCGGTTAAAAAATTTAAAATGTTACTAAATTAAATGTCATGGAAAAAGAATCAAAATTTCATAGAATACAACTTATATTATTATTAATTATAGTATTGTTTCGGTACATAACACGTTTCACAAAGCTTTCAAAATTAGTGTATGATATCGAACAGTAGAAATATCTCTACAACAGGATTCGTAATTCTCCGAAATGGGATTTACTACTCAGCAACTAATATGAATGTTTGCCCTGGGGCGATGATAATTAGGCAGCTTGTTCCATGAGTTAACACAGCTAATGCTTATTATATAGGTAAATTAATTACGGGGAACAAACATGATTTGGTATACCTCGTATTATACTCGTAGCGGTAATGTAGCAACATTACCGCTACGAGTATAATACGAGGTAGGCTAGCAAGCCTAGGTGTCATTCTCTGTCAGGCTCTTCCTGACCAGTCTATCATCAACTTGAGCGTGGTTTAAAAGCGTGTTGGTTCATCCAACGCATTTCTGATAAAGAGACAACTCGAAAAAAGAGAGATAACACCTGAACGCTCTGTTGGCAAATGGTAATACCGTCATTCACTCGAATATTTCACGAAACTTGTTCCAGGAAATACGTGTTTTTTCTAAATATCGAATGAAATGTGATTCTATAGTTATATTTTCCTTATTTATTTTTTTGATTTGATTTGATATCATTAGTTTATTTCAAGGCGTTGATAATAGAGTTCCGTAATAATAATTCTTCAGTCTGAATTTTGACCACACCACTAACCACCCTGACCCTGACTGCTATCCCAATTTGACGACCTCCTTCATAGCCGGAATGTTGGAGGTTGTGGGTTCGATTCCCACCCAAGACAAATGTTTGTGTGATGGGTACGATTAATTGTTCTGTGTCTTGGTGAAATTTATCTATAATATGTATTTATTTAGAAATATATAAGTATGTTTATTAGTTGTCTAGTACTCATAGCACAAGCTCTGCTTAGTTTGGGACGTTGCGATAGATGGCGTTGTGTGAAAGTTGTGGAATATTATTATTCATTTCAATAATGGTTGCAGATTCCAGTGAAGACTAGTTACTAAAAACACATAGAAAGTGCACTGCAATGTTTTGCGCGTATAAGAATAAATAAACAACATACCTACTCAATACATTTTACGTCGAGTCCGTGTCCTGGCCAGATCTTAGAATGGATCACTTCATGATGTGACCGGCGATTTCATGAAATGGCTGCATTTCATTATACACCCTACTAAAACTGGCCAAATCGTTTAAACATTAACGTTTGATGATATGTCAATCCACGTTTGGCTTTATCATTGATGTAAAATGTCCATGATAACAAAAGGTCTAAATAAAGTAGGAAATTATTTATAGCTTATGGTTGCTTTATGTTCTTGCAAGAACAAACACAAGCTTAAAATAAAAATAAAAAATCTATATACGAGTGTATGGGCTGCATTCAAATAAAAAGCAAATTGCAATTAAAATCGTATGTTTGTTGCTGGCAAAACTATACCACAGCTGCATTCAAACTGCCAATTGACTGCAGTCAATCAGCAGTTAAAAGTAATAGGTTCGGGCCTGCAGGCCTATTAGTTATATCAAATAACGCAGCTGTGTGTTGTAATTATATTTTTTTGCATTTTTATGTTCCATTTGAAAATTATTATTCACTTTTAATAAAGGATCTGCCGTCATATTATGTTCCAAAAATAAAATGGAATCATTACTAGAGGTGCTGATTCCGCTTTATTTTCTGGTACCTATATTTAACCATATCATGAAATAATTTTGCTTAGGTACATATATTATCGTTAAGAGCGGCGAACTCGAGGTACATTTTCATACAACCGCTCTTACGTGATTATGATGTTATACATATATTTCTCCAGATATTTTGGATATACAGATATCTTGTGGATATTATCTAGGCTTCTTTGAAAATCAAAATATAAATTTGTGTAAAACCAATCCAGTAAAAACCACTGAAAATCTGATATTTTACGTGAACTTTGGCCCTCCATACCATACTCATATATTGAAAATATATAAAAAAAGTACATCCATAGGAGAAAAATGAATGACGATTAAACCCGTATTTCCTTTAACAAAGTTTGTGAAATACTCGAGTTAATCACAGAATTACCGAATGCTAACAGAGTTTTCAGGCGTTATTTCTCTTTTTTCGCGTTGCCTCTTCGTCAAACATCGCTTTGGATTGCGTTAGATGAAGCAACAAGCTTTTAAACCATGCTCGATGTTGATGATAGGCGAGTGGAAAAGGACCCTCTAAAATGCAGTGTTTATTGATTTGACTACTAGGGTGGGGTGAAAAGTTCTCGACCTGATCCAGAGATAGTACTCCAATGAGCAAAATTTTGTTGTTTCTGCCAGGGTGTACTTTTAATTGGTTCGTATGTGAAGTATCAACATGTTCTCCCAAGTAGTTTGTGTGCAAGAATTGTTACAGTAAAATTCTTGCGTGTTATTTGTGAAAATGGATAAACTTGAATATCGTGCGGTAGTCAAGTTCTTCGTTTTAGATAGATTTTGGGGTTACCAACCGAAATTTATCCAAAGTTGACACAAGTTTACGGGGACTCTGCTCCTTCTATGTCAACCGTCAAAAAGTGGTCATACATCCCTCGAAGATGACCCACGTGAAGGAAGGCCGAAACTACATCGGAAACTATCGACAAAGTGCATCATATCGTGTTGGATGATAGATAAATGAAAATGAATGAGATAGCTGAGAGTGTGGAGATCTCAGACAAATGGGCGCGAAACATTTTGCAAAAAGAAATAGGGATGCGAAACCTTTGTGCAAGATGGGTGCCGCATTTGCTGAATGCCGACCAAAAACAAATGCGAAAACGATTTTCGCTTCAATCTTTGGACCGTTTCGAAAGGTATCCGACCGGTTTTGTGCAGCGATTTGTAACAATGGACGAGAAATACGCAAAAATTGAAACAGCAGTCAAAGCAGTGGGTGGAAGCCGGTGCTGCAGCGCCAAAGAAAGCGAAAACGATCGCACTTGCTTGAGAGGTCATTGCCAGTGTGTTATGGGATTCGAAAAGGATGCTTCCCTGATAATTGCCTGCAGTTTACTTTGTAAAAGAGAGAACGATTACAGACTCTAATACTACAACCTTTTTGACTAGCTATATGCCAAAATTCGCCAGAAGAGACCAGGCTTGAAAAAGAAGAAAATCATCTTTCTTCAGGACAGCGCACCTGTGCGCAAGGGAGCGTTGGTTATGGGAAAACTGCGGGATTTGGAGTTGCTCGGCCATCCTCCATATTTTCCTAATTTGGCATCATCAGACTTCTATCTGTTTTCAAACTTAAAGAAATTTCTTTCTGGGAAGCGCTTAACATCAAATGAAAAAGTTGAGAGGGCCGTAGAGGACTATTTTCATAACCTTCCAGAATCACACTTCTGGGAAGGAATAGTGAAGTTGGAGAAACGCTGGACCAAGTGTATTGAAGTTAAGAGAGATTATGTAGAAAAACAAAATCACTTTTAAACTGCTTTCACTATCAGGTCGAGAACTTTTCACCCTCGTATCATGATGTGGTCAGCGAGCAAGGTTTTAGGAATATCGTGAAATGCTACTATTTCATGAAATGGTCGGTCATATCATGAAGTGATCAATTCTAATTCGACCAATTTGGAACCATGCACTAGCTTCTGACGTTTTATAAGTGCCCAGGCCTAGGCCTATGTGAAATAAAAATATTTTTGATTTTTGATTTGGTAAGATCCGCCTACGACATCCGCCCCGCATGTGCGTGAGGTCACTTTGCGATCTCTCGTGATCACATAATTTGTTCACCTCAAGTACCCTTTTTCATTCATCACATGAGATGGATAGATATGTGTCGTGAATGTCTAAGGTTTTGTGAGAAGATGGATAAAAAAATAAGTAAACATTGTTTCATTTGTTTTGTGGGATATATTATTTTAGTGATAATGTATATGTATTTTCTTTTTATTCTTTTTTTTTTTTTTTTTTTTTTTTTAATTGATATAAACCAGCGCTTGACTGCGATCCCACCTGATGGTAAGCAGTGATGCAATCATTGATGGTGAGGCGCACTAGTTTATCAAGAGCCTATTCACTCTAGCCTTGAAGACACCTAAATTATAGTTGGACGGGAAGATCGTAGCAGGCAAATTGTTCCAGTCCTTCGATGTACGCGGTATAAACGACGAAGCGAAACGCTTAGTCCGGACCGTTGAAGTTTCAACAACGTAAGGGTGGATACTCGCCGTACGTCGGGTTGTCCGATGGTAGAAAGGAGATGGCGGAATCAAGTCATGCAATTCCCGCGCACACTCTCCAAAATGCAACCTGTAAAATACCGATAGGCTGGCTACCCTGCGCCTGTGCTCGAGGCTTTGTAGATTGGACTTAACCAAATCTGGATCCCCAATTAGCCTCTTCGCACGCCTTTCCACTGAGTCCAGAGCTGCTAGATGGCATTTTGCAGCACCAGCCCATATGTGACTGCAGTACTCCACACACGATCGGACCTGTGCTTTGTATAACATTAGAAGCTGTCCCGGTGTGAAGTACCGTCGGACCTTTGCAAGAACGCCTAGTTTTCCAGCAGCTACCTTGGCTTTGGACTCAATGAACCGCCCAAAATTGAGGTCTGAGGAAATTTCAACTCCCAAGAGCTGAAGGCGGTCGGTGCACTCCAGGGATACATTCCGAAAAGCAGGAGCCAAGGTGAACGGGCTCCTTTTGGCGGTGAACAGACACGCTTGTGTTTTGGCGGCGTTGAATTCTACTAGATTGGTTTCGCCCCACTTGGAGACTGCCTGAAGTGAGACATTCGTGCGCTCTACCATAGCCTCTCGTTCGGACCGGATTAGTTCCTTACTAGCCCGAGCACCTGGAAGGTATCTCTCTACAACTGTGCTATCATCTGCATACCCATAGATACCGGGTATCAGCAGATCGTTAATATGCAGCAGGAAAAGAGTTGCAGAGAGAACTGACCCCTGAGGAACTCCGGCATTAGTGGCCATGGGCTCTGATGAGCATCCATCGACAACAACTCGGAGAGACCGTTCACTCAGGAAGTCTTTTACCCAGTTAATCAGACCAGGGGAAATACCGTACGCTGGAAGCTTACTCAGAAGGCTGGCATGCCATACCCTGTCGAAGGCCTTCGAGACGTCTAAGGAGACAGCAATCGCTTCTCCATTCTTCTCGAGGGCCTCGCCCCACATGTGAGTGGTATACACTAGTAGGTCCCCAGTAGACCGATTGTGGCGAAACCCGTACTGTCGGTCACTGAGGAGATCGTTACCTTCCAGGTATGCCAAGAGGCGCGAGTTCAATACACGCTCCATAATCTTGCAGAGTATGGAGGTTATTGAAATCGGCCGATAGTTAGCAGGATCGGCACGACTGCCCTTTTTGGGCACAGGTTGCACGTTGGCAAGCTTCCAGGACTTGGGCACTATACCAGTCCTAAATGAGAGGCGGTACAAGCGCGTCAATACAGGAGACAACTCGGGCGCACATGCCTTGAGAACTATTGCTGGTACACCATCTGGTCCACTAGCTTTATTCACGTCTAGGCGACACAGTGCTCTCAATACTTCTTTATTTCTTATGCGAACCTCAGGCATCGAGGTGTTGCAGTGGGGTAGAGTCGGTGGAGTAGCACTGCTAGTATCAAGACGAGAATTATGGGCGAAGAGAGATGCAAAGAGACCTGCTTTCTCTCTCGCCGAGTGAGCCAGTGTTCCATCAGGCTTAACCAGCGGAGGCAATGTGGGCCTACAGAAGTTCGCTTCGACCGATTTGGCAAGGGACCAGAACGCTCTGCTACCGGACGGCTGTGCAGAGAGCTTTGTGCCAATATGAGTAATGCGGTCGAACCGAGCCTTCTTTAGTGCCTTTTTGTAGGACTTGGCAGCATGGTTGAAAGCTCTCTTCTTTGAGCTCAGATCCGGAGCTTTGCGGTCACGAGCGTCAACCCAGGCGAGAAACGCCGAATGCTTACGCTCTTCAGCTTGAACGCAATCGGCGTTGAACCATGGGTGAGCTGAGCCTCCAACGGGTACGTCTCTATAAGGGATGAAAAACTCCATAGCTTGACGTATCACATCGGATATAGCATCCGCACAGCTCGACGGACTCTCAGAAGAGAAGCAGACCTGCTGCCAAGGATAAGATGCAAAGAAATGCCGCATCTCATCCCAATCTGCTGACCTGTAACGCCACATTCGCCGTTTACCGCGTGAGTCGCAGTCAGGTGGGGAGAAGGACGAAACAGACTTCACCAGACAGTGATCTGAAGTTCCAAGTGGTGAGGAAACTGTTACGATACATCTGTCCGGATCGGTGGTCAGCAGAAGGTCCAGACAATTGGCAGTATGACCATCTACATCAGGCACCCTAGTCGCTTGCTTGACCAGCTGGGAAAGGCCCATCGATATTGCAAAGTTTCGCGCTTCTCTCCCAGCGTGGTCGGTCCTCTGGTATGGGAACAGCCAGTCTTGGTGGCAGGCGTTAAAGTCCCCCAGAGCGACGAGCTGCGCATCAGGGTGCCGTTGCAGAGCCTTATCGGCAGCCTCACTGAGGTGGTCGAACAACCGAGTCGTCTCCTGATCACCGCTGTGCGAACGGTAGACACAGGCATAAACAATTTTGTCCGTACCAGTGTCCACCAACAGCCACAGCGTAGATAAATTAGGGTCTTCAAGGTGACGGAGACGCTGGCAGCAGATGTCATTACGGACGTACACACAGACCCCGGCACGCTGCAGGAAATGATGCTCCAGTGAGTATCCCGGGTAGTTGAGGTACGCCGTATCTGACGGACATCTAATTTGGGTCTCCGTCAAGAAAAGCAAGTGTGGCTTGTCAGTCTCAAGATGGTGGTGGACCGCAACGAGATTGGAGTGCAGCCCTCTAATATTTGAGAACTGCACTTGAAATGAGAGGACGTGCATCCGCTGTTGACACAACTTGCCTTTCTTTTTACCTTTCATGGTTTTTGTGGAGTGAATAGGAGAGATGGAAGATGGCGGTTGAGCGAGGTGATGCGATGTTGAACCCAACAACACAACCAGAGTTGCTGTGCCAATGGAGGGTTGATCTGGAGACTGCGGGGACGCCCGAACCCCCCCAGGGATCGCCATCGGGTCCTCTCGCCCGGTCGCCAACCGGCACGATGGGGCCACCCTGGGATTTTTCGCAGTTGGCGGGGCAGCCTTTCGTGTGTGGCTGGCACACTACTTGGGCCCCCATCTACCTACGGTCGGCCAGCGGAGCACCGTGCTTCGGATCCCGCTACCCTCCACGATCAAACGTCCGACACAACAACAGCTGGCGCATCATACCCGGTATACGTCACAACACAACTGCTCAGACCCATCTTCCATCATACGGCTTCATCAGACATCACGCCGGAACACGACGGATCGCTTGGCGGCATGGCTTTGTCTGATGGGTGGTAACCTTTAAGCCGGCAGCCGATGCTATGGCCTACCACCGTCTTTACTGCTCGTTTAGCACTACCCAGGGGACACGTGTAGGGTGTTCATAACTAAGTAAATCCTACGGACGCAAGCAGTTCATCCCCCAACTATATATATATTCTTCAATGTGTTATTATTGTTTTTATTTAATTTTTTTTTTTTAGTTTGTAAGTTTCTACTGTACAACGCCTTGGACATCCTCCGTAACGTTGTACAAGTGCTTGTAAATAAATAAATAAATAATTAAATTAATGTCTTAATTTCGGTTTATAATAACAGTCTAAAATTACTGGATTTTAACATGTAAACAAACAAACAAAAATGTACCAACATATAACAAACCATGATACAAGAGCATTTTCCTATTCCTCCAAAGTAAATAATTTTACGTAAAAAAGGCATGACACATGAAATTCCCTCAATCTGTTCAGTGCACAGTGACGTCACGCCAATGAAGCGATCAATCAAATTCCGCCGTAATCTAGTCATACTTCCATATGACGGAGATTGCACGCATCTGCGACTGGCGAACATAAAGACGGGTTCAGACTAGCGCGAGTAGAGCTGCGTTTTATTGTCGCAATCATTTCACATTTATCGGCCACGTGATTGGTCGACGCGGGTGACACACTTCGCTAGAAAGCGACAGCATTCAGAAGATCAATCTATACCTTATGAGAATGTGTGCACTGACAGAGATGTGATGGTCTCGATACTGTTATCTCTTGCTTAAAATAAAAAAAAAAAACAATAAATTAAAAACATAAACATTACTACAAATTAAAATCCTTATATGCATTCAAAAAATTAAAATCCCAATTTTCAATAAATAAGTTCCAAAATTTATTTTACTGACTAAAATCACACCTATGTTCCTTCTTTGCCCTTTGCGTTCCAGGACCACGGGTTTTCCTTTTGGAAGACAACCCATGGCCCCAGTAGACTTCGGCCCTGATGGGCCTCAATGGTTTTGTTGACATCTCTTTGAGGTGCGCGTGGCACACTACGCGCTGTCGACGACTTGGGCTCGGTCCGGACGGTTATCGGACGGCCAGACGGCGAGCTGCCCATTGCTCGTCGTCCGCAACTTCACGACAAATATCCTGTTTTAGAACTTTACAGTAGGTAGGTACACGTAAGAGTCACAATTAATTTTGAAATAATAATGAAGTACGAGTATCTACCTATTTCTCAGATGCAGTACTTTTTTCACTTTTTAACCGACTTCAAAAAGAAGGAGGTTCTATGTTCGGCTGAATGTATTTTTTTTTATGTATGTTTACCGATTTCTCGGTCAATTGTGGATCAATTTTGAAAATTATTTTTTGATTGAAAGGTTATGCTTCCAAGTTAGTCCCATAGAAATATTGTTATGATCTGATCGTGAACTTCGATGATATGGAACGGAACTCCTCATAGGATCACAGCAGTACTGCCGTAACAAGTAAAAGTGCTTTGTTTATTAATATGTGTGGTCGATGACAGACTAAAAGAAGAGGAGGAGGGGATATATCGAACTGACCTGATGATGAAGCCGGAAGGTAGGCACCGGAACTCAGTAATAAATCAATGTAATATAACCGTGTTTAGGATCATTAGAATTGTCATGAGATGCACTCTGGCTATAAGGTACCATTGAGCTAATCTGATGATGAAAGGTAGGCACGAAAACTCCGTAATGAAACAATGTATCCTAGCCGTGGCTTGACTTATTGGAATTGTCATGTAGTTTTAATCATTAAATTCTATAGGTACCTTACTCTAGAATTAGTATATTATTTAAGTTTGCCTGACAAAAACATTTTACAAAAAAAATTTAACCGACTTCAATGTAAAAAAAAACTAAAAAGTGCAAAATAACCTTAATTTCGGAAGTCGGTATTAAATATCGATGAGACAAAACTATTACAGAAACACTTCGGTGTTTCTGTAATAGTTCCGAAATTAAAGTTATTTTGCACTTTTTAGTGTTTTTTTACATTGAAGTCGGTTGAATTTTTCTTTGTAAAATGTTTTAAATCAAACCAGTAAGGAAAAAGCCCATTCATTACAAAATGTTCACCTAGCCTCGCATAATGATGTGCGCTCGCTTCGAATCACGCTTATACCGACTTCGGCTTCAATTGTAAATAAACTGCACTGTATCGGTCGATCATTTGATTTTCAGCGTTTTCCAGCAACCAGTTTTATTGACACTGTGTTCCCTCATATAGTGTGAGAATCATTCACTAGGTGAACACGGTGTCGAAAATTCATTGGCATGTGTTTGTGAGGTATAACGAGCGAGTCGTGTGTCGGTGTCCTAATTTCGTCGTTACCAATAAAGGCAATTTGATGGCAAATGGAACTGATGGGTAGTCGTTATAAGTCTGCGAGGGATTCGGGGAGACGAATTGTTTGTGATTTGTGTATTTTTTTTTATAAACGCTTCAGCGATCAGCAATAATGAAAGAGAAGGCAGTGAATGATCGCGTGAGGGTTGATAGGTTAGAATGGAAGAAGAAAATGTGTTGCGCCGACGACACGTAACGTTTTTCAGCACGCAGGAAGGCAATGTTGACGCGCACAATCATACCCATCCAAATCATTTGAAAAAAATCGTTATTTTGCCGTAATCATCAGCCTAATTTATTAGGTTGTTTTTGAAAGCTCGGATTGATGGCTTTCATACTATCGTGAGAAAGAGGGTGGCCTTATTGTTGCATCGTGTACGAGCAAGCTCTAACAGCATTTGCAATTTGCATCAGCAAATGCCATTTACAATGTGAATTTTAGTATTTGTAGACTACCTTAATTGTAGTTATGGTAGTCTGCAAACACTAAAATTGAGCTAAAATACCTATGAAATGGTCGTTTTATGAAACTGCAAATTTTGAACTGTAATATTTTCAGATTGACTTTATATTTAAGGCATGTTTTATAATTAGTTATTTATTTGTGGTTTATTCTTTTTCAAAAACTGCTACTACATTAGTTTAGATAAAACAACATAATTGTGTTGGTAGAAATAGCATAGGTACAACTCTGAGTCTACATTTTCTTCATAAGTGTAGATATACACACTTAATTATATCCCTGCAACGTTCTAACAAACATAGTGTTCAGTAAATCCCAGCTATAACTGAGAGCAAGCCATATTAACCTGTACGTGCTGGGGCTGCGCAGCGCTGCGGGGTTAAATGGGTGCCTGCAATGCAATAAGCAGCTGTGTGGAGTAAACGGGCGCATGTTGTTGTGTCATCAGTGCTGTATGCAAGGTGGGTACGGGAGCTGACAGCTGCGCTTGCCCGTTGTTAGTTAAAGTTTTGAACATAATGTTCCTGACATAAACCGGCTTGAACTGGTTAAAGTGACTGAAAATAAGTATAAATTAGAAAAAGTTAGGTTACTGACCATAAACTGTTATATTGCATTAGCACGAGAAAAAAAAAACATGTGAGCAAAATTTTACATTACAGACACAGACACAGGGCCAGGGAAACTAAATAAAAAAATAACTATATCATGATATTTGACAGCAAATTAACTGATAAAAATCCATTTCTAAAAATCAGACGCAGAACTCCTGTATATAAAAAAAAAACCTGAGATGTCAATGCGTAGGGCATTGACATCTCAGTTGTAACCCGTTAAAAACACTTATAATTTTCATAAATTAATGAGTAATATGCATGAAAAAAATATTTGTTACCAAACCAGTTTATCAATAAATACACAACTTTGAAAATAATATTAAAATTAGTAGAAAAGCAAACGAGATACAATAATTTTGAACAAATATATTATTATCTGTCTGTGGCGAGAGAGCCAAGTCACCGTTTTCTATGGCGGCAGTACGGGTATGAAGAACTATGATGACGTCGAATTTCATAATGGACTTCGCTTTTTTATTATCAGCTTTGAAGCTTTATAACTTCTTTGTTGATGAAAATATTTAAAAAAATTTTTCTTTCTTTCTTTCTTTTTATTTGTCTATTAGAGGTATAAATGATAAAATTCTGCAAAAAAAAAACTGCTTGTATAATCCCATTATGCAACTGCGGTGCGTCTGCAAACGTTCTATTAGCACAGCACCCGCTCAAAACGTCCACAGACGTGTATTTCCACGTTAACGGTGTCAGACAAGACGTAGAACGCAATGACGTGACTGTTACCCTACTTGTCGGTGCATCACGATGTGAATGTATTAGCATGAGCACAGATACACCGCAGCCGCAGGGTATGTCGAGCAAAGTGATCAGTGAGCAGTGTGGTGCAGTGAGTGGTGGGGTGGTGAGTGAGTGAGTGAGTGGTCTGGGCATGATGGGAACAAAGTTTATTTATTGTAAAATTTACTATTATTATTACACTAGCTTTTGCTTGCGACTTCGTCCGCGTAGAAATCAAATTTTTTTTTATTAGGTAATTTGATTGTTTTTTATTTTATTTTAATTAATAGTCCTTTTCCGCGACTTCGTTCGCGTAGAAATTGGAAATATTTGTAAAGTGCATGTCATCATCATCATTTCAGCCGAAAGACGTCCACTATTGGACATAGACCTTCCCAAAGACAGTGTCGCCACAACGACCGGTCCTGTGCGTCTCGCATCCATCGGATTCTCGCGACCCTCACCAGGTCATCGGTCCACCTTGTGGGAGGCCTTCCAACGCTGCGTCTTCCGGTACGTGGTCGCCACTCCAGAAACTTTCGTCCCCATCAACCATCTGTTCTGCGAGCAATGTACCCTGCCCACTGCCACTTAAGTTTGGCGATTCTTTGGGCTATTACCATTTATTTGCCCTACTGGACCAGTCAAAACTGTGGCACTGATCACGATAATGCGAAGAAATTTAACTCCAAGTCTGGTTCCCCTATTTTTGGAGTAAAATAATTGGTGTAACCATTTTAATTTGGGCGAATGTGGGGAAAGGCCACACATTCACAATTCAGGAATTCTTAAGGGCAATGTATCGCATCTTCTTGATCTATTCATTATCAATGGAAATATAGTTGATGCTTATCTCCTAGCTACTATTTCTAGCCACGAATATTGCCCTTTGACACATCCACTTTATTTTCTATTTGCACTACAGTTTGGATAGACTTTGAAGATTAGATCTTCGATGCTGGTAACTTTTTCACCTAAGTCACGATCAATTTCGATTTTGTTTTCATTTTCAGAATAAGGTACTTACTTCCCTATCGCTAAAAGTAACTTTGAAGGAAAATTTGTACCTCCAATCAAATGTGCTGTCAACACAAGACTCAACAATGTCAGCCCTAGTTCCCCTAACTATAACTGGTAATATTAAATCACCAGAAAACTTGAAAGTAATTCCATGGGTGGAATTACTTTTACAATTACCACCCTTAAAAAACCATGATTTTATTACAGCTTTTTATGTCTTTAAGGGTGGTGGAGGCTCTACATGAGATCTTTGATTGCATTCATCCCATATGATTAAACTGATACCTTACAAATTTTTCCCAAAGGACCGTTTTTACGGATCGAACACACGCTACAAAAAAAAAAGTCAGAGGCAGTTCAAAAGTTGAATGAGCCGTTTGGCCACCACGTAGAGTCACAGCGATACCCGACAGTCGCGATGCGTCGGCCGCAGCCGTACGTGTAGAACTTGATCATTATTTTGCTGCCGCGTTATTTTAAAACTATGATATCTCCTAAGATATTTATCGACATCAAATGATGTAAAAATGGGTTACTTCTTTCAAGTATCTGGGGCACTGGGTCACTGCTACACAGACCGATAATAATGACATGGCTCTCTATGTCATTATTATCGGTCTGTGTAGCAGTGCACTGTCAGAACGCAGGGCGCTGTCAGTCAGAAGCAATATGTTGATCCGTAGATTTGCAAGGTGTTCAAAGTATGTAAAGGCTACTCTGTTTAGGGCATACTGCCAGTCTTTTTACACTTGCAGTCTATGTGTTGACTACACGCAGAGGGCTTACAGCGCCTTGCGGGTTCAATACAATAACGCATACAGGGCACTGTTGAGGCTGCCGCGTCATTGCAGCGCATCGGGGATGTTTGCGGAAGCACGTATTGATGACTTTTATGCTATCGTACGAAAGCGTGTCGCATCCCTGATGGGGCGGGTACGGGGCAGCGCCAACAGTCTCTTAAAAACCGTAGCGGATAGGACTGATGGCCTTATATTAAAACACTGGACGAGGACGCAAGTGTTATCCTCAAACCGTGCCCAGAAGTAGTGTTGTGTGTATATGTTAATTGTTATTTGATTGTGTGATTTAATTATTACTATTGACATGCTCTATTGAATTTATTTATTTAATTGACAGTGATATATATGTACTAACACTAATTTATAGGTTGTGTATGTCTTTACTAACCATAATGGATTGTATTATCTTGAAAATAAATTATTAAAAAAAAAGTAATTATGTTCAAAATGGAATATTTAAAATTAATATTGTAGTTATTTGGATAAGGATTAAAATTATGTTAAAAAAACACCTTCGCAAAATAATGCATTATTTTAGGACCAATTTGATTACCTTAAAATAGGTTATAGTGACCCAATCCTGAAAGATAGACATAAAGTCGGGACATTTTTTAGAACTTTTAAAGGGAAACAATTTTGTACTACGTGTTTTTTTTTTGTGTAACTTTAACCGTTTACGCAGCGCACGCAACGGAAGCTCTCAAATGGAATAATTTCCCCCCGGTTTTGCAACATTTTTTGTCGACACTCCGCTCCTATTAGTCATAGCGTAATGTTACATAATCTATAGCCTTTCTTGATAAATAGGCTATCTTACACTGTAAGAATTTTTCAAATCGGACCGGTAGTTCCTGAGATTAGCGCGCTCAACTAAACAAACAAAATCTTCAGCTTTATAATATTATTAGTATAGATTTACTTATAAATTTTGTCAAACTATGAAAAAGTTTGTCGGCAGTTTTGCTCGTTTCACATTTGAATTAAAAAAAATATATTGAGATGTGCGAAGAAACGTATGCTTTGGTAAATCACATTAAACAATGAATGTAAATGCAATCAATTTCAAATAAATTCACATTTTACATATTTACGTACATATTATTACATTATGTTATATATTTTCTCGTGCGCTTACCAAGATAGTTGATAACTTTGGGTATAACAAGTTTATTTTACCTTCAAAATGAAATTATCAAATAAGATAGTTCGTTTGTTTTTTGCATGGACCGGGAGCGTTTTATAAATTTTTAACAGTCTTATTTACGTTCTTTTGTTTTTTTTTTTTATAAACAAGTATTCTTAGTAATCTAATCTGCAAATTGTTAATTTTATTTAAGTGTGTACGGAACGTGAGACCATATTCACCCAAGGCATTAGACATAAATAACTTTTCTTTTGGTAACTTAATTAAGATTTTTTTAATTTGGAGTATGAAAATGGAGCGTAACTTATTTATTTCGAACGTTAACACGTAGATTCATCATCTAATTGAAAATAAATAAGTACTTATTTATTTGGAGTAACTGTTTCTAAGTTTCCTTATTGACAGTGTTGCTTACAGGTCAACCTATGAGGTTGTCACCCAGGACAACATGGCCATTTTACATTGTTTGATTGGTATGTTGCCTATGACTATAAATCAAGCAAGTATACATGAATGCTTTATATTTATTCCATAAATTAAACATATTATAGACGTAGTGCAGTAGCAGTACTTTTAAATTCGTATTAATCATCTTATGCAAAATCACTAATCTCAGCATGATAGAGATGGGAGATATGAATGATCGAAGTATAAATGAAAGCTGGAATGAGATGGCTGAGTGTATCAGGCATGCAGCGAAAGATATTTTGGGAGAGACGAGAGGAAAGGGCATAATAGATAGGGATACATGGTGGTGGTCGACAGAAGTTCAGAGTGTATTGAAAGAAAAAAAGAGAAAATTTAAGGAATGGCAGCGCGTAGAGCCTGGAAACGCTAGTTTAAAAGCTGAAAAAAAGAGTGAGTATGACGTTTTAAAGAAGAAAGCCAAGAAAGCCGTGGCAATAGCAAAATCAAAAGCCCAGGACAAACTATATGACGCACTGGACAGTCCTGCAGGCCAAAAAGAGCTATACCGGCTTACTAGAATAAGAGAGAGAAAGGCGAGGGATGTTTGTCATGTAAAATGTATAAGAGATGAAACTGGAATGGTTCTATCGGATGATGAAAAAATCAGAAAGAGGTGGAAGGAATATTTTGAAAGATTGATGAATGAAGAAAATAATTGGAGTGGGGTGTTAGAGAATAAACCAGTGAATGTGGGATTAGTGAGAATGGTTAGTATGGATGAAGTCAGAATAGCAGTAAATGGAATGAAGAATGGTAAAGCCATTGGTCCAGATGGAATACCAGTTGAAGTGTGGAAGTTATTGCGAGTGGACGGATGGACGTGGTTAGCTTTGTTCTTCAATAAGTTGTTGCTGGAAGAAGCCATACCTGATGAGTGGTGCAATAGCTCTTTGGTGCCGATTTTTAAAAACAAAGGTGATGTGCTTGAGTGCAACAATTATAGAGGAATAAAGCTAATGTCACATACTATGAAAGCCTGGGAGAAAGTTATTGAAAGGCGACTGAGAGAAGAGAGTGAAATTTCACAGAACCAATTCGGTTTTATGCCGGGTCGGGGTACAGCGGATGCCATTTTTGCTATACGCCAGCTGTGCGAGAAATACAGAGGTGCGCATAAAAACTTGCACATGGTATTCATTGACCTCGAAAAGGCATACGACCGGGTACCTCGTGAGGTTCTGTGGTGGGCCCTTAAGGAGAAAGGTGTGCCTGGGAAGTATGTGCAGTTGATCCGAGCGATGTACAGTCGATGCAGTACCCAAGTCCGGTCTACAGTGGGCACCACTGGCAGCTTCAATGTGGCTGTCGGCTTACATCAAGGGTCGGCTCTCAGCCCTTACCTCTTCCTGATGATAATGGATGCTCTGACGTCGGACATTCAGGAAGAGGCTCCCTGGTGTATGCTGTTTGCCGATGACATTGTGTTGGTTGCCGAGAGTGGCCAAGAGGTCCAGAACAGATTGGAGGTGTGGTGGCACAGACTGGAGAGTGTTGGCCTGAAATTGAGTAGAACCAAAACGGAATACTTGTTCTGCGATTTCGGCGGTCTCTCCAATCCAGTGCCTTTATCTCTCGCTGGAACACCCATACCGATCTGCTCCGACTTTCGGTATCTCGGGTCACTCGTCCAAGGGGATGGTGAGGTAGACCGGGACGTAACACATCGGATCAACGCAGGATGGATGAAATGGCGACAGGTCACGGGAACAACTTGTGACCCACGGATGCCCCTCAAGTTGAAGGGTAAAATCTACAAGTCCGTGATAAGGCCTGTCATACTGTATGGATCAGAATGTTGGGCTGTGAAAAAGACGGATGAAAAAAGATTGCACGTAGCGGAGATGAGAATGTTAAGATGGATGTGTGGTGTGACGAGAATGGATAAAGTGAGAAATGAGTATATTAGGGGAAGTTTGAAAGTGGCGCCAGTGACTGAAAAGTTGAAAGGGAATCGTTTGTCTTGGTATGGTCATGTGAAGAGGAGGGATGAAACGCATGTTACTAAAAGAGTTATGAGTTTACATGTGGATGGATGGAGAGGGAGAGGGAGACCAAAGAAAAGATGGATGGATTGTGTGAAGAGTGATATGAAAGAAAAGGAAGTTAGTGATAGTATGACGAGTGACAGGGCAGAATGGAAGAAAAAAACATGTTGCGCCGACCCCAAATAACACGGGACAAGGGCAGGAAGATGATGATGATGCAAAATCACTAATCCTCAAAACGAAATAATCATTTATAATGTTGTTATTAATAAATTTCATTGAGTTAACTACAAAATAAATTAAAGGCTGAGTTTAAAATATTCGTAAACAATCTCAATTCCTTAATTACAACAAAAAGGCAATTAGTGAGAGCAAGAGTAGTTACGATATACCCCCTCAATCACCAATCCAACAATGCCAATTTGTAGCGAACGGAGCGCGCTGCGGAAGTCAAGTGGTCCTTTCTCCCCTTTTCCCCCTCATCAGTTCAGGTTGGAATATGTCTTATCGATTGCTTCAACATCGGTATTTCCTAGCAAAGAGATGAACAGTTCAATTCCTTGATTGCCAAAAAGAAAAAAGCTTTTTTTCGTTTTCAAGGACCTAAGAGTAACAAGCTGTTGATGATAAAGCTGGATTAAAGGGATAAGGTATCCAATTATTTTCACACACCTCGCACTTCGCGAAACTTGTTGTGCCAGCAAAAAAAAAATGATCACGTGGAAAGAAATAAACTTAGTTAACAGTTTCATTTACACGGCCTTTTATATGATGATAATAACATAATATAATTATATTATATTTACAAAAAAAATAGTACAGCGTATTTCTTTCTCTTTTCTCCAGTATAATTTTTCTTAGTGCTTGGTTTCATGTTCAAAGTAATTGGGACAACGAGACTCCTAGGCCAATTATATTATAATAGGATAAAGAAAAATTGCTTTACTTATGCTTAAGTCAGGCCCTAGTGTTGATAGTTGGTAAAAAAACAATTATTATCATTAGTGGCATAAGCATAATCAGCCTTTTAATGTTCCGACTACTGGGACTAAGACCTTCTCTCTATGAGAGAGATTGGGCCGTAATCGACCACACGGGCCCAATGCAGGTTGGTGGATGTATGTGACGTCTTCGAATTTTTGGTTTTAGGACACCTTTCCTCACGATGTTTTCCTTCACCATTTTGAGAGCAGTGGTGATGAAATAAATTAGGTACACAAAGTAATGCGGCTGGCTGGGTTTGAACCTACGACCTACAACTCGTAAGTAGCCATTACCACTCTGCCACCACTGCTCCCTTTTCTTCCCTATTCTTTATGCTTTCCTATTATTCCCCTTCAGTGGCAATAAACTGGAAAATGAACTTAGTGGAATACCAAATTTTGGAACCATAATACAATAACAATTGAATAATATGTATTGTATTATCTATAAATCAAACATATACCTACTAAAACACTTTAATAGATAATAATTAACATTCAATGAGTTTAAAAATACTTTTAGCTTAGCCAACAGATAGTGAGGCACTATCATAGGTCACTTTACTCAAGTTTTGTATTGTTACTCTAAAACTGGTTTCAATACAAGATTTTGCATGCTAAGAATAAAACAATCTCAGGCAAAGCAACATGGCAATCTTGCTTAGTTTGTTAATCCTTGAGTTTAAAGTCCTTATAATTTTTATTTTTAAAACTCTAATGAATTGCGGTTCCTGTTATGTAGCCCAGAGGCTCGGTAACTGGTAAAACCATGTATTATTAGCGATAACGAATTATCAATTCACATTCGAAAAACCACCTTTGACATTCCGGTAGCGTGTTGGACATTAAGTTTCAAGTACAGGATAACATAGGTACTTTAAAAGTAAATAATTTATCGAACTAACACTCCATCACACTTTGGAGGTAGGCGAAAAAGAGTGTAAAGTTCCGCAAACTTCCGTTGAAAAGGGAGGATCCTCCGACGACGACGACGAGTGTTATGCCTGGTGGGCATTCATGGGCAATCATCTATTGGGCAGCTGCCCAATAGATGATTTCGGGCTGTTCTATATGTTCTAATCACGCGGAGAACTTAATTGCGCGATGCAGGATTAGTACTTATGTGACGCCATAGATGTCGCTACATTACTCCCTTCCGGAGATCGATGGTTCTTGATGCTTCTTGATGCGTGCTAGGTCAGTGGTGGGTTGGTTCCAGTGGGTCGGAACCGAATGCCGCATAGTTCTCGGTGAGTCGGGGTGGTGCTGTCCCAGTGAGTCAGGATGATGCTGCAGGCTCCAGTGAGTCGGAGTAGTGCTGCTGGCTCCAGTGAGTCGGAGCGGTGCTGTGCGACGTAGTGGCTTGACTGCTGGCGTGGACCAGGAGAGGTTCTTTATGGCTCTTTATGTGACTGGCCGAAGGTGCGGTGTGCTTAGCCAAGGTCGCTGACGAGGCTGAGGGTGATGACCAGGTATGCTGGTGGTCAGGATACCCTTTTATAGCCGTGGATGCTGACTGTATGGTTCGCTGCTCGAAAGCTTGAGGAAGTGATGATGACGTCACGAAGTAGTAGCTGCACGAAGGCTGGTGACCCTCGACAATGAACGTCAGCGGACGTTCATTATCGAGGGTCACCAGTTTAGAGGTATGCGGAACAGAGAGTAAAGTCCCGCAAACCTCCTTTGAAAAGGGAGGATCCTCCGGCCAGACGGGTGTTATGTCTGGTGGGCAACTGCCCGATAGATGATTTCGGGCTGTTCTATATGTTCTAATCGCGCGGAGTGCTTTAATTACGCGATTCAGGATTAGTGAAGTTTTATGTGACGCTTTACCCCCTTAGGGGTGGAGTTTCGTAAAATCTTATCAGATGACTACACTCTATAAGGAACATACCTGCCAAATTTTAAGTTTGTAGGTGTTATAGTTTCTGAGATTTCGTGAATAATCAGTGAGTTGTATTTCGCTTTTATATCTATATTATTATATAAAAATGAAGTAGGATAGAGTAGGGTAGGGTAGGATAGAGTAGGGTAGGGTAGAGTTGGGCAGAGCAGAATAGAGTAGTCAGTTGACGGGAGCGAAGCCGCGGGCAACAGCTAGTATATATATTAATTTGGCACATCGGTAGACATGTCCTGGAATAGCACATTTAATACTTTTTATTGCGGGAGTTTACTTTTCTTGAGATAATCTCCTGATATCCCGCGGACGAAGCTGCTGGCAGAAGCTTGTTCATAATAGTAATAAAAGGAATAATAATAATGTAAAACTGGTAATAATAATTCATAATAATAATGAAAATACCCCCATCGCCGTATCTCTACGTTGACGTCGTGGTGGGGCTTGCGTGCTCCAATATACCCTAGGTCTGTATCGGTAAAGTTTGCTTTGCCGTAATATGCCTAGGGTGAGGGGCCAGACTAAGAGAGATACAATCCGCAGTGCAGTTTTGTGGCGAACTGTTGGGCATTAGCGACCCCACGGACCCGATCTCCCGGGAGAATTCTTGTTCTTCATCTCCGGCTTGCCTTTATTGGCCGGCCGTAGTGAACACTGACGAGGAACTGAGCTACCACCTCTCTCTTGCCTTTATTGGCTGGCTTGAGTGGAGATTCGCAAGAGCAAACGTGCTCGGGAGAAGGATGTATAATCCAGTAAGGTGCTGGTAGGGATCTTGACCGTACTTCCGGGATTGTCCTGATAGCCGTGGTATACCTCTCCACTCCTCAAGCACCTCAGGATATGTTGCCCTCTTGTTGCTACGTCACTTCGTGCTAGCGGCCGTTTTTGGGGGCCCATTTATTGAGTGTGCAAGTCACCCCCTGCCTTTTTTCGATGCATATTAATAACGTTGTTCAGGCAGGGGCCATAGTCTTGACATAGTTCCATGTTACCAGTCCACTTAAGACTCCAGAAACCATAGCCCTATTATCTTTGTTCTCCATATGTCGCAACAGTTTTTCAATAACCGGGGGTTGTCCTTGGGTGCACTAGCATAGCGCGTACAGGGATAATCGTCGGTTGATATCATGTTCCTTTATAATTATCTAAAGGGCCTCTGCGAGTTGGCTTCGGCTCCTCGTACGCCTCCCAAAGGTCCAGGACCTCAGGGTCCTGAGATAAAAAAAAAAAAAAAAAAAAAAAAAAAAAAAAAAAAAAATTAAAATACAAGGTATAGTGTTGTATATAAAGCTATTTGAATTACTAGCTGCTGTAAGAGGCTTCACCTGCGTGCTAGTAGAAAATTATCCCAAGGGAACATATTCCAGGGATAAAAAGTATCCTATGTGCTAATCCAGGATATGGTCTACCCATGTGAAAAGTTTCATCGAAATCCATTCAGCCATCCGAGCGTGAAGAGGTAATAAACATACACTCACACACATTCACTAACTTTGCCTCCATCTGCGAAGGAGTAATGCTAGTGAACATCCTCACGCCCCAGCCGCCAGGACCTCGACACCGACTACCAGCCACCGTAGGTGTGGACTTGCGGATGACGAGCACCGGGTCGCTCGCCGTCTGGTCTTCCGGTAACCGTCCGGATCGAGCCCGAGTCGTCGACGGCGCGTAGTGTTCCACGCGCGCCTCAAAGAGATGTCAGCAAAACTGTAGGTGCGCAGAAGGACAGAAGCCTACTGGGGCCATAGGTTGACTTCTGAAAGGGAAACCCGTAGTCCTAGAACTCAAAGAGCAACTGAAGGAACACAGGTGTGGTTTTAGTCGCCCTAGAGCGAGATAAGTTAGATTTCCTACCATAAAAATGAAAAAAAAAACCTCTCAAAAACTTTCACCTTGTGATTAGGTTTTACTAGCACACTCAATGTATTGGAGCATAAAGTAGAAAACAAACAAGAAATAATTCATTATTAGGTAGAAAAGTAACCGTTATAACTCAACATTGAAAAAGTAGGTCATAGCGACAATAAAATCGATATGATTCAAATCACAATACAACAAGAATATTAAAACACAATGGAAAGCTGAAATTATACGTTAGATACTTAACTTTACCAGTCTTTTGATGCGTGCATTAACATAATTATAGGTATATATTTATTTACCTTACTTCTAATACTGATAAACAAATAAATAACTACCGTCCACTCTCAGTAAGATTCAGTTGAAAACCAGAGTCAGGTAACTACCACTGACTTACACGTAGTTGTCTGGCATTTTTCAGTCAGTGTTCGTTTTCAACCGTAAGTTGTTTCTGTGTGTGCGAAATTAAATATTTCTTTCTTCCTTTCAGGCTCGAGCAAAAAGGGACCTTAATAACACAGGTCCAATATAAATAGATATATTGATACTGAATCAATGTTTGACTACGGTAATGTCGGTACATTCGAACTCACTATCAATTTTAGTTTTGCAGCACATCAATATGACATTTTAATACGTGGGACACTCAGAAAGTTTTGAGAAACTAAAAAACTAAGTTCTATGGATAACATATTTTTATTAAATCTTTTCAAAGAACTCTCCACCAGCCTTTATACAAAGTTTCATGCGTCTGAACCAATTTTCGAAACTTTTTTTCCAGTCCGCCGCAGACACCTCTTCGACGGCCTTCTCGAACACTGCTATCGTGTCGTGGCGATGAAAACTGTACTTATCCCTTTCAGCAGATTTTTTTTTTATTTTAGGGAATAAAAAGAAGTCACGCGTTACCATATTAGGACTGTAAGGAGGCCTCAAGACTCTGGCCGGTGTGGTGTCCAGGAAGTCCCTCGTTTTGAGCAATGAGTGCGCGGGCGCGTTGTCATGTTGAAGCAGTACCTCGCGGAGCCCGGTGTTCGGTCGCTTGTTGCTCATTGCAGACAAAATTTCTGGCAGGCATTTTGTGGTATACCATTCGGCGTTGATGCTGCTTTGGTCTTGTAATGGTATTGAAATCAGATACCCCGTCAAAGTGAAGAAACTAGCGATCAAAATTTTCCCTGCGCTTCTCGATCGCTTCACTTTCGTAGGCGTTGGTTCGTTTTGAAACCGCCAAACTGTCGACTGACGCTTTGTTTCTGGATCGTATTGATAAACCCAGGATTTGTCACCTGTCACAATATCGTAAACGCGCCACACGGGCCTGCTTCTGAGCTTCTGTGAGGTTGTGCGGCACCCAGCGGCAAACTATCCTCCTCCCGCGAAGGTGCTTGTGTAGAATCTTGTGAACGCTTCCCAAACCAATCTGTGGTGTATGCTGAATCTCTTCGTATGTAATTCGCCGGTTTTCTTGAATAAATTTTACTGCCAGCACACTTTCTTCCGTGACAGCCGTCGCAAGACGACCACTCCTTTGTTCATCCCCCAAAGTTAGGCAATCGCGGTTGAACTTATTATACCAGCGGTAGATGGTTGCTTTTGAAGGTCCTTTACCCATACAAGCAATTTGAAATCGATCCCTGATGAGTAGGTTTTAGGCCACATTTAAAATCATAGAAAATCATCGCACGAAAATGTTCTCGATGCAGATCCATTTTTAAATGAAACACGATATTTTGAGTGGCTCTCGAAAAAATGTACTGCGTTACGGCCTAGTCATATGGGGCAATTCAGTGGACGTGGAAAGAGCGTTCAAAGTACAAAAAAAGTGTATCCGAGCCATGAGTGGAGCAGAATATTTAGACCATTGCAGGCCATTATTTAAAGAATTAAAAATTCTCCCACTACCGTGTCTGTATATTTTTGAGGTTTGTTTATTTGTAAAAAAATACCCTCATTTATTCTCATTGAATAAACAAGTCTCAGAAAGATTAAGTAAAAAAAATGCTGGGAAACTGTTGGTTCCTCCTCAGAGATTGCATCTCTATAGTAGAAATGCCAGTTGTATGACAATTAAAATTTATAATAAATTACCACCTGAATTCAGAATGCTACCAATGGATAAATTTAAACGTAAAATGTTTGCCTGGCTTTTGGCCATGTGCTTTTATTCGGTTAGCGAATTCTTAAATCATAGTTTTTGACATTAATAAAGATAATAAATATTTGAAGTAATGACAGTAATTAATAATGTGGGTTATTAGTATTTTGGTATTATTATTATTTTGACATTCTACTTAATAATTTTTGACATTGTATTTCTTTTTTGACATTATTTATACTGACATTTAATTACTTTTTTTAATGATAATTTTACCTACTGACTTTATTTTTCTTGTTTGTTTCTTTTTAAGTGCTTGACATTAGTGATAAGTATAATTGTGTGATCATTTTGACATTTTATTCCATGATAATAATATAATATAACAAAATTGTACTGTCTTGATATTAGATAAAAAAAACTATCTTAAATATAATTTTTAAAATTTCTACACCGGCAATGGTAGTGTACGTGAAACATTTTAATATTAAGATCTTGTATGTACCGTATGCTCAGAAATAAATGAATTATTATTATTATTCTTTATTTATTTTTTATACATATTTTATATATTTTTAAATATTTCTTAAAAAACACATATAAAAAAAACATTATTATTATTTTTTTTAATATTTTATTTATCTCAGGACCCTGAGGTCCTGGACCTTTGGGAGGCGTACGAGGAGCCGAAGCCAACTCGCAGAGGCCCTTTAGATAATTATAAAGGAACATGATATCATGATATCAACCGACGATTATCCCTGTACGCGCTATGCTAGTGCACCCAAGGACAACCCCCGGTTATTGAAAAACTGTTGCGACATATGGAGAACAAAGATAATAGGGCTATGGTTTTTGGAGTCTTAAGTGGACTGGTAACATGGAACTATGTCATATATATGGCCCCTGCCTGAACAACGTTATTAATATGCATCGAAAAAAGGCAGGGGGTGACTTGCACACTCAATAAATGGGCCCCCAAAAACGGCCGCTAGCACGAAGTGACGTAGCAACAAGAGGGCAACATATCCTGAGGTGCTTGAGGAGTGGAGAGGTATACCACGGCTATCAGGACAATCCCGGAAGTACGGTCAAGATCCCTACCAGCACCTTACTGGATTATACATCCTTCTCCCGAGCACGTTTGCTCTTGCGAATCTCCACTCAAGCCAGCCAATAAAGGCAAGAGAGAGGTGGGAGCTCAGTTCCTCGTCAGTGTTCACTACGGCCAGCCAATAAAGGCAAGCCGGAGATGAAGAACAAGAATTCTCCCGGGAGATCGGGTCCGTGGGGTCGCTAATGCCCAACAGTTCGCCACAAAACTGCACTGCGGATTGTATCTCTCTTAGTCTGGCCCCTCACCCTAGGCATATTACGGCAAAGCAAACTTTACCGATACAGACCTAGGGTATATTGGAGCACGCAAGCCCCACCACGACGTCAACGTAGAGATATTATTATTATTAATGTGGAGGGAAATTTAAAATTTGAACAATGGTATTTTTGGGTGATTTTCAGAAAAATTTACCCTGTGTCGGACAGGAAATATAATTTTGGTATTTCATGAAATGTTCTATATTTACTCTGATATTAAAGAATATATTGTTAATTAGCTAAATATGCTATTTTAATTAAAATTATACCATAATTTTAAGAAATATTCAAGTTTTTCTGTTAGCATTATGATGCAAAGTATTCCTGTACGTCACAAAATATAATCAATCGGAAATCAAACAACCAAGTATTGAAACAAAATCAACTTTTATTGGCATAAATATATGCTTAAAATCTCTAAAAAAATTAACAAAAGAGTAGCATAATTCTATTAGATTATTAAATAATCAGCTAAATAGTTTCATGTTCGTCACTTCTCGGACACATCGCACTAGAAAAGTTGTCATTACTAATGATACGAATTACAAATTCAAAAATCAAGCAGAGTGAGAAATTTTCGATAATAGCAAAATACTGATGATGACCAAATAAATGTAATAAAATTAAAAATAGATATTTTAAAACCATTTTTGTACCATTCATAATATGGGACAGTGACTATTACGAAAATTGCGTGTCGAACAGGAATAATTTGAGCAATGTCCACACTGCCGTTTTAAAAACACAATTACAAAGAATAAAGCACTAACTTACTGAACTTTTAGATTCATTAAACCTTTGGTTTTACACATAAAATTATTAAAAGATATAAAATTATCAATTAGAGTTATATGAAAGTAAAATTTTAAAAGTTATCGCCGTTTTAGTTTTCAAAGGTTCTTTTGTCGGCTTTACGTTTTCTTTATTTCATTTTTTTTAGTTTTCTCTTTTCATCTCTCCATATTTTTCGTTGTTTTATTTTTTCTTCTTCTGTTAGATCCGTTATCTTTTTCCGATTTCTTTTTAGTCTTGCCAACTGTTTTTGGCGCTGAACTTCTAATTTTTCAGGATTTTGCTTTAATTTTTCGCGATATCTCTTTGCCCTTTCTGCTGCCGTAAGCACCATTCTCTCCTTCGATGTAATGAACGAAATAATTGCTTTCTTAAATAACTATTAATTACTTTCCCACACACAAACCTCACACTCGTCCTCAGGAAAATGGTCATAAATAGAATGCATACAAAAAGAACACCAAAAAATGGAGCACTCAAGTAATTTCCTGATATCACTTTGACTCATAGCCAAAGTAAAATGCTGCAGTTTCATACTATTGTTCATTCCGACATCCGAAACAATTTTTAGTAATTTTGAAATGTGTAACAGGCCAAGGCCACTTTGCATTATTAATGTAACATTGATTTAAATCAAAATATGTTAGGATTTTGTCAACGTCCCAATAGACTACCATAGCTGCACAATGATCATCCATACGTGTAAGCATGCTAAATGCGAACTTTGAACTGAAACAAAAAAAGGTCCTATGGCTATATCTCTTTAAATAATATGAACCAAAATCAAATGCCGTATTAAAATTAAGTGAAAAGTAATCTATTCTTAGCATTCAGCAATAATGGAGAGCTTAATTTTTTTAATCTTAATTTTTTTTTAGGCTATGAGTAGGTACCTGTTATGGTGAGTACCTACGTACAAACACACAATACCAATTTTACTTCTTTATAAAAGGTAACACGTAAGTACATGAAAAATAAGTTCAAAACAATAACCCGACTACTGAAAAATCATGCTCTAAAAAGTATAAAAACAAGATAATATTCTTGTCTGAAATTGTTATGTTCCTACGTACGCTGTTTTTTTAATAGACAACAAATATCGAACGGTTCGATATTTGTTGTCTATTAAAAAAACAGCTAACACCTTATTTATTTTTATGCATTTAATAAATATTTAAAAATGAAGTTTTTTTGAAGTTATTTCCAATTATCAGGTGCATGCAAACAAAGTCGATGAAATGTGCTTCTTAAGCCCTTTCGTTTGACACCTAACACACGCGCGGACATTAAGACACTTCCAACGTAGTTCATAAGTTATGTGGAAATAGATGAACAATACATACATACATACATAGATACATACATACATTACCGGTCAAAATCTTGACCTTCCATTTTGCTTCGTCTATGGTGGGTAAAAATTCATAACCCTTCTTTTTACTTCGCCGTAGTCGGGTAATTAAATCAATGTTTTAAAATATTTCATTGTACACTAAGCTTTACAATTCAAGTTCGTCACGATTTTGTTCCGGTAGTATGTAACATGACGCACAGGAGGTGACGTTTTCATTCCACGATACTTTTAAAATTGAAAATAACTCATATTTAGTTAAATTAACTTGTTTCTAGCTATACTTATCTAATATAGGTTAGTTTATTGTGTTATATACAATATCATAAAGTAAAGAAAACAGTTTATTTACCTTTTAAATACTGTCACTCTCCAGAAAAAAAATTCTGCGCGCCGATGACACCAACACTTTCGTCTCAGTTTTTGTCGCAATTGACTATATAACAACAATGGCGGTATCCTAATACGATCATAATGTTGCCAGGAAGGCAGAAAAAATACAAATTAGTAGATTTTGTCTTGTGTGATATCGAATTCACCGTGACGAAATCGGATTTTCCGGTACTACGATTTTCGTAGGACAACATTAAAATAATGATATTTCTTAAAATAACTATAAATTTATCCCATAAAAATTGAAAATACGCTTATAGAAATACAGAGACTATGTTCAAAAACTTAAACATACCTAAAGACTAATATTCTACAAGTTAGATATATTTGAAATCTCCAAGAGCACCGTGGGACACATAATATTTTTACGTCGTCTTTTGGTTTTTTTTTAATATAAAAATAACTATCTGCTTTTTATGGTACTTATTAATTTAATGGTATATTGAAATATTTACCTAAATCATACAAATTTTCATTTCCACATGTCCCATAAAAAAATAAAAATAAAAATGTTTCAAGTTGTGGGACAGTCCGATTTTGCTACGGTCATTTTTTGTGAAAAACACCCTTTTACTTTTAAATAACCAAAGTTTTCAAAATTACTACAAGTGGCCAGTGCCTTATAGGTACATAAAATTTTTTTTTGCAGAACTTTCTGAGTGGCCTGGTACATATTTCCATAACTAAAATAAATGTTATTATCAACATATTTAATAAAAATAACATAGTAAAAGTACATATTATATAATATTTAAACAATGAAGACGTAGAGTACTTCAACGCTTAAGTGTATTTGTTTTTGCAAATAGTTATGCAAGTAGTCACTTTAGGTTATCTATTAATATTCATTACTGGACATACACTTCCCCAGACAGACGAAATATGTAAAAAACTTAATAAATTTGCCTATGTTCTCTACAAGCTATCAAAAATGGTGAGCCTAGAATCGGTACTAACAGCCTATCACGGCTATGTTGCGTCTACTCTCAGTTATGGCGTAATATACTGGGGCAATTCAGTAGATAGAGAACTCGTATTCAGAGTCCAAAAAAGATGTATCAGAGCTATGTGTGGCCTTAAAAGCACAGACAGTTGCCAACCGTTCTTTATACGTCTAAAAATTCTTATCTTTCCATCGTTATACATATACGAAACAAATGTGTTTGTCAAATCCAATATTTCATTATATAAAATAGCTACTAAAAGCTACTACCGAAAATTACGCGATAAAAATAAGTCGGAACTTGAAGTGACTTATGGAAAGACTGCACTAATGAATAAGAGTACTGTGGCGACCATGCAGGTCCCACTAATAATTACAAACTTGCAAACTGGCATGTTATACTTTTAAGGTTTATGTGATAAAAAGTTAAGGTTGGATTGATGTTCAAACAATAGATAGGGAGACGTCATACAAAAGTCGAGACGTATTTTTATAGAAAATGTATTTGAAAGTGCTTAAAACAATATAATAATAGCCTAAAACTAAAACGAAGCCTTTCATTGCGTTTCCATCCCTACAGTACCTTCTCTATGACCCAAAAAATATTTAACAAACTACCTGAGAAATTAAAAACTTCAAAATCTGGATAATTAAAAAAAAAAAAAAAAATTTTTTTGATATTTAAATGCTATTACTCAATAAAGGACTATTTAGACGACAATTCTATATTTACTGCTTCAGAAAATTCCACATTACCCGACTAATCTTGAATTTTATTGACATTGGCACTAATATGACATGTAATAACTTAATCTTTTTGACTTTTATTGAAAATAAATTTTGTATTTAATTTGTAATGATATGCATATGCCTATTGATATTGACTTTTATGATGATAATTATAGAGTTTACATAATGAAGTTGCACGTCACCTGACCTATGTTGATAATCCTGAATTGTATTTGACTTACGCATTTATATGACATGAAACTTAAACTCTGACATTTATTGAAACTAATTTTACTTAATTTGTAATGATATGCATGTGCCTATTATTATTATTGACTTTATATAAAAGCTGACCTAAGTATTTTGATGGTTCTGAATCGTATTTGACATTAATATTAATATGACATATAACTTATCTCTGTGACATTTAGTGAAACTGATATAATTTAACTTAATTTGTGCCGATTAATATTAATTTTAAATTTATTAATGATGTTAAAGTTTACATAATCTCAGAAGTTAAATGAAAACTGACAATGTTAATTGTATATATTTGTACGCCTCTGGGTATAACATAGAGGATCTACCTTTTTTAACACCTCACACTCTGTTGTAATCTAACCTATGTTTACAAATATATTATTCTGATTTTGATCCCAAGTGTCGTCACAACGACCGCTCCAGAGCGTCTCATATCCATCGGATTCCCGCGACCTTAATTTTATTATAGTTTTAAAAATTGAAAAATTTTCCGTAAGCATAGTCGCTTATATTATAATTATAACCATACGTTATAAACAATATTACCTATATTATGTATATCTAATACTATTAAGCGCATGTCAAATTCGAACATTTTGGACTTTTCTACAATCGTTGATAAGTCACTCAGTCTGGGCTCATTGCGGGTTGCTTTAAACCAAATCCGATCTGTTTATTTGCAAAATTAATTTCCCAGCACAAGCATATTATAACGCAAATCTAAGTTATTAACAACATCTACGTGTGCTCTAATTGCCTGCTCTCAGGCGTGCTGAGCAAGGCTAATTAATTAGTACGATCTCTGTGTTGGCACGTTGCGGTGCTGGCAATATTCACTTAATTATAATTAGGCTTTAGAGACAATAAGAAGCATACACTGCATTTGCTTATAGGTTGAGAAGCAAGCTATTTAAGCGCACTATGCCGTGGAAGTGCTTCAGAGTAAGTAAGACCCTCGGTCGCCTATCTACTCATGCCTTTACAGCAGAAATGAACACATACTGTTACTTCAGAAATCGTCTGACTCGGTTAAATTGCTAAAAGCAACACAGATACGTCGTATACTATAAGTTCTCCATCTCTACTGCGTCCGGACTAGGAATCGTTTTCATGCTCGTTTCTACTAAATATCGAATTTGTTACACCTCTATAGCATTCAAGATAGAGTCTAAATTCCTATATCATCAAAATAAACAAAATCTTTATTAGATTTTCCCCTTGCGCTGTTGTTTTCAAGTGTTATTGCAAATCTTGTTTCATTACTGTGTATTTCAATTCCAAAAGCTCTATTTTAGAAACAAATATTAGGAAACAAATAGAAAAGCACTTTAGTTTTATTTGAAACCTAATATTGGTTTATCAAGGAAGTTTTCCATAATTTCAATATTAAAATATAAGTACTTAATTACAATTTTGAAATTAAAAATTATTGGACCCGTTTTATAGAAAATATTTTTACTATAATTTACTAAATAATATAATTTACTAAAAAAAAAAACAAATAATTGTACTGTGTGACATGTACTTAACAAATATAATTTAGGCCTAATCATATATTGAAATCTCTCACAGAACTGTGTTTTCAACATTCATTTGAACTTGTTTGTATTAACTTTAATGAATGTTCTATTTATCTGATTCTGTACATAATATTGAACTTAGTTATCATGGCCACTTTCAGTACAATGAGTATTTAATTTAAAAACACTAAACAAGAGTATAAAGAAGCACTCCTCTTAAATGGTATTTTTAATTTTAATTTCAGTTGTACGTCGCGAGCAAAATAATTTAATTATGCCAAAACTTCTAGAAAAATTAGACCTTCTACTTAATAATTGTAGTTTTGTGTTTCATTTATTTTAAATTTGTAGCAATATTGTTTTACGTATTAAGAGTTTTCTCATGTATATTCATATATTTATAGTCTTGTGTAGTTCGCGAACGATGAAAAAAAAGAACTCAGAACTCCGTCGTTTATGGACCGATTTGCAAATTTTGTTTTTCTTCGTAGAGGATATGCTTTCCGATTGGTCCCTTTTTTCCAGAATCCAGTTCTGATGATGGAATCCATGAGGAATCGAGGGAACTCCTCAAATATTATAGGCAACCAAATGGTGATTTTGGTATTTTCGTCACCCTTCTTAAAGAGTACTACCACACTTCTGCTCAATGCCTGTGGTTTAACCATCATGTTAGCCTGATGATAATATCCGAATGGATATTAATTTTACATCAGAAAACCATATTCTCTCATTTATATTGACCTAAAATATCTGCTACAAACATTATGCTGCGCAGTAAGCGAATAAATGCCCCCGATATACCCTCTCAATCAATCGTACGCATGTACTACGTAATTGCTGAGTCCCGAGAGTGGTCAGCGGGCTGTGAAATGACTGCAAGGGTGCGCTTACACGGGCAGACCTAGGCAACCTTGGTCGTTATAAAAATACAAGGTCGGTAAACAAGTTAGGTAGCCCTTAGGTTATGTGATGGTAATGTAGAGGCCGAAGATAATGGTGATGAAAAACATAAATTGGTTTTTTATTGCAGATAGGTTCGCTTTTGACTACTATCTCACCTGTATGTGTATCTATGTCGGTGACGATGGAGCATGCTTGTCTAGAAGTAACATATTCACTCCTGATTTAATGTACCCTAAGTTGTAGCTATGAAAAAACACAGACTCCGGCAGGTTTTCTGTGTAAACACCACCACCACCACGAAGTTGTCTGGCATTTTTGCTGAACTGGACCTATTTGGTGCAGGCGCGAGACACAAAATGTTAGTTATTTTATTTTCTTATTTTTTTATCTGTGTTTACATGTTGTTTCTACATTGTGTGTATCTGTGTACGTGTGCCAAATAAAATAGTTTTCTTTCTTTTTCTTTCTTTTTAGCAAATGATGCTGTAGAAACTGCCACACTAAATTGAGCGATATAGAGAACTTGATAAACTATTTGAAAGACGACCACTGCTGGATATAGGCTTCCCGGGATCAATAAAGAGGGGAACAATTCGAGGTTTTGTCGTTGGAACAATTGGTCATGTAAGCACAGCTTTATAGATAGACCAGCTCCAAATGGACTCAGATCTCGTTTAACACTTCACTGATCACGATTATTGTAATATTTGTGATTCTTATAATACCTGTATTTATATGCTCTGCTGATATAATACGAATATGATATCTTGAATAATACAAATAGACATTCATATTATGATAAATTATATTTATTTATTTTGTAAATAGGTTAAAAATATCTTATCCGTCCATATGAACGTCATTCAGTATATTTTTGAAAATTGTGTTGGAATCTTATTGTTTGGATAAGGTTTTAAACTGATATCTGTCACTTGTTGCTGTGTGTTGACAGCTGTTATTTTACGGTTAGAAATGACTGTCGTCTTTTATTATTAAATGGCGTTAGTTTTGGTATATTTATAATTTTATTAATTTATTTTGTCAATGGATGATTTTACAATTAGAGTGGTGCATTATGTAATTCTTCATGTGACATTAAATCAAATGTTTCAGATATTTATATTTTTGTAAGGATTGTTCTGGTTGTTTGTATACATGCACTGATTTGAATAAATAGTTAACTGTTTCTGCCGAGGTGGCGCTATATCCGGTCCCCACTATATTCGGAGTTTCCGAGGACGGTTATGCGATACCACGCAGCGCAACACGACGCCGACTAGATTACGTGTATAATAATAGTTAAATAAGTTTTGTTTTTATAATATGTATTAGTTTATTATTGTTTCAGATTATTGTATGTATTTTGTCTATGGGCCTCTGATGCCTGAAAATAAAATGATTATTATTATTATTATATGTATTTTCAATATTTATCTCAGGACCCTGAGGTCCTGGACCTTTGGAAGGCGTACGAGGAGCCGAAGCCAACTCGCAGAGGCCCTTTAGATAATTATAATGGAACATGATACCAACCGACGATTATCCCTGTACGCGCTATGCTAGTGCACCCAAGGACAACCCCCGGTTGTTGAAAAACTATTGCGACATATGGAGAACAAAGATAATAGGGCTATGGTTTTTGGAGTCTTAAGTGGACTGGTAACATGGAACTATGTTAAGACTATGGCCCCTGCCTGAACAACGTTATTAATATCCATCGAAAAAAGGCAGGGGGTGACTTGCACACTCAATAAATGGGTCCCCAAAAAACGGCCGCTAGCACGAAGTGACGTAGCAACAAGAGGGCAACATATTCTGAGGTGCTTGAGGAGTGGAGAGGTATACCACGGCTATCAGGACAATCCCGGAAGTACGGTCAAGATCCCTACCAGCACCTTACTGGATTATACATCCTTCTCCCGAGCACGTTTGCTCTTGCGAATCTCCACTCAAGCCAGCCAATAAAGGCAATAGAGAGGTGGGAGCTCAGTTCCTCGTCAGTGTTCACTACGGCCGGCCAATAAAGGCAAGCCGGAGATGAAGAACAAGAATTCTCCCGGGAGATCGGGTCCGTGGGGTCGCTAATGCCCAACAGTTCGCCACAAAACTGCACTGCGGATTGTATCTCTCTTAGTCTGGCCCCTCACCCTAGGCATATTACGGCAAAGCAAACTTCACCGATACATACCTAGGGCATATTGGAGCACGCAAGCCCCACCACGACGTCAACGTAGAGATACGGCAATGGGGTTATTATTATTATTATTATTGCTTGCTTGTGCTACGCACGAGGCTCGAGAAGTCAGTTGTCAACCGTGTAACGAACAAGTCCGGGTAATAAAAAGTGATTTGTGTGAACAAAGTCAGTAATGTTGAAGTAGCCTTGTAAAAATTGGAGATTTAAAATTATTTTTGAACTATTTATACAACGAAAAAATTTCTTTTTTTTGAAGTTGGGAAATCATAGTATAACTTGGGAAGTCAGACTGTTACTAACCGAAACCTACACGTGTTACTTCAATTGTCCTTTTGGTTCCAGGGCCGCAGTAACTCATTCGAACAATTCAGCCCACCGAAAAACATTTCTCTACGAGAATATCCTATGAATGAATGTCAAGGCTTATCAGTCCTGCTCTGCCACAGGTGCTACATACTCAATATTTTTCCATAATTTCTACTTCAGCATTATAAAATTGCTTCAACAGTAACTTCTACGAGTATAAGATGATTTTGATGCTGTTCGCATCAAAACCATTATAGACTTGATATTGGAGTCATCTGTTAAATTACAGACTCCCAGACTATGCGGGAGACTTTACGAGTTTACGATCTCTTTGACAAAGATATTTTATAAGACTTCGTAATCTTTTTTAAGCAGCGGTACGCAAAATTATTAAGCGGGTATTGAAGAAACTTTTTTTATATCTTGACATAAACTCATACAATTTTTAAACAAAAAATGTTATGAGTTTCTATACGACAAACGTTATTCTGCCATATAAATTATCAAAGAAAAAAGAAAATGGGGAGGGGGTGTGTTGGAGTAGGAGAGTAAAAAATAGCCTGCGACTTGTTCTTAGACCTACCAAATATACACAAAAAAACACAACCGACTCCGATGTAAAAAATCACTAAAAAGTGTAAAATAACTTAAATTTCCGAAGTCGGTGTTTCTATAATAGTATTGTCTCTTCGTAATTTAACACCGACTTCTGAGTTATTTTGCACTTGTTTGTGCAAAATAACTCAGAACAGAACAGTGTTTATTTTTAAATAAAAGACAGTTGTAAATTTTTGTAAAAAGTTTTTTATTTAACTTTTTAGTTGTGGTGATACTTTTTAGGTGTGGAAATCGGGATCGGGATTCCGGCGGTTGGGGCCTGAGGGCCGTTCCCTCGTGCGTGCGGCCGCTTCTTTTGCTAGCATTACTGCTTCGCAGAAGGAGGCGACCACCGGGCCACTCCTCCTCGCTCCGGACCATGGCCTGTACCAAAGCTCGGCGCGAGAGATCGCTGCCGCCGAAAGCAAAGTCACGGCTAGTATACTTTGTTTCATTACGGAGTTTTCGTGCCTATCATCAGATTAGCTCGATGGTACCTTACAGCCAGAGTGCATCTCATGATAATTCTAATAATCCCAAACACGGTTAGGTTACATTCATTTATTACTGAGTTCTGGTGCCTACCTTCCGGCTTCATCATCAGATCAGTTCGATATATTCCCTTCCCCTCTTTCTTCAGTCAATCATCGACTACACGTATAAACAAAGCAATTTTACTTGTTATGACAGTTCTGCTGTGATCCTATGAGGAGTTCTGTTCCATATGTTCGAAGTTTATCATCAGATCATAACAATATTTCTATGGGACCTTACCTTTTAACATAACCTTTCAATAAAAAAAAAATTAATATCGGGCTACAATCGACCGAGAAATCGGTGAACATACTTTATAGAAAATACAGCCGAACATACAACCTCCTTCTTTTTAAAGTCGGTTAAAAAATTATAAAATTGGTCAAGCCAATTCGGAGGAATTCGATAAAAAACACTGTGCCATGGGGAATTTCTGAAAAGGAAAACCGATGCCCTAAAACGTACAAGTTTGACACGCCCTCTCGCCCCACCATAGGGCGCGAAAAGTTATTAGATGATTTCTCACCTGCCAAAAAAGGGAATTAAAACGTGGTGTTATATAACGAAGAAATATCAACATCGTCTGTAAAACGCTATGAGCAACAATGTTAATCATAACATGTTTCTCGTCTGTCTGAAAAGAGGTTGTCACTAGGGCTTTCAATACCGGTATTACGGAATCCCGTAATACCGTGATATAATATGGTCTTTTTTCAGGTTCTCTATTGTGTCACCTAAATTTTTTATCCATAATTTAAAGTGCCATAACTTTTTTTGTCCTAATCATCATTTGTCCGAATGATAACTTACCCGAATTTAAAATCACATAATATCACATGCCATAAAATTGAAATCCCTAAATATAATATGTCCTAAATCTGTTTGTCATAAATATTACAATCAATAATATACAAAAGACATAAAACTATAGACATAAAACTATGTTTTCAATAAAAGTTAAAGTCAGCAGCATGCAAGCAAGCAGCATGCAAGCAAGCATGCAGCACGCAAGCAAGCATGCAGCATGCAAGCAAGCACGCAGCATGCAAGCAAACACGCAGCATGCAAGCAAGCACGCAGCATGCAAGCAAGCACGCAGCATGCAAGCAAGCATGCAACATGCAGCAGGCATGGTTTCTGTCACGGCTCCGGCGCTGCGGGGCTCCGGCGATCCCACGCGAGTTTATCGTCGCAGATGGGTGTAACGTTCACCACCGCAGCTTCGGCTTGCTGGCCGGCTGGTGTTACAACCACCTGCTCCTCAACTCGCGGGCCGCCTCGCCCCTCCGCGCCTACGCGATTTTAAATTACACTCTAGGGGTAGGGCAGACAAGACTGCGTGGAGTCGGATTTACAGCGATTCGTTTCTGTCACTAAAATCTAATTTTTAGCAAATGATTTATGACTAAAAAAATATTATAAATGAACATTCGGAATAATATACACATTATTTAACACAAAACTTAGGACATATGACTTTAGGTCATGTAAAATTAGGAGATTCAATTATTATAGTACTCGATATTATGACAAAATACTTTTAGAACTAAAGATAATTATGTTAAATAAAATTTCGGGATTTTGAACATTATGGTTATTGATGTTTATAGCAAACGTGTTATGGATAATGATTTTCGGACAAACAATTTTAGGTGAAGAAAGGGAGTACCCTTTTTTCAGTCACGGTATTGACGAGTCACGGTCATAAAAATATTAACTCCAACTCTCGTTGCACGTTTGCCCAAAAAAAGGAAAGTAATGTTTTTAATCTCCACGCGAACGAAATTGTAGGTTAGGTTAGTTATACTAATATGAGTTTTGTTTTGTATTTTCAGAAAATAATATTGTTACTTTCTATAATAATACTGAAAAAAAAAACGAAAATAGAAACATAATTTTAAAGGTTTAATTATTAACCTAATTGAACTTGTGATCACGTGATCACGGTATTGATAATATTAATATCGGTGTTAATAAATTCCGGTATTTGAAATCCCTAGTTGCCGCCTTGCCGTGAAATATTTATAGGCTACTAACATCATCAACAGTTTTGATTATTATGTAAAGATTACTTTAATTACGCTCGTGTACTGTTTAATTACTAAAAGAAGCAATTTATTTACGTTTGCGCGAGTTATTTGCCAGGCTATGCCTTACATAGATATGAATTTAACTTGAACTTGAAAATTTGTTCTGTAAACATGTTCACTGTGTTTGAAATTAATCTAATTTTCGCACACTTGTTAAATTATAGACATAATTATTTTGATATATGGCCTTAAATTCTTTTTTTTTTATTGATATAAACTAGTGCTTGACTGCGATCCCACCTGATGGTAAGCAGTGATGCAATCGTTGATGGTGAGCCACACTAATTTATTATGAGCCTATTCACTCAAGGCTAGAGTGTAGAGTAGACACCTAAATTTTAACCGGACGGAAATATCGCAGCATGCAATTTTTTCCAGTCCTTCGATGTACGCGGTATGAACGATGAGGAAAAATGCTTACCTAGTCCGGACCGTTGTTTCAACAACATAAGGGTCGATACTCGCCGTACGTCTGGTTGATAGATGGTAGAAGTGATATAGCGGAATCAAGTCATGCAATTCCCGCGCACACTCTCACCCAAAATGCATAACAAAAAATAGTAAAAATGTCGTGTCCACAGTGTTTCTTACCAAACTCCTTCGAAACAGCTCGACCGATGTTTATGAAATTTTTTGTGTATATTTGGTAGGTAGGATAGGTCATAAGGTCAAGTAGCATGTAAGTGTACCTATATTTTCAATGCATTTAAGTGCTACCTGAGTGAACCTCAGTAGGCTGCAGTTAAACACATCTATCTCATTAGAAATAGTGTTCAGTGTTCATATTGTGTGACATGGGGCGTAAACTTGTTCAGGTTTATCCTAGAAAAGTTTCCAGTAGCTTGAGGAGGCGCCCCCGCACCTGGAAGGCGCGTGAAGCCCCAGCTCCGCTAGCAGCTCGGGGTGGTGCAACGCAGTACCCGGACCAAGAAACTACGACGTCCCTCCGTACCGCCAGCCTACTGTAACCTACCGAAATCGAGTTTTGTTTTGAATTCTTTACACCATGATGACACTGTATTTATTCCCACGCTATTCCAAATGGCAGCATTCGTTTTGAGACTGCTCTGTACCACCGCATTGTAAATAATTATATTGGTTATTATTATTATTCTTATTATTTGCTGAGTATCTAAAATAAATGAATGTATGAGCCACCTTTTTTTACATCTTTGCCAGTAAATAATGCGTCACGTACAAGAACTCCCTGACCGACTGTCAGAGTGGAAGCAGAGGCTGTACCTCATGGAGGCACTGGGTGTAAATTTAATCAGCGCCTGGCAAGCGCGAGCTCGTGAAAAAGCAACAATAGTGCCGCGGTCAGTGGTGTGGAGCTTGAAGTGGTGCTGTCACACCGTAGCGTACCCATGCAGAATATGGTTTAGAGGCGTTATTTATAAAGCATAATTTAAGCTTTGCTGGTTTGCTGAAGCAGAATATTACCATTACGACTATATTCCTAGATTTATTTTTTAATTAATGCTAAATGCACGCAAACGTACAGAGGTGGCTTAATGCCTTAGGCATTTTCTACCAGTCAACCTTTGGGTAATGCTGAGAAAAATAGTGGAAGGTACAATAAATGAGAAAAAAGGCGAAAACAAGAAAATATATACTAATAAATCACAGATATTGGGACACATAAACGTTGTGATGACCTGAAACACTGGTTTTATAAACCTAGCTCAGGCAAGTCGCTAATTATGCATAATTCTAGGTTGAATATACACATAGTCGTTGGGCACTAGCATAATCATTTGATTAAGATTTACTTGTAGCTATTACACAGATGGCCTGAAAAGTTTTCGACCTAATAAAGATACAAGACATTTTTTCTTACAATTTATTTTTCTTTTTTAACATTGTCTCCTTGTAACTCTACACACTTCTCCCGGCGATGCCCTCATCTCTCGAACCCGTTCAAATAGTAGTCGGCGTTTTTCTCTGCAAAATAATTATTCACGAAAGTTTGCCTCCGCATTTGACGAAAATCTCTGTCCTTCGAGCGTAATTATTAGATGAGGGAACAAAAAGAAGATGCTTGGGGCTAGAACTGGTGAGTAAGGCGGATGTTTAAGCAGTTCAAAACGTAGTTCGTACATTTTCGCCGTGGCAATCGCTGAGGTGTGAGAGAGCACGTTGAAAAAGGATTTTCTTTTTCTGCATCTCACATCGACTCTCTCAAGTGACTGTCGAATAACAACTGTGCATCCAAAATGGCTGAAACTTTGGTGAGTAACAGTCAAAAGATGCACAACAAGATACACCAGCTTTTATTAACGAGTGCTGCTATCTTCACATTGAGGTTGAAAACTTTTCAGACCGCCCACCGTAACTATGTCGTGTAAAAAGATTAAAGAAAGGCGGGATCGCAGATGATAATAGGCACTACTAAATTCTTACCAATATGCTGGCGAACTTTAATTTAGAATATTAATTGGTTTGTTGCCGTCCTGATGTTCTGGAGGAGACCATTTCAGAGAGAAATAGCTTGAATAAAGAAAGAATAGAGAAGAAAGTCAGTACTACGAGTAGGACATTGGAGTAGGCGGTTAGTAGATGAGCGTAGATTTTTATTGGGGTTGGCGCAAATGTGTTGGAAGTGAGGGGTTGAATAAAAACTGGAGGAATGAATAAAAACGAGAAATATACAGAAAGTAGACCAGATGAGTTGGTGTGGCCGTTATGTTTGCGTTTAACAATAAAACTGCGTTAAGTAGACCGTACATAGTGTAGTGAAATAAAAATTAAAAGGGTTTCACCATTATATGTATAATTATTTACATTCTTTTGTTTTTTTTTTAAACCAACTACAAAAAAATATATACCTACGTGTAGTTACTAACATCTTTTTCCAATGGGGGAAAGTAAAAAAAACTATATCTAGAACTTACTACAGCTAATATATTACATAGTATACAAACAGACTAGTCTCATTTCAAAACTAAATTTTATTGGTACTCATGGACGGTCCACCAAAAATACCGTCATTCGAAATAACGGTACTATAATGTCTAGTATCAATTAAAACCTAAGCATCCAATTAGTGACAACAACACAATCCCCCTTATATAAACTAATAGATGTTATTATCAACGTGCGTTTAATTAAAGAAAACAATTAATTTAATGAGCGTCGCAATCCCTATTGTTTAGCGAATGAAGTTACGCGACAATGTGACAGGCGGTCAAAAACCTCTGGAAGAGAACTTAATTGAAACTTAAGACTTTATGTTGTAGTTTTTAGGGTCGGAAGTCTCTTGGCAGCAGTATATCACATTATGCTGGCAAGACGTCTTAGTTCCGGGTTTCCTAGTCTTAATATTGAACACTTTTTGCGCACTAGTGTTAAACGAGCGTTTAGCTTTAAAATGAAAAAAGTATTACGTTTGCTGAATTAGCGAGGATTTCGTGATCTCAGATTACGTATGTTATTAGTCCGTATTGTGTAGGAGTTTCAAATAGGCTGATCCTTCTTTACATACATACATTTATATATGAATACATACATACATAAATACATACGTATAACACGTACGTCGTACGTTCGTGTACGTGTCGTATTTTTTTTATACATAAGTACTATACAACAAAGTCCCCCATCGCATCTGTCCGTTCGCGATAAACTTAAAAATTGATAGCGAACAAAATAGATTTTCACGTGGTTTTCACTAATAAATATAAAGAGTAATTCGTGAGGAAGTTTAAGATAATATGATAAATGCATAGTATAGCGGAGAAAAGCCGAGAATTTTAATGACTGTAACATCCGTGTCGCTAGTATTCAAATTTTTTTTTTTACTGTTATAGATAGGCACACGCTGGACCACTATCTCACCTGATGGAAAGCGACGATGTGGTCGACGACGGAGCGCGCTTGCCTAGAAGTAACTTATCCATTTTAGACTTAAAGACTCTTAGGAAAAAAAACAAACAGAATGATAATAACGTTTGCCCTAGACGGATTCTTAAAAAAATATTCCTCTTACAAAAGAATTCCAATCTTAGCAAAACAAGACAAAATATGAAACCAAATCAAATTAGGGTCTATTTAGTGACACAATGGCCGCCCACGTCGGGCCACTACATCTGCCCTAGATCTTGTTATACAAACATGCCGTTAACATGGAGATGGGTCGGCTAAATGAACTGTAGCGTATCGGTGTATGTTACATACAAACATACAAGTCATGTAAATATTATGTCAAACATGAAGTCGTAACAATACGGGTGAGGTCGGGTTAAGCCGATATCAGATTATGTGGGAGTTTATATTAAGATACCAACATTATTCGCAAAAGGTTTGGTAAAATAAGAAATATTTTTAGTAGCGAAAAATTTCATAAGTTTCTGACTAATAAATTTTAATATGACATTTTTTTTGCTATTAATAGGGTCATGTTAGATCACTATCTCACCTGATGGTTAGCGATGATGTGGCAGACGATTGAATACGCTTGCCTATAAGTAGATAATATATTCACTCTTGACTTAAAGACCCCTAGGTTGTAGCTATCAGGAAACACAGACTCCAGCAGAGAGTTTCACTCCTTTGCTACCCGCACAATGAATGTGTTACCAAAAGGCTTTGCACGTATGGATGGGATGCCCACCATGTATTGGTGGCGCAACACCGTACGTCTAATTGTTCCGAAGATGTACCGGACTTGGCGGAATTAAAGTGTGCAATTCCAGTTCACACTCCCCGAAATGCAAATGATAGAAAACAGACAGGCTAGATACTCGGCGTAGATGCTCAAGACTTTCGAGTTTAGACTCGGCAAGTTCGTCATTGCCGATGAGCTTCTTGGCTCTCTTCTCACGAAAATGACCATATTGCTTTTGGTAACCACCACCGACTTACGAGTTGTAAGTCGTGAGTTCAAACCCAGCTAGGTGCATTACTTTGTGTAAATTATTTCATCACCACTGCTCTCAAAACGTGTCACAAACACATATCCTGGAACCAAAAATTCGAAGATATGTGATCTCTACCAACCTATACTAATTCCGCGTGGTGGATTACTGACTATGCTCTCTCCTAGAGAGAAGGCCTGATTCTCAGCCGTGGGAACATCGAAAACACTGATGTTATATGCTCAAATATTTTAAAATTGTATACCAATGTATACCTACAACTGTACTACAAGATACCTACGTGTTACTAGAGTGGTATGGCAGCAACGCTGTTGTACAGGGAATGGCAGCATTGTGGTGTGTAAACTGCAACATTCAGAGCAACATGCTTGTGTACGGACAGAAAGCGTATAAAGTCATAAAAACTTGGCAGACTCCAATGTCGTTGGCTCAACACTATACAAATATACACATAGGTACACACACTTTTGCATAAAACTAGCTTTTAAAATGATCTTTATTTAAAACTGCATAAGGGTATCAAGATATTCAAGTCAGACCTATCAGTAAAATAATCTTCGAAATATTCGATGAAACTGTTTGAAAATCGAAGCTTTGAACGAAAAATCTAATTTTGCTCGAATTAAACGCGGCAAAGTAAGTGCATCCGTAGATCTGATATCTGTAGCAGACATCGATGCTCCCACTTTACACTGGCGGACAAATTAAACGGACACCCCTTTATTGCTAATGAAATTACATTTAATTAAACCTCACGAATTTATCTTTATGAGAGTGTAGGTGTGGTGGGAACTTCGTTTCGGCTGTTAAGTTTTAAGGTTTGAAATACGTTTTTCTATTATGTTTTGTGATCACAATAATTACATTTGTTTTGATGAAACTTTATGGGAACTTGTACGTATTATAACGGATAGTTCAGAATAATTACTTGATAATTTTGTAACTCTGCGCTGGTCACTGATATGGAAGTAACCTGGAATAAAAACTTTTTAATCAATATTTAATTTGAATTTCAATCACATACCGCGAAATCGTTTTGCAAATTCTAAGAAATTCTAAATAAACTGTACACGTGGATTGTCAACTTTCAGCGAAAGCACGGCTTTATTTTAATGAAAGCTATTTGGAATAAACTTTTCTCGCTGTTTTCAAAACATAACTAACGTGACACAATGAACTCTAAAATTGTTTTTCAGAAATATGAATAAAGGATGAAATTCTAGTTGACATTTAGGTATCTATAGTGTAGTAGACAGAAATAATTAGATATTTTTATTGGTCACCTGAGTTAGATACAGAAAAACATATTTATTACTCATATACCCGAAACTTTCTAGTCTACCAGTTGTCAATCTAGCTGAATTGTCCAACAGAATTACGATGAAAATTAATAACATTCAGGTAACGTTTCATAAAAACTCCAATATAGGGACGTAGGTAATAAAAGCCGGACAGAATTACCTGTCTGTCTGTCCTCTGTCCGTCGACTCATCAAATCGAGGGACGTGGAACGAGCGACGTCAAACGAGCATGTTTATTGTGCGCCCCAAACTTTTGTCCACCAGTGTATAGAATGCAGATTGCTGCGATATTATTAGAAGTTCGTTCAGGATGCTAACAAACTTCGTGCAATGAATGTCGATAGAGCACCTGTTTATTGTGCATAGTCTTCTCTCAGACATCGCCTAAGGCTGCCCGAGCGCGAGCTGACTAGAATAAATGATATTTTATACAGTCATACTCATGTAAATTGGTTTAGGTACTTGGTATTCTCGTGAAAGTGGCTGAAGTTTAAGAAGCTTATTATTTCTCTGGGGCATTACCGTCTAGTCTAGTTATAGTTATTATTTACTCGTGGTCTCGTGTTCGTGAAGACAGTAATTATGGTCGGACAAGCGAAATAATTGGATTTTCAGTTACAAAAGTTTTAACAAACTTGTCATTGTTATCATAAAGTGGTGTTATAAAATTGTTTGCTTTTAAAAGTTAATGATTGGAGTTTTGATTTTATTACGAAAACAGTTTTAATAATATAAAGTTACAATATCGTCGTGCAGGATTCTAGCGGAGTATGCCACGGATACGAAGCGGCGGTATAATCTAGTTATTGCGATTAGTAACTTTGTGTGAACTGAAGTATAAAAGGTACCTACCTACATGGCATAGTAATTATTTTTTCACTTCGTTTTTTTGTGGTTTTTCGTTTTTTAATTTGCCTGTCTTCAAGGCTAGAGTGAATAGGCTCTTAATAAACTAGCACGCCTCACCATCAACGATTGCATCACTACTTACCATCAGGTGGGATCGCAGTCAAGCATTAGATTATATCAAATACAAACTCTTGTTTTCTTTTCCTGTGCTGGTACCTTTATTCAAGCAGGGTTCACTGTCATGCTGGCAGCGAAAGAGGCTCCCACAATGTAGTTCGTTCCTGACATTAAAACGCCGACTCAACAGTGCGCAGTCGTAGCGGATACACGCAAGTAGTTCCCATTATGGCGGCTATTCAAGGACATTGTCGCGTGTTTTCGTTTATGTTAATTAGTACTTAGCTAAAGGCTCTTTCAACAAAGTTCGAGAACTTGTTTTGAACATGTCTTAAATATTCAGGGATAAATCAGTGTATCATAAATAATTATAGGCATATAATAAGACTCTATTGTTTTGGGTATATTGAGATTATGTTTTATTCATGTTATGTATTTATGTTATCTATAAATAACTTATGTTGACTGTGTAAGTCTGAGCTTAAATTCTTACCTATCTATATCTACGTTTAATCCACATTGTATACAAACTGTTCGTAAACCCTACGAAATAATTAAGGAATTACCTCGTCCCGTGGGATAAACCCTGTTGCACTACCACTTAAGTTCTCCTTCGTATTTTACGCCACACTTCCAGCCGCTGTGATGGCTCCTTCTCTGTTACTGGAGTGCGTTTCTGGAACTCTATCCCACAGTCCCTTCGCAACAGCCCTTTTCTGGAAGAAAATTAAAGAGCACTTCCTTTCTTAAGCGACATAATATTAGTATATTATTATATTGGTATGTATTGGTATATATACACAATAAGTTAAGACTTATGCATGTAGGTTTGTATTGTACACTGGATCTTACCCTCGAATGAGATCTCTCTCTCAAAAGTTGACTGGGAGAAAACTCATTGTTGAATTAAGCTCGCCTTTGTACACGAAATGTTAAGTTTTTGTTTACAACAAAAAAAAAAAATATTAATGCAATGTCTCACAAAGTTATCTGACACTGATCTTGGTTTTCACGCTGTTACATCATTGAAAAGAATGCTTTAGCATTCTTTTGAATCTGTCCTAATAAAAATTAAAAAAACCGGGCAAATCAACAGCAATCTGTTCTAATAAAAATTAAAAAAACCGGGCAAGTATGAGCCGGACTCGCGCATTGAAAGTTCCGTACAAACTTACCTACAAAAACAGTTCAATTCCCGAATTGAGTTACGAAGGCTTTTCCGAATCGCAAATAAGGTTTTTTCTGTGACGTAACTACAAAATTTACAGTTTTCAGATTTTTTCCTCTACTTGTGCTATGAGACCTTGCTTCATGCCAAATTGCAGGATTCTAGGTCAATGGGAAGTACCCTATAAATTTTGAATCCCTTGAGAGTGTCGAAATATGAGAGTGTGAACAGTGATATGAAAGAAAAGGAAGTTAGTGATAGCATGACCGTTGACAGGATAGAATGGAAGAAAAAAACATGTTGTGCCGACCCCAAATAAGATGGGACAAGGGCAGGAAGATGATGATGAGAGTGTCGAAATATATACGTTTTATGCGACATAAACGTCCGTATCTTTTTTTTTTCCTTATCTCGGAAGTTTGATTTCTTCACAACTTCAAGGGTCCGCAGACTTGAGTGTATGGTTTTAATTTCAACTCGATACATCGACTCGTTCTTGACATATAGGGTCTTGACAGAAAGACAGACGGATAAAAAGTGATCCCATAAGGATTCCGTTTTTTCCTTCTGAGATACGGAACCCTAAGCATTTTTAGGGTAAAATTAAAGACCACAGAAGACATACACTACATCTTATATGTACGTACATATTATAAGAACTTACTTAAGTCCGCCTTTGTGCCTTTGTTCATGAAGTCTGAATAAATAAATGAACAGGGAATGCCGAATATTCCTTATAATATTAATATTTAAAATATTATTAATACGGGTCGTATGAAGCGATTACTGGTGATCGGGTAAGCCAGGGTCTAATGAAGGCAGCTCGCGGTCATCGCTGCGCCCTTTGTTATACGTATCTTTGTATTGGGGTGTTAGCTTGAGCTGAATATCGATATAACATTACCCTGGATGTTGTTTAGGACGTAGTTAATAAAATATATTCGTTTAAAGGCTACTTTATTATATTTAGGTAACTGTATCGTGTCACTGATCACAATAAAACAATATTTGTACAAGTTGTCTTATTTTTTATTTAGCTAGTCTCAACCAGGTCGCTACCAGATCCCGAACGCCATTACAGTTCTTTTATATATTAGTGTTGTTCATCCATCCTTACTTATAACTAGTGATGTGCTACTACTAAACATACAACGTATCCAACAGCAATACATAAAGTATGTTACAGAGTAATGCTTTACAGTAATCTATGGCAAATAACCGGTTTCCCTTTCTAACTGGGATAATTATATAACATGCGAACGAACTAATAAGAAAAAATCAATGAAAACGTACAGTTACAAAGTGTACTTTTGGTCTCGTGTCACAATTAATGAAATGAGAGAATAGCTCATGCTATGCTTAAAATATGGCATTTAGAACAGACAAAACAAACAGATACAGTGGAGCGTACAATGAAGGCGTGCCTCACTTGGACGGAGCACTGTCTGATGCCGTCCGGACCGAGCTCGATTTGTCGACGGCGCCACAGTATAGATATATGGAACAGTACGGATATTACCTACAAATATTCGAAACGGCACACTCACACAAACATACGCATCGACGAGACTCCTAAGCGTTTCTCGCGGTCCTGTCAGTAGCGAATGCCGCTTAGGTTTCTCGTCCATGCGTATGTTTGTGTGAGTGAGCCGTTTCGAACATTTGTAGGTAGTTTCGTACTGTTCCATATATCTATACTGTGACGGCGCGTACCATTCTATTGCCAGCAGGGCTGATACTCGCTAGGGCCACGGGGAATTTCTGAAAGAGAAAACTGCGGTCTTAGAACATAAAGGGCAAAGGACTTAAGTGACGATTAAGTCAGTAAAAGTTTGACATGCTCTACCACTCCACCTTAGAACAAGAGAAGTCAATGGATTATTTCCATCCTCTATAAGCATGAATGCAGATTTTGTATTTATATTTTTACTAGGTTCTGCCAGTGGCATTACCTACGTGTACGTTGGAAATTATCCCAAGGGAATTACTTCCGGGATAGAAAGTATCCTTTTGCATATCCTATTCTAGGACACGGTTTTCACATGTGTCAAGTTTCATCTAAGTCCGTTTAGCCTTTACGACGGGTAGAGGTAACAGATAAGGAGTGGAATTCCCTGCCGGAGTCTGTTTCCTGATAGCTACAACCTAGGGGTCTTTAAGTCAAGAGTGAATAGGTTACTTCTAGGCAAGCGTGCTCCATCGTTGGCCACATCATCGCTTACCATCAGGTGAGATAGTGGTCAAACGCGACTCTACCAATAATAATAATAAAAAAAGATATAAAAAGACAGACCGACAGATAAAGTTGCTTGAGCAATTACGAATAATATTAGTATGGATAGAATGGAAGTATGGATCTAGTATTGATTACTTTAGTTAAATCTTAAAATTTAATATAACTAGGCAGCCAATTGTATAATTTATTATTATCTTGGTATACAATAAAGTATTAACCTATCTCAAGCTTTTGATTTTGTAGCGCATGTCATATTATTGAGGAAGTTGGAAATCCTGGGAATAAGTGGAGTTGCACTGCAGTGGATTTCGTCTTACATAAGTGATCGAAAACAATATGTTGTTATAGACGATGTAAACGAAGACTTACTTACTTCCCACTACTAACTCTGATTCTAGGATAAATAAATGTGGCGTCGCTCAAGGAAGTGTACTAGGTCCCATATTGTTCTTATTATATGTAAATGACATATCACTGGTGTCTAATCATAAATTTATATTATTTGCAGATGACATTTCAATTATTGTGTCATCTGATAAAAATCGATTTCTGATCACGAATAATACTATTGACAAAATTTTACAATGGCTACAGACTAATAATAATTAATTAAAAATCAATTTAGATAAATCAAATTATATTCAATTTAAGAAGTCAAAACATGCCAATTACAATTTTAAGCTTATTGTTGACAGGCTTAAAGAAATAACACAAACCAAATTTTTGGGTGTGCTCATAGATCAAGACTTAATCTGGAAAGGACATTTAGATGATTTATGCAATAGAATTAATAAATTTACTAACGCCCTCAGACAAGTACATAACGTAACATGCATGCATATATTGAATCAATTTTAAGTAATGCGCTTGTTGTTAGGGGGAAAAGTACGGATAAAGACAGAGCATTCGTTGCACAAAAGAAATGCATCAGGGTCATTTGCGGACTGTCCGAGTCCAGTCAGTCATTTTTTTAAAAGCTAGCTCTGTTACCACTTCCTGCACTTTACGTAGGTATACGCAATCTGTAACTTTGTCTATGGTAATAAAAGATTGTTCAAGAAAGCTTATGAAGTAATTTCTCGTCCAAGGGATCCACATATTTAAACTTGTAACAGAGGATAATCCTAAATCAACCAAGTATGCTAAAAGCTGCCTTGTGATGTGTGTAAGCATTTACCACAAAATCCCGAAAGAATTAAAATGTATAAATAATGCAAATTTATTTAAAAATAAGCTGTATAAATGGCTGAATAGATATAATTTCTATGACATAGATTTATAATATTATATCATTCTATTTATTTGAATTACTTATTTACTACTTACTGTTGTTTTGACCTAAAATTTTTGCATGCAATTGATACATATTCTGTGTAGCTAAACATGTGGACATTGTTTTTAAATAAAACTAAGACCAATAAAACAAATAAAGACTTATCTTATCTTGTCTGTCTTATCTTATCTCAATAATTCAGTGAAACCTAATCCTAAAATACTCTAGACAAAAAAAAAAACTTATTTTTCAATAAACACTTAACCAGTAATTGTATGGTCAGTAATCTCAACGTGAGTTAGCACTAAACTTGCTACACCTCAAAAGCACTTAGTTTGAACTCAATTAGCTTGTTAATGTCTGAAGCAGCGTGTTTATGAGTGATGAGTGCAGCTCAACTTGGCACCAGTATAAGCTAATCAATGCCACTTAATCTATTCTATATTATTCTTCTAAACAGCAATGTTACTGTGAGATGCGGGCTTACTGATGAGAGGAGCGATTTGATAGGATGCTAAATTTATTTACATATATTGACACACCTCCAAACAAAACGAGATGAAATTAACCTAAAATACAAGGGTCTCTACTGGCTACTGGGACGTAACTCAAAACTATCACTGGACAACAAGTTGCTCATATATAAAACGATCCTGAAACCTATTTGGACATATGGTATCCAGTTGTGGGGCTCTGCCAGCGCCTCTAACATGAAATTCTAAACATGCCTATGGTTAAACAAGAAATAGACACTCATGGAGAGAACTATAAACTAAGACTGTCGAAGCACCCAAACCAGCTAGCAGGGCAACTCACTATCCCCGAAACCATACGTCGGCTCAAAAAGCGGCGTGATATTACGATTAGAGGGTCTGTGATCCAACTAATGAAAAGTAAAGGGCTGGCTCTAATGGGAGCAGTCTGGAATGACTGATTGCAAGATCTGAAAACAGAAAAAAAAATATTGACACACCAACGATTCATTCACTGGTTTAAATACATTATGGCATTAATTTAAATAATAAAAAAGAAAATCTCGTCTTGTACAGCAAATTATTGAAAAACGCATTGAAATAAATTAAAATAAGAATTATATTAAAATAAATTAAATTGAAAATAACATTGAAATTTTATTTATTTATCAAAACTTCATTCAAAATAAAGGTACACAGGCGGAATCAGTGCCTTAAGCATTCTCTAGCAGTGAATCAAGTCAGTCAATCAACAGAAATGCCATTGAGATAAATTAAAATTTGATAAATATAAGTTTATAACTACAGAAAAGGTTAAAGTAAAGGTATATAGGTTTTTTATATAGCCTCTTTTTTATAATGTGAATGTGAGAACACTTTAGACTCCGCGATTACTTCCTATTACGACTCATTTTTATTATGATTATTTTTATTGTACTTTTGAGTACAATATGGCATGGCATGACCGCATGACATGACTTTGGTCTACACTGTCCTTACATAATATCTAATAATACTGTAATATTGTAAGAACAACAAGTTTTTTTAAAAAGGGTAACTATGGAGTTTCTTGCCGGTTCTTCTCCATAGGTGCCCATTTATAAGTGCCCATTTAGGCCTATGTGAAATAAAAACATTTGAATTTGAAATTTATAAGTCTACTTGTATTTTTTTTTCATCACTTGTATGTCATCTTTAATTTGCAATCACATCACACTAATATTATAAAGAAGAAAGTTTCTATGTCTGTGTATGTGTGTGTGTGTGTGTTTGTAACTTCTTCACCCTTGAGATTGGTTACCCCTGAGTTTGTTTCGGTGTTACTTCTCAGGTTAGTCTCAACTGACGAAAAAACGTGTTTTTAATTAAAACGTATTTGCCAAATATATATCATTGAAAAGATTTCAATGAAATTTGGCATACGATAATAGACCATATCCTGGAATAGGCCATTTTTACTACATTACCGCGGGCGAAGCCACTGGCAGCAGTTAGTAAGAAATAAAAGTAATGTTTCGCGTAGACTTCGTGATTTGATAGATATTTAACAGTGCGCAAATTATTTGCTTTACGTGTAAATTATTTTCCGCTTACTAATTCACCACCTACCCCTATTCTACCTTTAATCTTACAGGTATTAACACAACGACCTCTAACAAGTAATATAACTCAGATCTTAATTAGTAAGGTTCACGTTAATTCCTCAAATAGAATACATTGCGGGGACTTAACCGTAGCGCTACGACCGGTGCTACGCCGTAGACACGTGTTACGCCGTAGACACGTGTTACGGCGTAGACAGCGGTTATCTTTTGAAAGGGATTTTGAAAATGGCATTTTTCTTTTGTTTTAACCTTTTTCAGAAAAGCTCGTGTTTTGTTATCGGACCTTACGATTATTTTATTTATTCTTTCTACATTGACGTCATAAAGATAACGGCTTGGATTGGACAAATGTGACTGGGTACAGTTTTGTTTTTTAAATAAAGGCGTGTTTTTTGCGAACTTTTGTTTACCTCATTTTTAAACTAAACTTAGACCTTAGTTCTAACCTAACGATTGATCAGAAGTGGGGTTTACTATTATTAAGCTATAAAATTTACAAAACGATTTACATCAGAGTTAAGATTATTAAGCACTATGGCATCACCCTTTTTGCTGGTAGTAACAAAATAATATATTTTACTGCTTTCAATTTAAGTCTCATTTAATTAATTATGTTTAAAACAAAAACGTAAGAATGAATTAAAAAGTTAATTTTGTGAATTAACTTTTTCATTTTTAAACAAAATGTTAAACGATGCCAAATGGGTGTTTGCCAAGATGTCCTGACGTGTAATATATATGTTTAGTTATGTGTGCGCGGTGAGTGCAACCTTATATTTTCCTTGGCATCGACCTCGTTAACTTTCAAGTTACAAACACTTTATTTTATTAACTTGAAGAATGTTTAAACTAATTTTCCGCTTGTGTTTCTTTGAAGGATGATAAAAATTTCGTTTTAAATTTAAATTAACATTAGAGTAACTGTCTGGCATTTAAATATTTTGCTGTGATTTACTTTGTTCTTCTAATTATAAGAACAAAACAAGCCCAGGGCGAGCTAAATTTAGCTTGTACTCCGAGGAAGGAACTATGCTACTTTTTATCTGGCTTTTATTTCCACTTCGCGTTTGTAATAAGCGATATTCACGCGGACGAAGCCACAGAAAAACCTGGTAGCTAGTAACATCTCATTCACCGGCTTATTCTAACACATCACTCCAGTTGATCGGCCTGTTGGTCTAGTAGTTAGTGGCCCTGACTGTTATGACGGAGGTCGTGAGTTCGATTTCTACCCAAGACAAATGTTTGTGTGATGAGTACGATAATTTGTTCTGTATCTGGGTGTAATTTATATAATTATAATATGTATGTATTTAGAAATATAGAAGTATGTTTACCAGTTGTTTAGTACTCGTAGGGACTAGATAGGATTGTGTGAAAGTTGTGGAATATTAGTTGTTTTCCTCCTTCATCAGTCTTTTAAAAGCCCTTCCATCTGTCATCATCTTAATTTTTCATAATAAGATAAGATAGAACCATTCCAGTTTCATCCCTTATACATCATCAGGCCAGGCAACTACCACGAAGTTGTCTGGCATTTTTGCTGAACTGGACCTATTTGGTGCAAGCGCGAGACACACAATGTTAGTTATTTTATTTTCTTATTTTTTTTTATCTTAGATGTTTACATGTTGTTTCTGCATTGTGTGTATCTGTGTACGTGTGCCAAATAAATATTTTTCTTTCTTTTTCTTTATCATTACTGACAAACATACTTCATATTTTTCTCAGCAAGCCGGTATTTTCGGACAGCTGGACTATCTAGCGTATTTACCTGGTAAGGGCTACCTGTGTCACCATTCAAACCATTGAGTAGTGATTGAACAGGGAATAAGAAAATTATGAATGTAAAAGTCTATATATTTGTATTACCTACATACGGACTTTTTATGAAGAATAAAATATTAAAACGAAACCAGTGAACATGACTGCGGTGTGCATACTCGCAATTATACAGACCACCAATTTGTACTCCGAACAAATGAGACCGGACTACAATTGGGACGAGCGAGTGTATAATACAGTCCATATAAAGATACGGAATATAGTGAACATGTACATATAACGGGAACCGCATAATTGCGCGTACATTTGAATAAATTAATATTCAAACCATATCTGCACAGAAAATACGACTGGTATAAAAAAACATGTTAAAAATAACTGCGATAAGAGGACCGAGACCAACTGATGTGTTATGAGTGTTAACTGAACAACCTTTAACGCTGGGCAAGGGATCCTAATTATATGAGACTACCTTTTGCCCGTGGCTTTAGGAATAAAGCATCTTTCTATCGGTGAAAAAATTTTAGCAATCGGACCAGTAATTTCAGAGATTACCTCCTACAAACAAAAAAAAACATAAAAACAAACTTTACCTCTTTATAATATTAGTGTAGATTGACTTGACTGTCAAATATCAATTAGTACTAAATTATTATTAATTTTAACAATTGTACAGTCCGAGATCAACAGTATCCTACTTAGCGTTATTACTTGCATGGCATCGCCGATACATTTGCAAGGTAGAAAACCATTTTACCACAGCAAGTGGTAGTTTATTTCAGTCCGTAAAGAATTTTTTTTTTATTCTTTTGATAAACAGAAACCCTGTAAGGAAATTTCTGGTTTATAAGTGTTACATTAACTCTACAAAGGCTCGATTTTATAAAGTTTTAAAGGAAAATTTTATAAAATCGAGTTAAGTCATAGCAAGTTATGATAGGAAGTCATTAGCAGTTTATAATTAAATGTTCAGTGTAGAGGTTACCTTTATAATTTGTATCACTGCATGACTGACTCTTAATTTTGATACCAATTATGTATATATTTTTAAATTAATGTAATTTAAATAATTACTTTAATAATATTAAATACAGCCTGTGTTCCCCGAAGGATATGGCTGAAGGCCGGTGTCTGCCAGGGCTGCGGGATAGTTCGAGAGAGTTACGAGAGAGAACGCAAATGGCAACAGAAGGAACACAGATGGTTTTTAGCCAGTAAAAGTCTTACACTCCTTCTTTTTCCACCCAGAGTTAGAGATTTCATCTGTTGATTTCCCAGTACCTAGTGAATTATACGTATAAAACATCTTATGCGTATAGCTAAGGAGGGGAATTTCCTACCGAATTCTGTTTCCTGATAGCTACAGCTTAGGGGTATTTTATTCAAGAGTAAACCGGTTACTTCTAGGCAAGCGTGCTCCATCGCTAACCATCAGGTGAGATAGTGGTCAAACACGAACTTATATGAAATAAATAAAAAACATATTTTATCCACATTTTGCCTCTAATTCAGCTTCAGAATTGCAACCAAGAATATCAATTAAAAACTATATAATATAATTTACCTAAAATTCCACCAAAATTGGGAAAAACTTTCCATAAACTTATACTAAAAATAATCATAAGAGTTGCTACTATTAAATAAAGCGTTCTTTTAATCTGTTCTTATAAATTGCTGGTCAAATCTACAACAGCAAGCTATAAACTAAAAAGCGTATAACATCATAAAGCGAGTTACCGGTAGCAGTAACTGTTACACGGTGTCGCGCTGAACCCGCGCCACCGACATCACTAACGAGCTCTGAAAGCTGTACGGTCTACATAAATAAAAGCTTTCACTAAAATTTTTAGCAAAATTTTTGTACTCCATTAAAAATAAAAAGCACGCCATAATGATTTATAGTTTCTGTAAAAATTCACTGCTGTGTTAGAATATAGTTTTAAGTTTTAAACTTAAAGCCGGGGGTGCACGGGACGATAAATTTACACGAAGAACTTTAACTGCTTTTCATGTAAGTAATCTTTCACTTGTTGTAATTTTTTCTATGCAGATAATCGATAATACTCTTATTCAGTGAACTTTACCGTAAGTTCATCATTGCTATAGTTCTCACCAACATTCTAAATTAAAAATATATTATTTCTTTTGTGATGAGAATTAGTATCAATATACACGTAGATGGATGGAGAAGGAGATGAAGACCCAAGAAAAGATAGATGGGTTGTGTGAGGAGTGACATGAAAGAAAAGGGAGTCAGTGATAGTGTGACGGGTAACATGACAGAATGGAAGAAAAAAACGTGTTGCGCCGACCCCAAGTAATATGGGATAAGGGCAGGAAGAAGAAGAAGAATTAGTATCAAGAATCGAAACATTTATTTCAAATAAACCATTTACGGGCACCTTTAAGTTGTCAAGAAGTCAGGTAGATGTTTTGTTGAAATTAGTTAATAATTTCACCAGCATAAATTGTGCCAAAGTGTATATAAGTTCATGAATCGTGTTTAAACACTGTTTACAGATGAAATTCATTAATATCTGCCAACTGAAAGCTAATAATAAGCCACAAATGAATGAGTAATATTTATTGGTTTTAGAATGCAAAATTATAATATAACAAAACGTGGGAAACGATGTCAAACACACGCTTCACATGCGACTTTCCCACGCTCTGTGTACGTTTGTGTCGCGGGTGTGTCACTAGCTTTTAATTCTAACCAGTTTTACTCATATTGCTGGTTGGAGCTGAATTTGAAGCCGAGTTTAGCATTTTTACGTGAAAACTAAATTCTCTCAGAGTGGAGTGCTGTGTCATGCACATAGATTCTAAGCTCAGATTTATGGCAATTGCTCCACTATTAATTTTAGAAATTGTCTTCTGGAAGGATTATTTGAAATTGAATTGCTGATATCATAAGGTGTTGGTGGCGGTTACTTACTGAATGTATGAATATTATCATCGTTTGCTTTTAAACTTTAGTTTTAAAGAGTTATGAATGTGGTAGAGCGTCCTTTGTTATGATATTATTATACTTTAACTTTGCATATTGTGGGAATCAAAGACAAGCCTTTAGTTTTTAATTTCAAAAACTTTGGTCTGGTTATAAAGTTTCAGATATAAAATTCTAAACATATTTCTTACTCGTTATAAAAAACATTGTTTTCCATTTTTAACCGACTTTAAAAAGGAGGAGGTTCCATGTTCGGCTGAATGTATTTTTTTTGATACACCGTGAAAAAAGAAATAAAATACAGTACTGAAACCTATAAAAAGAGGCTTACAAATCATCTCATAGATCTTGTAGTCCAGCTAATACGTACCAGGCTTGAAACGGTGCGGCGCTTGATCCTGGGACTAGACCAGGTTTAGCCATTCGCATAGAGCTGTTCGCTGTGCCACTGGGTGACATACTCGGCATGACACAAAGTAATCAACAAAGCAACGACAACGACGGCTGATTGCAAATAAACACAGACAAGAATAGAATTAAAAATAAACAAAACCCATTCGCAATTAGAGGTCCAACTATGCGTATATAAACAACGAAAACAAACTACGCTCCAGATAAAACTCTAATTAAAAAAGTTAATCGACGAGAGCATCGAATTCGGAATTAAAACCATTAGTTCTATTATTGTAAAAACGAATCCGGAATTTTCTCGTTACGTTTAAACCGAAATAGTTTGGCCGGGTTTGTAAATAGCTACGAGTACCAGAAATACTTAACTAGAGAGCCTGCAAATGATTAAGTTATGGAGATAGAGCGGTGGTGGCCGAGTGGTAACGGCCCCGACTTACGAGTTTGTAGGTCGCGGGTTCAAACCCAGCCAGGCGCATTACTTTGTGTAATTTATTTCATCACCACTGCTCTCAAAACGGTGAAGGAAAACATCGTGAGGAAACCGGCATGTCCTAGAACCAAAAATTCGAAGACACGTGACATTCACCAATCCGCACTGGGCCCGTGTGGTGGATTACGGCCCATTCCCTCTCCTAGAGAGAAGAGGCCTGAATCCCAGCATTGGGAACATTCAAAGGCTGATTATGATGGTCTCTTATTTGACCGAGAACAATAGCGCTTATATTTGAAAACATATTAAAACTGGGCAACTATTCAGAACTTGGGTCTAAGTAGGTATCAAAATGAGGCAAAATTGATCACAGAGCCTACCACAAGCTCTTAACCCGATCCATTTTACGACCTAAACTGAACTGGTAAAGTGATGGAGCTATATAGGGTGTATAGCACCATCCGTCTGTCTCTCTCGGCTTGAAATTTTAACACGTCATTTTAAAATTCTGACGGGATTTATTGAGATCTCTGAAAGGTGCTCTGGAGTGACGCCACTTGCACGTGGAGTTGCCCAGAAGCAAATAATGTATAACTACCAAACAAGGGCACGGACGTCATGTCCATGGTGTAAATGTAAGGTAGGAGTGTGGTTTTAGTCAGTAGGACTCTGACACTGCCCAGACTGGCTCGTCTGTGAGGCAGCCTGGGCGTCCATGATGATTTCCTACTCCTGCCGAAAAAATAAAACACGTGATTTTAAGGCCCCAGTACTACGTTAGACCGTGTAACAAACTGTCAATGAGAACGATTGTAAAATAGTACAAAATGTATATGATTAACATGCGCTAGTGAAATACTTTGAGTTTAATCTCATACCGACGCTGGAATGCCCGGTAGAGCCGCGAAAAAAATTCTGAAAAGGGGACCCGCCGTCCTAGAACGCGAAGGGCAACTGAAAGACATAGGTGTGATTTTAGTCACTAAAAGTCTCAGTAAAGTCCCACTCCACCTTAGAGCGATTCTCACGCTCTCTGTCATTGGATGATATCACATTGAAAAAAAATTGTGGTGGAGACAAAAGAGTTTGTCTTGCTAGTAGTGATAATAATAGTAATTCAAGTTGAATAAATTTAATTTCAAAGTTTTAAATATATTTTTTTTACTGGAAAATTCATAATAAATGTAGTGTAGTTATCGTGCAAGCTGAAGGGTTATTAAAATGCATGGCTGGTCGACGCTCACCAGTGTTAAGTGCAATCATAAAAATTGTAAAAGACGAAGTTTTTACAGCGCAAGTTGGCTCGCTCTTACGGCTATTGACTGCAAAAACGTTGGTAAAGTTGCCGCTAGTTATTAGTTTTATATAGAGGTTCATTTCAAATGGGAATAAGAACGAACTAAATCTTTTATTCACTGAAACTTGAAAGAATTTACGTTTACGTGATCGCAAAGAGACGCTTAAGGATGTAATCTCCGGACCAAAATATAATTATTATTCTGTTTACAGGTGATTTGATTACAGGTGGAGGCTACAAGCCTCCAGGGAGCCTTAAATTTTCTGTTTAATTTGCTTACGATATAAAATATAATAAGAGCTTTAGGTCATTAAGTTCACACAAAAGAAATAACAGTAAACACCTGTAATTTCTTATCTCTAAGATATATATGAGTATACCTATATATAGATGCGAATCTAATTGACTTAAGCTGACCCTACAATAGGCGTGCGCGTTCCTCGGACGTGTGAGTAACGCGGGCGCCGCGTGCGCGCCGTGAGCGTCTCAGCAAAGAGTATGTAGCTAACACGGCACTGTCCAAATTGTGACTAACTTCGCCTTACGCCTCGCGCTCGCTACACCCACGTCACTCGGCAGCAACACAAGACGCTTATGCAGCGCCCTCGTGGCGCGCACGTGGTACCCACGTCGCTCATACACCCGAAGAACGCGCAAGTCTCATGTGGGGAGGCCTTAATGGGCCTGTCACACGCACAAGCATCCCCACAGTTTCGCCAGCGAAGGCCGGTTTGTAAAAGGAACACCATATAAAACTGTATGAGTGTTACCAACCACACCTCACCGATGCTCATAACATTTACATTTATGAAGAACCTTTTAATTATAAATACCTCTGAAAGTACTGGTCCGATTGCGAACATTTTTTCATCGATAGAAACACCGACTTACGAAAATAAAGTTATTTAGCACTTTTCAGTGTTTTTTTTACATAGAAGTCGGTTGTATTTTTTTTTTGTAAAAAATTTTTTTATTTTTTTTTTAGGAGTAGGTACGTTTCCTCGAGATATTTGTCTACTCTCACACAGAAATCAGAAATCAGAAACGTTTATTTCAAATAGACCAATTATAGGCACTTTTGAATTGTCAAAATGTCAGTCAGTCAAAAAAAAAAAACAAGTGAAGCTAAATTGCACGTTCCAAAGCGTAGATCTCTATGGAGAAGAACGTGCAAGAAACTCCATGGACACTCTTTTAAATCATATTATGAGTTACATAAATCTTGGTTACATATTTCTTGTCGCTTCTAATATGTGAGCACAATGTAGATAAGTAATAATAATTAAAATAAAAAAATATACTTAAAAAAAACTAATAAAAAAAAAATAGAAATTGAATTAAGTCACTGGCAGCTAAGAGATGACCAGTCTCAACTGACGGCACCCGTTCACGAGCATGACGCGTGCATCAGCCCCACTCAGCTCAACCATTTTTAAGTGAACTGAATGACCCAATAACACGTGCCACCATCAGCGAGACATTTGAGTGAGCATGACAAACTCTCAACTGCCGCTGCTCGTAATGTCAAACAAGTTGCAACCTAATAAAAATGCTCCATGGTACTTCACATTCACAAAACTTGAAAAACAAAGTGCTTCTACATTATACAATGCTACTGTTTCCAAATACAAATGGCAATAAATTGGCACAAGCAAAGCTGGTAGCAACTAGGAACATAATTATGATTTAAACATTAAGGGCGAGGTGGAATCTAGCGAATCATTTTGAATTTGTGATAGAATTTAATAAAAGAACCGCCAGGAGACAATTTTTTTCTACGAATAAAATATGTCTAGCTTTGGTAAAAACAACCTAGAGAAAACAAGGATCGTTAGAAAACTGATGACTTGATAGTTTACATTAAGATTTCACACATTCTTCTTCTCCAGCTTCCTACACACTATTGTCTACATTCAATCTTTCCTTGCTGGAAGAAATCACTTTAGAAATAAGCAGTACCTTTTTACTAATGTCTATTATAGATTATCTTTTTCTATTTTCTGTGTGTACATAAATAATAAAATAAATAAATAAATTTAGTGTAAAGAAACCTTCAATCCGATATTTAATTTCACAAATAAATAGTTTCTGTATAGTTTCTATATATATTATATTTTCTACAGTTATAAAGATACCTGTAAAATGAAGACAATTTCACCTAGGAACGGGCCAAGACCATCACCTGCGACCTGGAGGTAATAGCATTTCACTACATAAGTCTTGTTTAAAGTAATTTCACCCGCTAGCTCTTACTAATACAATTTATAGGCAATTCCTGCTGCTTGCGGCTCTATGTAGGTATATGAAGTACAGCTTCACAGTTAATCTAGAGGCCATCGATAATACAAGCTGACTAGGTTGAATTAGGTATTCATTGAAGTAGGATATCATGAGTCAGATTGTTGTTCCAAATTTGTTAACTTTTAATAAGTTTAACTCATTGTATGACTCTTAGTCATGGTGGCCGAGTAGTAACGTCCCCGACTTACGAGTTGCAGGTCGTGGGTTCAAACCCAGCCAGGCGCATTACTTTGTGTAATTTATTTCATCACCACTGCTCTTAAAATGGTGAAGGAAAACATCGTGAGGAAACCGGCATGTCCTAGAACCAAAACTTCGAAGACATGTGACATTCACCAACCCGCACTGGGCCCGCGTGGTGGATTACGGCCCATTCCCTCTCTTACAGAGGAGGCCTGAGTCCCAGCAGTGGGAACATTATAAGGCCGACTATGCTATGCATAAGGGCTGTATAAGCTTACTTCTCAATTTCAAGTTTGACTCTAAACGTGAGGAATTGTAATTTGGCTTGCTGTCTTCTATGATTGTTTTTCTTTTTAGTTAGTTTAAGCTGCAAGTTCCTTAAACTGTAATAAATAAATAGTACCATTACTATATAAACCACTATTTAAATACCATTATTTAAACCATATTTTGTTACTTATATGCCTCTACATGTCTGTTCCAAGCTCAGATTTAAAAAAAATTGGTCAAGGGCAAGTCAAACACCGAGGGTTCCGCACAAACCTACCTACAAATGTAAATAGTCCGATTCCCGAATCGGGTCTCGAAGATTTTTCCGAATCGTAAAAAAGGAATTTTGTGATGAAACCGTTGTCGGATGTTTGCCTTTACTTGTGCTACATTGGCATTGCTTCTTGCCAAATTTCATTATTTTAAGTCACCGGTATGTCCCTTCCATAGGTTTTGATCCCTTTGCGAATGTCAAAATATGCGCCATGAACGGAGCATAAACTGTCTTATCTTTAGTTGTGTTGATTTATAAGTTTGAAATTAACTACTCTAAGGGGAATCAGACCTGAATATTTGATATTAATTTCAACATGATACCTCCACGTGATCCTGAAAAAAATGGTCTTGGCAGACGAATAGACGGACTGCAAAGAGAAGCTATAAAGGTTCCGTTTTTACCGACTGAGGTATGGAACCCTAAACAAATATTTAACCTATAGATCATACTTTCCCACCTTATCATAAATAATCATCATCATCATCATCATTTCAGCCGATAGACGTCCACTGCTGAACATAAGCCTCCCCCAAACGTCGCCACAATGAACGATCCTGTGCGTCTCGCATCCATCGGATAAATAATCATACTAGTGTTATAAAGACGAAAGTTTGGGAGTGTCTGTGTGTATGTATGTTTATTCACAACGACTTCGCCCACAACTTCTGAACGGATTTCGATGTAACTCAGTACACAGGTACCACCTTATCGTAGAATAACACATAGGATACTCTTAATCACGGAAGAATGATCCCTTGGGATTATCATCTACTAGCACACGGGCGAAGCCTCTTGCAGCGGCTAGTGTTATATAATTATTTCATTGCGGATGTCTCCAGTTCAACCACTCATACTGCGCATTGTATGGTACGACAATACTCTAGCCTTGCGGTCAGTTTCAGCTGCTATGTAACAATGGCCCTGTCTTCCTTATGCTGGACGACCGGTATGTCAGTCGCGTGTTGTGCTGACGTCTGCCTATTGCGGGTCTGCTCAATCAAGACGTGCTCATACATGAGTAGTCGAGCTATAGCAAGCTTGAGCAATGTGATTGTGTGTCAATACTCAATAGTACCTGTAGTAAGATAATGGCTTTGTGTGGGGGTCAGCGGCAGAAGTATGCGATGTTGAGGTATACTTGATTTATATTAGGTAAGTTATAGTCTCTTACTATCAAAATACTGCCTTTTTTCTTATCATGTCATGCTGATAACAGCTGATGTTCAGTTGAAAGAACACGAAAAAAAATGACTGATAACTTTATGCAGTTTCGATATTCGAAAAGATCTATGAAGCCAATGAGGACGAATACATAGGTTAAATACACAGGTTCTAATAAAATATTGCGTATTGATAGGTTAGAAATTGATTAGTATCTACGTAGGTATGCAATTTATAAACTGAAACACAGAACGCAATTTGATATCTCAAGACCGACTTCAAATGTTACTTTCAGCTAGAAAACATACGTACTCGTAAATTAGTAATAATAATTGCCAGCGAACCCCAAACAACTCCTACCTTCTGGTCACTCTTAAATATAGATAATGCGCCGCCATGAAATCCATAACTATCTTTCAATGAGAAATAGGGACCTACCGGAATACAAAATATATTGCCTTAACAAAATAGAGCAGCTCTAGGCGCCAAGTAACTCGATAGCCTCAATCTCACTTCCTAACTTACTTCAGATACTGTAGTAGTTTCGGAAAACACTAGATTTTTACGAGGCTTTTCCTGCTGCTTTGAAATTTACTGTTGATATCTAGAGTATAAAACAATACAAATAAATATACATTTATTGAGTATAAATCAGTCTGTAGATCTGTGTATAAGTAATCAGTTTACTTTCAATACCACAAGTTTCTTAGTTATGGGTCTATATTCTAGGTTCTTTTGATGGAAGTTAAGGATGAGGGACCCCCCCTCATCCTTAGGGTGAGGGTGCTTCGTTTCATCATTAGACAGCAAGACGTACGGCGATGCACCACCGGTACATGGTGGTTATCTCAGCCATATGTACAAAACGATTTGGGAAGACATTCATTGTGCAGAGTAGAATTCCCTGCCGGATACTATGTTTACTTACAGCTACAACCTGGGGGTCTATAAGTCATGAGTGAACAAGTTTCTTCCAGACGACCGAGCTCCAACGTCGGCCATGTTATCGCTTACCCTCGGGTGGGATAGAGATCGAACGCGAGCCTTTCGAAAAAACTAAAACAACCATTTGACCGTGTAACTCTTGTGAAATATTACAAAAAGGACAATATGAGTATCGTATCAACATAGTATTTTTGGGTCATGTAAAATGGGTACTATGTTTGTTTTTTGTCTGACTGAATAATTGGTATTACTTTTTGAATTAAAAATCTCAATTCTAAAACATTTTTAACCACCCGTTCACTTCACTTCATCTGTTCCAAATAAAACTAACAGAAATGATCAAAGCCCGCTGAACCATAGACACAGACCGACGTATAGATAATTGGACGCGCGTGTACCTACGTCGATTTTGTAGTTATCGGTTGCCGGGTGTCTATTGCAATCATAGACTTTAAGTAACGGACTGAGTCTATCGTCACACAATTGACTATTTTATTTTTATTTACTTATTATTAAATTATATTTACACCTTTACAGACGCGTCCAAAACGATGTTATAACGAACACTTAAAATATTATTTAATTAATTATGATTATAAATCATCAGTGGATTATTTTTCTTTTTTCCGCTTTTTTTGTGGCTGTCCTTTGCCTTTTTTTTGTTGGTACTGACGACTGGCCAGTGCTGGCCCATCATGTTGTAGTGCTGCGGTAGGACCTTTCTCATTAAGTATTTGAGCCGCTTTTACAAATTTCGGTAGGTTTTGGCTAAATATATCCTCTGATAGCGATATCTCATTAACAATACGTATAGCTCGTGACAACTAGGTACTCATTAGAAAGAAACAATGTGACTGTGCGGCCAATACCATTATTTTCTCTGTAGTGGTAAAGGGGTCACTGGGTATCCTGTGAAATAAAAATAAAACAACTGTTTTCTAACTATGCGATCACTTAGGCCCGTGTTCACCAACACTAAATCGACTGTTTAAATATTAAAACGGCTGTTTAAGCAATATTTCCTGTTCACCACAGCCAAAACGTCGGTTATTGACGTTAATCAGATGATTATCTTAACCGAGCTTCAAGACATTGTTTAAACGTTGGTTACAATGATTTGACAGAACTTTTGTAGGTTATATGTTCGATTTACCAACGACGTATATCTATTTATCTGTGAAAAATAATGGCTATTAATTTTATAATGGATGGTGAATGCAATCTCAATATGTTAAATTATTTGGATGAGTTAGAAACGATGACGAGAAGACCTAGGATTTTTCAAAATCGTCATAACTTTTATGAAGAATACGACGAAATTTCATTTAAAGCCAGATTTCGATTATCCAAGTGCAGTGCTATACATATTTTGGGATTAATTGAAGATAAATTAGAATTTAACACTGATAAGTAACTCTACCTACAATACTTCTCGCTGACTCTTTTTCATTATTCACATTCACCTGAAAGATAAATTAATTTTTTCATATCTTCCATGTCGATCACTTAACACTTTTGATTATAATTACAACAAAAATACCACGAAACTTCATGAGAGAATCAAAATGAATTACACTGACAGGCAAGAAAGAGCGCGCTAATAAACCTTCCAACGCAAAATGTGTTTCTCGTAAAGCCAAAGAAACAATGAACAGCAACTTTCACATTTTATGGCATAGATTATTATCTGGCCATATTAAAAAGTTGTAAGCGTGAACGAGATTTCAAGATGTAACCTTACATTTTATTTGGTAGTGTTGCATTGCTCGCTCATTCATTCAAAAACGCTCCGTTATGTCTCGGTTAAGTAACCGAACGCCGAAAGGTGATGGTGAACAGTAAAAAACCGCTCCTTGTTTAACCATTGTTTAAATATTAACAGGCCGATTACGAAATCAATGTTTAAATTTGTTTCGGTGAACATAGCCCTTAGACTCTCTTTTCTAATCTTCACTTCTCAGCCGGATAAGTAACGCTCACACTCGATCTAGCTACCAGTTACTAGGGCCTGATGATTTGGTTATGTCTTTTACGCTCAATAAGCGTTCAATAAGAGAACAAATATCTCACATAACTCGTTGTGTTTTCTATCAACATCGACATGACAATCAATGAATGAATCAATCAAATTGTTTATTTGTGACATCTATTCTTCTATGTATATAATAAATCTGTAGAAGTTTTTAGTTGTGCGCGTAACACGAAAAATGTACGAAATCGATATAGATAACTTTTATACTTTGTAATTCTGTGTAACTTGATAATATATTACATAGACTTTGTTTCATCACAATCGGTTGATTAAGTCGAAAGATATTCATTGACTGTTAGGCGGTATAAAGTTCTCCGGGTCAGGCTAGTATTTAATAATGTTTTTTCTACGATCAGCCATTTCGGCAAACAAATGATGAAATAATTTGTATTGAAATTTTTTGTTGTATTGCATTGAAAAATCACAACTTTTTTTGAACTCTAAATGATGCAAGCACGAGAAAATATGTTATATAGATAATAATTGTACCCCTTTTTTTTTGTTTTTTTTATTTGCAACTAAAACTCGGACTTCTACATCAAAGTTCTTTCAACTATCTTTTTCAATTTATTTTACTACCAAACGTTATGACTTTGATAAACAGCTGATACTGTCTCATTTCTAAAAGCTTAAAAAACAAAGTTCTGAAATGCAGCGCATTATGAGCTCGTAAAGAAGCGATGACAGGCTTGCATTGAGCTCATAAACCAAGGAATGGAGTTCCACAGACAGACAGAATGCACTTCTGTCGGCCCGGGACTGAACTAATAATGTACTACCAACATAATATATGAGGCGAGATGAAAGAAGGTACAGAAGGCTCGATCTTAAACAACGTAGTTTGTGTAGAGTGCCCACAAAACCGCCGCTCTACAGTAGCCCAATAAATTTTTTTGTACACCAAAATACTAAGGACGACTGGTAGAAAATGCCTAAAGCATTGAGTCCGCCTTTGTGCAGTGTTATGTGCATAAAGTTTCAATAAATAAATAAAATAGCAACATAACGTTTTACACAAACTTAAATCTGTGGGTACAATAGCGGTGTACCAGATAAACTTTGGCACTTAAAGTCAGCTTCGCATTGTGTGAACACGAAGGTGGGATCGCCCACTGCTCGCCACGGCCAATGCGTGGCTGTAAACAAATATAAAGGTGGCAAACCTCTCCAGGCAGAGTCTGCGTAGCAGTGGATGGGCGACTTAATGGTGTGGGCAATAGAATCAACGACGCGGTAGGAAAACTTGACTATCTTGCAGGGAAATAACAGATTACAGAATATAAATTAAATTAACATTGATAAAGAACTTTAGAGCTTAAGCTAACCGTCACTGATAAGTTATTCATTGAAAAACTGGCGAAAATCTAGTAAGACTAGCGGCTTTGTCCGCGTAAATGTAGGTTTCTCCACACAAACTTTTCATTCCTTTACGAGGTAAATTTTGGAAAATCCTTTCTTACTTTTTCGTAACCACCACATAAAACGAACCTTTATGCATTTCAGAGTTCAAGGGCTTGGGCTGGGCGTTCATGTGTCAGTGATTGAGTGAGGACTTTGCCTTTTATATAAACACGGGTGTACAACTTGAATGATCTTGAAAAACGCTCCAAGCGTCGCTCGTAGACACGGGTGTATGAAACGTATCGGCCGATATTTGATGTCTATATCTTCATTTTTCCGAAGGACTACCCTTCTTCTTCCTGACCGTATCCCATATTACTTGGGGTCGGCGCTATACATTTTTTTCTTCCATTCTGTTTTGTCACCCGTCACACTATCACTAACTCCCTTTTCTTTCATATCACTCCTCACACAATCCATTCATTTCAACATTCTTATCTCAGCTACATGCAATCTTTTTTTAACCATCTTTATCCCAGTTCAACATTCTGAAGGATAACCCAAAACGAAAAATTTCTAACAAAATGTCGTCCTTTGGGGGATTTTTTGAAAAACGCACGGCGACGTAAAGGTTCGTGAGAAGGGTTAATTTATGTATACAGAACGTAGTAACTATTTATGTTATTGTATACAGTGAACCTTCTTAGCCTATCGTGGTGTATGTGACAACATTCGTCTACCATATGAGACGAGTATCTGACGGATATATTGCTCTGTTTGTAAATTAAAGTTTGTGTTGTCTGCGACTTTACTGACGTGAGTGGTTTTTGCCAGTCGGTGAAGATACAATCCGTTAGCTCAGATGCGAAAATAACATCATAACACGAGCAGGTGATGATGTGATCAGAGTCATTATATTAAGTAGAAAGCCAGATGACTTTAGATAATAAATAAGAAGATTATGTGTTAAAAGGTATATTTATTTATTAAACTTCATGCAACACAAAGGTACAAAGGCGGCCTTAAAGCCCGTATGGTATTCTCTACCAGATAATCAAGGGCGGTGGAGAGAAAACATTAGAGGTACATAAAAAAAGAAAATACTAAATAACAAGGTTACAAATGTATTACTATGTATATAGTTAAAATAAATATACATATATATGTTTATTTAATATATAAATAAATTTATATTATACGCAGTAACCTCAGTAGAGCTTCCGAAAGAGTGGGACTTAAAATGAACATGGACAAAACCAAAGTCATGGTAAACAGCCATGTAGCACTCACTCCTATCAAGGTCGGGGACTCTACACTCGAAGTTGTAGACGACTACGTTTACTTGGGACAGACGGTCTAGTTGGGAAGGTCTAACTTCGAGAAAGAGATCAATCGTCGAATCCGACTCGGCTGGGCAGCGTTCGGGAAGCTGCGCGGTATCTTCTCGTCCAATATACCACAGTGTCTCAAGACGAAAGTCTATGACCAGTGCGTGTTGCCAGTGATGACATATGGCTCCGAAACGTGGTCGCTTACAATGGGCCTCATCAGAAGGCTTAAAGTCACCCAAAGGGCAATGGAGAGGGCTATGCTCGGAGTTTCCTTGCGTGATCGAATCAGGAATGAGGATATCCGCAGGAGAACCAAGGTTGCCGACATAGCACGAAGAATCGCCAAACTAAAGTGGCAACGGGCAGGGCACATTGCTCGCAGAACAGATGGCCGTTGGGGCCGAAAGGTTCTGGAATGGCGACCACGTACCGGAAGACGTAGCGTTGGAAGGCCTCCTACAAGGTGGACCGATGACTTGGTAACGGTTGCGGGAGTCCGATGGATGCGAGACGCACAGGACCGTTCGCTGTGGCGACGCTTGGGGGAGGCCTATGTCCAGCAGTGGACGTCTTTCGGCTGAAATGATGATGATGATGATGATACGCAGTAAAAGCAAGGGATTTTTTAGGTCGATTCTGCTATTAAATTAACATCATAAACACAATCTCATTAAAATTAATTTTAAAGTGAAGCTTTCAAGCGCTGGCCTTTCCTCACAACAATGGTACATTTTTCCAGAATGGAAAGGTGTACCTACGCCCATTAATAAACTGTCTATGAAAGAGTTTTCACAATCGAATCGCTCCCAACTATTCTACCTCTTAAATTTTGTATGATAAGAAATCATTCAATAGTACTCTAGTATTCAATCTAGGTCTAAAGAAAATAAAAACTATTGAAGAAAAATACAATAGTATTGGAAAAGCTGATCTGTAATAGAATCAAAGTGAAAGTCTGCATACACGAGAACTGCGCTCTGATAGCAACCGACTTAGCGGCGTGAACGAGATGTTTTGTGGACGTGACTGCGGCGTGGGGACTTTGTACATGTGATACGATCGGAAATGCACCTTTGGGATGAAAATCCAAAATGGATGAAATCTGGGTACATACGTAAGTAGTCAAACTAAATTGAATTTAAAAATAAGGTACTAGCATTTGCCCGCGACTTCGTACATGTTAATGTCGGTTATTGCGGACGCAAAGTCAAAATCATAGCAAGATAAAAAGTAGACCTTCCTTGGGGACCAAGTTTACTACTATACCAAATTTCATCAAAATCGGTTCAGTAGTTTCACCATCAAAATGTAACAGAGTTACTTTCACATTTATACGTAACAGCATGTTTAAATAGCATTTTTTTCTTCTCTTTAAGTCCTTTCGAACGAATAATCGCTTTACTGTTATATGTAGTGTCATTGATTAGAAAATCACATTAACTATATTCTACGACTCTCAGACTACACTGAACCACAATGATGCATCAATGTTGCTGGTGGCTGAAATAGCTTACTTACATAGTTTATTCCTATTTAAAGTATAAACCTTCCCAACTATGTAGTATACAATTCAGTCTGTGAGTTACGACTGGAGACTGTATAAGTTGATAAGCCCGCCTACAATGTACTATCCATCTGAACCTATATTGTTGTATAATCATAAGTAATAATCAGTCTTATAATGTTCCCACAGCTGGGACACAGGCCTCTTCTCTAGAAGGGAATGGGCCGTAATTCAATGTGTGGGTGGATGTCACATGTCCTCGAATTTTTTATTTCTAGTGAAGTTCTAGCTAGGACATGTCGGTTTCCTCACAATGTTTTCCACCGTTTTAAGAGAAATGTATTGATATAAATTTGGTATATACACAAACTAAAGCGCCTGTCTGAGTTTGGACCATCGACGTAAACATAAGACGGGGTTATAATATTGTTGTGTAAATAAAATTGATATGTCCCATGTCGCTAGATATCATAAATACACTGTCCTTTAACAATAATAGAACACTCATACGTCTTTAAAATACAATATTTTTCCAAATCGGTTTATAAGCGTCGGAGTACAGCCCCCCGAGCCAAGTTGCAAACGATAAACGTGAACGCTTAGTAATCACCAATAGATTTTCAACTTTATACCTAAGAGCATAAAGTTGAAAATCTATTAAAGACTACTGAGCGTTAGCGACCGGAACGAACGAAAACACTATGTAATCTTCAATAGATTTTCAACTTTATATCCAATAACATAAAGTTGAAAATCTATAAAAGACTACTGAGAGTTTACGTTTATCGTTTGTGACTTGGCTAGGGGGGCTGAGATAACAAAAAAAATACATCTGAATTTAGTCTCCTCGTTTTTTTGAAGTCTGCTATTGATTGCAGATCTCCGTAAAATAAAAAGTCTCAAGTTCTATTTCACAACACAGTCATGTATGACTTTATGTACATATTATGTAGCCTGTAGGTAAATGATTCAAAAGGTATAGTTTTCCAATATTGTGTTCTAGAAGTCTTTTTGCCTAACCAAGTCTTTCATTTCTAGATTTTATTTTGGACACATTTTAAATAAAATTCGGAGTTTGAACAGGACTTGCTATCAATATGACCTTTCAACCATATAGATAGGTATTTCTATATCATTGTACATATATCTATTTTGCCGTCATTCGCTTAAAATATGTTCTTTATCAGAAATCATATCTTGGGAACGAATCTGTTAGCGAATATATTCTAGACAAAACAGAAAATATATTTCTAACTTATGTTCTATTTCGATCGTATCAAACGAATCAATCTCAGAGCAAGCCATTCTATAGTTTTCCTATTTTTAAATCAAACAAAATTTTGCGATTTAAATGTATAGACCAGCAGAATGAGTGTAGTGTGTTTTTGAAACACTTCGCAGTTTTATGGTGAGATCAGTCAGCTTGGCTGAGTATTGAGCATCATAAACTGGGATGGGGACGAATAGTGTGTGTGGGAACAAGTACGTATTGTATTGTATTATAAACATAGTTTTATTTTCAGTGATGTTTTTATACCTGTGTATAATGTTTTTGTAATAACGGGTGACAGGACAGAATGAAAGAAAAAAACGTGTTGCACCGACACCAAATAATATGGGAGAAGGGCGATGCTGATATGAATTTTTATAATAGCGATACTAAATTTAATAGTGATAGGTGTTAAAAGCAGGAAAATAATTATTAACTTCAGTTCAATGATTCGGAAATGTTTTCAGAATCAGAAAACTTTCTTTATGATTTATAATGAAGATAATAATCAAATTAGGCAAGTTTTCAGGGATTTCTGTGAAAGTGTTTAGTTTGTTTTATTGATCACTAGCTTCTGCAAGCGGCTTTACGCGTGTGAAGTGCGACAAGAAACATGAAAAGAGTGTCCATGGAGTTTCTTGCACATTCTTCTCCATAGAGATCTACGCTTTGGAATGTGCAATTAACATTTTTTTTTTTCAAACTGACTGACTTCTTGACATTTCAAAAGTGCCTGTAAATGGTTTATTTGAAATAAAATTCTTTGAATCTTGAATCTTTGAAAGTAGTAAGAAATGCCTGTGTCACATAGTTATGGTTTAGCATTCTACTTGTGTAAGAATGTTTAAAATTACGTAGTTTTGAGTTTATTCATTTTTATAATATTTTAAAGAGGTAGTTTGTTTTTTTTTTTGTTGGAAGGAGGTAAACTCTGAAAATACTGGTCCGATTGCTAAAATTTTTTCACCGATAGAAAGCTGCTTTCTTTCTGAGTGACATAGGCTTTATTTTATGTACGCGGACGAAGCTGCGAGCAAAAGCTAGTTACAAATAAAATTACAAATCTTTCTGCTAACAATATTAGTATAGATTAGTTTTGAAGAAAATGTTTGCACATAAACGTTAAGTTCAGTAATTCGTTTTCTAAATTAAAAACATTAAACTATAAGCTATTTAATTTTCCGGAGCAAAGAAAATAAGACTGGAAGCTCACGGCTTATTTTAGCTTTAGTGGATTCCGCGCCTCGACCGACGACGATCAAACTTAGCTGTCTTTACAACTATAAATGAATATAATTTACAAGTTGATAGAAAAAACACTATCTACTGAAAATATTATTTATGCAAATATAAAACCTAGTCACGAAAAATATCCATAGAGCTAGATAGTCTCTAGCATTAATTTGTTTTCTTTTTGAAAACACACATAAGAATAGTCCCGCTTGTGCTGTGCACGCAGTAAACCCGTCATAAACAATAACACACGTCCACATGAGTTGCGATCGCCATTTTTGTCACGTCAGCGACTCGGGAATAATCCTCGCGTCACGCCAGCCGACACGCTCCGTCACGCCGCGGGCACGCTCCGTCACGCTCGCGGCGCGGCAACCATTCATCTTGTTTTGCATTCGGCGCCGTATTTCCGAATAATATCAATGTTATTATTGAAAAAACCGGGCAAGTGTGAGTCGGACTCACGCACTGAGGGCTCCGTACAAACTTACCTATGAAAAGAGTTCAATTCCCGAATTGGGTTGCGAAGATTTTTCCGAATCGAAAAATTTTTTTTTTTGTGACGTAACAACAAATTTCCAGTTTTCAGATTTTTTCTTATACTTGTGCTATGAGACCTTGCTTTATGCCAAATTTCAGGATTCTAGGTCATCGGGAAGTACCCTATGAATTTTTATTTCCTACATAGTGTCGAAATACACGTTTTTTGCGACATAAACCGCCGTATCTTTTTTTTTTCGTTAACTCAGAAGTTTGATTTTTTTACAGCTTCAAGGGAAGGACTTGAGTATATGGTTTTAATTTCAACTCGATACCTCCACGTGATCCCGAGATAAAGGGTCATGACAGACATACAATACACATAATATATATGTCATCTCAAATAAATGTTTTCTTTCTTTCTTTCTTTCTTTCTTTCTATACAGACAAACAGCGTTTTTTCCTTTTGATGTACGGAACCCTTAAAAGGACTGTTGACGTGAACTGATTGTGATGTGTTGTGACCTGTGACGGAACGTATTGAAAACGTGCCTGTTTTTAACGCGTGATTTCATGTTTTATAGATTGGAGTTTTTGTGTCATCCTAACAAAGATATCCAGTTACGTCACGTACTGTTGAAAAATGATTCAAGTCGTGTGAAAACATATTAACGAGTTTCGGCGAAATAAATTGTATAGGTGCACATACATGTATTCGACATTCATGGTTATAGTTTATTTGGACCGTAAAAGTATAAAATACACCATACAGAAATAAATACCAAATTCACAAACTACTCAACCATCGAACCTCTTTTCCAACAATATTCTTACACTCTACTAATGGAAGAAAAAAACGTGTTGTGCCGACCCCAAATAAAACGGGACAAGGGCAGGAAGATGATGATGATTCTTACACTCTACTATACCCCATTTATTTCCAATTCCAATTCCCATAGTTCCCCATCTCATTACGAACCAATCTTCCAATTGCTCATACACAGTGCGATGCATCGTCGAAATTACTTAACTAACACGGCGAGATGACGTCGATAACACGCCGGTTATGGATCGTATGGTCTCGGAACACACTGCAACTCTCTTACACCAGGTGTGAAGGCATAGAGGTAGCCGGTAGTATGTGGTTGTAGCATTTTTTTAGTGTCTAAACAATCAAATCAACATCTAAATATGCTGGATTTTGAATGGTTGGTTCGATACTACTACTACTACTACGTTTACTGTTTTTTAAATGTGGGAAACCATTTAATGACTTCTTCCATTCTAGGGCGGAGCAGGACTAAAACCACATCTATGTTCCTACAGTTACCCTTGCAGTCTGGGACCACGGATTTCTCTTTCAGACGTCAACCCATGGCCAGAGTTGGCTTCGGCTCTGCTGGCACCCTACTGTCTCGCTGACATCTTTTTGAGGCACGCGTGGAACACCACGCGCCGTCGATGACTCAGGCTCGTCCTGGATGATTACTGGACGGCTGGACAGCGAGCTGCCGATTGCTCGTCATCCGCAAATCATACTACGTTAGCGTTTGATTCGGTTCAGTATTCTTTATACCATAAGAAATGACTAATTTTAATTCATCATCACCTGGTCTTTTCAACTTTAGGATCTAAGTAAAATATATTTTTTTTAATTTCACGCTTTCAAGCGGAAGAAATAAACCTATTTGATGATATGATAAAACTTCTTTAGACAATAGCTTCTGTAGTTCAACATAGAGGAACCTATATCTTGTACTAGTATCATTTGGGCCCTTCATTAATTGTATAATAAGGTGAAGGGTTCCATACCGTCAGGAGCAAAAAACGGCAAAAAATTACGTTTGTTGAATATTTATTTTATTCCGTTTTTGGTATGTGTTGTTATATCGGCAACAAAAATACATCATCTGTGAAAATTTCAACCATCTAGCTATCACGGTTCATGAGCTACAGCCTGGTGATAGACAGACGGACAGCGGAGTCTTAGTAATAGCGTCCCGTTTTGCCCTTCGGGTACGGAACCCTAAAAAAAGGTTTTACATAGAATCTAGAGTTTCCTAAAATAACTTGCCTCGTAACAATCATGTTCCCATCCTAACTACCTTAGCAGAGCTGTCAATGTGACCATATTTAGTAGTAGGTAAGTTTACAATGCGATAATTATGCCGGGTGAGCGAGCCGCGCGGGATGCCAGGAGCAGCGCCACGCCGGACGGACGGCGGCTGCCCCGGACAGCGCCTGACAGCCACTTGATCACAACCGCTATCTATTGTTAGATACTACAGTATTTTCCTGGTTTATTTTGTCATTAATATTTTCATTACGTTTATTTATAAAAATATAATGGCTGGTTGAATACAAATATAGAGAAGTAACTTAGGATGAAGCCTTTTTTGTTTGATGTAGGTTTTTACTACCAGAAATTAAGCATCCTAATGAAATAAATATCTACTACTACTGGCCATAACTTAAGAATCTTCACTTTTTTTAAACATCTTTCTAATAAGGAACGTTCTATTCGGTAAGAACATTCTACGAAGGAAAGAAAAGTTAAGAAAATGTGAAGAAAATTTCATAAAACTAAGACTATGTAACTTTCGCGCATTCATATCTAAAACAAAACAGTGTTCGTCGGGTCAACCAGTTATCTAGTAGTGACTTCTTCACTGGGTACGCCACAATTGCGGCAGTAAGTCACCTCTTTCAGAATTGGCTAAAGAGGCACCACGGCGTCCTCACTTACCGCCTGCCGTAGGTCCTCACTGGACACGGTCAGTTCGGGAGGTTCTTGTTTCGGGTTTAGGCGGAAGAAACGCCCGGTTTACTATTGTGTGGGTCACTCGGAAGACACAGTGGAGCGTACGGTGGAATTTTGCCCTGCTTGGGTGGAACCACAGTAGTTTCGTAGAGGCTGTTGGCGGTAGCAATCTTTGGCGTTCAGCTCTGGTTCAGGCCATGGACCGGACTGGGACGCGGCTGCATCCTTCTGCAAAGCAGTAGGTAATGCTAGTAAAGGAGATGGCAGCAACCGTGAGGTAATAGACATCGTCACGTTCAGCCACCGCCTATTGGCCGGGCGTCGGGAATCGGTGCGATTTCCGGACATCGTGAGCGCGAGCTTGCGGATGATGATCAATGGGTAGCTCGCCGTCCAGCCGTCCGGTAAGAACTTAGCCCGAGTCGACGGTGCGTAGTCTTCTGCGCACTTCTTAAAGAGATGTCAGCAAAACTGAAAGGGCTTAGTAGGGCCGATGCCTGCTAGCGCTCCGGTAACGTTTCAAAGAATGATCGAAGCTTTCGAACACAAAAGGCAACTGAAGACAGGTGGGTTTTTAATAAGTAAAAATCTGAGACGGCCTTTCGTTTCAACCTAGAGCGAGAGAAGTGATTTGATGATTTCCCACAATCTCAACAAAAAAAAAAACAAAGTGGTTTCATGCAATGCTTCTATTTTGATCCGTTTAAACAACACTTAAATAACAAAACAACAAAAGGAGTCTTTAAATAAAATACAGAAAGCAACAAACAGAAAAGAATAAATTCTCTCTTCAAACCCCCGTATACTTGATGCGACATAACAAGTTGAGCGCCTCTGCACAATGAAGTAGCTTTTCAAAAGAAAATCCTCCTAACTGCACACCCTTAGGAAATACTTTATGCGTTGGAAATATAGGTGCCATTAAAAAGACTGGTTTAGGATGGGGCGATACAATTTAGATGCTGCATTTTTTTTTTTTTAGTTTATTGTTCAATAACACTTTACACTCGTTACAACAAAACACTTGTCTGAAACCTTAAAAGGCATTGCAACCTTGGCTTTTTGGACATCATCTAATGATAATATCCCGCACTTGGGCGGAGCGAGAGGGCGTATCAGACTTTTATTGACTAAAACCTACTCCTGTTGCAGGGAGAGTCGTACCAGGCGGCGGTCGAACTAGCGACACGCGGGGTTGCGACAGTCGTGGGCAGGATCCAGGAGTTCGGACTCGAGGTGGCATTGCACAAGTCCGAGGCAATGTGCTTTCACGGCCCCCGGAACGCGCCACCACCGGGTTCCCAACTGACGGTAGGAGGAGTCCACATCGGCGTCGGGTCAACGATGAAGTACCTGGGACTCGTTCTCGACAGCCGATGGGATTTCGAGGAACACTTCCGACGTCTGGCTCCCAAACTAAATCGGACTGGGGCTGCCCTCGGGCGGCTTCTGCCCAACCTTGGGGGTCCAGACGCCTCCTGCCGGAGGCTCTACGCGGGAATCGTTCGGTCCATGGCCCTTTATGGCGCACCGATATGGGCGCCGGCGCTGCGGAAGCAGCCGGCGGCCCGGCTGAACGCATGTCAGAGGGTCATGGCCATACGAATGGTGCGAGGATACCGGACGATTTCCCGCGAAGCGGCGAGCCTCCTTGCTGGACAGCCACCATGGGATCTGGTAGCAACAGGCCTTGCTCACATGCACGATCTGCGCATGGAGATGCAACGCCGGGGCGAAACTCCGCTGCCGCGACAAGTCGCGGCATGGCGGACAGAGCTCCGGCGGGATCTCATGGAGAAATGGCGACAGCGACTGTCGTGACCCAGTGCTGGGCACGCCACAATTATGGCGGTAAGTCCCTTCTTTGAGGCATGGTTGGAAAGACCTCACGGCGTCCTCACCTTCCGCATGACGCAGGTTCTCACCGAACACGGGAAGTTCGGGAAGTTCCTGCACCGGATTCGTGCGGAAGCGACGCCCGGGTGTCGCCACTGTGTGGACCGCCCGGAGGACACGGTGGAGCACACGGTGGAAGTGTGCCCCGCTTGGGAAGAGCAACGCCGTGTCCTCGTGGGGGCGAGCGGTGGCGGTGATCTCTCGCGCCGGGCCTTGGTACAGGCCATGGGCCGGAGCGAGGAGGAGTGGCAGGCGGTCGCCTCCTTCTGCGAAGCAGTAATGCTAGCAAAAGAGGCGGCCGATCGCGTGAGGCAACGGCAACGGTCCTCACGCCCCAACCGCCGCCGGGATTCCGATCCCGATTTCCGGCCACCGTAGGCGCGGGCTTGCGGACGGCGGGCAATGGGTGGCCCGCCGTCCGACCGTCCGGTAACCATCCGGACCGAGCCCAAGTCGTCGATGGCGCGTATTGTTCCGCGCGCGCCTCAGGGAGATGTCAGCAAATCGTAGGGGCCCAGCAGGGTCGAAGCCTACTGGGGCCATGGGTAGTGTGAAAACGAAACCGTGGCCCTGGGACGAAGGCAACGAAGGAAGAGGAGTGGGTTTTTAGTCAGTAAAAGTCTGACACTATCTCCCGCTCCGTCCAAGAGCGGGATTTGTCATAAGATGATTTTCCCACCTATAAAAAAAAAAAAAAACTCCTGTTCCTTCTTTGCCTTCGTTCCAGGGCCCCGGGGTTCCTTTTCGCACAACCCATGGCCCCAGTAGGCTTCGACCCTGCTGGGCCCCTACGATTTTGCTGACATCTCTTTGAGGCGCGCGTGGAACACTACGCGCCGTCGATGACTTGGGCTCGGTCCGCATGGTTACCGGACGGTCGGACAGCAAGCTACCCATTGCACGCCGTCCGCAAGCCCGCGCCTACGGTGGCTGGAAATCGGGATCGGGATCCCGGCGGCTGGGGCGTGAGGGCTGTTTCCTTGCGTGCGGCCGCCTCCCTCACTAGCATTACTGCTTTGCAGAAGGAGGCGACTGCCTGCCGCTCCTCCTCGCTCCGCACCATGGCCTGTACCAAGGCATTGCAACCTTGGATAATCACTTTTACAGAAGGTCTACACATTAGTGAATACTTTTTTGATCTCGAAAACTCGCTTTTATCCCTACCGGTTGTTAGGCACGCAATTTAATGTTTTCTGCACTAGTGCGGAAAAGAGCGCGAGTTTGCCCCCGCCACAATTGATTGTATTTATCGTATCAGGCTGTGCGCTAAGCGACCCTCACGAGCCGCCGGTCAATTATTTCTTCGTAAGTGTATTGAAAAACGTTTTTTGTTAGTTACTACAGAAATCGGCTCCATAACACTCTAGCCTGCGGCTCGTTTTTCGTATTTTCATTGGTATCTGCTGTGATCAACTTTATCTCTCCAATAATATTTCATTTGCTGCTTTTAATCTTGATAGAAGTTTATCTAGGACATACTGACGGAAAGCCGTAGGTCCCGGTTGTCAACCGTAGATCTTTGACATTCGTTACAGGTCGTCTCACGCCAGAAAGTCTGACCATTAGTCTATGCAAGGAGTATCAAGTTGCCAGTAAATGGGCTGTGGAGGTCCGATAACCAGTCGCTCCATGTAAAACACGGGTATTCAGCTGTATCTGGTTAGAATGGAAGCCGACCCCAAGCTGGTTGGGAAAAGGCTAGGGAGATGATGGTTGGATTTAAGTTTGTAGGTACCTGCCTTACTGAAGCTATCACTAATTGTACTCCCTGAACTATATAATGTACGCTTTTAATTATTTATGCCTTTCTCTCATTTACCTACGTGTTATCTATATATACAAAAAGAGAAACTGACTGACTGACATATCAATGCACAGCCGAAACTTTGCAGAAAGCTTCCTTTTATTACGTAGGCTAGCACTAACGGCCTTACCGCTGTAAGCGGTAGCTAAGCGCGGGGCGACGAGCGGTAAGAACAAAAGTATGAAAATGTTTGAAGCGCGCCACGAGACGCCGCTCACAGCGGCGCGCGCCCGCCTACCGATGCCACGTCGCTCACCGCGTCGCTCGTCGCTAACACCGAAGTCGTGAACAGGTCGTAAGAGAGGATTTTCCAAAATTCAAAGGGGATGAAACGGAGGTCCAATGTTTGTATGGAGAACCCTACTTTCACGCGGGTGATGCCGCTGGCAGAAGTTAGTTATAACAAATAAAAAGCTTTCATATGCCTTCAGATATCACAATCACTTTATAAAATATTAACTAACTAAAAACCAACAAAGTCGAGCTTTATAACAGGAAATCAAACAATACTGAACCATGCGGTGTGCAGCTCGCACCTGGCGCTGCGGCAAAAAGCTGTAAAAATACGCGATGAATAGCTCAGCCGCTGCGGGGGCTGCCGAGAGGACCGGTCTGCGCCAGAGGATCCCGCGGGGTCTGGAAAATTATTTCTGTGCGACTAAACAGGATCAGTGGTGGCTCAGCAGTAACGGCCCCCCGACTTACGAGTTGTAGGTCACGGGTTCAAACCCAGCCAAACGCATTACTTTGTGTAATTTATTTCATCACCACTGCTTTCAAAGCGGTGAATCGTAAGGAAACTGGCATGTCCTAAAACCAAAAATTCGAAGACATTTGACATTCACCAATCCACATTAGGCCCGCGTGGTGGATTACGGGCCATTCCCCCTCTCCTAGAGAGGAGCCTTGAGTCCCAGCAATGGAAACATATAAGACTGATTATGCTTATATGCGCATGATAAACTGGATAAAGTCTGGTTTTTAACATGAGGAAGACGTAGGTGGTGCTAGTGACTGACAAGTTGAAAACAAATAGTTGGGTTTGGTATGAGCATGTGATGAGGGGATATTTTAAACATATTTGACTAAATATGAGAGGATAGGAAGGGCATAGATGAATAGATTATCAGAGGAATGATATGACACGAAATCTCGATGTTTTAGACATAGTTTTTTTTGAGGTTATATAAGGTTAGGTATATGGTGGAGTGAGTAGGCCTGTCAGACTTCAGTTACCCTTTGCGTTCCAGGGCCACAGTAACTATTTCGAATAATCCTTATCAGGCTTCGGCCTTGGTGGGCTCCATCAGTTTTGCTGACATTTCTTCGGCCTTCGGCCTTCGGCTGACATTTCATTTAGGTACTCGTGGAATATAAAGCGCCGTTGTCTCGGACTCGGACTTGATGGTCCTGATGGGAGGCGATTGCTAATCATCCGCAAACCTGCGCCTGCTGTGGTCGGGAATGGCCCAGAGACTCACGACGCCCAGGCGTCTCTTATCGCGGCGGCTGGGGCGTGAGAATGTTGTCTCCCTTATGCTTTCAGCCACTTCCTTTGCTTGCATTACTACTTCGCAGGAAGAGGTGATTACTTCCTATTCCCTATCGCTTCATACAATGGTATTTCTAAAAGGAAAACCCATGGTCCTAGGACGCAAAAGGCATCTAGTTTTAGTCAGTAAAAGTGTGATACATCGGTAGTAGAAAAGATGGGGCTGCCGTCACATTAACATATCGCTCCGTATTTTTTATTTCCGTTTCAAAAGTGGTTATATCGCGGTAAATTTCTATTGAAATATCTTGTATAACCCTTATACATTAGTGATAGTGTTATCTACTACGAAATAAGGACACAACATAAAAAAAAGAAAAATAATCGGACAAGAACTCTGGAAGTGACAGTGTTTACATTTAATATTTATAACTGTGTAACAAGTAGTCAAATATGGGAAGAAAAGAAAAAAGATCATAACAAGTGAGAAGATATAAAGTGGAAGTGATAAACTGTATAATAATATGAACTTCGCATAACAACAAAACGTTAAGAAAAAATATTTTGAATAATGGCACAGTCATTATGTTAAAAACTGGGAACAACGCCATCTGTATAGTAAGAGTTGTATTAAATTAACACGTAAAGAGGTGTCGATAAATCAGAACATCTACAATATTAAAAGACCTACAAAGCGATCGACTAATTTGACATGCTCACGTAAACACTTGATAGCCGTGTAGCGAAACCATACGTAATGAACGTATGTCCGTGGGTTCAAACCTCAGTCAAGCGGTTACTTTTTGGATGTTTATCAAGACTTTAAAATGAATTCTGATAGAAATAACATAACGATGAGGCAGAGAAACAAAATAGCATCTAATACATCATGTGAAAGGCTATGTTTAACTAGTCCGTCATCGTCCGAGAAGTCACTAGCAGACAGTCTACCCGAACAGAATACAAACAGACAGATTTACAGACACACAATTTTTAAGACCCACAGTTCCCTCTGACATTATAAATTTAATTAAATCGTTAAATAATACAAACAGCTCTGGATATGATGACATCACAACTAATGTAATTAAATCTGTATCGGATATTATCGCGCCAATACTTAGTCATATAATAAATCTGTGCTTAGAATTGGGTGTGTTTCCGAATAGGTTAAAATTGGCAGTTATAAAACCGCTGTACAAGAAAGGAAACAAACATGACCCAGCCAATTACCGGCCTATTGCATTGCTACCAATATTCTCCAAAATAATAGAAAAAGTTATTTATAATTCTCTAAACTCATTTTTTGAACAAAACAATCTTTTTGCTGGTGAACAGTATGGCTTTAGAAGGAAAAAGAATATTAATATGGCAATCTTTAATATCTTTGAAAAAATTGTAACGGGTATTGATAACAGAAGTCCAGTGGCAGCTTTATTCATGGACATGAGTAAGGCATTTGACTTTGTGGACCGTACAATACTTTTAAAGAAGCTAGAAAGATATGGAGTTAGAGGTAATGCTCTCAAACTTTTGAAATCGTACCTATCAAATAGAAAACAAGTTACGAAGATAGATAAAGTCTGTATTAAGTCAAAAACCGAGCGTTCGTATGTATCAAGCCAGAGACAAAACAAATATGGAGTACCTCAAGGAAGTATTCTAGGCTCTTTATTATTTATTATATATATTAATGACATGCCTAGAGAAACATATCATCCTATGGTTTTGTTTGCTGATGATAGCACGGTTGTCTTTAGTGGCATTAATGATGCGACGACACTCGAGAAAGAGATAAACCACTGTCTCCAGGTATTAATAGAATGGATGGACGTGAATAATTTAAGGATAAACATTAACAAGACTAAAATTATGACATTTGAGCAAAGGACAAATAATATAAAACTTGACATTAAATATGGAGACAAAATTATTTCAGAAACGAGTACTACTTGGGGGCTGAGTCACCCGCGTCCGTAGGAGAATACCCATAGATAGGCCCTACACGTGGTCCCCGGGTGGTGCTAATCAGGTGACATTAACTGGTGGTAGGTTTCGACCGATGGCTTGTGACCACCCACTGGGCAAAGACGTACCGCCAAGCGGCCTAGCCGTGTTCCGGTACGATGCCCAGTGTAGCCAATTTAGAGGAGTTGGGTCGAAGTGGCGGTTCTAATGTATGCAGACCAGCCGGACCCGCGCTGGTATTGACATATCGGGAGACTAGTCGCGGAGGGTAGCGGGATCCGAGGCACGGTGCACCGCTGGCCGACCGCAGTTAGTTGGGGGCCCAAGTAATGTGCTAGCCACACATGAAAGGCTGCCCCGCCAACTGACGAAAAATCCCGGAATGCACCATCGTGCTGGTTGGCGACCAGATGAGAGGGCCCGATGGTCATTTCCGGGGGGGCTCGGGCGTCCCCGCAGTCTCCAGACTAGTGCCCCAATGATGTTGTCCTGCCAGTGCGTGACGAAGGTTAGCAGCATGGGACTCCATTTCACTTCCTTCTCCTCTCCTACCTCACTCACAATATGCCAAGGTTGAAAAAGAGAAAAGTTAAACAGCGGCTGCACTCCCTCTCACTTAAAGTGCACCTCAGCAATATTAGAGGTCTGCACTCAAATCTCGCAGCAGTCCATCATCACCTGGAGACTGAAAAACCTTCCCTCTTTTTCCTTTCGGAGACGCAGATAAGAAGTCCGTCAGACGTGTTGTACCTGTCTTACCCAGGGTTTACCCTGGAGCACAATTTTAAACCACACGCTGGTGTGTGTTTGTACGTCAGGGACGACATCTGCTATCGGCGTCTCCGTAACCTTGAAGATACCAGGTTCTCAACGCTTTGGGCTCTGGTGGACACAGGCATGGATAAAATTATCTATGCTTGTGTCTACCGTTCGCACAGTGGTGATCAGGAGACGACCAGGCTCACACAGTACCTTAGTGAGGCGGCGGATGCGGCTCAGCAGAGGTACCCTTCCGCACAACTGGTGTTACTGGGGGATTTTAATGCCCACCATCAGGAGTGGCTTTTCCCATACCGGTGCACAGACCATGCTGGTCGAGAGATGCGAAAGCTTGCGCTAGCGTTAAATCTCACCCAGCTGGTCCAGGGAGCTACGAGGGTGCCGGATGTTGATTCGCACACGGCCAACTGCTTGGACCTTCTGCTGACAACAGATCCAGACCGCTATTCAGTGTCGATATCATCACCGTTAGGTAGTTCCGACCACTGTCTGGTGAAATCTGTATCAGTCTACTCTCCGCCTGATCCCTGCCTTAGAGGCACCAGGCGGGTTTGGCGATATAGGTCAGCAGATTGGGATGGCATGCGATCTTTCTTCGCATGTTATCCTTGGCAGCCTACTTGCTTTTCTTCGGATGATCCATCGTCGTGCGCAGATGCTGTGACAGATGTTTTGCGGCGGGGGATGGAGTATTACATTCCATTCTCTGACGTAACAATGTCTGGCCTTGCTCGCCCTTGGTTTGGTGCGGAGTGTGATCGCGCTAACGCGCTTAAGCACACGGCATACCAGGCATGGGCCGACGCTCGTATGCATAAGGCGAGTGACGTGAGTCAGAAGAAGAGAGCCTTCAACAGAGCTGCCAAGTCTTGCAAGAAGGTGATGCGGAGGTCTCGGTTCGACCACATTAGCCGCATCGGGAACAAACTCGCATCATACCCTGCTGGTAGTAAGGCGTTTTGGTCCCTGGCTAAGTCGGTTGAATCGAACTTCTGCCGTCCCTCACTACCGCCACTGCTGAAACCCGACGGGTCGCTGGCCCATACCGCTGAGGAGAAAGCAAATTTGTTTGCCTCTCTCTTCGCGGAATCTTCGCGTCTAGATTCTGGTGACGCGCGGCCCCCTGTTAATCCTGATGGTTGCGAGACGAGTATGTCGGATATTCGCATCCATCAGAAGGACGTCCGTAGGATGCTGCGTAACCTTGACGTGAACAAGGCTAGCGGTCCAGACGGGATACCGGCAATTGTTCTAAGAACGTGTGCGCCTGAACTGTCTCCGATCCTGACACGCCTATTTCGGCTTTCATTTGAGGCTGGAAAAGTGCCGATTGCATGGAAGCAAGCTAACGTACAGCCCGTACCCAAAAAGGGTAGTCGGGCTGACCCAGCTAACTACAGGCCAATCTCAGTAACGTCCATTCTCTGTAAGACAATGGAACGTGTACTCAACAGTAAGCTCCTGGCATACCTAGAAGCTAATGACATCCTAAGTGACCGACAATACGGCTTTCGCCGAAATCGGTCAACTGGTGATCTTCTAGCGTATGCCATCCATATCTGGAGTGAGGCCATCGAGAAACACGGGGAAGCTCTTGCCGTCTCCCTCGATATCTCGAAGGCTTTCGATAGGGTCTGGCACGAAAGCCTTATTAGTAAGCTTCCTTCTTTCGGATTACCTGCTGGTTTGTGTGCTTGGATTGCAGATTTCCTGAGTGACCGGTCCATCCGAGTGGTCATCGATGGTTGCTCGTCCGGTCAAATGGTCATTAATGCCGGGGTCCCTCAGGGGTCAGTGCTCTCGGCAACATTGTTCTTGCTGCACATAAATGATCTGCTTAAGCCCGGTACCTTTGGGTATGCAGACGACAGCACTGTTGCTGAGAGTTACATATCCAGCGCGCAGGCTAGTGGGTCACGGATCCAGTCTCTCCGAGAGGCTATGGTCGAGCGCTTGAACTTGTCCTTGGAGGCAGTCTCTGAATGGGGCGATGCCAATTTGGTCAAGTTCAATGCTGCTAAAACCCAGGCGTGTCTATTTTCCGCTAAAAGGAGCCAATTCAGCCCTGCTCCAACTTTCCGGGGCGTAACCGTGCCAATAACCGACCATCTTGATCTCCTTGGTGTTACGCTGACGTCAACACTCAACTTTGGGCCATACATCGAAGCAAAGGCTCAACTGGCAGCAAAAAAGCTGGGAATCCTCGCGAAGGTCAGACAGTACTTCACGCCGGAACAGCTGCTCAAACTTTATCAAGCGCAAGTTCGATCGTGTATGGAGTACTGCTCTCATCTTTGGGACGGATCTGCCCGATACCAGCTTGATGCACTTGAGGCAATTGAGAGGCGAGCCAAGAGGATCATTGGCAATGATGCACTCGTTGAGTCGAGGCTACAAAGTCTTGAGCATCGACGCAGAGTTGCTAGCCTGTCGGTTTTCTACCGGTTGCATTTCGGGGAGTGTGCGTCGGAATTGCATAACCTAATTCCGCCTAGCCCGTTCCATCATCGGACCACCAGGCGTACGGCAATGCGCCACCGGTACATGGTGGACATCCCACCTATACGCACAAAACGTTTTGCGAACACATTCATAGTGCGTACAGCTAAGGAGTGGAATTCCTTGCCGGAATCTGTTTTTCCTGATGGCTACAACCCGGGAATCTTTAAGTCAAGAGTGAATAGGTTACTTCTAGGTAAGCGCGTTCCATCGTCGACCGCATCGTCGCTTTCCATCAGGTGAGTTAGCGGTCAAGCGCGAACCTATCAAGAATAAAAAAAAAAAAAAAAACAAAATTTTTAGGACTAGAATTAGATAGAGATATGACTTGGAAAGCTCACACTTACAATCTATGTAAACGTCTGAGTCAACATTCATATGCTCTACGCAATCTGGCTAAGGAGGTAAATCTTAAAGCCTTGGTTACAGCGTATCATGCGTATGTTACAGCTACGTTACGCTACGGCATCATATATTGGGGTAATTCTACAAATATGGACACGGTATTTAGGGCTCAAAAAAGGTGTGTTAGGTCAATATGCGGCATTCAAAGCACGGAAAGCTGTAAACCGTATTTTACGAATCTTCGTATATTAACAGTACCCTGCCTGTACATATATGAGGTGGCGATATTTGTTAAAAAAAATCTTCATTTGTTTGGGACTCATAATAGCGCGCGACTTAGACATAAGATAAGCGGTAGACCACACAAAAAAGCCATATTTCATAAAAGTTTATTGGGAATGGCTCCACGGGTATACAATAAACTCCCTAAATCTTTGCTAGAATGCAACGATTTTGACTTATTTAAAAAACAATTGCACAATTTACTCATAAAAAAAGCGTACTATACCGTGAGTGAATACCTCTCAGACAGGAATGTATGTGTACAATTATGATAATGGTTGCTTCTTTCTAGGTCCGATTTACTTTACTGAATCGATTTATTGTATTTATTTTTATTTCGTGTTGACATTGTGATTTGATTAGATAAATTTTGTATTTGTTCTGTGTTGACATTAGCATTTAGTATCAATCTCTGACATATAATTATGTACTTACCTTACTCACAAAATGTTTTTTTGAATTTACTATAATTTTGCATGCCTAATTTGGTAAAACACAATTAACTAGAGCATTCAAATGACATCCAGAAATGTATAATTTATTGTATTGTGTTCTGCAATAAAGATTTGACTTTGACTTTGACTTTTAGTCATTGGATGACTTACCATCCTAAAAATAATCATGGTATCTAGTACATATCACATATTTACGTATACCATATCATTAGTATACCTACCCGGTTATATGATCAACTATTGATAAATATTGTTTTCCATAAAGTCGTGACCTAGAACAACATACACAAAAAAAATCTCCACCGCTGTTGTCTTACACCACACTCTGTCAGCTGCAGCAAGCCAGGCATCTAACCACAAAAGAAAACCATATATACAATGAAAATAATTGCAGCTTTATACAAAAACTGTGACCAAGTCCACAGGCTAATAAATATTTAATTAAATAATGTATTTTACATACCCATTTCGATTCAGATCGATTTTATAAGTTCTAGGACATTACTGACACCCCGTGCCTCATAAAGCATATACAGCCGTTGGTCAAGGTTGTCATTCGTAGATCTTTGACAGTCTTTACAGGTTGTCAGATGCCAGGAAGTCTGACCATCAGTCTATCCAAGGAGTATCGTGTTGCCCAGTAAGGGTTGTGGAGGTCTAATAGGCAGTCGTTCCATATAAAACATGGTGATTTAACACACTCCATGCTATCCCAATAATACTAAATGTAAGTGCAAATTGTGCACCGCCGTGTTCTCGTGGGGGCGATCGGCGACAGCGATCTCTCGCGCCGGGCCTTGGTACAGGCCATGGTCCGGAGCGAGGAGGAGTGGCAGGCGGTCGCCTCCTTTTGCGAAGCAGTAATGCTAGCAAAAGAGGCGGCCGATCGAGTGAGGCCAAGGTCCTCACGCCCTAACCGCCGCCGGGATTCCGATCCCGATTTCCGGCCACCGTAGGCGTGGGCTTGCGGACGGCGAGCAATGGGTGGCTCGCCGTCCAATCGTCCGGTAACCGTCCGGACCGGGCCCAAGTCGTCGACGGCGCGCACTGTTCCACGCTCGCCTTAAGGAGATGTCAGCAACCGTAGGGGCCCAGCAGGGTCGAAGCCTACTGGGGCCATGGGTGATGCGAAAGAGATCCCCGAGGCGCTGGAAAAAAAATGGCAATGAAGGAACAGGAGTGAGTTTTTAGTCAGTAAAAGTCTGACACTATCTCCCGCTCCGCCCAAGAGCGTGGGATGTCATTAGATGACTTTCCCACCCCAAAAAAAAAGGTGCAAATTGTGCACTAGTTAGGTAATAAACAACACTATTAAAATGTTTTATTCAGTATTATCCAATTAAGTACATACTTATAACTGTATGGTTTACTCTAGCTACTAATTGCTAATTATGATATTACTGCATACTAATACACGATTCCGCTAAAATAACAGATTAATATGGTAAGCAACTAAATGCCTCAATAATTTTGGCACATTCGCATTTTGGTTGACTACACTTTTGTTTACATTATAAATTACACACTTGTTGCCTAAAACTAGCTAAACCAGCTTTGTACCTTCTCCTGTTTGGTTTTAAAGTTAACTATTAGCAAACTATAGGTTTTTTTTTAGGTGGGTTCTCCTCACTCCGTACCATGGCTTGTACCAAGGCTCCGCCCAAGCGGTCCACACAATAGTGACTTGCGTATGAATCTGGTGCAGGAACCTCCCTAACATACTATGTCCGGTGAGGACCTGCGTCATGTGGAAGGTGAGGATGTCGTAACGTTTTTCCAGTCACTTCTCAAAGAGGGGACTTATCACCATAATTATGGCGTGCCCAAGCAAACTATAGGTATTGTGCAGTGTGTGCAGTCTACAAAATCCAGTACGGAATGCACTTAATTGCTTTTAAAAATGTCTGCTATCGACCAATCAACGGTGTCCGAAATAATTACACCCGTGCATTCTGCAGGTGGCCATAAATTTTGCCATTCTGTTCGTTTTCATTCCGTTTTTTTTTCATTGTGCCGAGTTTTTGCGGAAAAGTGGAAAACTGTCGTTGATAAAGCACTCAATTGCTATTCAAACAGCAGTTAATTGCTTGTAAATAACACGCTATTGTTAACTGACATTTTGAATTATATAATTGTTTGCGGATGAATTCTTTGTTTGGGAAAGATGTAGGCTTTCATATACTTTTGTTATGTACGTTTGCTTGTTTAAAACTTTCTTAGGAAATCAATGAGTAGATCATTTACTAACTAAGTATATAATATAGTTGTAATCACAAAAACAAAATATTTTGAAAATCCTGCCTCATATTCGGCATTTACAGACAATTGTAAGTAAAAGCAGTTTTCTGGAAGCGCACCTAGGTAGGCTATGAAACACATTAGTGGAAAAATTAGTGTATTTTATAGATCCACGTGGTAACTAATGTGCGAAGGAAGTACCCTAGATATCCATACATCCTGCTCTTTGGAAGCCTTGATGACCAAAAAATTTGGTAGAAATTATCTTAACAAATAGCTAGCATCTTGCAAGATTCAACTGTAGGTATATTACCGAACATTGCCAGCTTCTTTATTCTCAAGCAATTTCCCGCACACGTTACCCATAAAATCACAACAGCTGAAAAGATGTGAATTGGCCCGAAATCCATAAATATGGACCAATTGTTGCCAGTAATGCGCCTCTTCGCCTGTGTTACGAAAAAGCTGACTGTATTCTTACATTTCTTACCAATACGTAGTTTTCTTGAGTCACCGGGATCCCTTTGTATCAATACTGTTTAACATTTGAAAGTATTCCTCACCTACGCTGCGAAATATGCTGGTTTTTCCTTAAAGTATGAAAATAGAAGGAAAATTGAGGGGCAAATTAGGTGAATTAAGTAAATGATCCGCAAGCTAAATCAATGTATGTAGGTGGATACACAGTGAATTGGGGTCGTAGTTTTGTTCCAACATTGTCTAGACGAGAGATTTATTTATGATTTATGACTCTGATGAACAATCTGCCCATAAAAATAAATTAGTAGTTTATTTATATAGCATATTTAGCTTTTTTGCATAATATATAGGTATACATAAACAAAGCGGTCTCGACAGATAACGTCCTGTCCAAAAGCAGGCTTTTCGTCGGAATAAAAATTTGAGAACCTGATTGCAGAGCCAGCTACCGGATCCATTTAGAACCGTGGGGACGCCCCTACAAGGTGGTGCGGGAAAAACTCCGCCCCTGGGCTCCCCCACTCACGCAGAGTCTCCGGCCCCAGATTGTGGAGGGTGTGGTGAGCAATCTGTTCCCTGCGCGAGGGGAACACTCCCCCCCCCGCTCATAGCTCCGCCACCAGCAGTGTCTAACGCGGATCACGATGGCGGCGACGACGGAAATGCTCCAGAGGTGACCGAGGTAGAGATGAGTGTGGCGGTACGAAGGCTGAGTGCCAAGAATACCGCCCCAGGACCCGACGGCTTGCCTGGTAAAGCCTGGGGCCTGGCTATGGAGGCTCTCGGGTCTCGATTAAGAGGGCTCTTCAGCGCATGCATGGAGAGGGGCCAGTTCCCACTTCGCTGGAAGACAGGGAAACTGGTCCTTATCGCGAAGCCAGGGCGCCCTGCGGACTCTCCGTCCGCGTACCGGCCCATTGTGCTGCTCGACGAGGTGGGCAAGCTCTTTGAAAGAGTAATTGCAGACCGCCTCGTCGCGCACCTTTGGAGGTATGCGGAACAGAGTGTAAAGTCCTGCAAACCTCCAAACTGGTGACCCTCGACAATGAACGTCAGCGCATCCTTCGTGCAGCTACTACTTCGTGACGTCATCATCACTTCCTCAAGCTTTCGAGCAGCGAGCCATACAGCCAGCACCCACGGCTTTAAAAGGGTATCCTGACCACCAGCATGCCTACCTGGTCATACCTGGTCATCACCCTCAGCCTCATCGGCGACTTTGGCGAAGCACACTGCACCTTCGGCCAGTCACATGAAGAGCAATGAAGAACTTCTCCTGGTCGACGCCTGCAATCAAGCCCTACGTCGCACAGCACCGCTCCGACTCACTGGAACCAGCAACACTACTCCGACTCACTGGAGCCTGCAGCATCATCCCGACTCACTGGGACATCATCACCCCGACTCACTGGGGCATCATCCCGACTCACTGGGATAGCACAACCCCGACTCACTGGGGCATCACCGCAGACAGTTCCGACTCACCGAGAACTATGCGGCATTCGGTTCCGACCCACTGGAACCAACCTACCACTGGCCTGGCACGCATCAAGAAGCATCAAGAACCATCGATCTCCGATCTCCGGAGGGGAGTGATGTAGCGACATCTATGACGTCACATAAGAACTAATCCTGCATCGCGCAATCAAAGTTCTCCGCGCGATTAGAACATATAGAACAGCCCGAAATCACCTATCGGGCAGTAGCCCGCCAGACATAACACCCGTCTGGCCGGAGGATCCTCCCTTTTCAAAGTAGGTATGTGGGACTTTACTATCTGTTGCGCCTACCTCCAAACACCTAACACGGGTGGGGCCAGATCTGGCGGACGGCCAGTTTGGCTTTCGCAGGAGGCGCTCCACGGTGGACGCCATCATGCGCGTGCGAGCTCTCACGACGGGGGATGCGCTGTCCCAGGGCAGGTGTGTCGTGGCGGTGTCATTGGACATCGCCAACGCCTTCAACTCCCTGCCCTGGAGTAGCATTAGGAGGGCACTCCGGTATCTTCGGGTGCCCGACTACCTCTGTCGTGTGATCGAGGCCTACCTGTCGGACAGGTACATCATCTACCCTGGTCACCAGGCAGAGTGGAAATGGCGAGAGATGTCGTGCGATGTTCCGCAGGGATCGGTACTAGGACCGCCCTTGTGGAACATCGGCTACGACTACGTGCTGCGCGGTGACCTCACTGAAGGGGTCAGCGTGGTCTGTTACGCAGACGACACGCTGGTCCTGGTGCAGGGAGAGTCGTACCAGGCGGCGGTCGAATTAGAGAAACGCGGGGTTGCGATAGTCGTTGATTGGATCCAGCAGTTGGGACTCGAGGTGGCGCTGCACAAGTCCGAGGCCATGTGTTTTCACGGCCCTCGGAGCGCGCCGCCACGGCGCTCCCAATTAACGGTAGGAAGAGTTCACATCGGCGTCGGGTCGACGATGAAGTACCTGGGACTCGTCCTCGACAGCCGGTGGAACTTCGAGGAGCACTTTCGACGTCTGGCTCCCAAACTGAATCGGGCTGGGGCTGCCCTCAAGTGGTTGCTGCCCAACCTCGGGGGTCCAGACGCATCCTGCCGGAGGCTCTACGCAGGCATCGTCCGGTCCATGGCCCTTTATGGGGCGCCGGTGTGGGCGCCGTCACTGCGAAAGCGACCGGCGGCCCAGCTGAACGCGTGCCAGAGGGTCATGGCCATACGGATGGTGCGGGGATACTGCACGGTTTCCCGCGAAGCGGCGAGCCTTCTTGCTGGCTAGCCACCATGGGATCTGGAGGCAACAGGCCTTGCACGCATGCACGATCTGCGCGTGGAGATGCAACGTCGGGGCGAAACTCCGCTACCACGACAAGTCGCGGCATGGCGCACAGAGCTCCGGCGGGGTCTCATGGCGGAATGGCAACAGCGACTACCGCAACCCAGTGCTGGGCACGCCATAATTATGGCAGTAATTCCCCTCTTTGAGGAGTGGCTGGAAAGGCAACACGGCGTCCTTACCTTCCGCATGACGCAGGTCCTCACCGGACATGGTAAGTTCGGGAGGTTCCTGCACCGGATTCGTGCAGAAGAAACGCCCGGGTGTCACCATTGTATGGACCGCCTGGAGGACATGGTGGAGCATACGATGGAGGTGTGCCCCGCTTGGGCAGAGCAACGCCGTGTCCTGGTGGGGGCGATCGGCGGCGGCGATCTTTCGCGCCGGGCCTTGGTGCAGGCTATGGTCCGGAGCGAGGAGGAGTGGCAGGCGGTCGCCTCCTTCTGCGAAGCAGTAATGCTTGCAAAGGAGGCGGCCGATCGCGTGAGGCAGCGGTCCTCACGCCCCAACCGCCGCCGGGATTCCGATCCCGATTTCCGGCCACCGTAGGCGCGGGCTTGTGGACGGCGAGCAATAGGTGGCTCGCCGTTCGACCGTCCGGTAACCGTCCGGACCGAGCCCAAGTCGTCGACGGCACGTGCTGTTCCACGCGCGCCTCAAGGAGATGTCAGCAACTGTAGGCGGCCAAGGGTCTGATTCTGAAAGGAAGACTCGGCCCTGGTACGAAAGGCAATGAAGGAACAAGAGTGGGTTTTTAGTCAGTAAAAGTCTGACACTATCTCCCACCCCACCCAAGAGCGGGGGATGTCATAAGATGATTTTCCCACCGGAAAAAAAAAAGCTAACGGATCCCTTTGTATTTTCAAACCGTCCAGGGACCTACTCAAATATACACACAAATTGAAAGGATGGTGACAAACACATGTACAGAAGAATTATAATATATAAAGATGACTTGTATATTCAACCTACGTACGTAATGTATGTACAAAATCAAATACACTTAGGTGTCGAAGTACTCCTTCGCACCGCTGTCATCTGCACACACCAGAAACGCACCCAGAAGATTGGCAGCATTGCCATGTCGAATTATCTTCTTCCTGTTCTTGTCCCATGTCAAGTCTTTCAGAAACATGTGTTTCATTCCTCCTCTTTACATGATCGTACCAAGACAAACGATTTCCTTTCAACTTTTCAATCGCTGCCGTGGCGCCTCTGTAACCACTCCTCTTTGAGATGTATCGCCACGATTGAGGTCTGCCCAGCGTTCGGTTGTGACTGTCGCTGTCTCCATATCACCTTGAAATCCCAGCGGAGTCGTCTCGGTCATCATGCTGCTATTTGGCACGGCGGCAGAGTTACGCCCTAGCGTTGCACCCTCACGTGCGCGTGTGTAGCAGACTGACAAGCCGGTTCGCTACTTCCCAGGAGACCGTGTGTTATCTTGTTAATGAATAGTGGATTTCTGTCAAAAAATATTTTTTCAGGGTCCTTCTGCCTAGAAAAATACTTGGCAAGAAAGAGATAAGGATGGTCTTCAAAATATACATTTCTCAATTGTCTTCACACCCATTGTGTTGGATCAGCGCTTTATCAAAACAATCACAAAAGAATTGGTTCAATAAAAATAGCGAATATACTGAAGTGAAAAGAACACAGTAAAATGGTGGTTATTTATTATGAAAAATCATGTACCGATTTGTAAATATCAGACTACAATGGAGTCAGAAAAGTCGGCTCACACAATGTTTACGTTCCCAGGCTTTGTTAGTAAACAATTAGGCGATTCTTTTCGCTCACAAAGAACGCAAAATTCAAAAGATTTCACTTGAAAAGGCTCTTGTGGGCTCTTGATAAGTAAAACCAGGATATCGTGGGTTATGTTTAGGAGACCTAGTTGAGCTACGATTGTTTTGTTATTTGTGAGTGGGTCCTCCTTACTTATCCTTTACAATTAGATTTACAAAAAGTATATGGCTGCTGCACAGAGATACAACCACCTATTTACCTATTTACATATATTGCTAGCTAATTCAAAACATGAAAAACTGTGTTCTATGATAAACTGTCTGTGAATGAGTTTTAAGTAATTCGTTGGCAATCTGTCAGGGTGGAAGTACCTGAAATCAGAAATTGGAAACGTATATTTCAAATAGACCAATTACAGGAACGTTTGAATTGTCAAAATATCGGTCAGTCAAAAAAAGTGAAGCTAAATTGCACGTACCAAAGCGTAGATCTCTATGGAGTGCAACCTGCAACGTGCAAGAAACTCCATGGACATTTAAATCATATTATGAGTTACATAAATCTTAGTTACATATTTCTTGTCGCTTCTAATATGAGCACAATGTTATTATGTGAAAACAAGTTGCAACCTAATAAAAATGCTCCAAGGTACTTAACATTCACAAAAATTGAAAAAAGTGCAAAAAAAGTGCTTCTACATTATACATTAGTACTTACCCATGACTATAAACCACATTTTCTATGTGATTAAATTTGAAATTTGATCACATAATACAAAGTTACTCAGTAGGTACATTTTATTTTCGCCATTTCAGAGTTGTTTTTTTATTTGTGAGGATGAGAAGTCATCAAATAACTTGTAGGGCTGTTGGAGCGAGAGAGAATGTCAATCTGTTGGAGCGAGAGAGAATGTCAGACTTTTACAGACTAAAACCTTCCTGGGGCCTTACCATGACGGGTTAAAATGTCAGATGTGCGAGCGAGTAAGAGGGATGGAGCACTTTAACAGTTCAGTTTAGGTCGTAAAATGGATCGCGTTAAGAGATCGTGATACAGAGGTCTTACCCTCTGTATTCCCTCAGTTGCCTTTTACGCTCCAGGGCCACGGTAACACTGTCTAACAAGAGTAGATCTTATATAGCATAGTCGGCCTTATAATGTTCCCACTGTTGGGACTCAGGCCTCCTCTCTAGGAGAGGGAATGGGCCGTAATCCACCACGCGGGCCCAGTGCGGGTTGGTGGTAGTCACATGTCTTCGAATTTTAGGTTCTAGGACATGCCGGTTTCCTCACGATGTTTTCCTTCACCGTTTTGAGAGCAGTGGTGATGAAATAAATTACACAAAGTAATGTGCCTGGCTGGGTTTTAACCCGCGACCTACAACTCGTAAGTCGGGGCCGTTATCACTCGGCCACCACTGCTCCCAAGAGAGAAGAGTTGATCTTATATAACATAGTCGGCCTTATAATGTAATTTTGTATTAATAACTAGTAACAACAGTAGCGTTACCATAGTGTTATTGAATAGTTTAATCTATTAGAATATTACCCAATACACATTGATCCGCTGAGATGCTTGAACGAAGGTTGTTTACGAAGCAAACATTGTACAGTATAAACATGTAACGTTGTACTTAAATATTATGAGATTAAAACGAGATGTTAATAATGTATTCTGGAACTTTGTAATTTTCATTATTTTGGGGTCTGATAATGTGTATGTTGTGGCAAGATCTTAGAATTGATCACTTCATGATATGGCCAACTAAAACTGACTAGATCGTTTAAATGTTAACATTTGATGATATTTCAATCCTCGTTTAACATTGATGTAGGAGTTCAATGATAATAAAAGGTCTAAAGAAAGTAGGCCGAACGAAGATTGAAATATCATTAAACTTTAACGTTTAAAATGATCTGGCCAGTTTTGATTGGCCATTTCATGAAGTGATCAATTTCTAAGATCTGGCCACGTCATGTATAATAAATCTTTTTACAAAAATGTAAAACCGACTTAAAAAAAAATCGTGGTCCTGGTAAATAACAAAGAAATAAAAGCAAATTAAAGCGATTTGTATAATCTTGTAAAACGAGTTTCGTTATGTATAATGTAGTGCCTAAGTACAGCCCTATACTTAAGCACTATTATACAAGTTATGCACAATAGTATAGTCAGCATTACGTGGATTTTGAGGTAATTTGATTAAGTTCAATAAATTTCCTTTCAAGGTCTCATTCATTTTACCGAAAGGTGAGGTTGAGGTTAAGATCGGGCTCAACCGGAATTAAATAAAACTTTTCTATTAATTGAATATTTATTCATAGCATAGACTAAAGTCCTGGATCTAGTAGCCATCAAATTATGTACTAGAGTAAATGGAAGGATTTTCGGAAGGTAGCAAATTTTAAACTTTTTTAAACTAAAAATCTTTTTTTTAACTGTCAAAATGTTACTTGTTTCAAATTAAAAATTTCTAATATAACTAGAAAATGAAAATGAATTTACAGTAACAGGTCTTTTATAGATACAGCCATACACCTCTCGAGCGTTTCTCGAACACCCGGGTGTACGAGAGAGTTGAGTGCCCATCGCGCCATTGGTACACCCGGGTGTACGAGAGTGACTTGCACCGATTGGATATTTTTTCTGTGACGTATATTTTCAAGTTGCAACCCGTTTTTTATTTGATTGAACAGAATAGTTCATTCGATTTCTATTAAAATATTTTCCATTGGCAATATCGATACATAGAATGAAGAAGATTGAAAAAAATAAAGTGATCCGTCATTCAGCTAGCTGTCACTTTTTGGGAGCAATTGTTGCGTGGTTGCGTCCGGACGAAAAAAATGTTTCCAATTAGAAAACGATGAGTAATCTTATAAGATTTATATAGAATTACTGAGAAATAAGTGTAGATTACGTTGCAAGTGTTTGTTTTTGGAAAAGTAATAAATATGCCAGTGAAAAAGTGACGAAACTTGTGAAGATGCGTATTTTTTTCCGTCATGGCCGTCGTGTTTCGACTTGTTTTAGTGCAAAATTTATCTCGAAATGCTTTGAAATCTACATAAGTTGTTAGTTTATTTACCTATAAATATAATGAAGTTACTACAAAGTGATATAATTGCATATTGTTATCATAATCGTTGTTGAAAGAAAATAAACCGGTAAAAATGGCGCCACAGTCGTGAACATTACCTATAGATAGTACAGACAGTGTTTGTTTACATTTCGCGTGCCGCCGCGCGCCGCGCGCGGCGCGTGCCTGTGGCCGATTTTGTTGAGTTGCGGAAAAAGATAATGTGTCGTGTAATTATTGTAATTTGATGTGATATGAGTAATATTGTTTTTGCGCAAATGTATGGACTATCGTATTCAAGTGTTTTTTTCGAGAATATGTGTGTGGTTTTGGTGTAATGTGAGAAAGTTAAAGGTTATGTGTAAGAAAATTTGCAAAATGCCAATTTATCTCGTCGCTACGAAGTCAGGTCAGTTTCATTTATTTATAATCTTACACAGTTCGATAGGAAAACTAATGGGCTTTCCGGGAAGGTATAATTTATTGCATATAATTATCAATATAACCACGAAATTTGCGTTTTTCTCAAGGTCAAACCAAAAAAAAAGAATAATCGAAAAATCCTCGACGCGTGGGGCATTTCGGGGAATGTTCGCGAACGTTCGAAAGGTTAAAAAAATTGAAAAAAGGAACAAAAAATCGTTTAAACAATTTATATAGAAGCATTAATAATTTTAACCTAACCTAGCATTGATGTTAAATTGTCCACTAATACAGAGTATTTTGAGCTAAAAGTAACGGGTCTAATATGGTTAGTGATTTTTTCATTATATTAGATCAAATGAATTCCTGAGATAGTACCGATAAGGAATAACATCGAGCGGCTTTCATGCCAATTTAATAACAATCCTATACGTCGAAGTATGGCGTTTAAATCGCATGCGTGACGGCTACCCTATCAGATGTGGAGGCACCGAGTTGACTGCGACATTGGTGATTAATGCTTTCATAGTTTAGAGAGCAGACGGACGGCATACGAGTCCAATGAAACATATGAATGTCAAATAGACAATTGTTTTCAGCCAAAAGTAGGTTCAGGTGAAAATACATCGATATACAACCAGCGAACCCACGCGGGCGGAGTGTGGAATGAAAATAATATTTTATTTCAATAAAACAGTACCTACAGCTATCTATTTCAGGATAATTTCAATAGGAAGTCTTAGAGGTCGATGTTTTCAATACGCTAAAATTGTTTGAGCAAAAATTTTCATTGTTTATCCGAAGATATGAACCATCATATTAAATTTAGCCCTGATATTAAAATATGCATAAAGAAGACGTAGAAGTACATAAAATGATTGATTAAATAGGACATTGGATATAGCACGATGCACGTCATAGATTCGCACGACACGACATTGCATTACACACATCCTGGAAAAGTGGAAAGTATCAGTGACTAGGAGTGTCAGACTTCTACTGACTAAAACCCACCTTCAGTTGCCGTTGGGCACGCCACAATTATGGCGGTAAGTCCCCTCTTTGAGGAGTGGCTGGAAAGACCACATGGCGTCCTTACCTACCGCATGACGCAGGTCCTCACCGGACATGGTAAGTTCGGGAGGTTCCTGCACCGAATTCGTGCGGAAGAAACGCCTGGGTGCCGCCATTGTGTGGACCGTCCGGAGGACACGGTGAAGCATACGGTAGAGGTGTGCCCCGCCTGGACAGAGCAACGCCGTGTCCTCGTGGGGGCGATCGGCGGCAGTGATCTCTCGCGCCGGGCATTGGTACAGGCCATGGTCCGGAGTGAGGAGGAGTGGCAGGCGGTCGCCTCCTTCTGCGAAGCAGTAATGCTAGCAAAGGAGGCGGCCGATCGCGTGAGGCAACGGTCCTCACGCCCTAACCGCCGCCGGGATTCCGATCCCGATTTCCGGCCACCGCAGGCGCGGGCTTGCGGACGGCGAGTAATGGGTGGCTCGCCGTCCGACCGTCCGGTAACTGTCCGGACCGAGCCCAAGTCGTCGACGGCGCGTATTGTTCCACGCGCGCCTCAGGGAGATGTCAGCAAATCGTAGGGGCCCAGCAGGGCCGAAGCCTACTGGCGCCACGGGTAGTGTGATAGCGAAGCCCGGGGCCCCGGGATGAAGGCAAAGAAGGAACAGGAGTGGGTTTTTAGTCAGTAAAAGTCTGACACTATCTCTCGCTCCGCCCAAGAGCGGGATTTGTCATTAGATGACTTTCCCACCTAATAAAAAAAAAAAAAAACCTTCAGTTGCCGTTTGCATTCCAAGGCTGCGGTGACTCTTTCGAACAATGCCACAGCCAGAATTATGTTTCGGCCCTTACTCACTTGTAGTGAAGTAATTCGGTCATCAATTATTCGCCACTTTATTCTCACGACAAAATAAATTGCAGGGTGTATATACTTCAACGAAATGGTTGCAGAGTTTGAAATGGTTCGATCCCTTAGTTCTAAAAAATAGATATAACATGAATTCAAAGTTGCAGTCACAGCAGTTATTTTAGTGTATCTCAGACTAGCTTCTGCCAGCGGCTTCACCCGTGTGAAAGTGGAAATTATATACCTGTGTCACTCAGTGATAAAGTTGCATTCTACTGGTTTTTTTTTTTTTTTCGGTGGGAAATTATCTTATGACATCCCCCGCTCTTGGGCGGAGCGCGAGATAGTGTCAGACTTTTACTGACTTAAAACCCACTCCTGTTCCTTCGTTGCCTTTCGTACCAGGGCCGAATCTTCCTTTTAGAATCAGACCCTTGGCCCCAGTAGGCTTCGACCCTGATGGCCCCTACAATTGCTGACATCTCCTTGAGGCGCGCGTGAAACAGTACGCGCCATCGACGACTTGGGCTTGGTCCGGACGGTTACCGGACGGTCGGACGGCGAGCCACCCATTGCTCGCCGTCCGCAAGCCCGCGCCTACGGTGGCCGGAAATCGGGATCAGAATCCCGGCGGCGGTTGGGGCGTGAGGACCGTTGCCTCACGCGATCGGCCGCCTCCTTTGCTAGCATTACTGCTTCGCAGAAGGAGGCGACCGCCTGCCATGCATTCTACTGGTAAAGTATTTTTTTTTTATTATTTCTGGTCCGGACAACTACCCGATTGTTGATTCTGGACTGTTGTATATATGTTCTAATCACGCGGTGTAGAGTTCTCCGCGCGATTAGAACATAAATACAACAGCCCAAAAACAACATACGGCAATTCAAGATTTCCAATATTAGTTTCTGTGCGTCATAGATGTCGTAATATATAGGTATTGATAACACACATAATCATGTTCAGAAAATTTATGTGAGTATGGTTACTTACCAACTTCAAATCGATATAAATTCTTAATAGTCATTCCAAAAAAAAAAAATTATTTTTATAGAATTCATTAATAAGTAGACAAACATAACCATGGCATTTAAAAGCCCTATTTATCTACTTTTTTTTTTCTCAATACGGCATTTAGTCACTCCATATAAAATTTTATTTATTCTCATTTCATAAGTGACTCTCACAAGATTAAATTTTAACAGAAACTGCGCTGAGGCCGCCACAGATAAGAAGTTAACACAAATCGATTGAAGTAAAAATCACAAAAAATTGGGATCAAATCATCACACGGGATTGGTCTCTAGAGGGCCCCAAACAAATGAACAAATATATATACATATTGGTATATAGGCTAATAAATACATCACTCTTCTTTGTGAAACGAAATCAGGTAGAAAAGGGTACTTCCCGTTGGCATATAATCATGAAATATTTGACAGAAAGCAACATATCACTGTACAGTGAATTTACTTTCATGTTTTAAAATTTTAATGCGATTTTATAATCGCTTTTACACGTACGGAATTCTCGGTGCGCGCTGGATGCAGATGGACTCGCTCTTTTCCGGTTCAATGTTTGTTAGCATGTCATGAACTTCAATAACACGTTCAAATCAAGCGTGACAGTGTGCGCCTGCGTGTCATGAGATAGCAGGTTAGTTCTGTTTGTCTCGTACACACAACTCTAACGATTACCCCAAGGGATATCCACCCTAATCAACAAAAATCAGAAGGCAGAAATATTTATATTTATGATACATAGTCACGTTTTAAGTAAAGTGCATAATATTTATATTTATGATACATAGTCACGTTTTAAGTAGGGGTGTATACGGGGTCCCAACGGGGTGTATACGGGGTCCCAATCAACACCTATCGGGACCCAAGCCAACCTCACCTGCACGTGGTACACCCTGCTGATAAACGAACGAGGCTATGGCGACCCGCCAACACGCACTGGACCAGCGTGGCGGGTTATGGTCCAAACCCCCTCAAATGCATAATACAACAAGAAACAGGCCCCAAGTGCCCGGTGACTCCAGCGGTTGTGCTAGCGTGGACGGGCGTGGGCGCAGCCCTGGGGTCTGGGGTGCTAAGAATCTCCGGGTGGGATCGATCAACGCACAGGATCGTTCGTTGTGGCGACGTTTGGGGGAAGCCTATGTCCAGCAGTGGACGTCTATCGGCTGAAATGAAGTAAAGTGCGCTATGAATAATTGTGCGTCAAACGCAATATTAGGTTGTTTTTTTTAGTCGCTTTTTTTTGGTCAGAATGTTTTTTTTTTGTATTGTTTATAGGCTCGGGCTTAACCACTATCTCACCTGATAGAATGCGATGATGCGGTCGGTGATGGAGCATGCTTGCCTAGAACTAACCTAGCTATCAGGAAACACTGACTCCGACAGGCAATTGCACTCCTTAGCTGTCGCACGATGAATGTATTGACGGCAAGGGTGGCGCAGTGGTTGAGATATTGGATGCTAAGCTGCGCGTCGCGGGTCTGGGTGTCTTGTGTATGTGAGTTTTCATGTGTGAACGTGAACGCACCCACGATAAAGGAGTAATTCCTAGAGTGGGGCAACGTTTATTTTTTTTTTAATGTGATTTCGGAGAATAGTAGCTCAATGGTTACTTACGAGCTGTGTCGGTTGAAACTTACGCAAGTCAACCGGTACTGGGCGCGTGGTTGATTACGACACATTTCTTTCCATATGGAGGATGCCTGTGTCCTAGCAGTCGGAACATTCATGGTTGATTATGCAAATGCTTTTTTCGGAATAATTATTGAAGCTGGACTTACAGTAGGTGAACAAGAAGCATCTAACATGTAGATTGATAAAATAAATACTTAAGGGGAACGCAGATAGGTACTGCGTTCCCCTTAAGTAGGCAGGAACCACTCACAACAGTAGGACAATCTGGTCCGTCTTTCAATAATCATTTCTACGACTGTCATTGGTCGGAAAATAAGACATGTAACTGATTGACAAAAATAATGTGATTTTTAAAAAACTTGGACTGGCATAACTGCAGTCATAAGAGCCTCTTGTAGAGGCGAGCGATCACGTAAAATTTCGCTAGCTGATTGATTCCTAATATCGTTATCTACACTATACCCGGTAGGTATAGTTTAGATAAACCATATATTTATTATTTATTTATTTATTATATTCTTTATTGTACACCACATAAACAAAAATAAGGACAAACATAATATCATATATTATCATAAAAAAGAAAAAAATACCAACTTTAATCTAATATCTTTAATAAAACTACCCTTATCAAAGTTTACGTGCCATCAGTGATCGATGGAGACACAGTGTGTTTTATTTATTCATTCACAGGGTGGTCGAGACATCAACACATCGTCATCAACACTTTGATAGATGACATCCCGACGAACCTTCATAAATCAAATAGCGTTTTTTATACTCCCATTTTAGGGTTTCGTACCTCAAAGAGAAATAACGGAACCCACATAGGATCACTTTGTTGCCCATCTGTCTGTCTGTCAAGACCCTTTATCTCAGGAACGCGTGGAGGTTATACAGAAGACCGAGGAGTATAATCAGCCTCTCTGCTTAGCGTTTGTGGACTACGAGAAAGCCTTTGATTCGATTGAAACTTGGGCTGTACTGCAGTCTCTCCAACGGTGCCAAATTGACTATCGGTATATCGAAGTGCTGAAGTGTTTGTACAATAAAAACTTTTTACAAAAAAAAAATAACCGACTTCACTAAAAAAAACACTAAAAGGATCAAAATAATTTGAATTTCGGAAGTCGGTGTTTCTCGGTATTGTTTGTTTCTTATTTAACACCGACTTCCGAAATTCAAATTATTTTGATCCTTTTAGTGTTTGTTTTAGTGAAGTCGGTTATTTTTTTTTTGTAAAAAGTTTTTATTTTACACTTTTTAGTTGCGAACCACTTATAAACAGAGTGCCGTATTTCTCATGACGATTCCAATTAACCCAAAACACTGTAAGGTTACATTGTTTTATTAGAAAGTTCCTGTGTCTACCTTCCACCTTCCGGCTCCATCACCAAATCAATTCGATAGTATCTTATAGCCAAAGTGCATCTCATGACAATTCTAATAAGCCCAAACACGGCTAGGATACATTGATTAATTACGGAGTTCCTATGCCTACCTTCCGGCTCCATCATCATCATCAGATCACTTCGATGATACCATTTCCAACGTAACTATTCAGAACCATTCATTTATTTGTATTGTCATAGTCGCTTAACTAACTTCATTGTGATATCAATGTTAGTATGAAGTTCCGTTGACCATTTCTGGTCTTCTTCATCTGTTCCACTTCATCAAATGTTACTTTTTGACTGTAAATGCTTAAGTTCTCGATGAAAATACCAAAATCACTATATGGTTGCCTATAATATTTGAGGAGTTCCCTCGATTCCTCATGGATCCCATCATCAGAACTGGATTTTGAAAAAAATGGGACCAATCTGGAAGCATATCCTATATAGGGAAAAAAAAATTTGCAAATCGGTCCATAAACGACGGAGTTCTGAGGTAACAAACATAAAAAAAATGATAAAAAAAAAATACAACCGAATTGAATAACCTCCTCCTTTTTTTGAAGTCGGTTAAAAACGCCACTATGTCAGTCCGACTACAAGACCAGACCTCGAAACCTATCCTCTTGCAGCGGGGTGTGAGGCAGGGAGACGTTATTTCTCCGAAACTGTTCACGGCAGCAATGGAGGATGTCTTCAAGGTTTTGGAATGGAGAGGGCTAGGCATTAATGGCAATGGCGAGTACATCACTCACCTTCGGTTTGCCGACGACATAGTAGTCATGGCTGAGACTACGGAGGAGCTCAGTACAATGCTTGGTGACCTCAGTAGAACTTCCGAAAGAGTGGGACTTAAAATGAACATGGACCAAACCAAAGTCATGGTAAACAGCCATGTAGCACCCACTCCTATCAAGGTCGGGGACTCTACACTCGAAGTTGTAGACGACTACGTTTACCTGGGACAGACGGTCCAGTTGGGAAGGTCTAACTTCGAGAAAGAGATCAATCGTCGAATCCGACTCGGCTGGGCAGCGTTCGGGAAGCTGCGCGGTGTCTTCTCGTCCAATATACCACAGTGTCTCAAGACGAAAGTCTATGACCAGTGCGTGTTGCCAGTGATGACATATGGCTCCGAAACGTGGTCGCTTACAATGGGCCTCATTAGAAGGCTTAAAGGCTTAAAGTTATGCTCGGAGTTTCCTTGCGTGATCGAATCAGGAATGAGGATATCCGCAGGAGAACCAAGGTTGCCGACATAGCACGAAGAATCGCCAAACTAAAGTGGCAATGGGCAGGGCACACATTGCTCGCAGAACAGATGGCCGTTGGGGCCGAAAGGTTCTGGAATGGCGACCACGTACTGGAAGACGTAGCGTTGGAAGGCCTCCTACAAGGTGGACCGATGACTTGGTAACGGTTGCGGAAGTCCGATGGATGCGAGACGCACAGGACCGTTCGCTGTGGCGACGCTTGGGGGAGGCCTATGTCCAGCAGTGGACGTCTTTCGGCTGAAATGATGATGATGATGATGGCGTGGAGGTATCGAGTTGAAATTAAAACCATATACTCAGTAATCCCTGACCTGAGACCTGAATTAGATTTCAAGAGATTGAAGCTGTGAAAATATCAAACTTCTAAGTTAACAAAAAAAAAAAGATACGCCTATTTAACAAAAACGTATATTTCGACACTCTCAAGGGAATCAAAATTCATAGGGTACTTCCCGTTGACCCAAAATCCTGAAATTTGGCATAAAGCAAGGTCTTACAGCACAGGTATATGAATAAATCTGAACACAGTAAATTGGTTGTTGCGTCACAAAAAAAAACTTTTTATTGCGATTCGGAAAAATCTTCGAGACTCCATTCGGGAATTGAACTATTTACATAGGTAAGTTTGTACGGAACCCTCAGTGCGTGAGTCCGACTCGCACTTGCCCAGTTTTTTTCTAAGGCTTTGGTAAAGATATTCTTTGAGTGAGGGTACCGGGTTACTCCTATTATTTACTCTGTGGCGAGATTGCTATTTACAATAATGGTCTTATAAAATGCTTTATTTTGATGACATTTAGATGTATGGTTGTTGAAGATTTTAGCGTATTTTCGGATTTAGAGCATATTTTTAGTTCAACTTAACAGTTATGTCCAGTTTACGTAAGGTTCGTGTTTTAATAGAACTAAATGCTTTGCAGGGTTCCATCTGAAGGGTCCGACTGAAGAAACAGAACCCTTATTTATTTATTTAAATTGCTAAACTCAGAGTTTAGACCAAAGAGTGTAAGCAAGTCAACGAGCAATCACAGCCCATTTGCTGCTAATTTACTGAATCAGCAATGTTCGTTGCAGGCATAGTTTATTAAGTGGGTTTTTAGTCATTAAAAGTCTGACACGCCCTCTCGCTCCGCCCAAGAGCGCGGATGTCATTGAATGTTTTTTCCAACTACAAAAAAAAGTTACCTATTATTTACTTAGAACTGCTTACCGACACTGTTATACAAACTTATTATACAGGGCGGCCAAAAGTAAAAAAATAGGTAAAAATATAAACTACTATACAGTACTATAATAATACTATAGTACTGGTTTCTCCCAGCGGTGTTGCCTGCTTAATAGTAGAAAACATATACCTATGTCATTCATTGATCAAGTAGCTCTCTACAGAATAAGAATGTTTAAAATCGGTTTAGTACTTTTTGAGCTTATTCATTACAAAAAAAAATACAAATATTTCCTCTTTATAATATTAGTATAATATATAAGTAGATAAACACAATACAATTAACATACACTCAATTTTTTTTTCATTTTATATCTTGCAATCGGTTTGACGAACCATTAGCAGATTTTTTGTGGGGATTGGTTCATGTTAAGGTTCATTCTTCCAGCGAAGAATCTTCCTTCTCAATATTATTTTTACTTTGCTCTACTTGACAAAGTCCCAAATATGGTGGCGTTTTAGCCTTTTGATTGATGCTGGTTCACTTAGAGCAGTGGCTAAGGTGTTACTGTGTGTCCTTATATACTCAAATTAATAAACTTAATACACGGAAATATTGGTATTTATTTATTTAAACTTCATGTGCAGTGGTGGTACATAGGCGGACTTAATGCCACAAGGCATTCTCTACCAGTCAACCATTGGGTTAAAAAAGACAACACTGTGGTAGGTGTGCACAACAAATCTTGCAAACAGATAATAATTATAAAACATATTAGCGCCGTATGTTTTTTGTTGTATATTTAATATTTATTTTTATTTTTGTGCTATTTACAAGTGTTGAGTGATGAAACTGTAGAAGCTGGTGACTCGAGAGAAGCTTGAAGGTAGACCTTGATCGCATTTTTGGGCAACATTGAAGGAGACGATACCGATCTGAAAAATACATGCGTGATATCAGGTTTTTTGTAAGGCTTTTTAAAGTTTGTAAATGGAGATTGATAAGGATACATAGTATTTTTAAAAGTACATTCAGTACTCAGTAATTCCTCAAAGACACTTTTTGAAAAAATATATTTTAGCTCACCAAGAAAGGTTCCCCGTCGTTGCCAAAGGTAACAAGAGGGCCACCGGAATCTCCACCACAAATGCCAACACCTCCAGAGCCACTGGTGCAGATATTACTGTTGGTCACCAAACCAGAAGTGAAGGAATGAACGCATTCAGCCTGTTTTATCACAAACAGGTTAACGTGTCGCAATACGTGCGAAGTGTCGTGGTCTGCAATGTAAACACAGAATGTATGATTAAGTTATGCATCGAATCAAAGGCCCAACTGGTTGCCAAAAAGTGGGTATCATGTCGTAAGGTAAACCGGTGCTTTTTGGAACGAAGTTCCTTATCGCGCGTTGCGAAAGGGGGCTGAAGACGGAAAAATTTAAGACCAAAAGTTGTAACGACGAACGAATGGAATGGAATGGAATGGAATGGAATGGAATGGAATGGAATGGAATGGAATTGAATGGAATGGAATGGAATGGAATGGAATGGAATGGAATGGAATGGAATGGAATGGAATTGAATGGAATGGAATGGAATGGAATGGAATGGAATGGAATGGAATGGAATGAAATGAAATGAAATGAAATGAAATGAAATGAAATGAAATGAAATGAAATGAAATGAAATGAAATGAAATGAAATGAAATGAAATGAAATGAAATGAAATGAAATGAAATGAAATGAAATGAAATGAAATGAAATGAAATGAAATGAAATGAAATGAAATGAAATGAAATGAAATGAAATGAAATGAAATGAAATGAAATGAAATGAAATGAAATGAAATGAAATGAAATGAAATGAAATGAAATGAAATGAAATGAAATTAAATGAAATGAAATGAAATGAAATGAAATGAAATGAAATGAAATGAAATGAAATGAAATGAAATGAAATGAAATGAAATGAAATTAAATGAAATGAAATGAAATGAAATGAAATTAAATGAAATGAAATTTTATTACAATTCGTTCACTAATTAATTGAAAGGAACTTCGTTCCATCCGGGTGTCCCTTGACACCTCTCAAGTTTTTTTTAGGTGGGAAATCATCTAATGACATCTCTCGCTCTTTCGTGTTAGACGTTTACTGACTAATACCCACTCCTGTTCTTTCTTTCCCTTCGTTCCAGGGCCTTGGGGTTTTCTTTCGCATCACCCATGGCCCCAGTAGGCTTCGATCCTGCTAGAAACTGAGCTTTTACAAACGTGGGTGCGGATGAGTACAGTACTTAACTAGTCTCATCGGTCTTTCAACTGGAGGCGCGTGAGTCAATTAATGTTGATGCTCAATAGTGAGTAGGTATCATGTATTCAGAGAGTGTCACACTGAATAGTTGAATTCCTTTTCCATTAGGTACCGCACGGCTGAGCGTGAGACGATCTCAGATCTTAAAACGACTAAGTACTTACTCTCGCTAATTTTCCCAAAGCCAGTAGCAACGGCTCGGTATCCCACAAACTGGTTCCGCAACTCGGACTCATTAGGAAGATTGATCGGTTTGATGCTAACTGCAAATACATAGAAAAATAGCTTATTAATAAATCAAGTAGAATCACATGTCCTGCTGTGAGCCAGGCAGATTCATTGAAACACCGCTATATTTCTAAAACGAGACGTTGCTACTCTACACTAATACTACCAAGAGAGACGGTTATGTGCCCCTCCCTCGCCGTCCAGTTCACTCCTACTTGCTGTAAAGGATACACACGTGGTGGTAAAATTTCTAAAAACGAACCCAAAAAGTAGATATTTTTTGTTGGTTTTGATCTTTTAATATACCACCCGTTTATTTAAACGGAGTGTCTTTGAGTCGAGTCTCTCAATTTAAGTATCTAGGACACGTTATAAACGAGACCTTAAATGATGACGCAGATATTGAGCGGGAGCGGAGAGCACTGTCAGTGCGCGCGAACATGTTGGTGCACAGGTTTGCTAAGTGTACAGTACAAGTAAAGATAACTTTATTCAGAGCCTACTGTCAAAGTTTTTACACCAGTGCCCTGTGGACCAAATACACGCAGCGGGCCTATAGTGCTCTTAGAGTCCAGTTCAACAACGTCTTTAGGGTTCTGGTGCGACTTCCTCGATTCTGCAGTGCCTCATGTTTGCGGACGCGGGTGTGGATGACTTTTATGCGATAATGCGTAAAAAGTCAGCCTCACTTATACGTCGAATTAGGGGCAGTGGTAACAGAATCCTAAAGATGATCGCTGAAAGCCCAGAGTCATCAGTGCGGGATAGGTTTATAAAACTGCATGTTTTATAAACTATTTATTTGTTGCGTGTTATGTTTTGACAATTATTATGATTATTGTGTTTTGTAAAAGGGCTTATTTTAATTTAATTTAATTTGTGACTAATTGACTAATATTTTAATGCATTTGAATATTATACTAACATAGTTTTAAGTTTCAGTTACTAACATAATATGGACATTGGAATTAGTCTGAAATAAATTTATTTTATTTAATATAATTTTCTTATTTATCTTAACGGCATTTATTTCACCAATGCTCAGTATCCTACGACTTTATTTTATAGTTTTAAATTTGATGTTAGTTTAAAAAGTATGGAACTGTGTCCATGTCTTTTATTAAACCATTTCGGTATGTCCTACAATGAACCACGGTTCATCGTGTACCACCTAATGATTCATAATGCAATGAAAGAATACTAACAATTATTTAGATTGATGATTCGAGACTCATCGCATTCAGTCGTGCTCATCAATGCAATAAATATCTAATAAATTAATATTCGCGTAATTAGTGACCTAGTTTTTAGTGTACTGGCGTTTCATACAGACACGTTTTTTAAAAGTGCTGACAAATTAAGAAACATGGACTGATTGGATTATAATAATATCATCTAAAATATGGAAGGCAGCCCCTTCAACCGGAGCGGTATAACGCGACGCAGCCCTCCCCCAACACCTACACCGATGCAGCCCCAGCAACCTAGTCGTGAACGAGCCCAAGAAGAAGAGAAAATGGAGGTAGTTTCGACTCCTGAGATCCAAAACTGGTTGGGGTCTATTGAGCAGCACTTGAATGAGGTATGTGTTATCTCTTCTGAGGGAAAACTAAACTCGGATCAAAAGTTAAAAATAAGTAATCTTTGCCGAAAAGTTAGTTATGGAGTTTCGCAACTGGCTGTTCAATATCAGTCATTAAAACATAATGCCGTGAAGAACCATAACTCACTGAAAATATTAACCGAAGACCGAGACCTAAAGGATTGTGTGATGGAAATGAACCGGACGATTAAAGAAAAGTGTGGAACCCGGGAAGCACCCGCCGCATCTTTTGCAGATATGGTTAAGAAAGGGACCAACAGCTTTGTTCGTCCAAATACTTTTAGCTCCGTGGCGATTTACCCCCGCGACAACACGAAGACCAGTGACGAAACGAAGAACATCGTCCAGAAGATTATCTGCCCTGGTGACATGAAGCTTAAAGTCAGAGGAGTACGTAAGATAGGGAAAGGAGGACTGATAATTAGCACAGAGACTAAAGAGGATTTAGACAAGCTCAAACAAACAGTCCAACTCGCTTCATCAGGGCTTACCATCGATGACCCTAAAAAACGCAAACCTCGCATTATAGTTATGGGGGTTCCGGCATTCATGTCTGAAATTGAGGTTTATAAATGCATTTATGAACAAAACCTGGCCGACAAACTGCCAACAATAACCAAAGATGCATTCTTGGCCTCAATAAAACTTAGCCACAAATCTGGTAGGAAAGAAGCTGAGAACTGTAACTATATAATAGAAGTTCCAGCCGCTATTCGAAAGGCGCTCATCACACAGGATAGATTATTTATTAATTGGACGTCCTGTCCTGTACGAGACTTCACTCTAGTAACGAGATGTTACAAGTGTCAGCAGTACGGTCATGCGGCCAAATCGTGCAAAGTCGCTTCTCCTACATGTGGACACTGCGGTGAAGAAGGACACACACTCCAGGACTGCACAAAAAAAGCTGACTCGCCAAAATGCGCAACATGTTTGCGTTTTAAAAAGCCCGCCAACCACAGGACGGGAGATCCAGAGTGTCCTGCTAAAAAATCAGCCGAGAACAGGTACATTAACTCGATTGATTATGAAGGCGCCTAAGAGCGTCACATATTTGTTTATATTTTAGACTTAGTTACTGTTTTTATATTTTTTAAATTATGGATAATTACTTATTGACCGATATAGATAACACATTTGTAACGGTTTCAAAACAATGTAAGGTTGAGGAGTGCAGACAATATCTTTCCGATACTCAAAAGTCACTTACCATACTAACACAAAACATTCGCAGTATTTATAAGAACATAGATAGCTTTAACATTTTTCTTCATAGACTTAACTTTGACTGTGATATAGTAGTACTAACTGAGTGCTGGCTGTGTAATCGTCAGGACCACCTCCCAGTAATACCGGGGTATAATTTATCATATACCAGAATTAACAATAATCAAAATGACGGTGTGGTTGTTTATTGTAAAGCATCATTAAAGGTCGCAGTTGAAGAATCTACCCTAAAAGACTGTATGTGTAATTGCTTGGTCATCAAAATTGGTACAACTACAGCAATAATAGCTATGTATAGATCGCCTTCCGCTAGAAATTTAGACACTTTTCACGCTTCCTTAAACCAAATTTTTCAAGAACTGTGCACGTTTAAGAATGTTATACTAACAGGTGATATTAATATAAATATTAACTCTGAATGCTTCGATGCAGCGACCCAAGACTATCTTAATATCTGCTCATTCCATGGTTTTCTCCCCGCACATACTTTACCTACTCATCAAAGTGGTTCCTGTCTCGATCATATGATGATCAAATCTAGCTTATCGTACTTAACGCTTGTTACTAACTCGACAATTACTGACCATCACGCTGTCCTACTGCACCTAAATCAAACGCTGCCTAAGCAAAATCGACCTCGGACCAAAACGAAATTAAACACAAATGGACTCGAATATGATTTACGCAATCTTGACTTTAACCCAGTTTACAATACTGCTGACGCTAATTTTGCTTTATCGTACTTAATAAAACATGTTCAACTTGCAATATTACGTAACACGACTATTTCTTCCGTAAACAAGAAACTGTATAACATTAAACCTTGGATCACTCCGGGTTTGATTCGGTGTATAAGACAGAGAGATAAACTTCATCAGAAAGCTAAGAAAAACCCTGACAATCCTATTATTCAAATCTCCTATAAAAGATACAGGAATTTTTGCAATAACCTCCTAAAGAACTTAAAAAATGACTACGATAAAACTGAATTAAATAAAGCAGGAAACAACAGTAAGCAACTTTGGAAATATATTAAAAATGTCACTTATATGGCAAAAAAGCATGAATCTAATTCGAATTTATTGCATATTAATCCCTCACCTCTTTCATCAGCTAACCATGTTAATAACTTTTTTGCAAATGTTGGGAAAACTCTTGCCGAACAGATTCCAACACAAGACTGTGTCCAAAGACCTCCACTTGATTTAAAAAACAGGTGTGCCCTAAATTCTTTTGGCCTACTACTACTGACGAAGACGAAGTTACTCGAATCATTTGTGGACTAAAAGATGACTCTGCAGTAGGATGGGATAATATTAGTAATAAGATCCTTAAACTCTGTAAGCATATCCTTGTTTCACCCTTGACGCATATATTTCGTATCTGTATTTCCGAAGGAATTTTCCCTAGACTTCTGAAAAAAGCAGTAGTAATCCCTGTTTTTAAATCCGGAAACAAAGACTTAGTAAATAATTATAGGCCAATATCGATACTTTCCTCAATTTCAAAAATTCTAGAAAAAATATTAAACAGTAGACTAGTCAAATATTTAGAGAAAAATAAACTTTTATCATCGGCGCAATTTGGTTTTAGAGCCAAATTATCTACAGCTGATGCAGTGCACAGCCTGACAGATTACGTCTCTGAAGAACTAGGCAAAGGACAACAGACCCTGGGGGTGTTCCTTGATCTAGCGAAGGCCTTTGACACAGTGTCGGTTCCTTTGCTAATAAACAAATTAGAGGCCATAGGAATAAGAGGAACACCGCTTAAACTTTTTGCTGACTACTTAGATGATCGACATCAATGTGTCAAAATAGACAATATTACAAGTGATGAGCAAATAAGTTCTGGATATGGTGTTCCCCAGGGAAGTATCCTGGCCCCTACCCTATTTTTGATCTATATTAACGATTTGTGTAACCTAAATATTAAACAAGGCAAAATTGTTTCATATGCCGACGACACGGCCTTAATATTTACCGCTAAAACCAACAGCGAACTGTATGAATACGCTCAATTGGGTTTCAACACTGTGACTAATTGGCTTCAAAGCAATTTACTAACATTGAATGCTGACAAGACAAAATATATTCACTTTTGCATGCGCAAGCCTCAATTTAACATTGGTAACTCTCATCTGTATGCCCATAAATGTGGATTCCGATCATCCAGCACGTGTGATTGTTCCTGTATCTTTAAAACACGCGACATCAAATATCTCGGGGTTATAATAGATGAAACACTCTCTTTTGGACCACACATTGAAGGTCTAATTAAAAGAGTACGCAAACTAATCTATGTTTTTAAGAAATTGCGAGTGATTGCAGATTCAAAATTGGTGACACAAATTTACTTAGCCCTAGGTCAATCTGTAATCCAATACTGTATCACTTCCTGGGGTGGAGCACTTAAAACTCACCTACTGCCCCTTGAAAGAGCTCAGAGAGCAATTTTAAAAGTAGCCAATTTCCTTCCCTTTCTCTATCCTACAGATCAGTTATACAAATCCTGTAACGTGCTTTCTGTTCGCCAGCTTTTCATAATGCACTTAGTATTAAAACAGCACACCATGCTTTCCTTCAACGCCGAAATTACTAATAAGAGACGGAATGATATTGTTTGTCATTCTAATGCATCCTCAAAATATGTATTTGTAAAAAGATTTTTTACTTTTTTAGGCCCATTTCTGTACAACAAATTAAATAGAATATTAAGTATCTACAAATTAAATAAGTATAACTGTAAAAAGATGATTTTCCAATATTTCCTAAGCATATCTTATGTAGAGACAGAAGACCTACTTACTGTTTGTAAATAAAACTCGCCGTATATCTAAATTTAGTTAAGTTTTTTGTTTAATAGTCATATTTAGAGTTAATTTATTATTTTGTATTTAAGCACTCTCTCGCCTGAAGCACAGGTTCACCCTAGTTCAGGCATATAAGCAACTGTGTTCTTTTTAATATTTAATATACTTTATTGTAAATGTAAATGCCCTATGTTATAAATAAACGATTTATTATTATTATTATTATTATTACTTATTTAGTTTTTGTCGGAAATGGGATGAAATATGTTTTAATTTACCTGTTTATATATTTACAATTATGCTTATACTATATGTATACTTGAGCAACCAAAAGGAGCAACTAGAAAAAAAAGGTAACTGCGATATTACAGAAAATGCAAAACACAAAAAAAAAACAATAAATACCTAATTTCGAAAAAAGAATAACGTCCCTTTAATATAAAGTTTATTTGAACTTATAAATCCAAGTCAATCCAAAGATTTAACACTTCAAAGCAAACCATTTAAAAAAATGGTAATTTCATAGGTAAAGAATGAAGACCTATTTTCAGAAAATAAATAATAAATACTAGAATTGAAAAATAATAGCTAATACCTAAGAATAAAAAAATAAATAAATTTGATCTAAACAAATGATTACATAATTCTAAGTAAAAAATACAGACAAGGCTTGATACAAGGCAGTTATATTTTATTTATCTATATATCATGTTCTTATTAGTAATTACAGATTATGTTTAATAGAAACTTTCATTTCATCACAAATTTTAATTTTTGGGTATGTTTATGAAGGTGGTTCATTGTAAAAAATAGCCTGGTTCAATGAGTACACCCTCTACTGTGAACCAATTCCCATTTTGTTGTAAATCGGTTTTTACTGGAAATGTATCAAAAATATCAAAAAGCTTGAATGCCAATTCAAACCCAGATAAATTCTTTAGTTGAGTGCAAAATTGTGAGTGCATAGATTAATAAACAAAAAAGTTATACGAAACTCAAAAAGAGGATATTTGGAAATTTTACCATATGTTTAATAAAACATATACCTAAATTATTAGATTCAAATAGCATCTTTTTGAGTTAAGTTTCTTTATGATTACGCATGCGATTTGTGAATACAAAGGAGAATGTTCTTGCTCCATAGAAAAAAAATCTAGACCCGCGTACCCGGTGGAAAAGAGATTTACCTTAAATTATTTATATTAATAAGTAACCAAATAATAACTGCTTGTGATCGTTGTCCTTACTGGCAAACATACAAAAATTGCTAGTTTAATTTTTCAGGCGTCGATTTAAAAAAACTTATTATTTAATTATTTACATTACTATAGTAAAAAAGCAATTAAAAGGGAGAATCTTCCAACGTAACGGGTGCTGTGTCTGGTCCAGGCTACTACCCGATAGTTGATTTTGAGCCGTTGTATATGTTCAAATCATGCAAAAAAAACTCTGATACCGCGATACAGAGGTTTTGTATTTTTAACCAACTTCAAAAAAGTTGAGAACCTCCGGTTCTCAACTTAGTTGTGTTTTTTACGTTTGTTATCTCAGAACTTCGTTATTTATGCACGGATTTGCAAAATTATTTTTTCATTTAGCTTTAAAGGATATGCTTCCAGGCTAAACTCAATTTTTTCAAAATCCAGTTCTGATGATGGAACCCATGAGGAATTGAGGGAATTCTTCAAATATTATTGTTATTAACTAATTGTAATTTATTGTGTTTTTATTAATGACATTATTTGTGTTTTTGTATTGCGTATTTGTTTTTAAATTATTTTTTAAATTTAATATTTTAATTTAAAATTTTATAATCAATGTATTCCATTAGTATTAGTTAGTTTGTGTACTGGTTTTCCGAAATAAATGAATTTCAATTTAATTTATAGGCTTACATATAGTCATTTTGTAATTTTCATCGAGAACTCAATCATATACTGTCAGAAAATATCATTTGATGAAGTGGAGCTAGTCAGACCATACTTCACACCGGGACAGCTTTTAATGTTATACAAAGCGCAGGTCCGATCGTGTGTGGAGTACTGCAGCCACATATGGGCTGGTGCTGCAAAATGCCACCTAGCTTTGGACTCGGAGGGAAGGCATGCGAAGAGCACAGGCGTATGGTAGCCAGCCTTTCGGTATTTTACAGGATGCATTTAGGAGAGTGTGCGCGGGAATTGTATGACTTGATTCCGCCATCTCATTTCTACCAACGGACAACCCAACTGCGGACAAGTCAACGCTTAGTCTGAACTAAGCGTTTCGCCTCGTCGTTTATACCGCGTTCATCGAAGGACAACTTGCCTGCTGCGGTCTTCAAATCCGATAATAATTTAGGTGTCTTCAAGGCTAGAGTGAATAGACTCTTAATAAACTAGTGCGCCTCACCATCAACGATTGCATCACTGCTTACCATCAGGTGGGATTGCTGTTAAGCACTAGTTTATATCGATTAAAAAAAAGAACTGATGAAGAAGACCAGATATGGCCTAAGAAACTTCACACTCGCATTAATATCATAATGAAGATAGTTAAGCAACTATAACAATAAAAATAAATAAATGGCTTTGAATAGTTATTTTGAAAATGGTATCATCGAAGTGATCTGATGATGATGATGGAGCTGGAAGGTAGGCGCCGGAACCCATAATTAATCAATGTATCCTAGTCATGTTTGGGCTTATTAGATTTTTAATGAGCTGCATTTTGGCTATAAGGTAATATTGAACGGATCTGATTATGGAGCCGGAAGGTGGAAGGTAGGCACGGGAACTTTATTATAAAACAATGTGTTCTAGCAGTGTTTGGGCTTATTGGAATTATCTGAGATGTACGTACTCTCAGTAGTACGTAGTAGTTTTAATGGTTATACTCTGTAGGTATCTTACTATAGAATTTGCACACTATTTAAGTTTAGCTAAAGGATATCACAACTACGGATTCTACTATGACTTTGAACTATGGTTTGGGGTGGCGATCACGTTCTGGAAGACACAGCGTTGAAAGACCTCCCACAAGGTGGATCGATGACTTGGTGAGGATTGCGGTAATCCAATGGATGCGAGATGCACAGGACCGGTCGATATGGCGACACATGGGGGAGGCCTATGTCCAACAGCGGACGTCTTTCGGCTTTCGATTCGTTTCCGCCGGAGCTGGTTTTTTTTTTGAGCATTCTCTTTTTATAAAACACAATCAGCTGCTTGCCACAGAGTGACCTCGAGCATATATCATAGAGCACGTGAATGCGATTGCCCGCTCGGCTATCCCGTCAGCAAAAAATACAAGCACAACGAACCATCATTGTCTACTTTGACATCAAATTTTAAGGCCTTAAAAATAAAAAATAAATCAACTCACAATTATTAATATGAGCGTTTCTCGGCAAGTAAATAACAGCAACGTCATTTTTAATTGGGATGACGTAATGAGGGTGCGTGATGACTTTAGTAGTAGGAATGCGTTCACCACCACTGTAGAGAAAGTTGGAGCCAAGAACGACAAGGAACTGCCATGCCTCTTTCGCGTTGTCAACCCAGCAGTGCGCAGCCGTCACCAGGCGGTTGGGCGTCAGAAGAGAGGCTCCACAGACTGATTTATTGTTAGTGCCAATCAGATCGATCAACAAGCCAGCCTATACAAAATAAAAATAAAAAATTGACGATAGGGCTTACTTATTGGAACTTTACTTTTAATAACCGGAGATAAATCAAATAATACTTACAAAGTACGGGAATGCGTTAGGTGGCGTTTCTTGACCACCGACGATTCTGTTTTGTAAAAGATCATCGTGTCCCAGATTATTCGTTGCTAAAATTTCTTGTTCGACTGCATGTATCCTCTCCGCTGCAGGAATTCCTACGCTGTCATGGTAGTTGATCTGTAGTTCTACCGAGGCGGAAACAGAAACAACGAGCGACAGACCAAATAATATAAGATTAAGCATTATAGTAATATGGAGAAATTGAAAAGTGAACGAACCACCTGGTAGACTATGAAATGACATTGCTATTTATAACGCTCAAAACCAATACCTATGTATTTATAGCTCAAGAAAATAACTCAAATTAATGGCTAAAATATTAGTAAATACATATCTGAAATAGCATTTAAAATATGATAAACATACCGGAAAATATGAATATTAAACGGATGAGTCACACGTTTTTGTTATGGTGGTAAATCATCCAATGGCTTTTCTCGCTCTAGGGTTGAGCAGGAGGGCGTGTCAGACTTTTACAGACTAAAGCCCACCTAGGTCCTTCCATTTCCCTGTGCGTTCTAGCACCACGGTTTTTCTTTTAGAAATTCCCCGTGACCCTAACGGGCATGGGCCCTGCTAGGCTTACCTACCTAACGGTTTTCATGACAACTCTTTGAGGTGCGCGTGGAACACTACACGCTGTCGATGGCACGGGTTCGGTCCTTACCGGACGGCCGGACGGCGTACTACCAGGTCCACAAGGTCACGTTGAGTCACACGTAGTGTACATATTATGACAAGTTTGATAGTAGCTATTACGAGACTATTACGAATTTTAATAACACTACTCGTAATTTTATATAGATGAAAGTTTGCGTGTGTATGTTTGTTACTTCTTCACACTCAAATGGCTGAACGGATTTCAATGAAATTTGGTACATAGGTAGACCGTGTCCTGGAATAGGGCATAGGATACGTTTTATCTTGAGAAATGGTTTGGCATTGACGTTATCGATGAAACTGTGCGTAATCATCTGAGTTTCGCAAAATATACGATGTTTTGACTTTTAATCTACGTCTCTTTCCATTTTTAAGTGATAAACCTACTTGTCTTTGGCAAAACCAGCCCCCCTAGCTAAGTCACAAACGATAAACGTTAACTCTCAGTAGTCTTTAATAGATTTTCAACTTTATGTTATTGGATATAAAGTTGAAAATCTATTGAAGATTACATAGTGTTTTCGTTCGTTCCGGTCGCTAACACTCAGTAGTCTTTAATAGATTTTCAACTTTATGCTCTTAGGTATAAAGTTGAAAATCTATTGGAGATTACTAAGAGTTCACGTTTATCGTTTGCAACTTGGCTAGCGGGGCTGTTAGTATTAAGTGGGAAGTAGGTACATTAGACCGACGCACACGTGGGCCACGCCTGATTTGTACGTAAAGTCGCGTCGCGTGTCGTGGATCTAATGTAGCTTTAAAGTCTTGTTGCCATATAAAATGTATGGACACCGACGCGCCCAGATCGGTGTACGAGGCCCACGTGTGCCCGATGTAGTTCTACCTTTAATATCTGCTGGTATATTTGGACGCAGTAGGTATCGTAACTAACCTTTTCTAAGCTCGGTGCCAATTTCTGTAACTGTGCCCTTAGAAAAAGGTCGGGCTGGGTGAGTTTAATCCGCTTGACGAAGGTGCACACCGGACGAATTTTTTGGGAAGTACCTGTTTCGGATCTGGCGGGAAGAAACGCTCGGGTGTAACGTTGTGTTTTTTTTTTCGTTTATCTGTACATCTATGCAGACATGATATGTATGCTATCTATGCATCGTCTATACAGACAAATAAAAGTGAAGAAGGGAAGAAGAAGAATTTGTAATATTTATTTTTTATTAAATGCATTATTAAATTCGATACTTTAAACAAAAATTCAGTTTAAAAATTTTGGCTGTCTGTTTGTTCTGTTTAATCTCCAAAACGACTAGTTGATTTTAAGAGGACTTTCACTGAAGGATAGCTGGTTTTACAAGAAATATCTTGAGCTAATTTTCAAAGGCAAGTCTTCGAAGCAGATGAATGGGACTTTATCCCCAAGAGGGGTTATCTTAAATCCTGGGGGAGGGGGGGTAATCTCCGAATAAGGAGAGTAATTAAACTCCACGTAAACGAAGTCACGGGCAACAGCTGTTAGTTTCATTAATATACTACACTAGCTTTTGCCAGTGGCTTCGCCCGTGTGAAAATAGAAAATATAGACATAATATGTTACTCAGTGATAAAGTAGCTTTCTACTGGTAAAAGAACTTTGAAAATCGGTCCAGTAGTTTTTGAGTTATAAATCGTGACATACAAGCAAACAAACAAAAAATCATATCTTTCCTCTTGAGAATATCAGTTTTGACAATAAATTATATTTTCTAAATATTTTAATAAAAAACAAAACAATATATTTTTTTTAATCATATAAAAATGTTATTGTTACTGTGAATGCTTTGAATTTCTGTAGATAACATAACTCCTGAACTGCATTCTTTAAAAAACCTACAAATAGTTTGTAGCTGTTATTATAATAACAACACAATGGCATTCGGTCCATTTTTTGTTTTATGCAATTTATTATAATATTTAATGCAATTCTTTTAGTGTCGAGTGGCTACTAATATAATTATAATCGATTGTAGTTTAATTTTATATAATTAATGAAAATTTTGTATTGTTTGTATGTTAATGATTTGTAACTAAAATGAGTGTCTGTTACTTGAAATAAATAAATGAATGAATAAATAAAATAACTCGGTTAATGGATGGCCGGACCGCGAGCTACCCATTGCCCATCGTCCGCAAGCCCATGCCCACGGTCTGCACAATGGTGACACCCGGGCGTTTCTTCCGCATGAATCAGGTACAGTAACCTCCTGAACTTTAGTAAGTTCAGGAGGTTACTGTACCCGCCGTTCGTCCGGCCGGCCGGTCACTGAGGACCTTCGTCATGCGGAAGTTGAAGACGCCGTGACGCTTCTCCAACAGAAGAGGGGACTTGCCGCCATGATTATGGCGTGTCTGATGTCAGTAGGTTATCGTGACGGCACGGTTAGCGCCACTGCCCTTCCTTTAACTTTTCTCCGAAAGCTTACAAAGTCAAAACTTCTATATTAAAACTAATTAATGGAAAGTTATGAAAATATTACCTGTTTTTTATTTATTTATTAACATACTATCTTTACCAACACACATACTTTTTTGACCGTGTAAAATTAAATCTATATCTATAAGTACTATAATATTATAAAGAGGTAAAGTTTGTTTTTATGTTTTTTTGTTTATAGGAGGTAATCTCTGAAAGTACTGGTCCGATTGCGAAAATTTTTTCACCAATAGAAAGCTGCTTTATTCCTGAGTGACATAGGCTATATTTTATGTATTTTATGAAGCCGCGGGCAAAAGCTAGTTTGTAATAAAACTAAACTAGCTGTCCCACGCGGTTTCACTCGCGCCTTTGTTTACTGCTATGATGTTGTAAGTATAGCCTATAGCCTTCGATTACCAGTTTTATAGTATTAGGATAGCTTTTTAGGGTTCCGTAGCCAAATGGCAAAAAACGGAACCCTTATAGATTCGTCATGTCTGTCTGTCTGTCTGTCTGTCTGTCTGTCTGTCTGTCTGTCTGTCCGTCTGTCCGTCCGTATGTCACAGCCACTTTTTTCCGAAACTATAAGAGCTATACTGTTGAAACTTTGTAAGTAGATGTATTCTGTGAACCGCATTAAGATTTTCATACAAAAATAGAAAAAAAGCAATAAATTTTGGGGGTCCCCATACTTAGAACTGAAACTCAAAATTTTTTTTTTCATCAAACCCATGCGTGTGGGGTATCTATGGATAGGTCTTCAAAAATGATACTGAGGTTTCTAATATCATTTTTTTCTAAACTGAATAGTTTGCGCGAGAGACACTTCCAAAGTGGTAAAATGTGTGTCCCCCCCCCTCTAACTTCTAAAATAAGAGAATGATAAAACTAAAAAAAATATATGATGTACATTACAATAAAAACTGCCAACGAAAATTGGTTTGAACGAGATCTGGTCAGTAGTTTTTTTTTAGTACGTCATAAATCGTAAACCGTATTTTACCTTTCAAGTTTGTACGGAACCCTCAGTGCGCAAGTCCGACTAGCACTTGCCCAGTTTTTTTAAACTGTTAATAATTTTATCTAATGTCCAATGCGGCCTGCGATGGTTTATTATAAAAAAAAGTCTAACTAAATCACGAATAATGTTTAAAATAGATAAATAGAAATCAGGCACGTGGGGTCTCACAGGCCCCTGTCAAATTATGAACACAGAACAACTATACTCACGAGATTATGAAAGCTACTACAAACTAAAATAGATACTCACGTGTTCTGAATCCGACGACACCTCCTCCTTATTTATTATCGTTTTACCTGTATCCTGAAAGGTACGTATTGAAGTGCTTCGTGTCCTTTTTGCGAAATTCTCAAATAAAACGGTGCCTCTGAGACCCCACGTTCGCGGTTAATTGTTAAATAAAGTACATACATACATATAATTTATGTTAGGGTCAGATCATGTGAGAACTGTGTAGGTCGAGGATAGAGACATATTTTTATACGTACAGATTTAGTACAGAAGTACAATATCTATAATTTTGTTTTCCTTATATCTAAAGAATCAATGACTTATTGTAGGACTTTATTTTACAAAAGGTTAAAAATATAACCTGACATAAATAAAAGGATCAATTTATTTTGAACATAGGTAGAACAAGAAAAATAAAAACACTTAACTAATTAAAATTACATATACACAATAACTCCTACCTAAAATATGGCGTCAAAAAATTCGTCCGCATCGCTGTCGACTGGAAGTGTGCCCAAAAGACTGGCGGCATTGCCACGTTGTATGGCAATGCTTAATTAATTTCTGACCGAGGTAAAAGCCAGCCCTTGGGTCACGCGAAGCGAACATAAATTGCAATAAAATCAAAAATAAAATTCGGTCAGAAACCGATTTTCGAGACGAATGATTGGTAATGTTTTGTCTGCATGTCCAGTACCGGCCATAAACATATATGGTAATGGTGGTGAAAAAACTAGTTTCAGGTGTTGCAGTGATTGACAATAACTAACTGGTATTTACCGTATTAACGGGCTAAAACGGCAGGTACCTATACAAAAAACATAGTACACAGTGCTTTGACAATTAGTGCATAGTAGCAACTTTGTCTTGCCTATGGACTGTTTGTCATTAATGAGTTTTCTCCCAACAAATGTTTTAGTGAAAGAGAGAGATTACATTCGAGGGTAGGATCCAGTGTACAATTTAAACCAATTTATTTTATTTATAGTTTAGTTAATATTTAAGTCTTTTATGTAAGATAATGTATACAATTTGCAAAATAAATTCATTAGGTACCATTTAAACATAATTAAATAAGTCTCATATATAAAAATATGTAATACATACTAATAAATACCAATATGTACTAACATTTTGTACATAGTGAAAGGTAGTGCTCTTTAATTTTCTTCTTAAAAACATCCAGAGAAGGGTTGTTGCGAAGGGAAGCATTTTTATCATCGTCCTAAATTTTCTAGCATAGTCGGCCTTATAATGTTCCCACTGTTGGGTTTCAGGCCTCCTCTCTAGGAGAGGGAATGGGCCGTAATCCACCACGCGGGCCCGGTGCGGGTTGGTGGATGTCACATGTCTTCGAATTTTTGGTTCTAGGACGTGCCGGTTTCCTCACGATGTTTTCCTTCACCGTTTTGAGAGCAGTGGTGATGAAATAAATTACACAAAGTAATGCGCCTGGTTGGGTTTGAACCCGCGACTTACAACTCCGTAAATCGGTGCCATTACCACTCGGCCACCACTGCTCTCATACATATATATATATAAATAAATAAATAAATAATAAATATACATAAATTTTCTAGACATAAGTATTGTATTATGTATTTTGTTTCGAATATTTTTGTTCATAATCATTGTGCGAAACAGTATTTAAAACAATCTACCCCGGTATCACTGCATCAGCTACAACTGTCGTATTTAACTAATATCTTTGTCTACCTCGTTTCATAACAGTCGCGATTGATCTCAAACTACGCACTTATCATAAAAGTTCACAGGCACAAAGGGTGAATGTCCGCCTAAGGGTAGGAAATAGCATCGCCTTCCCCGAACACACGGCGCGCCGCGAGGCGAGCTTGTACACAAACTTGTATGAGTTATGTACATGAACAGATATTTATTATTTGATATTGATATATTAAGGGTATGTCTCCCTAGATGTGAACAGATAAATCAAATAACTTGGTCTTTTCCTGTTGTGTTGTCAACTGTTATTGGTACACAGAAGTTTTTGATTGCTGTATTGTGACATATATATTGATAGTTAAAGTAACTTGTCGCCGAACTTCATGGCAAATCATACAGTAAATAAATCTAATATGAAGAAGTCAATAGAAAAGAATATTCCGGCTGGATAGAGTGATATTGTGCGTTATTCCCTCGTTTGTGTACGTATGATGATGAATTGTAACTATTTTAAACTAATATTATAAATGCGAAAGTACGTTGGCGATATATTATATAATGGCGACACTTTGGGGGAGGCCTATGTTCAACAGGGGACGTCTTTCAGCTGAAAAAATGATTATGATGATCTAAGTATGTTTGTTTGTTATTTCGATCATCATGAAATAGACACACTGTACAGAAAAGAATATAAAGTACCTTTCATTCCGAAAAAAGTACTTTTCCAGTTCCCGAGGAAAATAATTTTGAATGGTCACAATTGCTTTGATGTCAGAGCGCTACGTATCTTTGTAATCACGATTAATTATATTATTATAGACTTGAGCACTGAGTTGAGAAATTAAAAAAATATCGGCATTTATAAGTAAAAGATTTTGTGAGTCAAGTATGGAGTAGGAAATATTCAATTCATCCTATGACTCTACTGACACAAACTCTGCTACTTCTTTTTCTTCTTTAATATTTGATAACTTTACCAGAATTGGCCGACGACCTGATTTAAAACTTACGTTAACCATTTTCATGTTAATGCTTCTTATCAACTTGATTGACTGTCAAACTCTAAATTAGCAAAATACGAAACATCAAACTTTACCTAAATCTTTTACTATAACGTTATTTGATGGTCCTATAACGTAATGTCCTATGCTCTATACTGAAATCTTTATTCTCATCGCACTAATATTGTATAGGTGAAAGTTGGTCAATATGTTGGTTGCTTCTTCACGCTCGAACCTCGGGTAGACTATGGTCTACTCGAGGTTCGAGCGGTTCCTAGAATAGGTAGCACATGAAGTTTTTGTTTCGGGAGTATGTTCCTTGGAGATAATTTTCTACTTTCAGGCAAGCGAAGCCACTGTCAGAAGCTAGTAATACAATAACACTGTTTTTTTTTTCGGTAGGAAAATCATTCAATGACGTCCTCGCTCTTGGGTGGGGCGAGAGGGTGTGTCAGACTTTTACTGACTAAAAACCCACTCCTGTTCCTTCGTTGCCTTTTATACCAGGGCCGAGTATTCCTTTCAGAAACAAACCTTTGGCCTCAGTAGACTTCGACCCTGCTAGGCCCCTACGGTTTACTGACATCTCTTTGAGGCGCGCGTGGAACAGTACGCGCCGTCGACGACTTGGGCTCGGTCCGAACGGTTACCAGACGGTCGGTCGGCGAGCTACCCATTGCTCGCCGTCCGCAAGCCCGCACCTACGGTGGCCGGAAATCGGGATCGGGATCCCGGTGGATGGGGCGTGAGGGCCGCTCCCTCACGCATGCACGTGCGGCCTCCTTCTTAACACTCACGGCCTTGGGAAAACAATATTACAATGTGTATTGTTTTCTGCATTATTGAGTTTGCGTTTGTTTAGCCTTACGTGCCGTAATCTCTCATTAGGCCTTTACGACACCCATGGGGGTTATACACGACAACCTCTCCGCCAATTACCATTGTGTACAATATTAATGAAAAACATGAAAATACGTTCACAAAACAAAATAAAACGAGTATGAGTCGCAGCTTAAACGCTTACTTCTTTAATACTAGATTAGCATGAGAACCCAATTCCTTTGATGAGACGACCTAGGTGGATATAAAAGTAAATTGTATGAGAACGATTATAAATCATCTGAGTAAATGAAATTTCAAATTCACGGACCAACGGAGAACTGGACAAAGGAGCATTACCCGAGGATCGCTAGTCATGTTTCTGTTATTTATTATAGGTGATTTTCAGCAATTTTCCGATAGTGAAGACCAACAAAACATTGTGTATGATTAAGTGCTTATATTTAAGTCTTATTAAGCAATTAATGGCACGGTTGACGCTGTGGTTGAGTGACTGGCTGCTGCACTTCGTGTTACGGGTTTGATTCCCACTCGGAACAAATGTTTGGATGGCCTACAGATAGCGGGTTTGGACGTCTTGTGTTTGTCTTCTTCTTCTTCTTTTCGTGTCGATGTACTCTAACTAAATTTTATCTGACCAGTATTTGGCAACCTCTACGGCTCTGTTATTGGCCTCGTATAGATCCTGAAAACTGCAGTTGGTTGTGCAGGATGGACAGCATAGCAAATGACGCATGTCCTGTACAGCGGCTCCACACTGGCACAGTGTTAGAGATGGGTCGAGAAAGCCCCATTTGGCCAAATTATTTTTACAGCGGCCAACCCGAGTCCGCAGTCGGTTATTGTAGTCGGAGATTTCCAGATTGGCCACTGCAATTCGTGTCTCAAACTCAAACACTTGTGTTTGTGAGTTTATATGTTTGTGAACGTATCCTCGATACAGGAGTAGTTCCTAGTGTGGGGCAAAGTTAAAAAAAAATAATATAACGCCGAATTCAAAGTCTGAAATTTAAAAAAAAAGTGAAGAAGTGAACTACTAAACTTTAAACCGCTTACTAAACAATTTTTCGCTGCCTTTTGATATATACGATACCTCCAAAAGAGTTACCAAATGGTAAAATGATAATGGTTAACATTAAGTAGTAAATCGGCCAGTTATCGAAAACAAACTAATCGTTCTAAGGTAAAATATCACTATAATGACTGAAACGTAAAAACGAGCCAACTTCAACAAAACTTAAACTCAGTTGGCAAGTTTAAAGCCCCGTGAGTGTCCAGTCCATAACTCATCTGGTCCTCTATTGTGGACACAAGTGGGTCGGCGGCCGGTGATAACACATTATCTCTCGTCCGCAACGTCGGCTAAGTGAGGATATTGCTTCAGCACTCCTCAGTGCGGCGCCGATGCGGTTACGTTGGAGATGCACTTTGAGGAATGAACGAGAATTGTGTTTTACGGTATTGTGGGAAATGCTTTTTATTATTGGATGATTTTGAGTGCAGCTTCTACTGCAATATATTGGACGTTTTCTACGAAATATGTTGTTGGTCCATTTGATGGTAACTGGTTAGAGCGGCTTTATTAATATAATATAAATTCTTTATTCTATTCGAAATAACATAAGACATTTAAAGAAACCTTTTTTACCCAGGAAAACTAGTTATTTTAAGCTACACGTTTAAAACTGAGAAGGTGTCTGAAAGCTGAGTATCTTCGATGATTCAATTATAAAGTTGTATTGCTATAGGTATCAATTTATGTGACCTTAGGCGCCAGTTTCACAAGGGATTGTATCGCTACGAGTCTGCCCTGGTGATCTCCACGAGATATTACTCAACCGCCTGCGCATTGTTGCGACCTGCGATGGATCGTTGCTGACTGTGTGACTGTCTGTCACTTACTACAAATTAATAACAAAATATTATATTTATTTAATACCACGGCACTTTAAACACATGGCACTTAAATTGCCTTTTTAATGTGTTTGGAACAAATACAAGAAAAAAACACTTCGTAGAAATATTTTGGCATAATTCAATAAAAAATGATTATATTGTGTGACCTTCTTTCAGTAGCAACATAACTTTATTCTTATTCAGACAATAATACAAACACCCTAATAAAACCTTTATCAAAAATAAAACAAGTTATTTTAATTCACAGTCCATTGCGTGATTTGATTTGACTCATCATCGAATTTTATCTGAACTCGTTTGAAAAAGCGCAATGAATCGCGAACGCTTCATATTTATGGTTGTTCTCAACTATATGTTGTTTATTCATTGACGTTTGGCTTTGATGTGGAAACTTATCTCATTCGAATCAAATCAGTCTGGAACACGAGTCAAAGGGCGATTTCAGACTGACAGCAGTTAGGAAAACTGGGATTGTCTAAACTACTAGAAGGAGACCCAGATAAAAAAAATACTCTCGAGTTTACTACAGCTGATCATTCGACAATTCGTTATAGTAGTTGTGTACACACACACACATACTGCGGCCAGTCAAGCGAATTGTAGAACAGGCGTCACATATATATGCTATTTGTTTGTCTATATATTTGTTAGAGGCAATCTGTGGATCTGATACGATTACAAAAAATCTTTCCACTATAGCAAATACAGTATCGCTGAGTGAAATACCTACACTTAATGTCTAATTGAAATGCAGGAATATTGTGGGTTGTCGGAAGCATCTTTCCATCAGGTGAGATAGTGGTCAAAGGCGAGCCTATCAGAAACTCATTAAAATAACACCTTACCCATTGCGATCGGAGTAAGCGGCCTCTCGCTTCTAGCCCTGCCTCAGGGCACGGTACGGAGCGAGAAAGAATGGGAAGCAGGCACCTCCTTTTACGAAGCAGTAATTCGAATGAAGGAGGTGGAGGAAAGCGTGAGGAAAAGGACAGCGAGCAATGGAAAGCTCGCCGCCCAACAAAAACCAAGCGCGGGTCGACAGCGCGTCGTATTCTACGCGCGCCTTAAAGATATGTCACCAACACGGACGGATTGCCAGTAGGGCCTATGTCAGCAGCACGGACGGGTTGCCACTAGGGCCTATGTCAGCAACACGGACGGGTTGCCACCACGGCCTATGTCAGCAACACAGACGGGTTGCCACTAGGGCCTATGTCAGCAACACGGACGGGTTGCCACTAGGGCCTATGTCACCAACACGGACGGGTTGCCACTAGGGCCTATGTCAGCAACACGGACGGGTTGCCAATAGGGCTTATGTCAGCAACACGGACGGGTTGCCACTAGGGCCTAGATTACCAACACGGACGGGTTGCCACTAGGGCCTATGTCAGCAACACGGACGGGTTGCCACTAGGGCCTATGTCAGCAACACGGACGGGTTGCCACTAGGGCCTATGTCAGCAACACGGACGGGTTGCCACTAGGGCCTATGTCAGCAACACGGACGGGTTGCCACTAGGGCCTATTTCAGCAACACGGACGGGTTGCCACTAGGGCCTATGTCAGCAACACGGACGGGTTGCCACTAGGGCCTATTTCAGCAACACGGACGGGTTGCCACTAGGGCCTATGTCAGCAACACGGACGGGTTGCCACTACGTCCTATCTCTGCTTGAGCTGCGGGATTGCTCAAAAAAGGCAACGTTTTAGAACGTAAAGGGCAACTGAGGGAACATCGTCGAACACAGGGAGTGTTCTTGCTCCGGAGAGTTTTTTTTTTTGGAAAATTATCAAATGTCTTCCACATTTAAATAGCTCCCCAAAGAACTATTGCAAACATTCCTAGGTATGAATAATAGGAACAACTCGAATATTTTAATCTAAAATAACACTTTTAGCGCTGGTTAATAGCAAGCTTGAGTATGATACTGCGAGTCTGTTTTCAAAAGACTTTAAAACAGCGTGCATGCTTTCAACTTAAAGATTCACTTTGAGCGATTCACTTTATACGTCAGTTTTTAGCGAGTCGCATTCACACCGTGATCGCATTGCGCTCGTGTCGCCTACACAAATTATATACTCCAAATCCTGGCTATTATTTTGTCACCATGTCAGATAATTCAACACGGCCATGAATAATGAACACTGTGCCACTAAACCATTTTTTCAGCGTACAGTCCCGCAGTGCTGGATAGCTTTTACTGATTCACCCGTAAACACGTTTTACAGACGTGTCTCTCTATAGCCTCTGCTCACTCGTGTACACGCGCCCTTACAACCTCATAAATTTATGAAAATGGCCAATAAAGCTATTGTATGCGTGACAGAGCACTAATATTAAAATTCTAGTATACGAATTGATAAGTAAAAGGTTCCTTAGGAATTCTCGTAAACAGGATTTTATTTCTAGATAAAAAACCGTTCAAAGAGTAGTCACTTCTTTAGATTCGGTACAAAATTGTATAAAATTTGGAAAAGTTTTGTATTGCCGCCGGCAATTTTCGGAAGACCGAAGTGTGCGTGACTTCACTAGCGCTCGGGGATACGGGGACAAGTTTAAAAGTTAAACGATTTCGCGAATGCTTAGTTTCAAGCAACGCGGAAGATAACTCGGTTTTTTTTTCTTTTATATCTAAAATCATCTCGCTGTCACTTACTTGTCCTGAAGAGGGTGAAGCCGTCAGAACGAATCGCTTTTGTTGAACGACTTTTGAAGTTTCGTGCGTTTTCTATAAGCGAGTTGCCGACGCAGTTCCGTCGGAGCGAGGTGAAAACTTTGTTAATTTAGGTACAAGCACGATATATGGAAACGAGATCGTAAGTTTATAGACAAGCCAATAAATGCGGTGAGTAATGGACCAAATTGTTTGACCTAAACTATATAAACAGATATTAATGATGTCTGAATCCGAACTAATGGTGGCTCTCGTCCGTCCTACATATTCATGTTACACTAATGTTATAAAGGCGAAAATTTGTTTGTAAGTACATACTATGTGTGTACATATGAATGTGTTTGTATGTTAGATTCCTTCTTCACTATCAAACGGCTAATATTAAAATAGAACTGTCACATTTAAGCAAAACAATTTATAAAATTTAAATTATATAATGTAAAATATTGAGTCAAATCATTAAACATATGTCTACAAATAATCTAATGTCAAATTTCGGATATAATGTCAAAAGTAATGTCAAGTGATTAACCAAACTCAAAGCATTGTTAATGTCATCATGTATTAGTAGTAGTAGTTGTATGAGTAAATGTTTATTTTATATAATTTGACATGAAATCTGATACTGAGTATAAACATTTTTCCAACAAGAAGGTTTTTAATTTGTTTTTAAATAAGTGAGGGCTATATATTAATAATTTCAAATCAGTTGATAGCCTATTAAACAATTCTACTGCTTGGTATCCGGAGCAATGCTTAGCTACGTTAAAATTTGGTATCATCTTGTGTTTAAACTCCTTTCTTCTTGTGCTTTCTCTTACCTTTCGTTCCTCTTGTGATTCAAATTGATGAATTCACTTGGCAAAGTGATTAAGGATAACTAATATATATATAAACTTGGTACTGTTAGATTTTTTAGTTCTTTAAAATGCTCTCTGCTTGAGTCTCTTTGTGAGATTCTTACTAAAGTCCTTATGGCCCGTTTCTGTAAGATAAAAGCTTTCTGACAGTTATAACTGTAGCTGTTACCCCAGAGCATGATACTGTATCTTAATTTACTAATAATAATAATAACGCCATCCATCCCCGGACTTGCCGCTCAGCTCCGCCTCGCCGCCGCCGGACCCCGGATCATCAGTGACACCGGCGGTTGCAGTCGCGTCGAGCTCGAGCGACGAGTATTTTTCCCCGCCGACGTCGCCAACACCTGTACGTCGGCCGGGGAGAGGCCGGCCACCGAGGAGCTTGGGATCTAGGGGCCAACCGGCCCCGAGCCGGGTCCCCGCTGCCGGTGGTTGTGTGCAGCGCATGAGATGGACTCAATCCATGAATGAGAACGTCATGCGCGCATATTACAGGGCTACAGAGGGGGGAACTAACCTCACTGCGTACCGTGTTAGGATGCTGTCTCTTTTTCAGTACCTTGAACCAACCGTAGACGTCTCGGCGCAACGATTGTCGGATCAGGTGCGGGTAATCCAACACAATCATAGGTTGGACGACGCCGTACTTGATAGGCTGCGCTCAGAAGTACTGAATAACCATATCGTCTCGACTCCGACACAGACAGGGGTACTGCCGGCCACTGACGTAATCCCGCCGCGGCCCAATGTTGTTGAGAATGAGTTAGATGATAGGGTTGACACAGTAAGTAGCCAGTGCAATGAAAAACTGAGGAGCGCACTGGAGGATGCGCTTCGCGAGTATAGGTCCACTCCAGCCGAATTTAGACCCCGGTTGCAGCGGTTACCTATGTGCAAACGAAATATGGCGCTAGTGTGTGCTCTGGACTCGCTGCTTAAGAATGTTTTTGAGAGCAGCGAGGACCTCGTTGATACGCACTCCATCCTGTATTGTGGGGCTGTTGCGGCATGTCGTTTAGCTAATATAAAGTTTTCAAGTTGTGATGTAGCTACTCGACCAAAGCCTGCTGTACCAGCCTGGCAGTGCAGGATCGAGGGACGTATTGATGAGGCCAGAGCACTCATTGGCAAGCTATACTGCTTCAGGGAGGGCAATACACGTCCACGTGTGATGCAATTCGTGAGACGGGCATTTTCGGGAACTGGAATTACCCCCCAAGAATACATGTCCCGTGTCACGGAGCGCATCGACTTCCTGAAGCAGAAAGTTTGTGCATGGGCCAATCGTATCCGGCGGTATAAGCGTCGGGTCGGTCGATACTCGCAGAATCGCATGTTCCAGAGCGATGAGAGGTGGGTGTACAGAGCTTGGGAGCGACCTGAACAAAGTGTGATCGACGTGGTCCGCCCGGATGATGCCGCCACGAATGCATTCTGGCGCAGCATTTGGTCGGTGCCCGTCTGTCACACTGAGGGTGGCTGGATGCGTGATGTCGAGCGCGTGTGCGTTGATGTACCAGAAATGGAAAAAGTTGAAATTACACCACTAGACGTAGCCAGAGCAGTTCGTCCGTTACCTAATTGGAAGTCCCCAGGTACGGACGGACTGCACAACTTCTGGTTAAAATGGTACAGCAGCTCACATCCGCTTCTGGCATCGCAATTCCAGTCATCTTTAGAATCTGGGTCGCTACCTCAGTTTCTCACAACTGGTATCACCCATCTGCTCCATAAGACAGGTAGCCCCACGGAACCCAAGAATTATAGGCCGATTACATGTTTGTCAACGGTCTATAAACTTCTTACATCTATTCTGAGAGCAAAAATTTATATACATATAGAAAAAAACTTGATTATGTCTGCCTCTCAGAATGGATGTAGGAATGGGTCCCGTGGTACTAAGGAGCTACTCGTCATTGACATGGCCATAAGCCAACAGGTTCGTCGATCTCGCAAGGATCTGTCGACATGTTGGATAGATTATAAGAAGGCCTACGACTCTGTTCCACATACATGGCTCATGAGGGTGTTGGAGTTGTATAAAATAGATGCAACTCTACGCACGTTCCTTGAGTCATGTATGAGGCAATGGAAAACAGTCCTTCGCTATCCAGGATGTCGACCGATCCAGGGGAATGATGAACCAATATGGATTAAACGGGGAATATTTCAGGGCGACAGTTTGAGTCCACTTTGGTTTTGCTTAGCCCTGAATCCTCTAAGCACGTTGCTGGAGGATTCAGGTCTAGGCTATCGGTTGAGAAGAGGTGGTCAGGTCCTATCTCACTTACTTTACATGGATGATTTGAAACTTTTTGCCCACAACAATTTGCAACTAATGGAACTACTGAAAGTAACTGAAACTTTCAGTAGTGCCATCAGGATGGAATTTGGAGTGGACAAATGTGCAGTTATGCATGTAAAGCGAGGGGAGATTGTGGAATCCGAGGGAATTCAACTCTCGGATTCCATACACCTTAGAACCCTCTCCTCGACCGAAACTTATAAGTATTTGGGTATGTCGGAGGCGTTAGGCATTAACGTCGCTGACATGAAGCAAACGTTGAAGGAGCGCTTCTTTAACCGCCTGAAGAAGGTTTTAAACAGCCTTCTGTCAGGTGGAAATAAGGTGCGCGCCTTCAATGGTTGGGTCATGCCGGTTTTAATGTACTCTTTTGGCATACTCAAATGGACTCAGACCGAGCTAGACGCTCTGGATAGGCGGGTCCGTACATTGCTGACCGCAAACCGGATGCATCACCCACGATCTTCGGTGATGAGACTGTACATCCCGCGGAAGTGTGGAGGTCGCGGGTTTTTGAATGCAAACACCCTACACAACCGCGAGGTGTGCAGCCTCAGAGAATATTTTCTCAAAACCGATGTGGGTATGCACCGCGATGTGGTCTCAGTGGACAAGGGACTCACCCCGTTGTCCATGGCTAAAGAGAACTGGCGCAAACCTGTGGTACTTACTACTGATGACCGCAAGGAAGTATGGAAAGGCAAGGAGCTCCACGGGCGCTTTTATCGGGCTCTTCATAGAAAGAAAGAAAGAAAAGAAAGAAAAACTGTTTACTGTTTTTTTGTTTGTTTGTGTGTGTTTTTTGTTTTGTTTGTTGTGTTTCATGAGCCTGATCAGTGGCGTGCCAGATACCTTTAAAGGGGGCAAGCCAAGGAACCTTGACTTATCTACTACCTACCCAAGTACCCATTTACCTAATATTTCGAATAAAAAAAACTCGCGCTATAATCCGCCGTCACGTATCATCAGTGCAAAATCTCTTGCTGTAATGCTGATTAATTGCTACATTTTCATTTGTTATTAATAAGATAGAAATTAATTATACATCATACCTGTATCATAAATGATTTAAAATATGTAAGAGCCATCTATTGATATTTTTTGGCAACTCTTGCTCGCTCACAACAAAATTCTAGCTGGCTACTTCTGAATAATCCACTAGATGGCGCACAAAGTAGTAATCAATGAAATCAATCATTTGTTTACGATATATATGTAATATAATTAGCATAGCAAATACTCACAATTTAAACAGCCATAGAGTATACAACAGCATAGCCGTTCTTCGTTTCTTTATCACACACTTAGAAATTTCATCACATAACTGTCGAGAACACGGATATCGGTCGAGAAATAGAACCAAGTTTTTGTTCGCGGTTTACCAAAACTACACAATGAAATAACAGCAATTGAGAATTCTGATGTCTTTTCATAGCACCAGCGAAGTTATTTAAGTCATTATAACCTGATGTATTCCAAGCATTCTTATCGTTTGAGAAAAATATGCAACACGAATGAAACTGCCTATTATGTGATTTAGTTTTCTGAGAAATATTCAATCAGGGGTATGTTTAGGCGAAGTTACGAGATCATATTTATCTCTAAAAGTCAAAGTCTTTACCTGGCCAAGTATTTTTTCCACACATTTTAATCCGTCACAAGGAACAATTGCATGTATTTCCGAATTCATTTCAAAGATAATAGACTTTAATCACTTCAAAACAAAGTAAGTTACAGTAATAACTAATCATAAAACTTTAAATGACAGAAATCAAAAATCTTTGTTAACAAAACACACGTAAAAGTAAACACGATTTAACCGCTCAAAGCAAATTTGAACTAATTTGTTTGCGGAACTTTTAAGCGTCATAGATAGAGGGCGCCTCGGAATTTGTTAGTAAAAGTGCGCCTTGTAGTAAAATTCATTGATCAAACATTTCAAGCCCGGAATATTTTAAAGAAAAAATGTTCGATTAGTACTTGCACACAGTATCAAATTTTACTCACACAGACTCACATTTTTATGTTTTTATAGGGAAAAGTGAGATGGCAGATCAAGCCTCATAACAAGCCTTTGCGCCAGACAGAGGCAGCAACACACTAGTGTTCATCTCTTTTTTTTGTTAAGTGTTAGAGTGAGATCGGAGAGATGGCGCTCAGAGCGGCAACATTACTTAATGTGCGTACGTCCTAGGTATCGTGCGTGAATGAACACGAAATGGCAACAGCGCGTAAACGCATAAGCGCGCGAAGTTTAAAAATTAGAGTTTTATTTAATTTAATTCATTTGTTGTGTTTTATGATATAGATGACTGTGGTGTGGTGAGGTATTATTTTCACATCAAGCCCGGCTTTTTAACTTGTATTGCTCGCACGTCGCTGAGCCTGATGTAGATTTTTTGGCGTCCGTGGCCTGGTTACGTTTCAGCAACCTCTTCGGAGAAACTGAAGGTTTTGTCTGTGCGATTATGGACGAAGTTATCTTGAGGAACAACTACCGGAGACATATTATGAAGGACGGGACGGTTGACGTGTGTCGGGCATGCCATCGTCCGGGTGAGTCCATCAGACATATTATCTCTGGTTGTTCTCGTTTGGCTAACGGCGAGTACTTGCATAGGCATAACCAAGTAGCCAGGATTATTCACCAGCAACTTGCTTTAAAATACAACCTAGTGGATTCTGAGGTACCGTACTACAGGTATGTGCCCGACCCAGTTCTCGAAAATGACCATGTCACGTTGTACTGGGATCGGTCTATCATTACTGACCGGACTATTGTAGCCAATAAGCCGGATATAGTGGTGATAGACCGATTAGCGCGCCGCGCAGTGATAGTCGACGTCACCATCCCGCATGACGAGAATCTCGTGAAAGCTGAGAAAGAGAAACAAATCAAATATCTCGACTTAGCACACGAGGTTGTCGACATGTGGAATGTGGACTCGGCTATCATTGTGCCGATTGTCGTGACCGCCAATGGTCTTATAGCCAAAAGCTTCGACGACCATCTGTCGAAGCTGTCGTTGCGCGGTTGGATCAAGGGCCTGATACAGAAGGCAGTACTCCTCGATACGGCTCGCATTGTGAGGAGGTTTCTGTCTCTGGAGCCCTAACCACCGGTAGCTTGGACCCTGTTCCCGACACCGGCGGACAACTATTTTTATATTTTTAAATGTTTTTTTATCATGTTTTTTTTAAAAGAAATATTTAAAAATGTAAATGATATGTGTATAAAAATGAATAAATGCAATAATAATAATATAAAACGTTTATTTACTCATCACAAAGTTACTTATTGCTAACAATTTACAATTTGCACACCGAGGTTTAACTAAGTGAGAGGCTGGTGCCTGAATTAGGTTTCCATAAGAACCTGTACTACAGGTCACCAGGTCTCTCCCGCAGCCACACAACTTGGGTACCTATAAACTAAACATTGTTTCACAGTTTAGAGAAGTTATTCAAAGTTTAAATCGATAAAAACAAAATACAAAAAATAAAAAAGAAAAGCAAAAGGAGTTAAAATATTTAGGAAAATAGCAAAGATTTTTTATTTTTTTTTATTTTGCGTAACCAGGGAGTGCAAGAGGGAAATATTTATGATTGTGCTGGTGTGTTAAGTTTGTGGAGTGGAATGGTGCTTGAGTAGAAGGGAATAAGATTGTGTATGTGTATTGTGGTAGCGGGTATAATGCGCAATGATAAAAGAGTAGGAAAGCTGAGAGCAACAATGTTTTATTGAATGAGATTGGCGAGTCAACTTAACGGTCTCAACAAATCCTCGGTACCCCTATAGTCCAAACTTTTAAGATATTTGGTTACCGAGGTTTTACATTTATAATAAGTCATTGGATAGATACTGAGGGTTTGATTTAGCTTATTATATAAGTAAGGTCCAAGAAAGAGGAAAAAATTATGCGAGTGCGCTGTTCTAACAGTTTTTGTTTGGCATACCCTACCCTTCCGTCGCTTATCCATATGGAGTTTTGGGTCGAATTGTAATAAGGAATGTTTTTTAAGCACAGTACGCAATACGAAGGTCTGCCTAACAGTGAGAACATCCCAATCCTTAAAAAGATCGACGGTAGGATATAAGAAGGGAAGTCCGGCACCAACCTTGAAAATGGCACGCTGTGCTCTCTCGATTTCAATCAGGTGCGACTTAGCGGCGCCTCCCCAGGCTGTAATGCAATAATCGATAAGGGAGTGGCACAAGGCAACATAGACCGTTTTGATAACCTGACGGTCTGCCACATGTCTTAGGGTTTTAAATATATAAATTAACTTTCGCAAACGGGTTACAAGGACTTTAATATGAGATTTAAATGTCAAGCATTGATCTATGATGATACCAAGGTACTTGATACCATCGACTCTCTCGAGAATAGGACAAGTGCATGACAAAGACTCCGGTACACAAGCATGGCAGGAAATGTTAAAATGGGATGAAGGCAAGAGGTCTGACCTATACGCAAAAGCAATATATTTGGTTTTATTAACATTCAATGTCAGAATATTAGATCGTAACCATCTACAGACTTTGCTAAAACCATTCTGGGCAGCATGGAAAACATCTTCCCAGGTCTGTCCACTGAAAAAAAGCGCAGTGTCGTCAGCGAATGTAATAATTTGTCCATTGAGGAGCTGAAGTCTGCAAAGGTCATTAATATACACCAAGAACAAAGTCGGGCCAAGTATGCTACCCTGAGGCACGCCAAAATCGACACCAACCTCATCGCTCAGTATTCCATCTATCCTAACTCTTTGTTTTCTTTCTGTAAGGTAGTCCTGCAATAATTTTAAAGGAATTCCTCTAACACCAATGTGATCCAACTTTTTGAGTAGATGAGGGATTGAGACTGTGTCAAAATCTTTTGCCAGGTCAAGGAAAACAGTAACACATTTGTTCCTTTGGTCCAGATTGGAAATGATGGAATGTAATAGTTCATGAACTGCGTCAGTGGTTGACTTATTACGACGAAACCCGAATTGAGCTGATGAAAGTAAATTATTAGCTTCTAAGTAATTAATTAATCGCCGATTTTTAAGACGTTCCAAGATCTTGGACAATGTAGGCAAGATAGAAATCGGTCGAAAATTATCAACACAGTCTCTCCCCCCCACCCCCTTTATGTATTGGTTTGATAAGCGCTAATTTAAATGCTTTCGGGAAGACACCAGATGCCATAGCTAGTTTGCAAATGTGTGTAATAGGACTGGTAAGAATGTGTACATATCTCTTCATGAGTTTGCTAGAAATTAGGTCAATACCTACGGCACACTTCTCCTTTAAGCCCTGAAGGAGAAAAAAGACTTCTTCCTCATCAGGGGGTAGCAGAACAAATGAATTGATGGGTGTAATTAAATAGTTGGAATATCAAATTGAGGTGTTATATCCTGTGATGAATTGGCCACTTGTTTGGCGAGCCTTCTGCCCTCGTCCGCAAAGAAACTATTAACTTTATTTACATCCTGGTCTTTGTTTAGAGATGTAAGGAGATGGGAAGAAAGGTCCGGTGGTTTGCCAGAGGAACTTATCTTTTTAATTGCATCCCATAATTGCCGTTTATTACCCTTTGCATTCTCTATTTCTTTTTTCTCATAACTTCGTTTAGCTTTTTTAATAATGCTGTTGCAAAAATTTCGATAATGTATGTAAGTTTTACTGATAATTTCATTTTCAGGGTCTCGCTTAAGTTTTTTATGTAAGTTATCCCTATTCCTCATGCAGCGAAGAATCCTTTAGTGATCCATGGCTTACTAATCCGATGTCTTTTGGGAATGTTTATTAGACAAGAGCTACTAGCTATCGCTGAAGATAGGTTAGAAACAAGCAGGTCAGCTGCAAGACTGGCGTCACGACACTCAATGATTGGCTGAAAATTAATATTTTGTACTGCTCTATCAAGCAGTTCAAAATCAACTCTAGAAGCCGTTGTGTTGCGGTAATCTGAGCGAATACAAACGTTTAAACTAAGGGCAACGGTTTCGTGGTCTGTTATCGAAGATTCAAAGATGAAACATTTAGCATCTAACTTTGTTTTGAGGATCATGTGGTCTAGGCAAGTGTGCCCATGCGTTAGTGCATTATGGCTTGAGAGTAGACCATGACTTGCTAGCATATTTAGGTATTCATTTGAACGTTTATCATGACTGTTAGGGCCTATGTCGATGTTTATATCGCCGCAGAAAACAATATTATTAAACCTTCCTAACTTTGAGAGGAGTGTGTCTATTGAGCTAATAAAGTTATTAGTGTTGGGTTGGCTCGGGGGGCGGTAGATCCCTATCACACACGTATTTTTTCCCAATTTTAGCAGTAGACAATTGGCGTCGATTAGCTGCGGTTCTTCAATTGTTACTTCAAGATTTTTGTTATAGTAAAAAACAACTCCTTCATTTTGGGTTCTTTGGGACGTCGTTGATGCAAGATTGTAGTTATCTATCTTCGGTATGGTGCGAGCTGAGGAAAGCCAACATTCCGATAGAACTATAATGTCCCAAGATATGTTAGATCTTTGCAGGAGGGTAGTGAGATTAGGCATGTTACAATGGATGCTTCGGATATTCTGAGACAAGATATTTAGGGTGCCAGTATTTGTTGTTATATATTTTTTGACATCGTCTATGTCGCAAGAAATTGAATTAGCTACCTGAAGTGAATCTAGATCCGAGTGTAAAGTCTCAATATTTTGCATTCTTTAAAGAGAGAATTTAGTAGTGTCACGCAACTTACGTGACTTAAAGTTTTGTGTAAAGGTGAAAATTAGACCCAGATCCAGTTCACAGATAGCTATTATATCGATGGACACTCTACTTGATGCAGCATTACAGGGAGACAAAACGAAATTACCATACGCTTGACAACCAAATATTCGCTTGGATTAATTTAGATTCTACTAGCGCATAATATATAGCCTTTAGTTGCTTTAGATTTAAAATATCTCTAAGACTCCTGAGTGCATAGCACGCTGATGAAATAGAAGAGTCAATAGCAGCTAACTCCTGTTTCCAATTTAAATTCACATCTATGTTAACGCCTAAGAATTTAACTTTGTCTACTAAGTCAATCTTGTCTCCTTTGAGCTGTACGTCTACTTTAACGTGGACAAAGCCGCTGGCAGAAGCTAGTGGCTCAAATATAAATGTAATATAATATTCCAATAAGAAGCCAGACTATTAATATTAACGCACTTCAGATAATAACGTCTTTGGAACTATTTTCAGATTTCTAATAAAAAGTGAACAATCCCATTGTCTAGTTTACGACAGTTTTACAAGTATATTTATTTCGCATGTAGATTTGTTTGGCAGCTGCGAGTCTGATCACTGCTCTTCCAGCAGACTTATTGCTTCTCGTAAAAATATTATATCAATGGTCGAATAGCAATATTTATTGTTGGTTATGATTTTGTAACTGATTTCTAAGATTGGAACACAGTGATCTTTAGTGATCTGACCATGATAAAAACTCCTTAATTAAAATGATGAGTAAATGTTTACGTAGATATCGACAGTAATACTGAATATCCGCATGTCCATTACCCCGTCCAATCCCACTTAGACGATTTAAATACTTCAAAGAGTGAAATCGTTGTTAACGAATCAAACGAACGTTGCAAACGATAAATCTTTGAATCATTGACAAGTTGTGTACATTTCTTAATGTTAAACCCTTCGAGTGTTTAGGAACTCCGTCTATAAGACGCCTTCAATGTCGTCTTATTTTGTAGGTCGTAGTTTTTAGGTTTTTGGTTAGACCTTCGGAAAAACGATGATTTCGTAGCTAAATAGATACCACTAGTATCTATTTAGCTACGAAATCATCGTTTTTTACAATTAACTTAAAAAAAATGGCGATCAACTAGTTATGTATCTATAGATAGGCTAGCGTTTGACTACTATCTCACCTGATGGTAAGCGATGATGTGGCCGACGATGGAGTACGCTTGCCTAGAAGTTTTGTTTTAAAGTTAGCTCTTGACTTAAAGACCCCTAGGTTGTAACTATCAGGAAACACAGACTCCGGCAGGGAATTCTACTCCTTAGTTGTACGCACAATGAATGTGGTCTCAAAACGCTTTGTACGTATGGGTGGAATGTCCATCATACCGGTGGCGCAACGCTGTAACGTACGTCTAGTGGTCCGATGATGGAATGGACGTGGCGGAATTAAACTGTACGATTCCAATGCACACTCCCCGAAATGTAAACTGTATCGATAGTTCATCGCGTTGTTCTTAAGGACTAGATTGGGGTAAAGAAAATCGAGTGAAATAACACCGCCTTAAAGCAATCTAGTAACAAACATAATCGTCCAAAAAATAAGCCCACAAAAACTTTAAACATAAAATAAATAGGCGTCGTCTGTTCCCGCTTATTCCAAACAAGAAGTTTTCAAAACGTTCCGAGCACAACGCCGAGGTCAAGGTCACCGACCTTTACAACTTTAAATAGGAAATAAGCCTGAACACATGAAACTAATTCGACAAATTAACTAAAGTTACTAGTTCGGGATAGTGTTACTGAAACTCTCAGTTACACATGGCCAAGGTTGGGTTCTACGAATACAGAATGAAATGAGACTATGTCACTTTGCTGGCTAGCCTTGTAATTTATTTAAGTTTATAGAACTTATGGGTCATTCCATGTTACGGGTGTAACAGGTCCCAGTAATTTAATAATGTTTCATAAGGGAAGTGTATTCCATGCAATTCCAGCCGTGGTTACTATGTCATCACTCTTTGGAGGTATGCGGAACAGAGAGTAAAGTCCCGCAAGCCTCCGTTGAAAAGGGAGGATCCTCCGGCCAGACGGGTGTTATGTCTGGCGGGCTACTGCCCGATAGATGATTTCGGGCTGTTCTATATGTTCTAATCGCGCGGAGAACTTTGATTGCGCGATGCAGGATTAGTTCTTATGTGACGCCATAGATGTCGCTACAGTATTATTTTTATAACTTAATTAATAACCTTTTAGACTATTCTAAGTTGACATTGATTTATGTTTTTTATAAGCTTCATATATTTTGAGAAAATCAACTGCAATACCGTAACGGGTGAAACGTAAATTCAATTTACAAGGAATGACCCATAGATAATCTGTTAAAAAATATGAATTAAGAGAAAGTTTCGAATATTATCTCATTATAACGCAGACACACTATAACTTTTTAAGGTACCTCTCATGCATGTGGTTGCGGATTGGAAACCGGGCAAGTACCATTGTGGGTTTTGCAATTCATATGTACCTACTCTTCTAAGTTTACCTAGAACATTACTGTCACGACGTGCCTCAAAAAGCACGTTAAGGCGTTGGTCGTTGGTTAGACTGACGCCAGAAAGTCTGACCATCAGTCTATTCAAGGAGTATCGTGGTGCCCAGTAACTGGGTTACGGAGGTCTGATAGGCAGTCATCATCATCATTTTAGCCGAAAGACGTCCACTGCTGGGCATAGGCCTCCCCCAAGTGTCGCCACAATGAACGGTCCTGTGCGTCTCGCATCCATCGGACTCCCACAACCGTTGCCAAGTCATCGGTCCACCTTGTAGGAGGCCTTCCAACGCTACGTCTTCCGGTACGCCGTCGCCATTCCAGAACCTTTCGGCTTTAGTTTGGCGATTCTTCGTGCTATGTCGGTAACCTGCGGATATCCTCATTCCTGATTCGATCACGCAAGGAAACTCCGAGTATAGCCCTTTCCATTGCCCTTTGGGTGACTTTAAGTCTTCTGATGAGGCCCATTGTAAGCGACCACTTTTCGGAGCCATATGTCATCACTGGCAACACGCACTGGTCATAGACTTTCGTCTTGAGACACTGTGGTATATTGGACGAGAAGATACCGCGCAGCTTGCCGAAAGCTGCCCAGCTGATAGGCAGTCGCTCCATGTAAACACGGGTATTCAGTCACATCTGGTTGGACTAGAAGCCGACTTCAAGTTAGTTGGGAACAGGCTAAGGAGAAGACGGTGAAAACTTTTTAAAGCTAAAATTAAAATAATTTCCCAAAAACGTTTTAGCGGAAGAAAATAATCGTTCGTTATAAGCAGACCATGGTCTATCTGAGATTTCACGGCCCTCTCTTAGAGAGGAGGCTTGAGACCCAGCAGTGGGAACATCATCATCATCATCATCATTTCAGCCGAAAGACGTCCACTGCTGGACATAGGCCTCCCCCAAGCGTCGCCACAGCGAACGGTCCTGTGCGTCTCGCATCCATCGGACCCCCGCAACCGTTACCAAGTCATCGGTCCACCTTGTAGGAGGCCTTCCAACGCTACGTCTTCCGGTACGTGGTCGCCATTCCAGAACCTGGGAACATAACAAGGTCTATTATGCTTATGCCATTAAACCGCTGAGACGTGATAGATTTTCAAACACTCATACCCACATTTCTTTATAGATGGGAAATCGTCAAATAACTTCTACGCTAGGTGGAACGAGAGGAATTGTCAGACTTGCGCTGACTAAAATCCATCGTGTTCGTTTAGTTCACTTTTGCGTTCCTGGGCCGCAGTAAAATGTACAGACTTTCATAATATTGCTTTTGGGTACAATATTGACAGGTCTATACTGTTCTTACGTTATATCTATTAATACTGTACTATGAAAATATTGTAACATCAACCACTTTTTTTAAAAGAGTAACCATGGAGTTTCTTGCCGGTTCTTCCCCATAGGAAACGACCAATTTGGAACCGTGCACTAGCTTCTGACGTTTTCTAAGTGCCCATGTAGGCCTATGTGAAATAAAAATATTTTTGTTTTTGATAATATTAGTCTTATTTCCTTTCTACCTAAAAAAAATTAGAATACTCCTAAATGAAATAACTGACGAGAGATGTGTTTAAAATAGAGAATTGACATAAAGTAAATATAATAAGATTGATTGGTAGAGAATGCTAAATCTAAAGCTTAAACAAATAAAAATTCCGTAGGAACACCGGAGAATTTCTGAAAAGGAAATCCGTGGTCCTGGACGCAAAGGGCAACTGAAGGACACAGACGTGTGGTTTTAGTCTGTAAAATTCACCTGACTGCCTAACATACCCTCTCGCGCTATGCTACAGCGGGAGCACTCACCTCAAAAAAATAATATACATATAACAATAGAATCCTTCTGTCGCAGAGTCGGCATCTCATGCGAGAACTCCGGAATTCGGACCGCCTAATTTTGTTCCGCCTCGGTAGCAAACGAGGTTGACCGCATGTCAACCTTGTTTGTTTACAGGTTCACAAAGAATTTCGAGTTTAAGCCTCGCATAATGCTGGTAGTTTGCTAGGCTTCTTAGATTTTGTGGTGTACCAGCCTTGCCTTAGGACGGAGCAAATGAATATTTGAGGAAAGCTAGAGCAAATATTAGTGGGAAGTGACATTCATAATTTATATTATGCGACTACGTTGGCGAACCTAATTCCTCCCTGATTTAAGCACTGTGATATGCTAATTTTGTGTGAAATATTCGAGCTTTTGTCGCTTCTAAGAGTCTTCACTTTTATGAGCTTGAACATTTTTATCTGTCTTTTCAGTAACCAAAGCAGTTAAAAAAATCATACAACTGTAGGTATATGCATTAACGTGTATTTTTTTTTCATTAAGATATGGCTTTTCTAAACTTTACCCACATTGGGAATAACTTCTGAATCGTATACAAGACACCTAGACTCGGCCATACAAATATTTGTTCCTGGGAAACAAACCTGTGACATGAAGCGCAGCAACAAATCGCTCCACAAATGCGCCTTCCATGACGTCATGTTATTGTCTATTATTATTATCTTGTCTTTATAAATGAGACCATAGCCAGGTTCTAAGCAACCATGTTGATTAGGGAGCTACACTTGTCACTCCACACAAAATGGTCGTCTTCAGCCGTAACGGAAATAACGTTCAGGGTAAAGGGATGATGACATCATCCCGTCACGCTATATACCTATAAGCACCTACGATATTCTACCCCGGTTGAACTGTTCTTCTAACAGCACTTAATATTAAACAATCTACTCCTTGAACATTACCACATAATCCCACTTCAATTTTGGAGGCAACCAAACCAAATCCGCCGAGTCCACAGAAAATTTGAGGAAATATCGATAGCCATTAGGATAATACGAGGGCGGCGATGGCGGCCGGAGATCGTCCGAATTTAATAAAACTTTCTCTGTGCGGCGCATAAATCTGCGGGAGCGGGGAGCGGGGAGCGGGGTTAGTATTCAGCGCACAACGCACTGACGAATACCCTTGTGACTTATGATGGAGTGCCGCCCGGGAGCTTCGAAACAAGCTGTTTATTTTAATAGTCGTGTACACAAAATATTTTTACACGAAATTGACACATACAGACAAAATATGCCTCGCTCGTTGTTTACTTTATACTTAGCTTCATTTATCCAGCCTATAATGTTCTCCGCTAACGCTAAAACACAGGTCTCGAATCCTCTTTTTTGTAGGGAATGGGCACATCCACTGCGCACGTAATGCGGAGTGGCGGACGTCATGTCTTATTTTTTTTAGGGTTCCGTACGTCAAACGGAAGAAAACGGAATCCTTATAGGATCACTTTATTGTCCGTCTGTCTATCTGTCTGTCTGTCAAGATGTTCCCTTTATCTCGGGAACGCGTAGAGGTATCGAGTTGAATTTAAAACCATATACTTAGGTCTGCGGTCCTTTGAAACTGTAAAAAAATCAAACTTCTGAGTTATCGAAAAAAAAAGATACGGTTGTTTAAAAAACGTTTAAAAACGTGTATTTCGACACTCTCAAGGGAATCAAAAATAGGGTACCTACTTCCCGTTGACCTAGAATCCTGAAATTTGGCATGAAGCAAGGTCTCATAGCTCAAGTATAGTGAACAATCTAAAAACTATGAATTTGTAGTTTACGTCACGAAAAATACCTTTTTTTGCGATTCGGAAAATTCTTTTTAACTCAATTCGGGAATTGAACTGTTTTCATAGGTAAGTTTGTAGTTGTACTTTGTTTTTGTTTCTAGAAAATGCCTGCTTTTTGTGGATTCCTTAACATATTTTCGTTAACAGTTTAAGAGCAGTAGTAATGAAATAAACTGACCAACATAGTTTGATATTGTGTCGTTTAATTTATAGAATTATAGATAATAAATAACGGTAACAATAATGATAATAGTGGTATAGTAGTTAGTGATAGTGATAGTCTGCGTTCTACACCATGAAAGATAAATTGAACTTGTGCTGCCCTCAAGCGGCTCCTGCCCAACCTAGGGGTCCAGGCGCCTCCTGCCGGAGGCCCTATGCAGGCATCGTTCGGTCCATGGCCCTTTATGGGGCGCAGGTGTGAGCGCCGTCGCTGCGAAAGCGACTGGCGGCCCAGCTGAACGCATGCCAGAGGGTCATGGCCATACGAATGGTGCGGAGATACCGCACGGTTTCCCGCGAAGCGGCGAGCCTCCTTGCTGGTCTGCCACCATGGGATCTGGAGGCAACTGTCCTTGCACGCATGCACGATTTGCGCGTGGAGATGCAACGCTGGGGCGAAACTTCGCATGGCGGCATGGCGAATAGAGTTCCAGCGGGATCTCATGGTGGAATGGTGACAGCGACTATCGCAACCCAGTTCTGGGCACGCCATAATTATGGCGGTAAGTCCCCTCTTTGAGGAGTGGCTGGAATGACCTCACGGTGTTCTCACCTTCCGCATGACGCAGGTTCTCACCGAACATGGTCAGTTCGGGAAGTTCCTGCACCGGATTCGTGCGGAAGTAACGCCCGGGTGCCAGCGCTGTGTGGACCACCCGGAGGACACGGTGGAGCACACGGTAGAGGTGTGCACCGCTTGGGCAGAGCACCGCCGTGTCCTCGTGGGGGAGATCAGTGGCAACGATCTCTTGCGCCGGGCCTTGGTACAGGCCATGGTCCGAAGCGAGGAGGAGTGGCAGGCGGTCGCCTCCTTCAGCGAAGCAGTAATGTTAGCAAAGGAGGAGGCCGCACAAGAACGCGCAAGAGAGCGGCCCTCACGCCCCAGGCGCCGGGATCCCGATCCCGTTTTCCGGCCATCGTAGGCATTGGCTTGCGGACGGCGAACAATGGGTAGCTCACCCTCCGACCGTCCGGTAACCGTCCGGACTGAACCCAAGTCATCGACGGCGTGGACTGTTCTACGTGCGCCTCAAGGAGATGTCAGCAAACCGTAGGGGCCCAGCAGGGTCGAAGCCGACTGGGGCCAACGGTCTGCTTCTGAAAGGAAGACTCGACCCTGGTATGAAAGGCAACGAAGGAACAGGAGTGGGGTTTTAGTCAGTAAAAGTCTGATACACCCTCTCGCACCGCCCAAGAGCGAGGGATATCATTGCCAATGTCCCGCTGATGGTGGCACGTGTTATTGGGTCATTTGGTTCCCTTCAAAATGGTTGAACTGAGTGGGGCTGATGCACGCGTCATGCTCGTGAACGGGTGCCGTCAGTTAAGACTGGTCATCTCTTAGCTGCCAGTGACTTAATTCAATTTCTATTTTTTTATTTTTTATTAGTTTTTATTTTATTCTTTTAATTATTATTACTTATTTACATTGTACTCACATATTAGAAGCGACAAGAAATATGTAACCAAGATTTATGTAACTCATAATATGATTTAACGTTCTTCTCCATAGAGATCTACGCTTTGGAACGTGCAATTTAGCTTCACTTGTATTTTTTTTTTGACTGACCGACATTTTGACAATTCAAAAGTGCCTGTAATTTCTGATTTCTGATTGGATGATTTTCCCAGCGCAAAAAAAAAAATACAACATAAAAGATTTAGGTACAGTAGCCAGCTAGTACGATGACTGAACAGTTGTTTTTATGATCGCCATCATCATTTCAGTCGAAAGACATCCACTGTTGGACATAGAGGCCTCCCCGTTTCCAGCGGATTCCCGCGACCCTTTCCAGGTCATAGGTCATTTTATGCCCTAACTGTCCATATCGCTACCTCATCGCAACTCTCGCAGCGTGTCTCCGTAACTCCTGTGCTCTACAAACGTGCTAGTTCTCTGGGTCAATGTTTGTAGAACATTCTTCTAATGGAAAGTTTTCGCATTAGACCCAAATCGAGGAGCCGGTCAAACACAATAGATACATGGGTATCCATAGAAATCCAGTGCGGTGATGTTAACTTTCATGGGAATGGATGGTTTTTACCGTGGCCCCATGCAATCTGTCAAAGTCAGAGAAGAAAAAGGCGTAAGTTTTTAAAGTATTTGAACGAAAGAGCTGTTTTTTACTGTACTTTTTTTTTCTTTAAATATGTAAGGAATCTGTCACTGTATGAAACGAGGGTTTACCTAATAAGTATGTTGAAGTGTGTGTGGTAGATATTTTGTAAATAATATCCTTCAGAGCCGCCAAGTTTTATGTAAAGGAACATTTATGTTTTGGGGTAACTGTTATAAATCGAAGCTGTTATCCCAAACGGCCGAGTATTATGTTCTGAATTGCCGTGATGAAAATAGTGAGATCATTGTTATGAAACCTTTTTATGTTTTTACTCTCTCTCATAAAAATGAGCTCTTTTAACATCGTGCGTATCTACGTATCTAGTGATGAACTAATAAGAATACACAAATAAAAGAAAAACGTGAACAAAACAGTTTTTTTGGGTTCATAAAGAATGTGGTATATGTTCGTGCCAATAGCGGAATCACAATGGACGCTACTGTGTATTGTGAAGAATATATTTTTTACAAACCATAAAAATACCTTTTATATGCTACAATAGATTTACATACAAGTCTGAAGAATCACGATATTTACATAAAAAGCCCAGGCCATTCAAATCCGTAGCTAAATCACGGCCTCAAAGCCCATCAGGGATAGCCCAGAATAGCTCCACTACAAAAGGCTACTACAAAGTGTCGGATGTGGGCCATTAGTCCCTTTTATTGCTCACAAAGCAGGTCCATGACCGGCTGGAGGTCAGGTCTTGTGTCATGTGGCTTTGCGATTATGACACCTATCGATGGTCGTAGATACATTATCCAGCTAATGTATGTGTTGTAGTAGGTGGGGGTCGGTAAATATTTGGTATGGACTGTCCCCTTTTCGAGGTACGTCAAATATAGTTAATCATTATGGGCTTTAAAACCTGAAAGAGAGACTTCACCTGAAAAGTTACTACACTTCTGAAGTTGTTTACTGACATCACAGGAAAGAAAGAAAGAAAGAAAGAAGTATTCATAATATAAATGTGGGTACTGTGACGCCTATGGAGGTCACAGTTATTATTAACTTGCAAACTGGCATGTTATACTTTTAAGGTTTATGTTATAAAAAGTCTAGGTTTGATTGATGTTCAAACAATAGATAGGGAGACGTCATACATAAGTCGAGACGTAGTTTTTATAGAAAATATATTTGAAAGTGCTTAATACAATACAATAATAGTTCATATCTAATTAGAAGCCTTTCATTGCGTCTCCACTACTACATTACCTACATGAAAATTAGGTATTGTGAATTCACACCAGGCAGGCAAACTAGTGACGCGCGGGGTTGCGACATTCGTGGAAAGGATCCGGCAGTTGTGACGCGAGGTACTAGGCACTGCACAAGTCCAAGGCCATGTGCTTTCATGGCCCTCGGAACGCGCCACCACCAGGTTACCCCAGCTGCCGAGACCCCGATCCCGACTCAGCCACCGTAGGTGCGGGCTTGCGGGCGACGAGCAATGGGTAGCTCGCCGTTCGCCCGTCCGGTAACCATCCGAACCTAGCCCGAGTTGTAGATGGCGCGCAGTGTTCCATGCGAGCCTCAAAGAGATGTCAGCAAAACCGTAGGGGCCCAGCAGGGCCGAAGCCTACTAGAGCCATTGGTCGACTTCTGAAAAGGTTACCCGTGGTCTTAGAACGCAAAACGCAACTGAAGGAACATAGTGTGGTTTTAGTCAATAAAAGTCTGACACGCCCTCCCACTCTGCCTTAGAGCGAAAGAAGTCATTAGATGATTTTCCAACCTAAAAATAAATTGTGAATAAAAAAGCTAATACCGAAGTTGTAGAAGAAAAGTAGGTCAAAATAGAACAAAAAAAAAACGATAAAAAAGACAACTTTTGAAGGAAAACACCAAAATATTATGTTTAACACAAAGTAATCAAAAATCACTTTCATCTCAGGGAAATTTTCCGCGACACGCGGTTACACCCCCTCGATATACAAAGACACCCCGGGCGGGGGGCGAGTCACGGAAAGTCAACACAAATCGCTGTAGTCGATAAAGTCGCCCCCGAACCAATTACATGACAAAATTGGTGTTTATAAGTTCAATTTGGAAACGTGTGGGTACACGCAATAATACAAACGTTTGGAGGACGAAAAGCTTTATTAATAGAGGAGAGAATATCTTAAAATAGAGCTGTACCTACGTTATCTAAACCGATGGTATGACGGGGTTATATTGCTTGTATGAAGACGAACTGCTCATGATCCCCGTATTTATTTCCAATAAGTTGATATTTGTATATCGGTACTCGTATCTTTTGTCTCAAATAGAGAAATTACATTGGCTTTATAATGTTCCCACTGCTAGGCTCAGGCCTGCTTTCGAGGAGAGGGACTGGACAGTAATCCATGAAAAGGAACCAGCGCGAGTTGGTGGATGTCACATAATAAGTCTTCGAATGTTTGGTTCTCGGACATGCCGTTTTCTTCACGAAGTTTTTCTTCTCCATCTTGAGAGCAGTGGTGATGAAATAAATTACACTAAGTGTTAGCTAAGGTTCGGATTGGTTCGGAAGGGTTTCGCAATAAAAAACCAAACACATTACTAAAACACAAACACATATTTAATTCCTTTTCCACAATATTTCAAAGGCACGCTCAAATCACTCATTAATAGGCTCCGTACTTACGTACCTACTAATTTAAATTCCAATCTATAACAGAGAAGTTCTAGACAAATGTTCACGGCTCGGTGTCTCGAACAAGAAGGCCAGTCGTTCGTTATCCCTTCCAGGAGGACACCACTAAAACATTATGACTAAACGAATTAAACTTGCTGCCAGTCGAGTGACATTAGCTTTAGTCGATTAAATAGTTAGGGATACCAGATACAAGCTGACAGAAGTAAAGCGTCTGGCTGGAGTCGTACTCACGACGTGCAACTCGTAAGTCAGGTGGTCTGTTATCACTGAGCCACCACTGTTCACAAGAAATTAATTAGGTGCATAATTATTATAATGCTGAAACAAATTAATAAGTACTAAAACTAATCAGAGAGCATTAATAATTTCTTTGAATAAATTTCATAACTTCTAACTTTACTCTTCCGAGAACCAAAATTATTTTCACCTTTTTTTTAAAGGGTGGGAATCATCCAACGACTTCTCCCGCTGGGTGGAGCGGGACTTTTACTGACTAAAACCCCACTCCTATGTTCCAGAATCCAGTGCAGGAACCTCCCGAACTTACCATGTCCGGTGAGGACCTTTTTTTTTTTTTATAGGTGGGAAAATCATCTTATGACAAATCGTTGCCTCACGCGATCGGCCGCCTCTTTTGCTAGCATTACTGCTTCGCAGAAGGAGGCGACCGCCTGCCACTCCTCCTCGCTCCGGACCATGGCCTGTACCAAAGCCCGGCGCGAGAGATCGCCGCCGCCGATCGCCCCCACGAGGACACGGCGTTGCTCTTCCCAAGCGGGGCACACTTCCACCGTGTGCTCCACCGTGTCCTCCGAGCGGTCCACACAGTGGCGACACCCGGGCGTCGCTTCCGCACGAATCCGGTGCAGGAACTTCCCGAACTTTCCGTGTTCGGTGAGAACCTGCGTCATGCGGAAGGTGAGGACGCCGTGAGGTCTTTCCAACCACGCCTCAAAGAAGGGACTTACCGCCATAATTGTGGCGTGCCCAATGTCCGGTGAGGACCTGTGTTATGCGGAAGGTGAGGACGCCGTGACGTCTTTTCAGCTACTCCTCAAAGAGGGGACTTACCGCCATAAGTATGGCGTGTCCAATGGTTTTCCCATTGGGTTTGAAAATAGCTGTCGTGCCAACTACAGTCAATATTTTGTTATAAATCAAAGTATATTTTTGTTAATAATTATCTACGTTAAAACAAAAAGTCCACTTTATCCGACCATTTTTCTTTTATGACACGTTTAGCTTTATGAGGTCACTTTTATAAAATTAATTAATTAATATTCATACACAGTACAATGCTGTATTCATCAGGCTTCCATTACGTTGACCGGCCTTTTAGACCCAAACTGAGGAGCTTGAAATATTAGCGCTGAAGCTGAGTGCATGAGCGGAGCGGTTTTATTATTAAAACGAATTACTTGTTTTATCTGCTTCATATGCTTATTGTTAGTAGTTTTTACACAGAAAGGTTACAGTTACTGTATGAATATAATACCACCAACCAACCACCACCAACCACAAACCACCAACCACCAACCACCGACCACCAACCGCCAACCACCAACCAGCAACCAGCCAACTAGCTTCTGCCAGCGGCTACGCCTGCGCGAAAGTAGGTTTCTCTATACACTTTGGACCCCCGTTTCATCCCTTTAGGGAGTGAATTTTGGAAAATCCTCTGCTTTGCTCGCCTACGTAACAAGAGGAAACCTTGTGCATAATTTCAGGTTCCTAGTCTCAGTAGTTGCTGCTGTGCGTTGATATATCAGTCCTCGTTTTATATATATATATATAAACAGGTGGTGTGAATAGTTTCCCATCTAACAATGATTCAAGATATTTTTTCTTACAATATATTTTTCTCTTTTTACATTGCCTCCTTGTAACTTTACTCACTTCTCCCGGCGATGCCCTCATCTCTCTAACCCATTCAAATAGTAGTCGGCGTTTTTATCAGCAAAAGAATTGATCACGAAAGTGATTGCCTACATATTTGACGAAAATCTCTATTCCGAGCGCAATCATTAGATAAGTGAACAAAAAGAATTCGCTTGGGGCTAGATCTGGTGAGTAAGGAGGATTGTCAAGCAGTTCAAACCGCAATTCGTACATTTTCACCGTGGCAACCGCTGATGTGTAAGATGGCGCATTGTCTTGGTGAAAAAGGATTTTCTTTTTCTGCATCTCACATTGGCTCACTCAAACGACTGTCAAATAAAAACTGTGCGTCCAAAATGGCTGAAACTTTGGTGAGTAACGACGTCAAAAGATGCACAACTTACTACATTCACCAGCTTTTATTGACAAGTGCTGCTATCTTCAAATTGAGGTCGGAAACTTGTCAGACCACCCACGTGTAGGTAACAGCGTGTTATCCCCATGTTAACATAATTTCAAAGTTAGTTCAAGCATTGCTAATCCTATAAATGATATTTAGAATTTGACACATGAATCATTTGCCTTTTCTCTGTTATTACAATACTTGCTTCATCAGAAGCTTCGCTCGCGTGAAACTAGAAAATAATTCCAAGAGAATATACTCTTGGGTTGACTTCCGTAAGGGAACCCCGGGGTCCTGGAATGCAAGGCAAAGAAGGAACATAGGTGTGGTTTTTGTCAGTAAAAGTCTGACACGCCCTCTTGCTCCGCCCTAGAGCAGAAAAAGTCTTCGGATGATTTCCCACCTAAAAAAGGGAATGTTTTTTTTTTAATTCTTGTTTTTTTTTTAAAATTAAATTATTCTAAAAAGTATTTTATGTTATCGGACAAGGTATACCCGTGTGCCGAATTTCATTTAAATTCGTTTAGCCGTTAAGACGTGAATAGATAACAGACAGACATACAGGGTATGTATATAGTAAGTATAGTTATGGATTAGATAGCTGATTGGAGGTAAACATAACAAAAACTGAAAAAAACTGGACCAGTGAGCTGTACTATGTAATGAAAACTAAATCTGAGCTCGTGACAAAATCCCAGTATTGTTGCCACACCGCTCATTACCTGATAGTTGTGTCTCAAAAGACGATAAACATTATGGTACCTATGTATATCGATACGTCACAGATGTTTATGTTAATTTTGCGATCATTATCCGGCCGGCGGTCGTCACGACAGACACGACACCACACGACATATGTGTACGACACAGCTGACGCGGACCCTTAGTGTCGTGTCACACCATATTTTGTTTATGTCACAAGTCGTTAACGCGGTATTTGGGTGATGCCGTCAGTACTGTTAAATGGGGAATAGATTTTAGCATTTTTCGATATTTCTCATAAAACATTTGAATGGAAATATTTGCTGAGTCGATTACCACATTTGGAATAGGTTTATCTAAGGTTTATGAGAGATACTCATACCTACTACAACCTATTTAGGTTAAGATACACATTAAATGGTTTTGCGGCAAACTGGAGTAAGTAAATCTTGTTAGAAACTAGGATACCAAACATATAGCTCAAAGTAGGTACTTGTGAAATATACAGACTGCAAAATCGTATGAAATATATTTATGTATACTCTAATGAACACCAAGATACTTATTTACATAATTGAAACTTATAAACATACAATTGGCAGCCTTGTCGCATTCCGCGATCTCTTCCAGACAACTAGGAATGGACAGAGATTGCCTGGACACCTAATGGGGTTGTATTTGGTACAAATATGAAAGTAAATAGAAGAAATATAGTATTGAATACTAAAGTCTGTATAATATATAAAAAGAGAAACTGACTGACTGATATCAACGCACAGTCGAAACTACTAGGACTAAGAACATGAAATTTTGCACAAGGCTTCTTTTTGTGACGTGTAGGCGAGTACTAAGAAGTGGTTTTTGGAAATTGAACCTTTAAGTGGTTAAAGGGAGAACTTCGTTTCAATGAAAAATCTCATTACGTGTACTTGAAAATTAGCTCAAATAGTAACCTAAGTAAATTAAATAATATAGGTTGGCATTATTTGTTTTTACTCCCAATAGAACAATTTTGGAGGTTTTAAAAATTATATGGTAGATTCTTATTTTTTGGGTTAATAAACTTAAATCTTGGCACAAATTCTAATCAAAATGAATAACAAAAACTTATCATTATTAGTTTTTTAAAAAACTACCCTCAAATTACGATTTAAGGGGTATTAAATTAAATTTTTATAATGCGTCTTAAGTGCTTATAGAAATAGTAGTCATGCTGGCAAATAGCACGGTGCTAATAGTCCAGTCGATGGTATTTTTCTTAAGAAGTTTGTGTTGATTGTTTGTCATACCTTGTACACACAATTTCTCATCTTAGCAAATTGTAAAGACTGGTTCTGTTGGTCTAATTGATAATGTTTGTGCGGAGTATTTGTGGATAAACAAAAGATAATCGAATCCGTGAGAGGCTGTGACATCGCCGAGTTTGTTCCATTTCTATTCAATTATATCAAGAGTTTACTCAATTAGAAAATTGATTTATTGATAGTAATTTTAAGGTGGATTGGAAAGAAATGTCAACAATGTTATTTTCTGCAAGTAAACTTATCAAAGGTTTTTTGGCAGATTGCCGAATTGACCTTCAATGAAATCAGATTAAGGGGATGCAACTCGACATACACTTTCAATGTTTTTCATACAACCGCTCTTACGCGATTATGACGTTATTACACATTTTTCATTAGATATTTTGGAAAAACAGTATCTTGTGGATAATATTATCTAGGCTTCTATTGAAATCAATTTATAAATTTGTGTAGTTAAATCTAATCCAGTAAAAACCTCTGAAAATCTGCTAAAATTTTTGAATAAATACTTCATAATTTATTCAAAAATTTAAAAAGTCAAAAAAGTATAACAATGCCAATTTAATCACAATTCTGAATGACGACCATTTTTTTCAAAAACCACAAGTGTTTAAAAAATGGCGCATATTTCCTGGAACAAGTTTTAAGTTAAAATATTCGAGTAAATCATGGAATTACCGAATGCTAACAGAGTTTTCAGGCGTTATCTTTCTTTTATCGCGTTGCCTTTTCGTCAAACATCGCGTTGTATTGCGTTAGATGAAGTAACAAGCTTTTAAACCATGCTCGATGTTGACGATAGGCGAGTGAAAAAGGACCCTCTTAATTAAGAGCTTTCACTAATGAACCTGAATGTGATCAGCACATCTACACTGAGTTCAAGAACCTTCAATGTCAGTGTCAACATTTGCGCAACGGTTGGCGCAGGGCTTGAGCGATTGACTGCTACGCTGTGTGTAGCGGGTTCAATTCTCACATGGAACAAATATTTGTATGTTTTTGAGATGAGAGAGATATTTTATATACTGAGTTTACATATTTCTGAACACACCCACGATACAGAAGTAATTCCTAGTAAGTATGGGGCAACATATTTTTAAAGTAAAAAAAACAACAGTTCATAGTATTGACGACACTGATAACTTTGAGCTCGTGTGAGATGTTCAGATCGCATTCTGATATTTACTATACACGGGACTGTTCGAAAGAGCTACCACAGCCCTAGAATGAGAAGGGCAACTGAAGTAATACGGGAGGGTTTCAGTCTGACACTCCCTCTCGCTCGCCCCACCCAGAGCGAGAGAATTTATTTGATGATTTTTCAAACTCAAAAATAAATGGTTGATTGTATTTTTTTTTTGTTTTTTTATGCAGTTCTGATTTCGAGAAAATAAATAGATATAGTCACTTTTATAATAATCATAGTCAAAATAAATAACCAAACAGCAACGCCTGGCCTTGCACTTATTTAAGTACTAGAAAATGTTTTCTTGCGCCACTTTCAAACTAAAGTATTAAAAAGTGCAAGCTTTCCCCTAGTTGGTTAATGCTCCACTATTAAAACTCCGAGCCTACGGTCTTATGATTTAAACTTTTATTCATAATCTTTTCAAAACGTTTTCTTAACTTCAGCATAAATAAGAACTTACTTTTCATAAAAACCGTTAAAGATTCGTAGCATGACTGGCCTGTTGGTCTAGTGGTTAGTGGTCCTGACTGTTCGATTCCAACCCAAGACAAATGTTTATGTAATGAGCACGATCATTTATTCTGTGTCTGGGTGAATTTATCTATAATACCTGTAGGTACCTATATGTATTTAGAAATATATAAGTACATAAATGTTTATCAGTTGTCTAGTACTCACATCACAAGCTCTGCTTAGTTTGGGACTAGATGGCGTTCTGTGAAAGTTGTGGATGTGGAATATTATTATTATCTATTATTCCATTTATTTTTTCTCTTTACATATTCATGTTATTATTATCAGTGTAAACGTGGGTAGTTTCATAGTTTTGTGCAGGACTTTTAATAGCAGTAGTAATATGTTAGAAGCATCGCAGGTGCTAACTGCAGTAACAGATGACGCCGTGTTTCATAACCTAAATGTACCGCGAATACGTTGTTTTCATGAAACGAGAGCTTTTCTCATTTTATCTCCAAGGCGTGTTGAGAAAAAGAGACTATTTTGCGTGTTTTGTGCACAATATATCTACAGTAAATTTATTGTCTTGCCATTGGGCCTCTTGTTGTCCAGCAGGTAGCTTGTGGTGTTCAGAGCTGTCAGTACAGTCAGTCAGTTCATGAAAAACACTGACGCGTCTGACCTCAATACAGTTGGGACAAGGTTTGGCAGAAACCAATCAATTTTCAATCAAATCTTGCATGCAAGTTATTCAACATTGTCCAATATTCAGTTGGGACCATATTGTTTGTACAGTTAGTACAGACCTATATAATAAGATAAAGATGTACTTGTGTGACTTCAAAGGAACAGTCGCAGTACTCATATCTGCTCATGGGATTATTCCACATTCCACACAAATAGATAAAGGTTGTCGAGTGGATGCAAAAATGTCAGTTTGCACTGTAGCAGTTTTGTTACTTTATTTTTCTGTTATTCGCTCGAGTTGAAGCAGAAGAAAAATTGAAAAATTCGGCTTGGAAAATGTTTTGATTGGCCTGTGCAGCATATGAAAGAATTTATCTTGAAAAGTAAATTGGCAGTACATGTTGAAGTTTTTTAGTTGGAAAACTAGCGTCATTCTTGTATGGTTATCAGTTTAAAGTGATTGGAATGAAGTAATTGATTACTAGATTGTTTTGGTAGGTACTAACTAATCGATTCCCGTATTCTCTCTCGCATTCTATGAACTAATAATAACTCGTATACCGGGTGAAACGGAATTATATAGGTATGAAATATAATACCTATATAATTTATTTGTATATAATTTAAAAATGCATTTAAATGAAACATCGTTTAAATGCATTTATTCATTTGTTAAAGCGAAATTGATTGACAAACACAATGAGAGATGATGAACAATAATTAAGTTAAAATCAGCTCGTTTAACTTCCAATAAATACATACAAACCGCGTTCCGATGACTAACGAAAGTAATTATATTACTTCCATTTGATTTTCCAAATGAGCATGAGCTGATGAGCAATATTTTATTAAAATTTTGCTACCTACCTACCAAAATAAATTATAAATCTGTTGCTCTGTTTGTTCTTTACTCTAGAACTGATCAGATTCAGGTGTAATTTGGCACACATAACCAGGATTCAAACATAGTGACTAACATTTTATCCCGGTAGTGTATTCTCATGAAATAGATAGAAACACTACTATGTGTATTGCGATTGCTATTAATATAAATAATTCAAATACAAGCTAGATATTAAAACATACGTGCTACAATTATAACTGCACTTACACAAAGTAACATTTCTCACATACCTATTACTTTACATTTTTTACCATTTATCATGAAATACGTTGCATTACCATAAGGAACGGCGGGCGCTCGGACCGCAATGCGATGTCATTAGAACGTAGCGCGACGGAAATAATTTCTAATTTCAATTAGTCGAGTTGAGGGCGTGTAAACATTTGTTAACAACTTTATAATTCGTTTTTCCTGGAGAAAATAGCGAGGAAAATTATGGGTGATTTTCACCGATTTCATACAGCGAATTTTTTTTTTTTTTTTTTTGTAAATAGGTTTAAAAAAACACTTTTACACGTCAATTTTTTTTTTTGTCATTTTTAAACTAGATGAGGCCGGTGTTTCCTAGCTGACTACCCTGAGAAGAAACACCGAAACAAACTCAGGGGTCAAAGTCTCAAAGTCCATACAGTAAATATGTAATGGTCAAATCACATGAGAACCATGCAGATTTGTCTGAAATGGTCTTTTGAAGAAAGAACCTTACAGATTTGAGTGGACCTGTCCAGTCAGTGCAAGCATTTGTCAGTATTCGTAAAGCTCAACTCAGGACTACTAAGGAGCTCAACTACTTGACGAACAATACCAAGGAAAGGACATTTGGGTAGGCCGCAGAAAATACTCAAATTGCCAGACATAAGTTAAAATTACTGAAAAGGAAAAAAAAAGCAATCAACATAGTCCTCACGTTCACAATAATAAAAAGAAAAATATTGTTTACAATACTAAGTAAATTATATTTGCTACTTTTTTTTACTATAATTGGATATGCATCAAATCGCGTGATTAATTTTAAAGAGCACATTTTTTTTATGACACTATCAGAAATATAGCAGAAAAAATTTCTTCTTGCATTAATGACGAGGAGGAGGAAGTGTATTAATTTTCCTTTGTAATCTCAGTTGACGTAGAGATATCTTTTTCAATGATAAAAACTAATAAAAAATGTATGTTAATTATCTTTGTTTTATTTCTTTTATCGATCTCTGGGATTTTTCATTAGAAATCCCGGGAAGATCCATATTAATATAAACATTTCGATGCAAGTACATGAATAACTCTACCTAATTCCGACCCTGGTGATTATGCAGGTACTGCCGGTTGTTGTTTTTCTATTTAAATTGGATTGATGTTCACACGAGTTTATTTATTTTTTATAAGTAGTGGGTTTTTATCGGAACTTATACAAAGATTTTTATCGAGTCCTTTAGAGTATCTAGATAAGTACCTAGATGTACTTATGCGATCCCTAACCTTGAATTTGATAATTATAATACGAACGTAAATGTGTAATGTGAGTGATGTACATCTGCATCGTTTTTTCTATGACTACTAATGGTAATAATTGTATGAAAATAAGAAAAAATACTTTTAAAACACTTTAATCAGTAACAGATTACTTGACCATTTTTAATAGAAACTGCAGTGGCATGGAATATTAAATTCTCGCATGACAGGAAAATCGCGCCATTTCATATAATTTTGTATTGTCGCGCTAGCGAGGCATTTTGCTCGGTGCGCTGCGTGCGTGCTGAAGGCTCGCTTAATATGGTTGCATGACACTGCACGGCTGGGTATGACCACTACTAATTATTGCCGAGTTTCTCGCATACTAGCTTAGGTTACCGCTTTTCATCTTCATCTACATATTCAGCCTTATAATGTTCCCATTGCTGGGACTCAGGCCTCTTTTCTAGAAAAAGGATAGGGCCGTAATCCAGCACGCGGGCCCTGTGAGTTTTGGTGGATAGAACACAGTGATCCTGCAGAACAAATAGGAAATATAAACATTTCAAGTCAATATTGCTCTTCTGATGTAAGTGTAACAGCTTAAATTTGAGAGCACTGTGTTCTATAAAACATTTACAGTTGACCGGGCATATTACACAGAATTTCTCGATAAAGTTGTTTGCACACTGTTAACTGCAGCGATTTTGCTACTATTTGTTGGTTTTCTGATTTATTTCCGATCAGAAGAAAATAAATAAAAAATAAATTTTTGTACTAACTTAGAAAGACTTCAACGACTTTTTAAGGATAGCCTTTTATCAATTTAAGCATTAAAAAAAGACTATTCAGGTTTCTGGCTTAACCGAAGGTAGGCCACAGAACCTGCCTGTCTACCTGCCTATAGACAAGTACCTGCTTTTCAATCTCGATATCTTAAGAATTCATTTCATAAATTGCTTTCAAAACAAAGGTAACGCTTTTCATGTGTATGAGGGTGTAAACATTTTGCGACTTATTACTTAGTCTTAGTTACTTTGAGCTTTGACTCACGACTCTCTCTATAAATATCCTAATTTTGGAGCAGACGACTGTTTCTATGTAGGTGTAAATTCTTCCAAAGAATATTATCGCTGAAGTGGGAGGGAGAGTAACATTCATTAGATAAAAGCTCTTGGTATTTTGATGCTCATTAACTGGATGATACTGTTGTAGCGACATCTATGGCGTCACATAAGAACTAATCCTACATCGCACAATCAAAGTTCTCCGCGCGATTGGAACATATAGAACAGCCCGAAATCATCTATCGGGCAGTTGCCCACCAGACATAACACCCGTCTGGCCGGAGGATCCTCCTTTTTCAACGGAGGTTTGCGGGACTTTACTCTCTGTTCCGCATACCTCCAAACTGGTGACCCTCGACAAAGAACGTCAGCGCAGCCTTCGTGCAGCCACTACTTCGTGACGTCATCATCACTTCCTCAAACTGTGACTGTGAGTGTTTGCTCTATAATTAAAAGAATATAAATATTATGATGAAGAAACAGTGAGAGACTCATAGTAGGAACAAAGCTATGCCGACGAACAACTTGAACAAGGATTCTTGATAAATTCCATAACATTCTCCTAAGGAGTAACCTTGCGTTTTCATCATATGCAAGGTGAAATCTTTGATTGGGCTCTTTGATTGTTTGGGCCGTGGGCGCCATAAAGTCAAGTAAAAATGAGCTAAATCGGCTTTACGGCTTTATTTATCTTGAAATGATTATCATTTTTAATAAAACTAAAAACTCATACATTAAAAGTGAACGAACCTAAACAAAAAATAAAATTCTTTAATAAAATATTTATTATAAAAAACTGTCTCGCCGTAGAGGAGAGGTAGGGGACAGGGGAGTGCATCTCCAAGTTTCGCACTAACTCGATAAGTTATGACGGCAGTAAAACGTATGGCAGTCATTCGAAGCCATTCAATTTGATCTGACAGAAACTAGAGAACCTAGAGCTAGGAGTATAAAGTTATTACGGGATGGACGTGACATGCTTGAACAAGTTTTAAGCTTGATTAATGAGCCTGTTGTGTCTGCAGCCTGGATTATACGCAAATGAAACTGCACGATTGTCAACGGTATTTTTCATATCAGAGAAAAACATTGGGCTATTCAATTAAGTGCCATCTAGAGTTCATGAAAAGTTTAGTATATCACATTGTGTAGCAGTGGCGAAAAGTGGATATTTTCAGAAGAGAAGCCGAGTTATTAAAAGTTCACTCACCCAATTCTGTCCGCTCAATGATGCAAAAAATAGACCCAAATTCATCCCTGCATCTATAATTAATCGTCATTTTTGGAGTGGCACGACCTATTTGCACATTTTTTTTAATTCTTATAACTTAATTTTGCTAACGAAATTTCGTTGCAATACAAACAATTTATTAAACAATAGGTATCTCTATGTATCTATATGAATTATTGCTATTATAAATGACGTCCGCGAGCCAATTTGAATAAATGATGAACAAATAAAATAGGACAAATATACAATATCAAGTACCTAACGAAAAATTCGCGCCACACACGTAATAACCGCCATGTCAATTTTATCGTATAAACAATCCTGCCAAATAAAATGTATTACTCGCCAGTTATATGTAGAGAGAGTTATATATGTAGCTAAATTCATTCTTATTTGGAATCATTACAATTACATCATGAATGAATTTTTCTTTCTCGTTTGCACCTGTGCACTGTTCATATATCTAGCTCGTGATAACCCGGTAACTGGTAAGCAGTAAGTAATTTTGATACAATTTTCTGCGTGATAAAACGAGATGGAAAGAGTTGGAGTATTAAGAGTTAGTTCATAGGAAAGTAAGAGATAGTTGCATATTATGGGATTTTGTTGTTTGTTACTCGGTATTTTTTGGCTTATGATTTTGGCATTGCTAGTTAAATGTTGTGTTTAAAAAATTCGAAGTAAGTGAACCATTGTACGAACTAGGAAGGTGTTTGACCTATTAATATAGATCACACCTAAAAAAAAAGATAGTAGGTAAAAGGATTGATTTGGATATTTCTGTCACCAAAACGATCGATCAAAAGGTTTTATACTTATATAGGATCAGCAAATATGGAACCTCGATGATTGTGTGACGACCACGTTCGCTCTTAATTAAGTTGGAATAGATATATTAATAATTGGCTTTCAACTAATATTTAAAGCATTTTGATATAAAACTGCCTGATATTTGATAAACTGGTAGATGAGCAAATCGGGTTGTACCTACTATTTGTTTATAAACTTGTATTAAAATATTTATACAAAGAGGGTTTTACGTTTTCAAATCCACTGAATGTGCTTCATTTATTTTACGTTTTCATATCCACTGAATGTGCGTCCTCTATTTTTTTTTTCAATTCTTGGTAGGCTCGCATTTTACCACTATCTCATCTGATGGAATGCGACGATGTAATCGACTAAGGAGCACGCTTACCTTGAAGTAACCTAAATTGACTCTTAACTTAAGGATCCCCAGGTCGTAGCTATCAGGAAACACAGACTCCGGCAGGGAATTTCGCTCCTCAGATGTATGCACAGTTAATGTGTTCCCAAAACGTTTTATGGGTATATATCCAGTAGGTATGTATCGGTGGCGCATCGCCGTACGTATGGTGGTCCGACGATGGAACGGGTTTGCCGGAATTAGGCTATGCAATTCTGACGCACACTCCCCGAAATGAACCGGTTGAAAACTGACAGGCTAGCAACTCGGCGTCGATGCTCAAGACTTTGAAGTTCTGATGTAAGCTTCGAAGCTTTCGCATTTAAAACATTTAGAACGATAACTCCATCAGATGTTTATTCGGGACATCGGCGATGAGCGTGAGGGATGTCGGTGGACATGTAACTTTGGACTCAAGTCCTACTCATTTCGTTTGCTGTAGGCGTCAACGGAAATACCGAAGTGTCCGTATTCTGGAAACTGGCGCCCTAGCCAAGTTATAACCGTTTCGTGTTGAATTCCGCTCTCCAATCGGTAACGCCTCGGTGTCAGCAATTATAGAAAACGATCAGTTGATAGCCATGTTGACGCGCCTGAGTCGGCCGCTCGTTCTACAATGTTTTTCTACAATAACAAAGGATGTAGCGTTGAACATTGTAGAAACGATAACAATTCATTTAATTATTTTGAACGATGTGAACTTGGCTACGAATTTTCTATTCGTTTGTTCTGACCACGTGACTTAACGTTGAGATGATGTCGTTCCCATACATTTGATTAGTTTTCGACTAGCGTTAACGATTGCAGATTATCAACTTGGCTAGGGGTGCTGCCCCCCTAGCCAAGTTACGATCGTTTCGTTCGCGTCGAACGCCTCGAGTAGGCCACGCCTCCGATTCCTTTGTTCTGACGTCATCTCAACGCTCAGTCACGTGGTCAGAACAAAGGAATCGGAGGCGTGGCCTACTCGAGGCGTTCGACGCAAACAAAACGATCGTAACTTGGCTAGGGGGGCTGATCAGCTTCACACTAATACGTAGGCAAAGGTTTATATGTGAGTATGTTTGTTACTCCTTCACCTTCAAGTGGCTGAACGGATTTGAGTGAAATTTGCGATAATGTTCTACTTTATTGTGGGTAAAGCCACTGATAGAAGCTAGTTAAAAATGAATCTTTCTAAACACAACTTTGTTTGTTTTCAGTTACAATACTATGCAAATTTGTAATTCGTAGAAGTAGCTCTTGGTGGTTTTCTTACTTTCCATTTAAGTAGGCGTGGTTCCACGAGCAACATAAACTTTGTTAAGTATTTCTTACCAACCATCCTCTGGCTAAGTCAGCATTAACTTCAAGGATACATTGTTTGATTGTTAAATAAAAAGTTTAACTGGAAGACAATCGAATAAGCACTTCTTAAGAACTTTGTCTAAGACGTGTAATATCATTGCAGAACAAGTGAATGCTTGAATTTCTTTTTTTCTTACTTTTTTATAATTATTATTGATAGGCTCACACTTGACCACTATCTTACCTGATGGAAAGCGACGATGTGGTCGACGATGGAGCACGCGTGCCTATAAGCCACCCATTATCTCTTGACTTAAAGACCTTCAGGTTGTTAGTGACTGATATATTGGAGTGCATATCATTTCTATGTAATAGTTTAAATACTATTCTTATGTAGGTATCAGTATTATTTCTTTAGTCATGTAGATAATGTTACTTCTTTCAATAGGTCTAAGATAAAATAAGTTCTTCTCATTTATTACACAGATGTATAGCTAGGGAGTAATTTTTTTTCAGCTTCAATAAAGTGGTGATGGACGGGCGGTTGAAAAGCGCTGTATATTTTTTTGTTGGACAAATGGAATTTCGATTTTGATAGTAACAGCTTTCTGGTTTTGCTTTTTCTTTTCAATATGGGTATAATAAATACAGTATCAACACCACCACCATCAGATGGGCCATGGGTTGCCTTCTGAAAGGGCTATCCATGGTAAGTTCGGTTCGATTCGTGCGGAAGAAACGCCCGTGTGTCACCATTGTGTGGACCGCCCGGAGGACACGGTGGAGCATACGGTGGAGGTGTGCCCGGGCAGAGCACCGCCGTTTCCTCGTGGGACGATCGGCAGCGGCGATCTCTCGCGCTGGGCTTTGGTACAGGCCATGGTCCGGAGCGAGGAGGAGTGGCAGGCGGGCGCCTCCTTCTGCGAAGTAGTAATGCTAGCAAAGGAGGAGGCCGCCCGTGCACGCGCGAGTCAATGGTCCTCGCGCCCCAGCCGCCGGGATTCCGATCCCGATTTCCGGCCACCGTAGGCGCGAGCTCGCGGACGGCGAGCAATGGGTAGCTCGCCGTCCAACGGTCCGGTTACCGTCCGGACCGAGCCCAAGTCGTCAATGGCAGGTAGTGTTCCACGCACTCAAGGAGATGTCAGCAACCGTAGGGGCTCAGCAGGGTCAAAGCCTACTGGGGCCCCTTGGCCCCCCTTTGGTCTGAGTTTGAAAGGAAGACTCGACCCTGGTATGAAATACAATGAAGGAACAGGAGTCGGTTTTTAGTCTTCTAGTCTTAAAAAGTTATTTATTATAACCTTTTAACTACCTATATTCTGAAAAATTGGTCATTCAAACTCAAAACTCAAATTCAAATTTATTTAGTTCACATAGGCCTTCGGTTCCAATTGGTCGTTTACTATGGAGAAAAACCGGCAAGATACTCCTCGGTTACTCTTTTAAAAAAAATGAATGTTTCTACAATATTTTCATATATTAATAGATATGAACCCAAAAGCACAATAAACATTGTAATCTATGAATCCGCAGAGTCTACAGTGTTCTCACATTCACATTATAAAAAGAAATATATAAAAATAAAAATAAACCTATCAATAAATGATAGTTTTTTTTTATTGGCCTCGCTAGCTACAAACATTAAGTACTTACTAAATCCCACTATACTTTTTGGGATCTTGCTCTATAGACTATTAAAACACTGAGTTACTATAACCTACCCACGCATTTACTACGTCGTGAGCCTATAGGTATTCCGTGATTCCATGCATGCTATCAATTGAAATGATCTAAACAGAATTAGTGTGAGTAGGCACTAGAGGTACTTATGTGCGCCACTAATGCGTGATAGATTATCCTGCATGTTGCTGTGTGCTTGGAATATTCCCGGAATAGCTTATTACTATTAATAGTCTAAGCTATTCCCTTTAGTCTTACCTAGAAATGCGACATAACTAGGTTTGTGAATTAAGTAGTGTCTAGTGTGCATTCTTGGAAGGGGAAAATTGCTTGGGAGTATTAGCTTTTGAACGATTCCCTTCAACTGTAAACGATTTTCAGTCTCGTCGTGTATATAGTGAAGCTTCTGCGAGGCATAGTGCATAATCCGGGAGTGCTGCGTCACCTAAAACTCGACGCCCACAACTACTGAATATTCCGGTAGCCAGAACCTACTTGCTGGCGAAAATACCCCTCACCTTCTGGTGGTTAGCAATTCGTATTGTGAATGAAGGTCATGAGCGACTGGATGTATTCTCGTGCACTTTGAGTAAATTCGCAAGAATTTTATTAAATATAGTTATGTGTAAGACAATGTAAGTATTATTTATGTTTAAATTTTATTTTTCAGAGATAATATATATATATATATATATATATATTAGATTTTAACCTAAATGTACAATGTTTAGGTTTAAGTATAGTTGTTAGCTGCACTGTCGCATTAGGTTTTAAGGCCTGTAAAGATAGAGTAAAGAGTATAAAATAAATAAATAAATAAAAAATAAAAATATTTTGAATGACACTGTAAAATTGACCCAGTGTTACTGTTTAAAAAAAAAAGTTTAATTACTTAAACCTAACTACAGAAAATCGCGATGTGAAAAATATAAAACTAGCAATTATTCTTAGACAAGTGATGTTTAGAGGATAAACTGGGCGGATGACACCTTGCCATGATGATTTTTCTACTGTTATAATGTTATGTATGTTGTGTAAACAATCCGCAGTCGGGCTACATGGGTATAACCACGGTTATTAAACATCACTCAATGGAGTGCGTAATGACATACCCTCCATTTGGTTTCGCCGAATAAAAAATACAGGGCAATGGAAAAATAATAACCATCTTTTTTAAATCGGTTTAAAATAAAAACCTTATATTGTTTTCGATCATGCGGAAAATTTAATATCTAAAACGAATAAAAAATAAAAAAGCTGGTGTAATATTTCTGAGAATAGTTTTTTCAATTGGTTTAACTTGAGAAGGGTCTACTATCAATAAAAGATGACAAACACAAATTGCTTTAACAGAATTATAATTAAAGTTACCTATTACTTAAAATCGAATACGCTAATTTGTTCACCGCCCACACTACACATTGCAGGCCTCAAAAAATGTTCTCAACTTTATCCCTCGGTATGTCCCGCAACAACGGAATCAATAGCCAACAGAACACTAGTTTGTAGTTTACTAGTAAACTGCTGGAATCTCATCTAAACTTTTTTATAGCGCATTGAGCTGAAAGTATTCAGGAAAAGAGTAATGAATCTCGCACGATGGCTCATGCTTTACGAAGTAACGTCCATTGATGGGTTAGTTACACGTTTGTTGGACTTCTTAATTGTACACAAAGTTGTGGACGTTGAAATATGTACGTATCGTAAAAGAACAATACAATACAATTTAAATTTATTTATTTATTTTTCATGGAGTACAGATGTTTTGCTTATTCATTTGTTTTTATCTCATTGTGGTAGAGGCGACTACTTGATAGTAACACAGAAAACAGAATAAACTGCATCGAACAGAAATAGCTAAATAAATGTGTAGCAAAACCAATTTGCTCGTTACAAAGCAATAGATGCACGCAGCAACAAATAAACTGCTCGGCTTAAAGAAAAAGTTGCACGTCATCATGATCATCATATTAATTGAAAATAGTAGTGGTAAAGAATAAAATGAACTAATGTTACCAACAAAGAACTACAATATTAAAGTATGTTTTAGCTATAAAGTAAAACATAGAATTGCTGATGTTCACAATTTGTAACATACCATTTGGGAAATCAACGAAGCTTAAACTTTGTTTGTTGAACTCAAACATCATTATAATAATTTGTAATAGTTTGTACTTTTGTTGTTTTACTAGTCTGGGTTATTTTTTTGAAGATCTGAAATTGCTTATTATAAATAATACCTACGTCTAATATTTGTGTATAAGTGTGGCTGATGCCGCTGAAATAGCATTGTCAACAGTGCTGTAACTAGGGCTGTAGGTACCAGCAGTGCCCAGGCACACGGTGAAACCCTGATGGGGCGCAGAATCGATCACACAAACAACTAATTTATTTTGTGTCATTCATTTTGTTAGAAATAATTTATTGTTTCCCATTCCCTCTCGCTCCGTACAATGGACCAGGGCCGGACGCTCAGGTCAGGGTTGATCGCTTCCACGAGGACACGGCAGGGCTCCACCCAAGCGGGGCAAACTTCCACTATATGCTTTACCGTGAGCTCGGTGCACGGTGCGCATGGTGCAAGCATCATGTCCATAGTGACACCCGAGCGTTTCTCTTCGCCAAATCCGAAATAGGTACCTCCCGAAACACTCATGTCGGGTGAGGACCTGCGTCAGGTTAATTAAACATACCCAGCTCGAACTTTTTTGCAGTTTCAGAATGTGGCACCGGGCGTATAAAAGTCAAGTTACGGCACTGATTGTCAACACTCTTCATACAAACCAGGGATGTTATGGAGCTTTGTATCCGTGACCGAAATAATCGGATATTCGAAATAAGAAAAATATCCTTTTTCGAAAACGATATAAGTAAGAGTCTAATGGTCAGGTTACGATGGGTCGAATTTTGCTTTTTGTATTTTACTTTTAAAATTCTAATATCCGTAGTCGAAATTATCCGAAACTAGCGGATAATCTTAAATAACATCATATCCATAACCGGAAACAAAACCTTTATAATATTATTCCTTCATGGGTATAGGTACTGATGCGAAATTTAATATTTATAACATCCCTGAGACAAACTAAGCGTGTCAGTGAATGTCTTTGATTACATAGAAACGTCAACCCGTCACAGTTTTAAACATGCCTGAAACTTGAGTTTTTTTTTTTGTATTTAGACGCGGCGCTTCCGTATTCTATCGATAAGAATTAAAACAAAATCAAATTATACCCTTGAATTAGAAGCTAATTTTTGAATATTTTAGCGTGTTTCTCGTCAAACTCAGTTAAATGTTTTTTGCTCTAGATATATGTATATTCCATACAGTTTCCACTTCAAACAACATAGTAGGTACGACATATAAGTCTATAAGTTTGTATCCAAGTTAGACAAAGGTTAATGAACACCTACCACCAGTAAGCAAGCACAACGTAACTTAACAACTTGGTTAACTTATGTGCTCCGAGTAACTTGCACACTCGCGGCCCCACAGTTAGAGTTGCAACTCTGCTCACGACGAAACAAGGAAGACGTACAAATACGTACAAAGGTAGGAAGAAGTTAGTGGTTACACTTCGAGTAACTGTTTAATATATACCAGGCATCTCGTTTTGACTTCCGAAAGTTTTTGTGACGATATCAAAGATGAAAATTAAGTGGCTAAAAATATCATTTTTTTGAATGTTGACTTTAGGCCGTGAAAGTTACGATACATAAATTTCACGTTTTACCACCCAATAACCTTATTTTCAAATTGGTATCACCTCTGTTAAACATGAAAATTTATTTATATTTTAATAAATATGGGAAGCAATATTAGATCCTTAAACATAGATACACCTGTCACACGAACACCTTCGTAAAAGGGCAGGTACTAAGGTGATATTCCATCAATGATAATTATGCTATATAGACGCTGTGAAATTGTGTGACTATTTCCGCTAAACCTACTAAACAAAAAAGTTTCTCTACACTCTTTTCAACTGTCCGCGCACACATTCAGCATTCGCAATCGTCGTATACGGTACGCCTCGTGCACATTTCTTTCTCACATACTTCACACACATCTTTCCCTTTTCATGTTAAAAATACCCATGTCTGCTAGAATATTTGCACTAGACCCAAATTATACTTGGCTAGAAAAATGAAGTGATCCCAATCATGCATTGTCCCTTAAACTCGCTTACTTTTGATTGATAACACCTTTGCTGATATTAAATAAACGACTGCATTCTCCTAAAATATTCCGTAATATTAGAGCTTATAACAATTCTCATAAATTAAATATTGGTATGGGTCTTTGTACGCTTTATCTATAAGTAAAATGTCAGAAGTCCCTATAGACCAAGATCCCAGAGCTGTCAGACATAACTTATTTTCACATGGATAAAACCTTAGGTTCTCAGTAGCGTCTCATGTGCGTTGAATACCTGTGTACTTGTGGAGCTCCCCCTTGGGGAACTTTGGCAGGTACGAGGTGAGAAAGGGAACTAAAAATAACGGGTCACTTAACTTAAATTTTTATTGCTGATTTTTTTAGATGTTTTGTAGAATATTATTCTAAAGTAGTATCATAAGTGTCAGACACTTTCCATGGATCAAAACTTCTGTCAGACACTTTAAAGCTCAAAAAAATAAATAAACTTTACTTATTTTTACATGTCTGATTTTTAAATATGTTATTGAGGTAACTATTACAAAGTTATATTTCAGTAGTCAGACTAATTGTAGTGACCAAACATCCGCTAAACACAAAAATTATTCAGCCGAGAGTATGAGCACGAGAGCACGCATGCGTTTCAGAGCGAGTGACACGATTTCATGCACTGACTGGATGTTTGGTCACTACAATTTGTCTGACTAATGAAATATAACTTTGTAATAGTTACCATAATAATAACATATTCAAAATCAGACATGTAAAAATAAGTAAAGTTTATTTACTTTTTGTGGAGCTTTAAAGCGTCTGACAGAAGCTTTGGTCCATGGATAGTGTCTGACACTTATGATACTACTTTAGAATAATATTCTACAAAACATATATAAAAATCAGCCATAATACATTAAGTTAAGTAACTCGTTATTTTTAGTTCTCTTTCTCACCTCGTACCTGCCAAAGTTCCCCAAGAGGGAGCTCCACAAGTACACAGGTATTCAACGCACATGAGACGCTACTGAGAACCTAAGGTTTCATCCATGTGAAAATAAGTTATGTCTGACAGCTCTGGGATCTTAGTATACTTTCAATCTAACGTGTTGAAAAAATTTTTTTCGGGATAAATTTCGCATAATTGTATCTTTTTAGCATTTTTCTGGGAAACAATAAGTGATGTAATACAAAAAGATCATCAAACGTTGAAGATCATGCAATTGAGTAAAAAAAAAAATATATTTTTTAGTAATAGATTATAATTTGGGTGTCTTCAAGGCTAGAGTGAATCTTCGTAAATTAGTGTGCCTCACCATCAACGATTGCATCGCTGCTTACCGTCAGGTGAAATCGCGGTTAAGCACTAGTTTATACAGTATAAAAAAAAAATACAGATATATTGCGGACGAAAATAGCTACATCAGTAGTAACTGTGTCGTAACTATTATCGCCCACCACCAGAGACAACAGCGTTACAAACACAATAAAAAAATTAAATACAAACAATAACAAATTAAAAATAGAAAACAAATAAATTAATACTAAATTAAAATTAATTATTAAAAAAAAATATAGAAAATAACAAATACTTAACTAAATAAATTATATAAAGATTACAAAACAATTAAATGTAGATATTGTTGTGTTTGTGGAGATTTAAATTTTTGTGCATGTAGTGCATGTAGGTATGTTAGATGTGAGTATAGAGCAGGCTTGCATGGTACCTCCAAACAAACCCACTCTACGCTACGTGTTTGTGCTGTAACCCGAGGCCACAAAATGCGACGCTCCATCCAAGCGAATTCGCCTTGTGCTGCAAGCGTCAGCGTCAAGTGTCAAAAATGAAAATGTATGTCTACTATCTACAAGGCCACAAAGTAGCGTTGCAAGCAGCAGCAAAGTTCGCTACAAGCGAATTTGTACGAGCGTTGGATGCTACGCGACGCGCGTTTTTTATGAGCGTGCGCGCGTTTTTTATTGGGAAAATTCCACAGTGTGCACGAAACTGTCGCTCCACGCGCTCTGATAGATTTGCCAACACGTAGAAACTATGCATTTGAAAGGGCAAGGAATATCAAAGATGTATACCTACGACTTTCTTCTAACTAAAGAACTCTGTATTCTTGGTTTAATAGCTTTCGTTTTGGAAATTTGTCTTGTAGCCGCCCTGAGAAGAAAAGTTGTTCGTGAGATAAAATGTCTCACGTGAAAGTGATTGAAACAAAAACAGACATCCTATTCATTAGCAATTTTAAGTCCGTATATATCATCAATATTGCATACCGCTTGAGACACATTGTTTTCACGGTAGAGCTCATATTACAAAACTAATGCGAGTTTTCTTAGATTTTATACAAAAATGGTTATAAGTACTGCGATATTACAGAAAATACAAACATACAAAGAAACCAATAAATACCTAATTTCGAAAAAAAGAATAATGTACCTTTAATATAAAGTTTATTTGAACTCCAAAGATCTCACTTCAAAGCAACCCGTTTTAAAAAACGGCAATTTATACGTACTTATTGTTATGAACAAAATATACGGTTCCGAGTGAATCAACAGGAACTCAGTCCATAATATTCGCATTGATATTGATAAGAACGAATAAAAAAACACACATATTCACAAAAAGTTTATCTGTTTAACTGACTGACGGACATATCAACGCACAGCCGAAACTACTGGAACTAGGAGTGTGAAATTTTGCACGAGGTTTCTTTTAATGTCGCAGGCGAGTACTCAGGATTTTTCGAAATTTACCCCCCGAGGGGATGAAATCGGTAAGGGTCCTCTTTGAGGAGTGGCTGGAAAGGCAACACAGCGTCCTTACCTTCCGCATGACGCAGGTCCTCACCGGACATGGTAAGTTCGGGAGGTTCCTGCACCGGATTCGTGCGGAAGATACGCCCGGGTGTCACCATTGTGTGGACCGCCCGGAGGACATGGTGGAGCACACGGTGGAGGTGTGCCCCGCCTGGGCAGAGCATCGGCGGCAGCGATCTCTCGCCCCGGACCTTGGTACAGGCCATGGTCCGGAGCGAGGAGGCGGTCGCCTCCTTCTGCGAAGCAGTAATGCTAGCAAAGGAGGCGGCCGATCGCGTGAGGCAACGGTCCTCACGCCCCAACCACCACCGGGATTCCGATTTCCGGCCACCGCAGGCGCGGGCTTGCGGATGGCGAGCAATGGGTAGCTTGCCGTCCGACCGTCCGGTAACCGTCCGGACCGAGCCCAAGTCGTCGACGGCGCGTACTGTTCCACGCGCGCCTCAGGGAGATGTCAGCAACTGTAGGGGCCCAGCAGGGTCGAAGCCTACTGGGGCCAAGGGTCTGATTCTAAAAGGAAGTCTCTGCCCTACGAAAAGCAAAGAAGGAACAGGAGTGGGTTTTTAGTCAGTAAAAGTCTAACACTATCTTCCGCTTCGCCCAAGAGCGGGGGATGTTATAAGATGATTTTCCCACCGAAAAATAAAGGGGACGAAATGGGGGTCTAAAGTTTGTATACAGAAACCTACTTTCACGCAGGCGGAGCCACAGGCAAAAGGTAGTATAATTAAATATAACGGGATTTGTGTCTACTTTCTGTCTTCATAAATAAATATTGATTGTACAGATAACTTTAGATAAGTTTAAATGTACGGAAAAATATCAGAGTATGTACAACAATCTTGTGTTGCGCCAACATCTAGTTTCTGTGTAACAACACTTGTATCGAGTATACCATCAAATTCAAGAGTGGAAGGCAATCCATCGAAATATATTATATAAGTATATATATTAAACTAGCTTCATCCAGTGGTTTCATCCGTGTGAAAGTAGGATTTTCTTCACAAACTTTGGACCCCCGTTTTATCTGCTTAGAAAATTAGGAAGTTATTTTTTTTGCGCATATCTGTGTCTGTGTCTATTTGCGTGTTTGAGTTTTCAGTTGATTAATCAGTCACTCGTAACGGTTGCCTTTTGTAATTATATATAGGTACGTACAAGATAAAACTTTGATCTTGAAGTACTTTTTTTGCACACGTGAGCTCAGTGAGGATATTTGACATTTTACTTATACATAATAGTGTATAAAGACCTATTTCAATATTTAACTTTATACCAATAACCCGGATTTGAAATTAAAAAAATATATCAATATATGTGCTGTTTTTAAAAGAAGATCCAGCTTAAAATTTAAAAAAAATGAACGAGATGATTACAGTAATTATCTCACTCGTTCATTCTCTCATTCAACCAATATAAAAGAACGAACAAAATCGTCCCAATCTCTAGTATGAGGGATGTAGCCCGGCTAGAGACGGGCAATTTTTCACATTCAAATTCTTTTTTGATTTGTGGCAAAGCACTATTTTTGGCTAGCTGGCACTCTGCCACTAATGAAAGGGAAAAACTGCGGTTTTACTGGCACATTTCTTTTTATCTCATATGAGTAAAATGCTAGAATAATAAAATTTTAAATGCTGGCCAAATATTGCATGGTTATGGTTTAAATAGTTGGCTGCCACCCTATCTCTAGGCATTTATTAGTGAAATAGAGCCAGAAGGAGGCTTACTTGTTACTTATGTGGTAGCGAAATAAGGATTTAAATGTAGGGTTTTAGACTCGAACTTTAAAATTAAATAAAAACAATCAGATTAATGATGTTGCTACATTTTATTTTTTAATAAGCATTCGATGAATTTATATGTAGAATACTATTTTGGGCAAATGGCCGCCGCGGCTCCGCTATGGTTACAGCGGAGTCAGACAGTTCTGAATGACATCTTTGCATTAATGAGTCCAATTTCTTGATAAACACGAGTTATGGTGCCCATCTGGGTGGCATTCGTCTTCTTCTTGTTCGTTTGTTGGAATAGACCAGAGATTTAATGTAGCTCTGTAGAAAATAGTTGAGCAGCGTTAAGTTACACGATCGCGATGGGCAGTAAGTGGAGGTATAAAGGAACTGAACGCAGCGCTCGGAGCGTTACTCAACCACACTGATTTTGATACTAAATTTTGACAACTTTAACACGTTGTTGAATTGTATATCGTTTCAGTGTGGACTACATAAGTAAGTATACCTACTCGCTAAAATAGTCAGCAAGATAGCCGCTATAAACTGTTAAAGTGTGAGCGTGCCTTTGAAAAGTCCTTACTTAAGGTACTTACTTCTTAAAAGTATCGAAAGGATCAGCCGATACGAATACGTGGTTGCTAGTTTGACTGTTAAGGGTGGGTGATCTATTGTCTAGCGTTCTGAAATTTCTAGACACTAGGCCATTGAATCCATCTTTGAGGAGTGTCCGGCGTCCTTACCTTCCGCATGACGCAGGTCGTCACCGGACATTGTAAGTTCGGGAGGTTCCTGCACCGGATTCGTGCGGAAGAAACGCCCAGGTGTCACCATTGTGTGGACCGCCCGGAGGACACGGTGGAGCGTATGGTAGAGGTGTGCCCCGCCTGGGCAGAGCACCGCGCGCCGTGTCCTCGGGGGCGGTAGCGATCTCTCGCGCCGGGCCTTGGTACAGGCCAGGGTCCGGAGCGAGGAGGAGTGGCAGGCGGTCGCCTCCTTCTGCTATGCAGTAATGCTAGCAAAGGAGGAGGCCGCACGTGCACGCGCGAGGCAATGGCCCCCGCGCCCCAGCCGCCGGGATTTCGATCCCGATTTCTGGTCACCGTAGGCGCAGGCTTGCGGACGGCGAGCAATGGGACCGAGCCCAAGTTGTCGACGGCGCGTAGCGTCCACGCGCGCTTCAAAGAGATGTCGGCAACCGTAGGAGCCCAGCTGGGCCGAAGCCTACTGGGGCCAAGAGTCTGAAATTCTGAAAGAAAACTCGGCCCTGGTATGAAAGGCATCGAAGGAACAGGAGTAGGTTTTTAGTCAATACAAGTCTGACACTATCTCCCACTCCGCCCAAGAGCGGGGGATGTCATTGGATGATTTTCCCACCGAAAAAAAAGGCCATCAAATGCATCCTAATCCTACGCACACTAAATAGAGTTTAACTTACTTTAAGGTAGCATTTCCGTATTTGAGTTAATGGCTACAGTTACTTTTGTCCTGTTATTTATTGCTTTAGTTCACTTCCTGTTCGCAAAGTAAGCCTAAAAACAAGACCGAACAAGAACCTTCGTATCCATTCTGGGTGAATTAATGACAGTAGCTTTAAAGGTGGCTGCTGCTGACAGATACAAATGATGATCTAGCAGCCATTCGTCACGACTGCGGGGCGCGGGGTAGGCAGCGAGAGCAGTGACGAAAGAAATGCACCGCTCAGAGTTATTAATTTATTACCAGACAGTTTGGGAGGAAACACTCATTAGTCACCCCAAAATCAGCGGGGAATAACTGGTGACTATAATCGCATGACAATTTACAGAATAATAGCTTTTATGTTAAAAGTTATTTCTGCTTTATATTTTTGCGCCCTTCACAAACATAACGGATGAGCGTAATTTTTCACGTGAGTTTTTGACAGGTAAGTAAATTATGTACGGTACACGTGGCCAAACAGAAATGGCATTAATTTTATAGCAGCACGCTTATACATAACAACAATGGATGAATAAATCTCAAAGTTTGTACCAAAAAGAGGCAGTGTAACATCAAAATAAAATAATGGGATGTATAAAGTGATTCAATGTGCTTGGAAAAGCATTAGAAACCTCTGGAAATAGGCCACTCATGCCAACAAGGTCAATTAAGCAATACAGGCAAACAAGAAGAGGAAGGGCCACAATCCCATGATAACTTATCCACGTCCCTTCGATATCCTGAACGGCGTTAACAAATGACGCATAGCAAACATAACCACTTATCTTGCTCATAAGATTTTATGCGCAAACAATAATCAGGGCGACATATCACGACACGATCACGACCCGATCACGAGTCGATTACCGCACGATCACTGCGCAACTGTCAACATCGTTACTTGTAATGAATGAGACGAGATGAGGTCGGGGAGACTAGCTAGTGTTTGAATACGTGATTTTGTATGATTTTATTACTCGAGGGCAAGGTTCTGCGGTTATTGAACTTTGTTCAGATTTAGGTACTTCTGGCAAAAAGACTATCTTTTTGAGTAAAATAGACTAAGACTTTTGAGAAATTTTTGATTTACTAAATAGACGAAATATCAGACAGTTGCATTCATAAATCGGGGTATTTTGAAACAACCGAATAGTTTCAACCACTTTTATTTTCGAGCCGTTTGGAGTTGAAACTCTTGGGCCGTGAGATCCGATGTCCGCATGACCCAAGGGCTGGCTTTTATCATGGTAGGAGAATAAGCATTGCCATAATACAACACGGCGTGGCGTGGCGTCGACAGCGATGCAGAGGAATTTTTTGACGCCATATTTTAGCTAGCAGTTAAAGTGTTTTACTATAAATAAATTAGGTTATTTACCAGTTTTATATAACATACTTTACTTGTAGATATTATACTGTCAACAAATACCTACATCGGTCTACATAGCGAACGCTTTAATTGCTCGATTCGTCACAATATCGATACCTATAAAGCAGTCGTAGCGATTATCGAGTCTTATTTATAGTCTTGCTAAGGGGCATAGTACTTCAGTAGCACTTTATCATATTTTGACTATGGCCTTGAGCATATTCTGCTAAGGTTGTCACTGATTTTGTGACAAAATGTTGATTAACCTAGGGATGGCACGAGCTACTAATTTTCCACATCGCTCATTATAATTGTAGATGTCTTTTAGTCAAAAGTCTATTACGGTTTTTGGTGATATTTCTTGGAAGGTCACGTTTGATAAAGTTTATCTATTTTATATGCTGGCGCTTTCACGTGAATATACCGCCAAAAGTAATTACAATGTCACTTATAAAAAAAAGCTTGTCGAGAGGGAGACCTAAATCCATAAGTGCCTTCGGACCACACGCCCATAACTTATTTCAACATCTAATTTATCTTTGGCAAGAAAGCAGCGAACCCTATACTTTTTCATCCCCTTGTGTATTACATAGCTACGCACCTAAAAAAAGAAGATCGATCTCTTAGAAAGCACACTAGCTTACAACGTTCAGTCTGGCAACGTTGCGATCATCCACTTAGCTGATGATCTGTAGCCTGTGCGATCACAATGGACTTGTTTCACATACATTTGAATGGTTCCCATACATCAGCACATTGCTAATGGCCACATAAATGTTCTTGACGTGAAAAAGTGTTTGAAGGTCGCTCAAGACAGTTTGAGAGGGTTAGGCAAATAAACGACGTGTTGATTTGGAGCGGCACGCGGCGGCGGCGGCCGTCGTGTGGGTGTGAAAGTGCGTCTTGTTTTTGTGATGTCTTTGTTCCGCAGTAGAATTAGATTGTTAGGTGGATAAAACGATGGGAAAGTGTTTTACACAATAACAACACTTACAAATTGGGGACTCGATCTGATATAGACCCACATTATTTATAGTTTTGTCATGCTGATATTTGTTATCACGAGCGTAAGTTAGCTGTAAATACTCCTTTTGTTTTGAGGTGGGACATCATCAAATGACATCGTCCGCTATATGGTACAGCCAAAACGCGTGTCAGAATTTTTATTAGTAAAATCCACTCTGTTACCTTCAGTTAGCCTTAGCGTTCCAGGGCTGCGGTACTAACACTCCTCCGGTACTCCTAAAACTGCATGTACAAATTCATGTATTTTGCAGGTTTATGTAAATATATGTTTGAGCCATGGAGTCTGAGCGCTCATCGGGTTGTTTGGGCTAACAGCAAACAGCTGGTCGACTCTTCGTGTGATCAGAAGCTGGGCTTTTCTTCGGTCAACGAATCAGCATTGCTATCCAACGTGGCAATGCTGCCAGCGATCTGGGACTTTTCCCATTGACATCGATGTGGATGATTAAGCTATAATAATGATTCGTTAAGATGTTTTCAAGTAGTAAATATTACATACAAAATAATTTTTTAAAAATCCTGTCGAGTAAATCTAAATATTGCTTACTTGAACCCTCAAGAACGATCGCCAGAACTACTACAATCATATCAAGATTGTCCGTTTAATATCTAATCTAAATTTGAGCGTGTAGGTGTCGGTAACTGTTGGAAAATCATAGCTAGTTTACCTAGCAAACACGCTACATTAACTAGCCGAACCGGATATCCATGGTTTACCGTCTATTCCCGCCCGTGCACACGATGACACGGAGCACGGAGGTGATGATGCAATGAGGTCTGTAACTGAGGCGCCACAAATAGACACGGCGTGGGACGGACCCCCCACTAAATAATTACACTGTTATATATTAGCATCTAGCTCATATAACGAGAAACCTCTGTGCTGATAATACGGGAGACCATGCCAAAACTCTATTAGTCGTTTTCATCTCGTGTTTATAATTTAAAAATGTGTTCATGTAGAGGTAATAAGGCGTATTAGCTTACCCATTAATTCTTCAGAGTCTGCATCTGTGCATCGTTGCTGGTAATAAATTTGCTTCCAATCCCGTTGGATTAAAACATCATTTATGAAAACTGGATATGTGTTTATTTTCGTTTTCAATTAATGACGCCTCATTAACCTTTCATCAGTGACGTCACGCTAGGGCTTCCAATCCCGCAGTCTTTCTTCAGCCTCGGTTCCTGCGGGATTGAACATTTTTGATACCTCAGTATTCCGGTATTGATAATAAAAAGTACATAAAAAAACAATAACAAAAGCTCATAACTTCATTTTCATTAAAGTTTTACTACTATTAAAAGATACAATTATACACATATATATATATCATCGGATGATTGGATGTCGGTAAAACCCGACAGTAGTCGATTCCTAAAGATTTAAACATTGATGCAATGAATAATTATTTTAAAGCTTTATCCAATTTGGATGAGACAATAGAATTAAATACATTGAATTATCTTTCATCTCTTCCGACTCCTAGTAAACCTCCATTTGTATTTGATCATTTCTCCGTATGTGATGCTAAGAAGAGCGTACTATGGTTTAATTCGAATGCAGTAGGAAGTGACCTTATCAGCCATAAAATATTACCCAAAGCCAAAAGATATTTCTTTTGGCTTTGGGTAATAATATGATACTCGTAAATGCTAATGCTAATGTTTAATGCTAGAAGAATCCTCCCCGTCATTTGCCACATCCTCAACTTTACTGCGTCTCGTGGTGTCTTTCTATGTTCACGGAAAGATGCTCACATTATTCATCAACCTAAAAGTTCCAATCCCACATTCTTTACCATTCCTGTCTTAAGTTCAAGAACGGGCCCCGTCCATTTTGCTGATAGCTCTTTGAGGCGCGCGTGGAACTCAATGCGCCGTCGACTCGACACGACAATCTGAACAATCTGTGCGCACAATGGTAACACTCAGGCGTTCCTTCCCGCTGGATTCGAAACAGGAATCTCCCAAAACAACCGTGTTTGGTGAGGACCTGCATCAGGTGGAAAGTGAGGACGCCCTGGCCCTTTGTAAACAGTTCTCAAAGAAGGGACTTATTGCCGCGATTATGTCGCACCCAAAACTACTTCTTAACAGTTCTGCAAATCTCTCTGGATCCTGCGCCTCAAGCGGAACTGGAAAATAATGAGTATCTCGGAATACTGGGATTGGAAGCTCTACATCACACGCCCAGCAGGTTACTGAAGTATTTGTATGGAGAGTGATTAACTGCGGCTGTGCTGCTGACGGAGTAATGGCCGTGATTAATCTCTAATAGCTAGTTGGCGTAAACAATGTTGGAAAAGTACACCCGTCTTGTATGTGTAGTCTATGCAAAAGTGTGAGTGGGTGCGGCGAACTCTTGGCTAAGGGCAGAGATCATCATTAAGTATGCAAATGAAATGATTTGTTGAAAAAAATATACCGGGGAGTTTGTTGTCATATGAAATGAGCAGATAACTACGGAACCTAATATTACAAAAAGTTTAGTACCTATATATATTTAGTATCTGTAACTGGGCAAAGACTTTTCCCAAGCCCTTTTGCAATTCAAAAAAATAAAATATCTGACTATTATTGCAAATTAGATACATTTCGCTAGAATGCCAGCGCAAAAACACGCAATAGGCAACAAAATTATCTCTGGCATGTTTGAAGCAAACATTGTGACATATCATAACATTTATTGGAATTGGTGTTACGAGAATTTCAATAAGCGAAATAATACAAATGTAAATTGGATAAAAAATTAGAAACCCCGAGACAGCTCGTTACTAGAGAACGTGCACATGTATGCACATTTTTACATACATAACTTGTTATAAAATTACAATACATTTCTAAAAATAATACGTAAAATTTCATAGTTTTACGTTGACTTCTGAATCTGCAGTTTACATCGACGTCGAGTCGACGATGAAGTACCTGGGACTCGTACTCGACAGCCGATGGAATTTCTAGGAGCACTTCCGACATCTGGCTCCCAGACTGGAACGGACTGGGCTGCCCTCAAGCGACTCCTGCCTAACCTAGGGGATCTAGACGCCTCCTGCCGGAGGCTCTACGCAGGCATCGTTCGGTCCATGGCCCTTTATGGATCGTCGGTTTGCGGACGGTGAGCAATGGATAGCTTGCCGTCCGACCGTCCGGTAACCGTCCAAACCGAGCCCAAGTCGTCGACGGCGCGTAGTGTTCCACGCGCGCCTCAAGGAGATGTTAACAAAACCGCAGGGGCCCATCAGGGTCGCCTACTGAGCCGAAGCCTACTGGGGTCATGGGTGATGCGAAAGAAAACTCCGGGGCCCTGGAACGAAGGCAAAAAAAGGAACAGGTGTGCGTTTTAGTCAGTAAATGTCTGACACGCCCTCCCGCCCCGCCCAAGGGCGGGAGCGGTCGTTAGATGATTTCCCAACTAAAAAAAATAGTGTTGAGGAAAACACCGGCAAGCGGTCTGTAAGCATCTTTCATTATTTGCTAAGACTTTGCTTAGAGTAATCCAGCTAGCAACAGCGGGTTAACTTATAATAGCTTGGAATATCTCATATTGATTGGGAGCATTTAATACTTTGATATCCTTGTGATGTACGCAATAGGCAGTGTAAAGCTTGGCCGTCTTGCAACCTTTGTTCTAATAAAGTAATAAAAGGATTCCTTTTTTTTTTCATTTCCTTATTTTACATTACAATGAAATGGAACTCAACTATCATGACATATGCAATGCAATACCAGTTTAAGCTGCGAAATAAAATTATGGTCCGTTATTACGTCACATCACGGCCGTAAACTTTGTTATGGGTAAGTAGAATTTCCTACATAATCTTGTGTTAGGTCTAATTGAAGCGCAAGTCCTCGCCGTCTGTGATGATCTCTTATCATATGTTACCATCCAACCCTGCAAACTTGACAGTACCGTTCCTCAGCTTTTAGCAACAAATCTGCATAGTTGTGCTCCACAAAGTCTCTGTATTCACCGTAAGATGCACTCACAGCGCCATTGTTCTTGCAACTAAGTGCATTTGTCAACAACACTCGATACTGCGATCTTCACTCTCTAACCACTGTTGAGTATTTGCCATTTTTCATTTTGGTTCACAATGTTAGAGAGAACAAAGAAGGTACGTTGTTCCGATTACAGCTTTGTTTTCTTTTCCACTGTATTTAGTTAATTACAGTTACAGTTGGGCGTTTGAGAAAAACATGGCCAATTGTAGATACCGCAGTTGCTTTATCAGCGGCGGCAAATCGTTCGTCAGACCTTTGAAAGCACCTGCGAAATTTGCTGTCTAATAGGTATTGCAAAATGGTGTCATTAGCGAACAGTCACAACATTTGCGTAACCGACAACAATCGAGTATAGACAAAATAGTTCAAACTAAAATCTATAACCGTGCAACGATATATCTCTTAGTTGATTACTAGCACAGTTACGATAGACAACCAAATGCACTCCTAATGAGTTATCACGGTAGGATGCTGATACTATAAATATATGATTATTGCTCTTTAATTGCAAACCATTCCGATACCGTTGCTCTTATTTATTTGTTTGATAATTGAACTGGATTTCAGTATTCGGTAAAATAATTGGATTATTTTCGTATTAATTTAAATATAATTACGAATGTCCATCAGTTTTCGTTTATTTTGCGTTTAATTAAAATATTATTCGACAACTGGTTATTTTGCTGAAGCCGAAGCGTCGATAATGTTGCCAGGATGTTCATTTTTGCGACGAGCACTCGTCTGATACCGGTATATTAATTAAAAACAACTTGAATTGCAGTTGTAACGTAGAGTTCTCACCTTATTAAGATAATACCTTGTAGATATTGGTAGGTAAGTTCTTTTTAAGCCACTGTAAAATGATGTCCTGGGATTATTTACCTTACCTTACCGTATTTATTTCCTGAAGGGATGCTGTGAATAGTTTACCCAAATATCGCTATTTATATCTAAGTCAAATCTAAAGTTACTAAGAGTGCAAGCCCGAGTAAATTGAAACCGCTACCGGGTAGGTAATAATCCCGACTTCAGGTATCTACAGATAAATTCCTGAATAATTGCAATCCATGTCTATTGGCTGCACAAACCAACTCGCTCTAGAACGTTTCCAAGGGTTGAGGTCAAAAGGAGTTCTGAATTCCAGCGCCCGAAGCTCGCCAACGTCGATTAGCTACATAACATCCAATACGATAGGGATCGAAGGGCTGTAAATCATCCTCCGAGTTGGCCGCTGTATTATCTCGGTGGAACCGATATTGGTATATTTAATACCTGTCATATTTGAGAGTAGGGCACGTGCCAAGCGGTTTTAGATTTAAATCTTACTTAAATAATACGATAATTATAATGCTTTATCAAAAGTAGATGAAACATGGTACCCAGTGCATAAGAAGACTAAAAATTAAGGATAAAAGAGATGCCACCCATAAAAAGTTGTTTCTCTGAAGAAGTAAAACCGTGAAACTCCTTAATGTCCTATCCAAAGATGGGTAACAAAAGGGTTTGTTCGATCATTTAAAAAATAGACCCTTTTTTACTAATGTTACAAGAGTACATTCATAAAACTATACATATGCATATACCAAAAACCCTAAAAATCTTATCACCTTTTGCATAGTCCCACATCCATCAAATCCGACCCAAACCTTCAAACCCGCGTGTTCGCGGTAATACTTGCAGGGTTGAGCTGACCCCAGCGCGTGTGTATTAACACTTTGGCACTAAATAGATGGGCACAGAAGGACGACTCCATACAACGACTAAAAATGTTCGCACACAGAGACAAGACATGCTCTGTAACTATTTTGATGTGACAAATCATCAAATGACTTCTCCCGCCCTAAGGTGGAGCTAGAGGCCTGCTCAAACTTTTGCTGAAAATCCCCACCAGCGCCTTTCAATTGCTCTTTGCATTATCTATTCCACAATACCTATTCCACAACAGCCATCACACAACGCCGTCCAGTCTCAAGCTAAGCAGAACTTGTGTTATGAGTACTAGACAACTGATAAACATACTTAGGTATATATTTCTAAATACATACACATTAGAGATAAATTACACCCAGATACAGAACAAATGATCGTGCTCATCACATAAATATTTGTCCTGGGTAGGAATCCAACCCGCGACCTCCGGCATAGCAGTCAAGGCCACTAACTTCTAGACCAACAGGCCAGTCAGGCCCTTATAGGCCTACGGAAACTACTTCTAACGTTCCCGCAGACCCCGGCAGGCATCGGAGACAACTCCTTGAGGCGTGTGTCATTACGTTCCGTTGACTTGGGTTTGGTCTTTACCGGACGTCCAGAGGACAAGCTACCCACTGCTCGTCTTCCGCAAGCCCATAGCCGGAAATCACCTTGCAGCCTGTGCCTGTGGCAGCTCCTGCGTCGTCGGCATAGCTGTGAGGATGTTCGTTCCCTCACGGTTGCGGCGCGGCCATCTCCTTTTTTAGCATTACTGCTTTGCACAAGAAGGTGCTTGCTATCCCCTTTCACTCTAGAATATGGCCTGAACCAGAGCCGTATGCCCCATCATGTCCTTCGGGTGGTCTGCATTAGGAAACAATAGCATTGTATAATGTAGAAGCACTTTTTTTCAAGTTTTGTGAATGTGAAGTACCATGGAGCATTTTTATTAGGTTACAACTTTTTTGACATTACGAGCATGGCAGTTGAGAGTTTATCATGCTCACTCAAATGTCTCGCTGATGGTGGCACGTGTTATTGGGTCATTCAATTCCCTTCAAAATGATTGAGCTGAGTGGGGCTGATGCACGCGTCATGCTCGTGAACGGGTGCCGACAGTTGAGACTGGTCATCTCTTAGCTGCCAGTGACTTATTTCAATTTCTATTTTTTTTTAATTAGTTTTTTTTTATTTTTTATTTTAATTATTATTACTTATCTACATTGTGCTCACATATTAGAAGCGACAAGAAATATGTAACCAAGATTTATGTAACTCATAATATGTTTTAAAAGAGTGTCCATGGAGTTTCTTGCACGTTCTTCTCCATAGAGATCTACGCTTTGGAACGTGCAATTTAGCTTCACTTTTTTTCTTTTGACTGACCGACATTTTGACAATTGAAAAGTGCCTGTAACTATGGTCTATTTGAAATAAACGTTTCTGATTTCTGTACAATGATTACACCCGGGCATAGACGTAGCGTTGGAAGGCCAAGGCACAACGTGGACCGATGATATGGTGAGAGTCGCGAGAATCCGGTGGCGGCGAGACGCACAGCTCGCTTGTTGTATAAAACCGACCTTCTGTGCCGATGTTTTTCGATCCCTTTGTATTAACACCAATAGATTCGTGAGTGAATCCCGAGCCTGCCCTAATCTGTGCCAAAAGGATCCACTGGGCAGTCTGAATAGCGGTATTACGTGGCCTTTTAGTAAGGTGTTGCTGGTGGAAAATATTGAGTGGGTAAGCTATTTGCTATTGAAATTATAGTAGAGTAGAGACTCTCCATTAGTAACTAAATATTATCCTGCCATATATTTCAGAATTGGCCGAGTCACTCCCACCCACTCCTGTTCCTTCTTTGCCATTTTTTTCCAGGGCCCCGGGGGTCACTTTCGCATCACCCATGGCCCCAGTAGGCTTCGACCCTGCTGGGCCCCTACGGTTGCTGACATCTCCTTGAGGCGCGCGTGGAACACTACGCGCCGTCGACGACTTGGGCTCGGTCCGGACGGTTACCGGACGATCGGACGGCGAGCCACCCATTGCTCACCGTCCACAAGCCCGCGCCTACGGTGGCCGGAAATCGGGATCGGAATCCCGGCGGCGGTTGGGGCGTGAGGACCGTTGCCTCACGCGATCGGCCGCCTCCTTTGCTAGCATTACTGCTTCGCAGAAGGAGGCAACTGCCTGCCACTCCTCCTCGCTCCGGACCATGGCCTGTACCAAGGCCCGGCGCGAGAGATCGCTGCCACCGATCGCCCCCACGAGGACACGGCGGTGCTCTGCCCAAGCGGGGCACACCTCTACCGTATGCTCCACCGTGTCCTCCGGGCGGTCCACACAATGTTGGCACCCGGGCGTCTCTTCTGCACGAATCCGATGCAGGAACCTCCCGAACTTACCATGTCCGGTGAGGACCTGCGTCATGCGGTAGGTAAGGACGCCGTGAGGTCTTTCCAGCCACTCCTCAAAGAGGGGACTTATCGCCATAATTATGGCATGCCCATGGCCGAGTCACTCGTGCTGCACTTGGATCGCTATGGGTCTTGCTTTCCACACACCTTAATTACGACGACGTCACTGTGCCTATCGACGTAGGAAAAAACGGATTTTATTATGCTTAGGGTAGGTGGTACTTAATACCATAGCAATAGCATTGGTTTATTTCTCTTGTATCATGGGTGTTATTAATTTGATACATTATGTAAAACGTGTGTACTATTAATTGGGTTTCTCTACAATCAATAACTTCTCCTACTTGTATCGTATTCCGTAGGTAATTTTGCCGAAGAAGACTTATAACATAACCTGTACTGTTGTTTGTACAATGTTATACAACAATTGAGAATACCAAAAACCTTCAACGTAACGTACAGTCTTCTGTACAATACAAATAAGCAATTAGACTTGTATTGATATAACATTACATTGAAACGACCGCAATAAAAGCAAAACAAAACAACATTTGCAGCAATATGCTCGAGATTACCGCTCAACTTGCTCAGCAAACAAATTCTAACGTTACACACAGGTACTACCAACAAGAACTACTTCAGTGTTCGTTATTCAGCTCAGTTCCCAACTTCAGATCCGAGTAAATAATCTAGATCGATTCAAGTTCACGCCATTACACGGTTCTCAAAGGAACATCTGGCGAAGTACTTGGACGCACAAACATAACAGTAACTATCGATATACCCGACGTCCGCTCTTAACCGGTTTCGACCGGATTTATCCAGTTTGAACAGGTTTGAACTGGCTAAAGGCGGAATTATCCGGTTGTTTCCCGGCAAACGGCACGGCGAGATTGCGCGCAGGTAAAATATAGGCACTTTTAGCACAAAGAGTGTGTAAATATATAGTATTTGAATATGAGAGGAATTCTTGGACAATTCTGCATTGCTATTTTTTTTCTATTAAAATACGAACAATTTTTATGAAACTGAAGTTAAAATTTTGTTTGAACACTGGAATTTTTGCTCTTTTAATTATGCTGAATATTTTGTTTCACAAAAATGTTTAGCCATCGATCAATGCATATTTCATTTAGTTGAGCACATAGTAGTGGTTCACTGATCCTGCGCAATCAATCAAGGTGCCATTTTACTAACCGTAGCACGTTGACGGAGAGGGTATTAGCAAATTACTGAATACGCACACATAATAGATCTTTACCTATGAAATTGCCGTTTTTTAAAACGGGTTGCTTTGAAGTGTTATATCTTTGGATTGACTTGGAAATATAACTTCAAATAAACTTTACATTAAAGGTACGTTATTCTTTTTTCGAAATTAGGTATTTATAGGTTTCTTTATGTTTTGTATTTTTTGTAATATCGCAGTACCTACTTATAACCATGAAAGCTAATGATAAAAAAACGTTTTTTTCATAATATAGTTCCAACGTAGAAACTATGCATTTCAAAGGGCAAGCAATATCAATGACGTGTAATGAAATGACCTATTATTATGAATGCACGCTAAAGCACTTTAAACTGAATAACATTTTTTTTTCAGGTGGGAAATCATCTAATGGCTTCTCCCTTTCTACGGTGGAGCATTGCCGCGTTAAATGGCAATGCTTATTATTTGGGCAACTAACAAGCCAGCCAAAGGACTCGATCCGTAAAGGAAGACTTGTTGCAAAGGATCGATTAGTTTTTGTGAAATTTCCTTGAAAATGAGACGCACAATCGAACCCCGTGCCCCAAGTCGTAGAGGCCGTTTGAGGATCTCATCAGCCGCAGCGGTAGCGCCGGCACATCCCGCCGTACTTGTAACATGGGACGTTGCAAAGGTAATCGACCCAGGTTCTTACCATCTGCCACGGCACCAACGTCATATCATCATCACTATGTTCTAACATTGCAGGTACGCTGGTGGTGACAAGAGCTTGACGAATAATATCAGTGATGCTCTAGCAAACCGTGCTATGCGGCCTATGTTCTTGCAGCAGGACAGGCCATATTGTCCGAGGCTGTCGACAGCTTCGCCGCAGTAGCACCGATGTCGAGCAGCACAAGGTTAGGTGTAGACAGGTTGTAAACCGAAACGATGAGTCATCCATCATAATGCCTATGGTGGATGATGGGATTGCCTGAAGCCAGGAACTCGACTTTCATTCCCCCACAACCAGTCTTTCATTCCCCCGCACCTCCGCAGTAATGTAAGTCGATTTTATAATGAATTTTCCACGTAAATCAAACACCGCAGCCGTGAGACACGCAATGTTGATGTATTTTTTTGTTTAAGTATTTAAGTTTCTATATAATTGTTATCTCATTGTGTGTACCTGTGTGCCAAAAAAACGTGTTTTCTTTCTTTCTTTCCATTCCTTCTTAATTCATCAATCGTGTAATTTCTCATATTTTATGTTTATTAACCTGAATTCCCGTGAAAACATCGGTTCGTAGGGTCCGAAGATTAACTTTAGCTTCAGGGACCTATCCTTCAAAGATGTTTGACGTGTTAATGCCGAAAAAGGTTGTTTGCCTATTACACCGTAACCTACTTTCACTACGAAAGCACGAGAATATGGTACACTGACAACTAGTGTCCAACCGAATCTTCAATTTCGGTTTCGGTCGAGTTTCGGTAAAAAAACGAGTTTCGGTTTCGGCGGCAAACCTGCCGCAACTATGAACTACTAACTATACCGAAACCGAAACTGCATTCGGAAGTTCTCGTGCTGTGATCGGTCATGTTCAGCGTGTCAAATTCCTTCCAAGCGAGTAAGCAACGAAGACATTTTGCCGTGTCCACGTGCCTAATCATGTCGTGACTGGTTTGTGTTTGCAGTTCGGTTTGTTTGTTGTGAGTTTTCGTGTGATTTGTTTTGAATTTGGTAAGTTTTATTTCCTGATATAGCATAGAGTAGGTAGTAAACATCAAAAAATAATTCATTTTAACAAACTGATACATAGATTATACTAGGATCAGGTTTAACCTATCTAAATATTTTTTTTGGTTCATTTAACTATCTCTCTCGCTAATGTTATACCTAAACAAACATTAGTTAGGTACTTGGTACTTACTATAGTTTATTAGTGGTGATAATGTTATAGATTCAAAGTTTCAAAATTCATTTTTCTACTTTTAAAGGTATTCAAGTAGCAAGTATGGTTAGACATAAGCATATACGTGTATAGTCTATCCTACGTCGTAATTAACATATAATTAAATGTGTAAGTGCTTATACAGGTGCCTACCTAAGTATCCGTATGATAAAACTAATATTTCATTTCTGTTTTCCGATTTAAAAAAAAATAATATTCCACAACTATCACACTTTTATAACCTTACTAGCTGACCCGGCGAACTTCGTACTGCCTAATAGTCAATTAATGTTGTGTTAGCTAAACTGTCAAAGGATAACGCCAATACCAGTAGATACCAGTAGATGGTAATACTAGTAGATATACTGGTATTACCATAAGATCATAATTCATTTCAAAATTACAATTTAATTAGAGAAGGCGTTGTATTCGATATTATTTTTCGTAAGTTTTTCCATATTTTCTAACCGTTTAAACCTTCTCTTTACTATCACAAATATTTCAATACCTAAATTAGCCAAATCGGGTCAGCCGTTCTCGAGTTTCAGCGAGACTAACGAACAGGTATTCATTTTTATATTATATCGATTACCTACTCCAAAACTAAAATCAAGTGCAGTAAAATTCATGATAGTCAACGAATATAAATACCTAAATTTAAAATGCATTTTTTTTAAATAAGTACTGACTGATTATAATAATACGTTTTCTTTATTTTCCCTCAAAACATGATCTTTGTAAGGAAGTTTCGATTTCGGTTTCGGCAGAAACTGAGACTGTTGCCGAAATTCGGTTTCGCGGTCTAAATAGCGGAACCATGTAAGACAAGTGTAAGCACACGCACAGCCATTTGAGATACATAAGTACATATCTACATCATACTTCTGACACTTTACGTGGTCAGAAGGTCGAACATACAAGTTTGAAGCGATGGATTATTTCAACAGTAGAAGATTTAGTTTTGGTTTGTAGGTACCAAAATCAGAAGAGGAATCAAAATTTTGACGTCTATGTGTGAATTATGATAAGTCAATAAAATGATTTAAATAGCCTGAAATAAAAAACTTGCTGTCCTCTAATTTTCTCAAATAAAGCAAATGAAATTCTACTGAACAGTTTATTTTTCTCTGTTTGCCTTTGATAAACATTTTTTATGCCTCGACAAACTTTTGATAGTCATAATCGATCAGACAGACAATATAATTATTATTATTTATTTAAAATTAAGTTATAATTATATAGTCGGGTAGGGCGTTTTAAACCTCAGGGTTGAATGTCCTCCATTGAAAACGGATGATCCTCCGTACAGACGGGTGTTGTGTCTGATAGGCAACGGGCCCATGGCTACTGTCGGGCAGTTGTACCTACTTACGAGTTGGTATATTGTCAAATCGCTCAGAGAGCTTTGATTGCGCGAAGCACGATTTGTGTGACGTAAGGTCTTTTTGTAGTTCTAAGATGGCGTTAAGGATGCTGCTACTGCGTCAAGAACATACCTACGTATGTAACGCATAACTACATTATAGTTACAATTTGAGTACACAGTAAAAAAAAAAGCCGGTCCGATTTTCCAACTACCACCTAAAGTGGTCCTACACTAGTTCACACACGCACTAAAAATAGACACAATCAGTCAATATAAATGGCTAAAACTGTACTAACACCTATCTACAGGTTGTTGTTTTTCCGCCATCATCCCAAACGGCTAAGCAAACAGGAGGTTCGGCTTTCGGCACAATGATATTGCGTCGCATTCAATCTGGGAGTGTGTTTGGACTCGTCCATCAACGTGTCGCGGTGATGGATGGCGCCGCGAGCGAACGATATGAGACTGATAGGCCATAGGGCTGGCCAATTTTTATACATTTTTGGTCATGTTTATGTGTGCCAAAGTTAAACTAATAGATATATACTGTTTTTGTAATGTTTATGATTTTTCCCTATTTGAATTTGAACTTTTCAGTTTTTTTTTTTAATAAACCCAATTTCAATAGCTGCCAATAAAATACCTCTACTGTTTTAAATCTGACTCAGCTCATTTCGCTACGCTTTTGCCCTTGACATTTTTACGAGTCTTATATTATTTTCAAATAGTTTATTCTGGCACAAAAGAACGCGAGCTAGTTATGTAGGTAACTTTTATTGAATTGTTTTAAACACTTAGGTCACACACATGACATCATTCTCCCGAGTCCATTACGATAATTAACACTTTTGTCTACATTTCTTTTGATTTCTCCTTCCGCAGGTCTGCTGGAAGAAATTTCTTTGGAAATAAGCCGTTGGTACCTTTGTATAATGTTTGTTATGTTTTATCATTTCATGTTTTTTCTGTGTACATAAATAGTAAACTAAATAAATCAATAATTTTAACAGTATAAGTGATAGTCGCAACTCTTTCTCGTGGCAGCCCTACTCAGAATCAGTTCCGTAATAGTTTGTTGTCAACAGTCGCGACCTCTCGGCCGGTATCGGCTTACGATGACGTCCACGTCACTCACGTCCCGCTACACCCTGTATCACGTAGCACATAGCGCGACAAAATATTAATCGATGGATCGACACGGCCGCAAGTTATAGCAGCTTTGTTTTATGATACTAGTTCTGCGTGAACGTCGAAAATTATTCTCGGACCAAAAAATCCTACGTAAATAAATCATAGTCTACCTACTAGAGTTCTAAATTTTCGTTAGCCTTTGAGATGTGATTGATTAGCACATATACATATTCACATTTAAATGTTTCGTAGAAAAAGAATTTCAAGAGATAGATTCTATTTTTCGGTTTTTTAAACTAACGTATCTAATATCTGATTCTGCACAAAATGGAATGGAATATTCTATTGAATTTGACTTTATATTTTTACGAGAAAAAAGATAATATTATAATTTAGTATGAAAAAAAAGTACAACAGGTTCTTCGAAAACGTACATTCGTTAGGCAGCAACCGTGGAATATCAACGAACCTTTATGAAAACGAATTTTGTGCTAGAAACAACGACTATAGACTAGAAATAATATGGAAAGTGTAAAAAAATAAAATAGTACCCTGATATTTTTTTTTATGTATAGCTCACCAACGACTTATAAAATAATTTCCACAATAATGTAATAATATTTGGGAACCCCCTCGGGTTCTGTGATAAAAAACTGGACAAGTCGATACCTCCACGCGTTCCCGAGATAAAGGGTCTTGACCGACGACAGACAGACAGACAGACAACAAAGTGGTCCTATAAGGGTTTAATTTTTCCTTTTGAGTCACGGAACCCTAAAAAGTCACTTACGGTATGCACGACACTCACAGTAGGACTAAATTAATTAAAGGGTTTTAAAAACCGATCGTAAACATTAAAACACTAAAATAAAAATAAAGGACTAAAGTCATAACTTAAATTAAAATCATAATTTTTATTGTTATTTTATTAACTTTCTTTTTTTTAGGTGGGAAATCATCTAATGACATCTCCCGCCCTTGGGCGGGGCGGGAGGGCGTCTGACTTTTACTGACTAAAACCCACTCCTAGTTCCTTAGTTGCCTTACGTTCCAGGGTCGAGTGTTTCTTTCAGAAGCGAACCTATGACCCCAGTAGGCTTCGACCCTGCTGGGTCCCTACCATAGATATAAAATATTTCTATGGTCCCTACGGTTTGCTGACATCTCCTTGAGGCGCGCGTGGAACACTACGCACCGTCGATGACTTGGGCTCGGTCCGTACGGTTACCGGATAGTCGGACGGTGAGCTAACCATTGCTCGCTGTCCGCAAGCCCGCGCCTACGGTGGCCGGCAATCGGGATTGAGATCCCGACGGCTGGGGCGTCAGTGTCGTTCCCTCGCGCGTGCGGCCGCCTCCTTTGCTAGCATTACAGCTTCGCAGAAGGAGGCGACCGCCTACCACTCCTACTCGCTTCGGACCATGGCCTGTACCAAAGCCCGGCGCGAGAGATCGTTGCTGCTGATCACCTCCATGAGGACACGGCGGTGCTCTGCCCAAGTGGGGCACACCTCTACCGTATGCTCCACCGTGTCCTCCAGGCGGTCCACACAGTGGTGACACCCGGGTGACTCTTCCGCACAAATGCGGTGCAGGAACCTCCCGAACTTACCATGTCCGGTGAAAACCTGAGTCATGCGGAAAGTGAGGTCTTTTCAGCCACTCCTTAAAGAGGGGACTTGCCGCCATAATTATGGCATGCCCAGCACTGGGTTGCGACAGTCGCTGTCGCCATTCCACCATGAGATCCTACTGGAACTCTGTCCGTCATGCCGCGAATTGTCGCGACAGCGGAGTTTCGCCCCGGCTTTGCATCTCCACGCGCAAATCGAGCATGCGGACAAGGACTATTGACTGTGACTGCCTCCAGATCTTCTACTTGTAGTTTTTTCTTTATATTGCTAGTCTAAAATTGCGTTACGAAATATTTGAGACGTGACAGTGATAAAAACCGACGATTAAAATATTTGTATACCTACGTTATATTATATTTAAGCACATAAACAGCCACGGCAAAAAAGTAATAAAGTACCCAAAACAGAGACAGCGGTTCTAAACATTTCCCTATGCAAATCCCGGGAACTTGGGACTCGTGCATAATCCCGGACACCGGGACAGTTATTCACCGGAATTTATTGGTCGGTCGAGACAGGTGGGGATTTTTGGTGAAAGTAAAAACATGTTTTGTTATAAATCGTTGGATGTTAGTACAATGCTCCGAAATCGTGATAATGCCTTCGGATAGAGTAACGGCCAAGCGAACGCCTTATTGGGTTTTATACTGTTTTTACGTTCAATAAACCGACCTTTTTACATGAATATGCATGATCGTTTGTTTTTTCAAACGTATATATAAATGCAAATGTTTATTCAAGTTGTTTGTTGTTATTTTTCGTTTGCTTCATTTAATTAAATTGTATGTGCACACTAAGTATTTGAACTCATTACATTAATTTGATGTTGGGATTCATCTGTGTTGTTTGTTTCAATCCTAATTAATGTGATGAATAAATTTCGTATTAAAATATTTAATTAATCATAAAATTATATTTTTCAGTAACATATTATAATTATTTCTCGCACAACATAATCCTCACAGTCAGAAGGTTAGTCCTCCGTCAGAGAGAACCTCCTCGAGAGCCACCCAGGGAGTCGATGAGGATTATTGTATGTGCACAATTACCTTCTTGCCGTCTCAAACACATTCACTTAAGCATTGAGATTGTAATGAGGGTTATAACTTGATGTAATGTATTTGTTTGATATTGAAATAGTTAGCATCAATAGATAGGTATCTAGTTCTATATAGCCCGTTGATGATAAGAAATAAATATTGTACCTAATGAGTAGTATTACAACGTTAATGTACTGAGGCGTTACATTTCGGCTGGACTATTATGACACTATATCGAATTTACATAACAGGTAGACAGACCTATTTGCCTTATTGAGAACAATGAGAAATCGACAGAAGACTAAAGCGTGGGTAGCTTTTAAACTGCCACATTCGTCTTTCTAGCTACTGAAAGCCTACTCAATTTAATCGTTCATCGGAGAACTGCGACCTCTAGCGGGAAAAGTTTAAACCTCTTGAAGATTTTATCGAGCCGTCGGAGAACCTCTCTCCTAGACACGAGTTGCCATGGCCAATCTGGAAAACTCTAAAGAGACTCCGCACCCAGGTTGGGCGCAGCAAAGACAATAAATCTCCATAGATAGGGGTTCTCGGACGGTTTTGACCTTTAGTGTTTGTTCGGCGTCTCTCCGCAGACCATGTCTCACCTTCCATCCTGCATCACGTGCCCTGTTACCCGTTCACGTACCTACACCCGGGTGACCGAAGGATACGGTGGAGCATACGGTGGAGGTAGTAGTAGTAGTCCCGCTGCCCCACTGAGGCGGAGCACCGCCGTGTCCTCGTGGAGGCAATCGGCGGTAGCGACCTTTCGCGTCGGGCCCTGGTTCGGGCTATGGTCCGGAGCAAGGAGGAATGGCAGGCGGTCGCCTCCTTCTGCGAAGCAGTTATGCTAGCAAACGAGGAGGCCGCGTGTGGGAACGAAGGTACTCACGCCCCAGCCTCCGTAATTCCAACCCCGACTACCAATAGCAGCAGCTCGCCGTCCGGCCGTCCGGTAATTAAAACCGGACAGAGCCCAGTCGTCAACAGCGCGTAGTGATCCACGCGCTCCTCAAAGAGATTTCACCAAATCGTAGGGGCCAGTAGGGCTGATGTCCGCTAGCTAGGAACGCGGGGAATTTCTGAAAAGGAAACCCGTAGTCCTAGAATGCAAAGGGTAATTAAAGGACACAAGTGTGGTTTTAGTCAGTAAAAGTCTGACATGCCCTTGCGCTCCACCCAGAGCACGAGAAGTCATTGGATGATTTCCATTCTTAAAAAAAACCGTTCTACGTGAACGGGATGTAATGATAGCATCAATGGACGGCATTGCCGTGGCCGAATGAAAAAATGGCCAGGCAAGGAATTTAACTAGTTTTGCAATCGACACCCTAAGAAAAAGATTCAATCTGATGTCAACCTTTTTTAAGAGATTGTTTCATCTGTTTTTGATATTATTTAAGGCCAATCACAAAGTACCTGTGTTCTGTTATTAGACGATTTGATATCATATTATTTAGTCAATCTTAAAATACTTCCAGAAGTAACTAATTAGCTTATTGTCTCTTCGAAACAGTTACCGCAACCCTCGCAATAAAAAAGGCATCTGAAGGAACATTGTGGGTTTTAGTCAGTAACATTTTGTCACACCTCACAGAGCTGGAGAAGTTATTTGAAGACTTAAAAATAAAGTTTATTAATACATTGTTTCAATGTAGCGCAAAGACAGATCCGCTCAATTCTATCTTCTGCTAGTGCAGTTTGCAGAGAGAGCGCTTTCAAAAATCGGTTGTAAACCAATCTATTAGGTTTATTTCGACACCAGTCTCATTCTATGTATGCTATTATGTATTTTCTAAATAATACAAACACTTCAAGAAAACAATCCCACGTCCAAGCTTAGCTAGTAAAGAGCCCATCCATTGCTCACGGTCTGCAGCAACCTGTTGTGCCGAGGTGAAGGAACTAATACGTCTGGCAGGCGCGCGCATTAGTCCGCGTCGCCGGGATGTTGGCAACCACTGACTCAGGTGTCTACGGCGGAGGCCATTACGAGAGGATCGCTAGGATTTATTTGGATACGAATGGATTTTGGAGTAGTTTTTTGAAAGTTAAATGGAATGGAAAGACCCCTTGCTTGGATGCCTTTGTACTTTTGTGTTGCATAAAGTTTTAATAAATAAATAAATAAATAAATAAATGGAAAGAGCCTGCATTGATGATAAAATTATAAGAATTGTGATTTTTGGTGCTGTTATGTTATACGCTATCAATAAATATTTTCTTTTTCTACAAATATATTATCTCATAACTATCTATTATCTACGGATTACTTACGAGAGCTTACACAGGTGTTTACCGTTATTTATAAATGGTGTTCTTTTTTACTTACGATTTAATGTTATTTAGTTTGTATGAAAAATAATATTTTTTTTATATTTCGATTTTAGGATTTTTAAGGTAGTTTAATAATATTTCTATGGAATAGTTGTACTACGAGCGTTTTATTGTCATCTTGTCGACGCCACGTCGTATATCGAACACAATGGTCAGCAAGGTGTTAACTCGGGTTGATGCAAGCGGACCAGTGTTATTAGTGGTAGCTTGTTATTTCTAAATAGCTACCTGCTGTCAACACATTTATTTAGTATTTTTGCAGGCCTTCAGTTGCCCTTAAGCAATCCCGCAAAAATTGAAGCAGGCATAGATACAAAAAAAAAATGTGTGCGTGTACTAGCGTACACTCGTAAGAAGTGAAACTTCTTAATGACGTTATTTTTAAGTAAATTTTTTAAGTTCTAAAAAAAAATTTTTAAGTTCTCAATAAGTACTCAAAGCGGGTCATGATGAATACGGGCTCTTATGGAAGTCGATGCAATAGCCACCTGGATTTCAAAAATGTAACTACTCAAAACGGGCCGCAAAATACATTGGAGACATTTACCAATCCCTACTCCGCTGGAGAAAGTATACTTCGAATCACGCGTGGTAGGGATAAGAAAAAGATGGCGCGTAACGGAAAAATGTGACGCGTAACGAAAAAATGTTACACTAAATTTTTTTCCAACCCCGATAAAGAAGTTTCACTTCAAAAAGATGGCGCGTAACGGAAAAATGTGACGCGTAACGAAAAAATGTTACACTAAATTTTTTTCCAACCCCGATAAAGAAGTTTCACTTCAAAAAACTTCAAATAACAAGTACAACAAACAAAATAGCGAAGAGAGAAAATAAAGAAAACCTTATTTATTATGCACAAACAGAGCCACCATATTTGCGACATTAAAGTAGATAGGGTACAGAGCTATGTGCTGCCATACGGCTGATAAGCGCGGCGCACGTCTAAACAACGTAGTCTAGACGGCGTGTGTGACCGATGCATGCTTACTCACATACACATCACATACACGATATGCACAATAAGCTGATTTATTTCTACATTTTTGTTTTCGTTTATAAACCTTGACTAGTTTATTTTCAGAGATTTATTTTAGAATTCATTTTTTTTTCCGAAGACAGATAACGTCCTGTTACGGACACGAGCATGTAATTTAGAATCACTAAATATAATCAACATTACGTCATTCACAGACGCGTAATGTATGTACATAAGCGCTGTACATAATAGAGGGCAAGCCTATCAGAGGCCAGACTATTGTCCAATCAGCTACTGGGATAGTATATAAGGCTATGTACTGAGTTCTTAGAAGTACATAATGCGGTTCTTAGAAGTAAATAGCGCAGAAAAACCGTTAAGAATAATCTGGGTTTCTATTGGTAGATTACAACGGAGAAAATCACGCCACTATTGATGACCAATGGTGTGCTTGCCGTATGCGGGGGGTCGGGAGGTGAACGTCAGCCGGCCTCAACAGGATTAGGGAATAGACTAGAGGAAAAGGGACTCTCTCCCACGACTTGCGACCGGCTGAAAAAGTACTTAAGCTGCACTTTCCTTGAAGACGACGTTCTCTCTCTGCAGTTCGACTCGAAGCGTCACTACGACAGTTTGTCTTGGCACCCTACGCTCCTGGAGCGGCCCTAGATTTCCAGATTTCCTAAGTTATCTAATGTATTAGAGTCAGTGAAGTATTGTAAAGTAACTGTGAACTATTTGTGAGTTAGCGTCACGCGTATGTACGTAAAGGACTCGATTATGTGAAAGTATTTACACGTGTTATGTGAAGTCTGTATTTTTATACGTGTTAAATAAATTGGCTGAGGCCTTTCAAGCGTGACCATTGTGTTGTGTAATTATTTACATCCTCTGCCCCCAACAGAGGAACTTTGGTCCTTCGAGAGCCGGATATTGGTCCTTTGGTAAGGAATATCGAGCGGCTTATTGTGCGTCTTTGGGGAGACGTGAAGAAATACAGTTGGGTGTCGAAGATTGAAGAAGGGAACGCTTCAAGCTCGAACAGGAACGCTGCAAGTAAGAATAGGAACGCGGCAAGTTGCGTTTCGAAGAAACCTATTTTCAAGAAAGAAGAGGAACGCTTTCAAGAAAGAAAAGGAATGCTTCAAGTGGGAAAAGGAACGCAGCAAGTCACGTTACGAAGAATACCTATTCTGAAGAGGGAAAAGGAACACAGGAACGCAGCAAGTCCGACCCAGTAGGTGCTTAGGATTGTCGCCACGTCGGGAACTTCGAGCCGCCAGCGTCGTGTCAAGCCGTCGTGTCAAGCCGTCGTGTCGAGCTGCAGAGAGGGATCCACGGGTTCTTTACGCCGTCGCGTCAAGAACCTTTTAAGCGGGTGGACCGCGGCTCAGGTACGTGCCACCTAACGGTGTCAAAGGTGCGTGCCTGAGTTAACGCCGTTTCAAGGCGGTGCAACATATTGTGCGGTGTCGCCAACCAAACGTGGTTGAACAGCACTACTGCGCCTGTAAGGCTGCGCACGTTGCGAGGGCCGGACTGTAGGCACTGCCGAGGCAACCGGTCGTTCCCACCGGTTGCTGAGCACCTCGTACCGCGTGTAGCTCTCTGCAGGGTAGTCCCCACCTTTCCATTTCCTGCACATTTTCCATCCCTGCCGGAGCATATCCCTCTCATAGGGCCCTCCGGTAGGTCTGATAGGGCCGCTAGGGCATTGATAGAGCTAGGGTGCCAAACGAGGAGGAAGGATGCCGACTACAAGAAGCCAGAAGAACGAAGATACGCAAGCCCGCGTGTTTGAAGAACCCCCCGCGTCACCGTCGTCCCGCGCGACAATATTATCACGCGCTAACCCCCGCGTTACGATTCCCGCGTCTGTACCAGTTCCTGCAACAGTGCCTACGAACGCACCGACAGCCGAGAACATTACGATGGATGCTATAACGTCAACCGCCGCCGCGACCGCCATCCCAGCGCCCGCGCCCGCCGTTGATAGGATAAATAGTAGGTCGCCCGTCCAATCCGTACGATCGCGCCAATCCACCGCTAGTGCTGTACTGCGCATTAGGCAAGCAGAATTACATGCTGAGGAGCGCCTCGCCGCGATACGCCGCCAGGAATTGCAACTCGAAGCCGAGCTGGTTAAGAAGAGATTAGCGATAGATGTAGCTACCATTCGCGAGGAAACAGATCGAGATAGTGATATAGCCCAGGACGTCGCGGACACCGATAATCGAATCGATAATTGGCTGCAATGCGCGCAGCCTACGGGGGACGAGGAATTATCATCGCTGACTCCGCCGGATCAAACGTCGTCAGCGATACGCGCACCCGCCCCGGTTCACATACGGGGGGAGGAAGCCGAGCGCGCCCGGGGTAGGCAGGAATTTACGAGGCCGCGTACGCCACAGTATGAGGAGCGAGAACGCGCGTACTTTCCGAGGGAGGAGCCGCCCCGCGTAGAGAATAAGGAGCCCCGCGAACCTAGGTTCCGATCACCGCCTAGGTCGCGACATAAATCTAGATCTCGATCTCGATCCCGAGATATCGATAAGCTAGCCGACGCGTTAAATAGGATGACACGTTATCGACCGCCGCCGCGTCAAGCGATAGAGTTGCCCATTTTCACGGGAGCGCCGCACGAGTGGTTGCTGTTCAAGTCAGCAATGCGAGACTCGACACGAGAGTATGGATTCTCACGAGGAGAGAACTTAGCGCGCCTACGCAACAGCCTGAAAGGTGAAGCGAGAGAGACCGTGTCCGCGCTACTTTGCACCGCTGCTGACCCCGCCGTGATAATGCATACACTCGAACAGTGTTACGGACGTCCCGAGATTATAATCGACAAGTCACTCGACGAGTTAAGAAAATTACCGCGACTCGGTACGACGGCCGCTGAACTCAACGCGTTCGCGATAAAGCTGCAGAACATCGTCAGCGTGCTATCGTGTCTGGATGATAGGGGGTACCTACAAAACCCAATGCTGTCCAGACACGTGGTAGAGAAGCTCAGCCCACACATGCGCGCGCGTTGGTGTGATTACGCCCAAGAGCATGGTAGTCGCGTGGAAGCAGAGATCGTTACGCTGTCGCGCTACCTAATGAGGGAAGCTGATCGGGCCGTAAGATACGCGTACTCGTCGACCGTGACTACGACTTCAAAGGAAGCGACGCGTCAGCAAGCTCCCGCCAGAGCACAAGCGGTCATTAGGAAGAACAAAGCGCGCGTACCCGCAGCGTACGCCGCCGCCGAGCGACCTGGCGAGGACGAGAGAGAGAGGGCTAAGAAGACGTGCTTGTGCTGTGGCGAGGGACATGCCACGCCAAGCTGCAAGAAACTTGGTGACATGACGGTCCAACAAAGATGGGAATGGGCCAAGGAAACTGGAGCATGTTTCAAATGTCTGGCGAGTAAACATCGTCGATTCAAGTGTACCGCGAGGAAGTGCGGAGAGCAGGAATGTCGTAGATCGCACCATAGGCTACTCCACACCGCCGACCGAACGTCGGACGCGGCTAGCGCCTCCACCAACTGTGGGACCAGGAGCGTGAGGGAAGAATCGGCGACCACCGCATCTGCCCATGCCGGCAGCGAAATGAGCGCGGTGTTACTCAAAGTGTGCCCAGTAACGTTGCGGGGGCCAAACGGCAAGGAAATAGAGACGCATGCGTTACTGGACGAGGGCTCCACTGTTACGCTACTCGACGAAGAGATAGCTAACGAAATGGGCGCGAAAGGAACTAAGCGAGCGTTACGCGTCCACGGGATTACGGCCACGCGACAAGAGAACGACAGTCGTTGCGTGGAAATAGGAATCAAGGGAAAACGCTCAGAGTGTTTTAACATACGCGCGCGTACTGTTAAACGCTTGAATATAACTAGTCAGACCGTGAAAGCGAGCTATCTACGCTGCGAACACATGAAACGTATACCTGCACGTGACGTGTGTTACGAGAATGCGAAGCCACGCCTATTGATAGGCGCCGATAATTGGCATTTGATAGTGTCGCGAACTTTGCTCACGGGACGGCAGAACGAGCCAGCCGCTTCACTTACGCAACTAGGATGGGTGGTACACGGAACGGTACCACGGCGCGTAACTGGATTCGAGGCGAGTAGCGGGACAGCATTGCACGTGCACCCACAGGAAATATCCAAGGATTGCGAAGAGTTAAAGGACCTCACCACATCGCATATCTCGATCGACGCTCAGGGGACAGTTTACCAGCCGAGAACAGTGCTGGCAGACGAACGGGCGCAGGATATTTTCACGAAGACTGCTCGGCTGGTCAACGGTCACCATGAGGTAGGATTGCCGTGGCGGAGTGAAGAGCCACACCTACCACCGAGTCACGATATGACCTTTCGTAGACTCGACACCATTGAAAGGAAAATGGATAAGTCAGCTGACTTCAAAAAAGCACACGTGTCACAGGTCAATGACCTCAAGGAAAAAGGGTACACGAACAAAGTAGCCGATGACGCAACTCGGCCCGAAATGATACAACTGGAAAGCGACAGCAGATGGTCCACTGGTCCCCTCTTCCTGGGCGGACCAGAACACATCTGGCCAACGGAGATCGCGCAGGGAGAGGGGGGTGATGAGATCGTCACGCACATAGCGCACATCACCAGCCTCGTCGACACGACTCGTTTCTCGTCATACGAACGATTACTACGAACGACTGCGTATGTCCTGCTGTTCGCCGACAAATGCCGCAAACGCGCTACCCGGTTGACGTTGCGTCACAAGCAGGAGGCCGAGCTGCTACTGATAAGGGAGGCTCAGAGAGAGTGTTTTCCAGCGGAAATAGCGCGACTCGCTGTAGGTAGGAGAGTAGACAGGACCAGTCGACTCTACCGATTGGACCCGATTTTTCAAGACGACGTCATTCGTTTAAACGGTCGCATAAATGCCGCGAACGTTTCTCAAGATAGGAAGTGCCCACCCATCTTGGAAGGCAAACATCCGATGACGTCACTATATTTACGTCAGATTCACGAACGGGATCATCACGCGGGACGTGAATATATAGTGAACAAAGCGAGGGAACGCTTTTGGATTTTAAAGGTTCGACCGACAGTGCGCGCACTGATAAGAGATTGCGTGACATGTAAGCGACGAAGGAAGCCGCCAATACGGCCCGTCAAAGGGAACTTACCTATTGAACGATTGGACACCCACCTGCGGTCGTTCACCCGTTGCGGAGTAGACTGTTTCGGCCCAATGACAGTCACAATAGGAAGACGGCATGAAAAACGATGGGGTATGTTGTTCACCTGTCTTGTCACGCGAGCAATACATATAGAGTTGTTGCCAAGTTTGAACATCGATTCAGCTATATTAGCGCTAAGAAGAATGGCGGCTAGGCGCGGATGGCCTAAAACTATGATGTCCGATAACGGGACTAATTTTCGAGGAGCCGACGTTGAAATCCAACAGGCATATAAGCAGTGGGCGAATGACCTCAATGAATTCGCAATTAAGCAAGATATGGAATGGCGGTTCATTGACCCCGGGGCCCCAAATCAGGGCGGCGCGTGGGAACGACTAATAAGAAGCGTAAAGTCGGCGTTGTCGGCCGTGTTGAAGGAACGCGCACCAAAGGAGGAGGTACTTTCCACGTTGCTAATCGAGATCGAGCACACCGTCAATTCGCGACCCCTCACACACGTAAGTGTTGAACCTGGCGACGAGGAGGCGCTCACGCCGAACCACTTCTTATTAGGCTCGGCTACTGGACTACCAACCACAGGGCAGTGCGACGTCGCCGATCGAAAGACATGGCGCGCAACACAGGCGCTAGCGGACAAGTTCTGGACTCGTTGGATAAACGAATACCTACCAACGTTGACACCGCGCGGCGACGTCCGAGATTCACGCACGCAACTCGCACCGGGGAATATAGTAGTCATTGCGGATGGTCAACTGCCGCGAAATGTATGGCCATATGGGAAGATAGTGCGCACCATACAAGGACCTGATGGTGTCATACGCAGCGCTGAGGTACAGACGCGTGGAGGCGTTTTCAGACGCCCAGTTAGAAGGCTCGTTGTCCTGGCCGATGGAAGTTAGGCTCGCGTTGCTACGCCGGGGGGAGGCTGTTACGGACACGAGCATGTAATTTAGAATCACTAAATATAATCAACATTACGTCATTCACAGACGCGTAATGTATGTACATAAGCGCTGTACATAATAGAGGGCAAGCCTATCAGAGGCCAGACTATTGTCCAATCAGCTACTGGGATAGTATATAAGGCTATGTACTGAGTTCTTAGAAGTACATAATGCGGTTCTTAGAAGTAAATAGCGCAGAAAAACCGTTAAGAATAATCTGGGTTTCTATTGGTAGATTACAACGGAGAAAATCACGCCACTATTGATGACCAATGGTGTGCTTGCCGTATGCGGGGGGTCGGGAGGTGAACGTCAGCCGGCCTCAACAGGATTAGGGAACAGACTAGAGGGAAAGGGACTCTCTCCCACGACTTGCGACCGGCTGAAAAAGTACTTAAGCTGCACTTTCCTTGAAGACGACGTTCTCTCTCTGCAGTTCGACTCGAAGCGTCACTACGACAGTTTGTCTTGGCACCCTACGCTCCTGGAGCGGCCCTAGATTTCCAGATTTCCTAAGTTATCTAATGTATTAGAGTCAGTGAAGTATTGTAAAGTAACTGTGAACTATTTGTGAGTTAGCGTCACGCGTATGTACGTAAAGGACTCGATTATGTGAAAGTATTTACACGTGTTATGTGAAGTCTGTATTTTTATACGTGTTAAATAAATTGGCTGAGGCCTTTCAAGCGTGACCATTGTGTTGTGTAATTATTTACATCCTCTGCCCCCAACACGTCCATTTGTTTTTGTTTATTAGTTAAGAAGAGTTTATCTTACGAAATATCGAGGGCTTAACTACAATAAAGACGAATATGTGATGTGACGAGAATAGATAAAGTGAGAAATGAGTATATTAATTAGAGTAAATTCAAAATTGGAGCCAGTGACTGAAAAGTTGAAAGGGAATCGTTTGTTTTGGTATGTGGGTGAGAGGAGGGATGAAACGCATGTTACTAAAAGAGTTATGAGTATACATGTAGATGGTTGGTGAAGGACAGGGAGGCCAAGGAAAAGATGGATGGATTGTGTGAGGAGTGATATAAAAGAAAAGGGAGTTAGTGATAGCGTGACGGGTGACAGGAGAGAAAGGAAGAAAAAAAAACGTGTTGCGCCGACCCCAAGTAATATCGGACAAGAGCGAGAAGATGATGATGACGGCTTAGTTAATTGTTATTCAGTTCATTAACTTGGAAAAACAGTATTTTTAGCATTTTACTACAAGCTAACCTATAAGAAAATATTATGTTTGTAAACATCGAATTAAATACCTATTCCGAAACCATCTGGAAATAGGCGGAACAAAAACAAATTCTTTGTAAGAAAACCTACGAAATTACGGAAACATAGCGTAGTGACCTTCTTATTGAGAAAATTGGAGAAAACTTCACGAGATTATAATCTGCGTTCCGAATATTGAGTTGAAGATGAAGGCGATAAACCGGATCCGTGCCGTGATGTGCCGGCGCCGCTCCGTGTCGGCGCCGCTCCGTGCCGGGCCGATGAGCGATTGAATCGATTAAAAGTTTTAAACGATTAATTGTACATTATGAATGTGAGCTCTCGATCAGAAATCATCGAAATCATTCAGATTACTGGTTTTTATTGTGTTGTTATTTTCAATAAATAGCTAAAGTTAGAACCTAAAATATTTTTATTTTTGTAAAATTGCTGAACTCTCGCATCAGTTAACAATTCAGTAGAGACCTACTTCTGATACCAGTTCGATTTCAACTAAAAATTTAAAGTATTTCGACGGTATCCTATGAAAGCTTACGATTTATTTAAGGGGATGCAACTCGACATACATTTTCACTGTTTTTCATACAACCGCTCTTACACAATTATGATGTTATTACACATTTTTCATTAGATATTTTGGAAACAGTATCTTGTGGATATTATCTAGGCTTCTATTGAAATCAATTTATAAATTTGTGTAAAACTAATCCAGTAAAGACTTCTGAAAATCTATTCTGCTATTTTGCATGAACACTTCATAATTTACTCAAAAATTTAAAAAGTCATAAAAGTATAACAATAGAAGCCTTGCAAATTTAATCAAGATTCTAAATTTTTTTTCAAAAAGAGGTATTTTAAGGGTTTAAAAAAAAACACGTTTTCTCTGGAACAAGTTTTGTAAAATATTCGAGTAAATTACGGAATTACCGAATGCTAAGAGAGTTTTCAGGTGTTATCTCTCTTTTTTCGCATTGCCTCACCTACATTTAACATTATTAAAAAACAATTGCGTTACTATGATCTGATATACGTGATATTAAGGGCGTACCAGCTCTTAAGAATATAAAAATTTGAAATATCAATCATAGTCAAAAGTGAATAAGATTTATTTTCGGCTATCTATCAATCTTGAAAACCACTATTAAATGCCTAAGTTTCTGTACAACCTACACTATATAGACTAGATTAGGTTTCTTTCGAGTAACTTTCTTCTAATATAAACTAAAATTGTTTAGTTCGTTTGCTTATTTTACGAAAGTTCTTATTTATTACAAGTTGTGCTATCAGGAGCACAGGTTTGCCCCTTGGCAAAAATAATGAACTTCGTACAAACCTTTTTCTTTCTGTAAGCCCTCACTTAGTGCTCACTTTCATCATATAGTAAACTCTTGTACAAAATGCGCATTACATGCTCATCTCAGTGGTATGTAACTTGGGCACGCCACTATCGCGACAGTAAGGCCCCTTTTTGAGGAGTGACTACAAAAGCGCTACGGCGTCCTCACTTCCAGTCTGATGCTGGTCCTCACCGGATAAGGTTGTTTCAGGAGTTTCCTGTAACAGATTTGACGAGAAGAAACCCCCGGGTGTCACTATTGTGCGGATCGCCCGGAGGACACAATGGAGCATGCGGTGGAGGCCTGCCCCGATTGGGTGAAGCACCGCTATGTCCTTGTGGAGGCAACCAGCGGCGGCTATTCTCACGCCCAGCCCTGGTTCAGGTATGGTACAGAGCGAGAGCGAATGGACAGAGCGAATGGGAGACGGCTACCATCTTCTGTGAAGCAGTGTTACGAATAAAGAGAGCGGCTGAAACCGTGAGGTGGAGACAAAGTCTCACTGTCGGGACTGGACACGGCAACAGGGAATCCCGGTCGACGGAATTTGCAGGACGATTTCAGGCTACTGTAGGCACGGGCTAGCGGACGGTGAATAATGGGTAGCTTGCCGCCTGGCTGTCCGGGAAAGACCAAGCCCGGGTCGACAGTGCGTTGTTCTAGGCGCGCCTCAGAAGAGAGGTCATCAAGATTGACGGGGCCAGTTAGAGCCGAAGCCTGCCAGAGCTGCGAACTGTTCGAAAAAGTTACCGAGGTCCTTATAAAGAGCAACTGATGGAACACTGTGGGTTTTAGTAAAAGTCTGACACTTCCTCTTGCTCCACCCAGAGCGTGAGAAGTTATTTGATGATATCCTAGGTAAAAAAGTCGTATATTACTGAACCAATTTAAGGTATTTATTGCTTACGTTAACAAGTACTCGTCGGAAGCAATTTGGTATTCCAAGTTTCCTCTTCACGTAATTCCATTGATTAGAGTAGATCCCATTCCGCATTTCTGCTAATTAGACAAACCAATCAAGGATAGTCAAACATAAATTAAACAACCCAGAACTTAAACTAATGCAGGAAAGGTAAACAGATCAATCAGCTAACTTAAACGTAAGTTGTAGAGAATAACGGTTTACTTACCGATTACTTAGTGATACTCGAATTAAGGCCATATTTCCAGTAACGTAGCTTGGTGAACAACGCGCCTGGGAGAAAAAAAATTGGGGTCCCTTTTTACAGGGGAAATGATTAAATAACTACTCCTGCTGTAGGTTGAGCGGGGGGGAGGGAGAGTCAAATTTTTACTAACTAAAACGCATTGCCATGATTAAAGTAGTGTTGCAACCTACTTTATTAATAAAAAAAAAAAAAATAAAATCTTTTTATTTCAGACATATTTGGTCCATATAAATTTTACATTTTCATTATTATATTATTAATTGATTGATTATATTCTGTATTACTTTAAATAGTTATTATATTAATCATTAAATTTAATTTATTATATTAAGTATATTATTATTATGTCATATTGTTATTATATTATTAATTTAATTTAATTTATTTAATTGTCATCATTATATTTATATAAAAAAATAATTTAAGTTAATTTAAGTATTTGCCGCCCTCTGGGGCCCCGAGCACGCGCACTTGAGTTTGAACCCAGTGTCCCAGAAGAGGGCTGTCCAGCTTGTGGCTGAGCACGTTCAGGATGGTGTTGGTACTCCCACGCGTACGGAACATCAGCGAGGCGATGCGGCGCCGCAGCACAGTGTGAAAACCGTCTGTGTGCGCGTGCGCAAACATCGCAGACGCACTACAGCAGCGTGGGAGCCCCACCAGCACCCTGAACGCGTTATTATATTGTACTCGGAGAGCGTTGATGGCCCGCTGCGTGTAGTTGACCCACAGATTGCAGGTGTAGATAGTTTGGCAGAATGCTTTAAACAGAGTGATCTTTACCTCTAAACTACACCTCGCAAATCTGCGTGCCAACATGTTACAGCGGACCGCCATCGCCCTCCTCTCCCTTTCTATATCCCTATCATCTTTTAAATCCTCGGTGACCACATGGCCGAGGTATTTAAATTCATTCACTCTACGAAGAGCGACAGCGTTAAGCAGCACAGGTGCCACATCCCCCAGTTTACGACCCCTGGCTTGAAATACCATGAGTTCGCTTTTCCGCTCATTGTACATTAGACCGTGTACTCTGGCATACTCCTCACACACGCCTATCAGCTTTCTGAGCGCGGCTACTGATGGGCTGAGCAACACCATATCATCTGCGTAGCTGATACTGTTGATACAGTGACCATCAATCGAGCAACCCACTCTGATGTTGCTCAGCTCAACAATTAGTCCGTTCACGTACAAGTTGAAGAGTGAAGGAGATGTTAACCCCCCCTGTCTCACTCCACACTCCAACCTGTACTCATCAGAAAGCTCGCCAAGCCATTTGACCTGATTAGTTTGGTGATCATACCAATATTTAAACATATTAATTAGCTCACCCGGCACACCTGTACTCTTTAATTTACACCAGAGAATATCATACCTAACCAGGTCAAAAGCCTTGGAGAGATCAAGAAAGGCTGCATACACAGGCGTGTTCCTGTCTGTGTAATACCTGACAGTCTGCTTGAGAGACATAACTGCGCATTCTGTCGAAAGTCCTGGTCTAAAACCGAACTGTGCGTCGTTTAAATTTAAGTGTTTCTTAAGCTGTCTCTCAAGCAGCCCATCAAGCACCTTGGCTGTGGTCGTAGCCAATGATATCGGGCGGTAGTTGCACTTATCAGAATTATCTCCAGTCTTGTTTTTAATTATAGGCACTACCACCGTCTTCATCAGCTCATTTGGCAGGTAGGAATGCCTAATACAGAGCGTGAAAAGCAGTCCCAGGAGCCTCGGGAGGTGTGGCCCCGCATGCTGAAAATGTTCGATGCTGAGGCCGTCGTGTCCGGGCGACTTCCCTCGAGTCATGCCCTTTATTATTAGAGCAACTTGTTTTGCTGTGACACGCTCAGGCACCGTTGACACGACGACCTCCGCATCCCTAGTCTGCTCACCTTTTAGCGGAGACTCCACTTGAAAGTGACACCGAAACACGTTTGCAATGTCTTTTGGTTCACAGATGCCGTTGACACTCACAGGGACGCTAGGTTTTGGGTTTAACTTTTTTGTTTGTTGCCAAAATCCTTTAAAATCTTTGTTCTTATGTTTTGTAGCTAAAATATTCATTTTTATTAATTCTTGGTTATTCTGACAATAGTGTAGTTTGCTTTTGAATTTTTTTCTAGATTCATACATTTCATTATAAAACTTACCACTGTCAGGTCGACCGTAACTCACCCAGGTTAAAAACTTTTGCCTAGCCTCCCTGTGAGCGTCACGAACATACTTGTTCCATCCGACAACATGACGACCGCGGCGCCGTCCGCCACTAACCCCGCGACCCACATAGCTATCGACAGCAGCCTCCTGTAACGCTGTTACAATGTCACCATAAAGCGCGTCTATCGCTGCCAAGTGATCCTTGCCACTCTCACTACACATGCTATCACAACACTGTTGGAATTCATGAGGGAAGCCAAATTCCCTCAGTTTATCGTTACAAAATTTTGTATATTTTTCTATTTGGCTTAAATCCCTGTCACCCCATAGAACTTTATTGGTTTTGGTGAGCGGTGGCTTAATGATTTTACAGACTGTTTTCAAGTTACACTGAATCTCTACTGGACAGTGATCAGACCAGACGATGTCGTAGCATACCCTTACTGAAGTAACCGTCTTTAGTGCAGCATCAGTAACAACACAGTGATCCAGCCACCTACGGCAGCCGTGCGCTTCACTTACAAAAGTATAGGTATTCGAATTCGAGCCCAACATCTCTAGGTCAACACATGTCCAGTTTTGCTCATTACAAAAATTTCGAAGTTCATTTCCAAATAATTCCCCCGGATGAGCGTTAAAATCCCCCATGATAAATACACTTTCAATATTATTACTCTCAACTATTGATATAATTTCACTTAAACATTGAACGAATTCCAAAAGATTGTCAGAAGAGTCGGTAGGCATATAGATAGAAAAAACGAGTATAAACCGATCCGACACACACACCTTAATCGCACTTATTCGTTTACTTACACACGGAATCACAGACACATAATTACACTTACTGTTTCTCCATAGAAGTGCTACACCGCCATACGGTCGCCCCCGCAGTATACCACTTGTTAGGTCTACCGCAGATTTGCCGCAGTATCCGAAATCACTGTTTATTTTACCGAGTTCAGGTATTTCATGGGGCAGGAGCCACGTTTCTTGCAGTGCAATAATATCAGCAGTAAGGCAAAGACGTCTTACACACTCCGAGGATCTTTTAAAAGACTTACAATTGAAACTGATGAATTTTAAACTTTCATTGTTTGTTGTACTATCCATTTAGATTTATTATTGCACTAGTAGCAGATTTCTTACGTCTGTCTAAATCTCGTCTGCTGAAATCCACGAAACGGCGGAAAGCAATACCATCAGGCCATAAAGTGCAGTCCAAAAACAAACTAAGCTTCTCCTTAGGAACATACATTTTAAATGAGTTGTATTGTTTCTGTTGCTTGGGTTCGATCTTTTGTAATGTGACTTCAACATTTGTTTTGCTCCTTATGTATTCAACTATATGATTCTCGCAAGTTTCCTTATGCACATTATTTATAAATAGAGGGACACTGATATTTGCAGCCCTAAAACTATCAACTATTTCCGTGCATGTTCCTTTTTTACTCAGAAATCGATTCCTGTACCTTTTTCTTTGTACAACTTGCCAAACGTCGTCTGCTGGCTGCGCAAGTACAGCGCTATGCGGCTGGGGCGTTCGAATCAGCTGACTGTTCGCCGTACCTACACATACAGAAGTATTAGTCACCGCGGCAAACGAGGCGCCCTGTGTATGTTTCTCTGTGAGCACCGCTGCGCTCGCGACGTCTGGGCTGAGTGGGACAGAGAGAACGTCGCCAGACAGCGGCGCGCGCGAGCGAGACGGGGACAGTGGGTGACGTGCCTGAGCGCACTGATGCTGATCTACCTCCTTATCAACAACGGTCGAATAATTGTTATCGCTCATCATCTTAGGTGTAATATGAATAATTCCCGAGGGACCACTCTCGCAATTGAATTCTGAACTGTCTAACATTCGACTCGTACCTCGTTTTCTGTTGACAAAGTGGTCCCGTTCGAAATTATTAACTATCGATGTTAACGTTTAAAAAAAAATTATCGTTATTAACGTCTCGATGGTTGGAAACTTTTTCGCTACTTCAATAAGGATTGTTAATCTGATTCTGGAGGCCCCCGAGCTTGGGGGGCCCCGGGGCATTGCCCGCTTAGCCCTTCGTTAGCTACGCCACTGCATATTTCCCTATTTCGGGTAAAGCCTATTGGCTAAATTAATCGAATGTTAAAGCTTTCAGGTTAAATATGTGCGTGCTTGTTGTTATTAGATAATATTAAAAAAGGTTCGTATAAAAATCCGGAAAGGTTTCACACCCTAACTGTGATAAGGCTTTAATCCGAGTATAGCTAAATATATATATACAAATTAATGCGAAGAAACTTATTGGACTTTCATATTCAGATTTTTTTTTTGCATGCTTTATTGCGCATGATTCTGAACGGCTGTGGGTTGGGACTGGTCATCTCTCAGCTGCCAAAATAAACTGCCAGTGGCTTCGCCCGCAAGATAGTAAAAAAATATCTTAAGGGAGCATACTTTATTCGTGAAAGAGTGACAAACTTGTATACATTCATACATATAATCTTTCGCTTTTATAATAATAGGTCTTTACCTATTAAATTGCCGTTCTGCTGAACTGGCTGTCTCAAATCGATTTTTTTCTTTTTCGCTAAGAATTCTTCATCATCATCATCATTTCAGCCGAAAGACGTTTACTGTTGGACATAGGCCTCCCCCAAACGTCGCCACAATGACCGATCCTGTGCGAGAGCCGAGAATTCTTAGTTCAAACTAGTTTTATTTTTAAAATATGGAATTCTTTCTTGAAAATTAGTCATTTGTTTTATGGTTAGCATTCTGTTTTCTTCGCATTTGTACGTTTTTCGTCATCATGGATACGTTAAAAATTCGAGTGATTATGGAGTATGAGAACCATCGTGGCAGCAAAGCTGCAGAAACAGCACGCAACATCAACAACGTATACGGAACGAATACTACTAACGATCGCTCTACCCGTTATTGGTTTGCCCGCTTCCGTTCTGGAAATTACGACCTTAGAAATGAACCCCGTGGTTGACTGAAAACTTTAGTCGACAATGACGAATTAAAGGCGATTGTGGAAGCTGATGATTCTCAAATACAGCTGAATTAGCAGCAGCTTTCAATGTTATCATCAAAAGAATATTGGTCCTTTCGGTCGGTCAGTCGAATTGGCAAGGTAAAAAAGCTTGACAAATGGGTGCCCCACGAATTAAATGATCGCCAACGATCGTGAAGCACACAAACGAAGGCATATTGAATTGATACTTACGACAAAAAATGGATTCTGTTCGACAATTGCAAGCGCTCAGCAAGTTGGTTAGATCCTGGTTCAGCTCCTAAACAATGCCCCAAACGAAAACTGATCCTTAAAAAAGTGATGGTCACTGTTTGGTGATCTAGCGCCGGTGTCATTCATCACAACTTCTTACCAAACGGGATGAACATTACTGTAGATGTGTACTGTGAAGAACTGAACACAATAATGGAGAAGCTCGCACATCTCCAACCAGCTTTGGTCAATCGTTCGGCTCCGCTGATCCTGCATGACAATACGTGACCTCATACTGCACAGCAGATACCGAGTTACAAGAGCTGAGCAAGGAAGTTCTCTGTGATCTACCGTACTCACCAGACCTTGCCCCTACTAAAAGACTTCTACTTTTTCTAGAATTTGTATAACTTCTTGGCGGGGAAAAAATCAATAACCAAGAGGCAGTTCAAAATATCTTTGAAGAATTTGTTGCCTCCCGTCCAGAAGACTTTTTCAAAAAGGGCATCAATAAGCTACAACTACGTTAGCAAAAATGCATTGATTACATAAAGAATTACTATGATTAATAAAAATAAAAAATATAGAGAAAAAAGGACGTTAACTTATTTCATGAAAAAGTTTCATAGGTAAAGACCTAATATTAGTAGGATTGAAACCTTTTTATATTTGGGAATTAAATACCTACACAATGGGTTGGATTGGTAATGTATTAATACTTGTAATGTACTTAAGTTTTCAATGAAATAAGTAGATACCTACTTGTTTCTTTGAATTCTCCCTAACATCATATTAACCCTTTACTTAAAATTTTTTTTTCAGCTCGGCTTGATGTTCCCCGGAGCCCTAGGATTTGCGTTACAGTTGAGCACCCTCATTTTACCACTTATGTTCGTATCCATTGTTAGGTTATTATCTAATAGCTTCACATTTTTTTTATTTGGTCCCATCTAGATGATTATTATGATATAGGAGCAGTGGTGGCCCAGTGGTAATGGCCCAGACTTACAAATTGTAGGTCGTAAGTTCAAACCCAGCCAGGTGCATTACTTTGTGTAATTTATTTTCATCACCACTGCTCTCAAAACGGTGAAGGAAAACATCATGAGGAAACTGGCACATCCTAGAAAAAAAAATCGAAGACATGTGATATCCACCAACCCGCACTGGGCCCGCGTGGTTTTTTTTTTTTTTTTTTTTTTTTTTTTTTTTTTTTTTTTTTTTTTTTTTTTTTTTAAGGTGGGAAATCATCCCGCGTGGTGGATTACGGCCCATTTTCCCTCCTGGAGAGGAGGCCTGAGTTTCAGCAGTGGGAACATTAAAAGGCTGATTATGCTATGATTATGCTAGCTAGATAATTAGATATTTATATTTTTTTTAGTAATAGTTCCGCAATAGTCATATACTTATATTTCAATTGCCTTGGTTGCTTGACCTTGGACTTCGAAGATACTCTAATAATGAACTACACAAGTTCACAACTTGTTATTTACATGCCGAATGGTAAAATGTGGCTGAGCATTTATGTATAATAAGAACTGTTGTGTATTACCCATATTTGCAAAATAAAATTCTATTCTATTCAACTCCACTGCAAAAAAATAAATCATGCATGCATTCACAAATATATAAATTCACATACACAAGGCACCCAGATAGTAATGTATGTATGCCATACAAATATTTATTTAAATATTTATATTTGGAAGCCGGTTGTATTTTTTTCCTATTTCTCCGTTGTTATTTCCTCTTCTGTTGTTGTTACATTCACACTGAATAAATACTTTTTCTATTTTCAAACAACTGAACATAAATAAGGCTAATTGATCAACAACTTGTATTATAATTGTATTGTATCTATGGTTTATTAGTATATTGTATTCGCCTTATTTTTCTATTTCATTGCAACTATACTAGGTACCATTATTTTTCTCTATATCACCCAAAGGTTGACTGATAGAAAATGCCTAAGGCATTAAGTCTGCCTCTATACTGTTATTTGCTCTGTTTGTCTAATTTATTTACGGACTAAAACAAAGTCACATTGAATTTTGTCAGCGGCAATGACTGAAGCAAAAAACCAAAGATTGTCATGAGTCACCGAAATGGCACGTGGTCAATTTCAAAAACGTTTCAATTTATGACAATAGTTATCGTTGATAGATATTCAATAAATATGACACCGTGCCTTAGGTACCGCAACATCCCAGTTGGTTTCAGAGATGCTAGATCCAAAGCAATTAAACTAAATTGATGAAGTGTTCTCTAAGCGTGGAACAAACGTGAAAAGTAACAACATAGTGACGTCCAAGTTACTACTATTAAACGAAACTATATCCTTATTTTCCACCTAACAGGGATTTTCAGTTGATTTAAAATAAACAAAAAAGATAATGTTTCATAACAGTTCCTATGGTTCTCTGCAATGATATAATTTTTGTAATCGAATAAGAATCATCAAATGGAGTGAACAGTCTAGTAATACTCGTACTTGCAGAGATTACATAAGAGTAATTGAAAAGAAAAATATAGTGATAGAGTAATGATAAATAATACGTCATTCATCGCTTACGTTATAAGTATTCCGTAAGGATACACACACAACACTTATGTACGCCGTATGTCACAAGTGAGCACCTCGCTTGATGAACTCGATAGCGATCGTAATTAAACCACACAGTAATATCGCAGATCACTCACGCTAATAAAAACCAATCATAGTCGATAAAAATACGAATAAATTACGATCATCAGAGTGTTTACAGTCGACTGAGTTTTAAGCGATAGAAAACTTTCGGCCATTAATTTTTGGTTACAAAAGAGTTGACATTCGATTTAATCTAAATTCTGTATTAAAATTGTCCTCTAATTTTTTTGGTAAAATAGCTGTTGTGTAGTATATGCCCTAGAAGGACTTACACAAATATTATTGGTAATGTTCTTCAGAAAGGTTAGGTACGTGGTAGTCACTACCGGCGTCTATATTAAGAGAAGTATGATCCCTACATACTTATACGTGTTCCATACATCTTAGTCGGCGGCGTTCTGCAGTTTCTACCTACCCTATGGAATAAAGACGCGCATTTTTATATGTATCGGTGAAGTCAATAGTACGGAAGTGTCGGCGAAATCGGTACGGAAGCGTGCTTGATAACGGGATGTCAGCGGGTACATCACACTGCATGACAGAACCTGGGGTGAGATCGCGCGAGCCGAACAGTTAAAAGTGGTAACCGCACAGACGCGTTCCATTTTTCTCTGTTAGCAGCCACGGGGGCAACACTGCTCTAGAAACTGTCTCAAGGCTTGTTGTGAAATGAATACCTAAAGCCTACCTCATAATAAATCAGCGTGGTCTGGAATAGTTTGTTTATCGTTAACCACTCATCGCCAACAAAATAGGGATTCTGGAAATGATTTTCTCTGTGATCAGCCTCGTACCTATATGCATGTAGAATAATATATTTTAGCGGCATTATATTTATTTTTAAGTTTCGATAGCCAAATTCACTGTCAACTGTAACAGTGGCACAATAACCAGTTAATTCGTAAGTAGTGACGTCACCAGTCCAGTCCAAGCCACCCTAGGCCAGTCCAGTCTCAGACACATTGTCTCAATCCCGGACACATTTATATGCTAATGTCTCATACATATGCAGACAATGCCTGCTTACCCGTTGTCGTCATATACGGACCAAGTTTTGATTTTAATCGTAAGTAATATGTTATGTTGTGGAAATGTTATGTGTATGAATAATAAAGGATGCATTTCCCTCTAGGTTGAACTTTATCGTTTGTTAAGCCGTGCTAGCTAAACAACTTTTGTGTTTGAAAGTAGTTTTAATATGAGTTTCATTATTTTATGAGCCGCTGAACACACGCTGCTGGAAAAGAGACTGGTTTATGAACGGTCAAAGGCAAGTCTACGTATCACATAACTGCCATGCTAAGCGTTAAATTAGATGGTCTTTGGTGTTCGTTTTACTTCAAAAATGAAATTAATGACAGAACCAACCTCCACAAATTATTATAATAAGATGTGGGGCCGGACATGTCTGCCGCATGTCGGATGAGTGGTGGGCTAAAAGAGCCACTTATTGGGTCCCATTAAACGCAAGGCGACACCGCGGCAGACCAAGGCGAAGATGGAGAGATGAGCTGGATAACTACCGGAGGGACTGGCCCGCAATGGCCGAGGTCAGACATGTGTGGAAAAGGGAGAAGAAGGCCTTCGTTCAGCAGTGGGGCATAAATGGGCTAACTAACTAACTAAGGTATCTCCGCCTTTCACAACCGGAGACCTAGCGAATAAGGCTAACCAAATATTCACGCTAAAACGTAAATCTAGACTAAATTAAGTTAAGAAATGAAAATTTCAAGGATTCGCTCAAGGCTTGAGTGGAGGATATCTAACAGGAATACATGCAAATATAGTGCTTGACGGTCCGTGAATGATGTTCTAACAATATTGTGTGGGTGTTAGCTGAAGAACTGGAATAGAAGAAACGACTATAACATGCTTTTGATTCTAATTATGAAATGGTAAGGACTATTTATAATGTATGAACAGCTAATGTACTGTATCTATATTTCATTTTTGTTAGATTTTCAAGAGAGAATTCCCTCAAGGTTTTGAAATCTTCATGTAGGTAGTTAATTTACTAGATGTACTTTTAAATTAGATTTTGAATGAAATCTCGCAAAGGTTAAAAAAAGGAAGGGGAATCAAGGTCTTGGGAAGTTGGGACCTCATAATCAGCAGTAGTGTTTGTGATACTAGATCAAGAAGACAAATATTTGCTTAATAATGACCCAAAATTCCATAAATTGAAGATATCTCTGCTTATAATACGAGTAAGAAATGGTCAGAGCAATTAGTACTGCAGCAGAGGTAATGTAACGTCACGTACAACCACCGCGGATGTACTGGTTTCGAATCCGATCTAATTGGGTCAGTCTAGCAGCGAGGCGAAACTAATTCCAGCTAGTAAGTAGTTATTGTAGCTAAATAAACCAAACAACAGTACTAGTTAAATATACCTAGAAGACTCTTATTTATCTCTATACAGCCAGACTAATTTGTACAAAACTCCGACTTGAGGATTAAAAGTAACTTATTTTATACGGAAAATGCTGTCGAATTAATTCTCGCATTTCTACACCTTATCTCACATTCTCAACACGTCGCTAATATCTTCATAAAACAAAAGTTTGACAGCTTTTGAAACATAAATCTCAATCAAATATGAGTACTTCAAGCGGTCCTGTTAAATTAAAATGGCGGCCTGATCTGCGCCGACACGTGAAAGTGGCGCGCTAATCTGCTCTCACATATTTAGTTCGCTTGAATATGCATGCTACTTCCAAAGTAGAGCCCACGTTTTAAATGCTTCGCTATTTCGTATAATCACTTTTGTTTAAGAATTCGAAATTTTGGCATTATTGTACTAGACTTCATTAAAAGGCTTTTTATCTTAGCATAATATTATAATAAGTATTTTGTGAGCGCATTACCAGCATGTCTACCATAATTTCAAACGTACCTACCATATTTATTTTAATAATGTTGTTATTCAATTTAATAAATTGATAGTCATTGGTATGCGCCTGCTGTTAGTTTAGTTTTTTTTGGACTTTTATTATTTTCAGTTCTGCCTATCACAATATACATATAGGTCTACATACATGTCATACATATACAAATAAACTCGCGCAATTTTCCCACAGGGTTTCGGTTCCCGCATGTAACAAACATTAGTATGGCCTACAGATAGATGTTCCGGGTCTGGGCGTCTTATATATTATGTGAGCTTAAGTGCTAGTTCAGACATGGCGGAATCCGCGCCGATTGAAACCGCGCGAATGACCCGCACGAGCTTATTACAATGACCTCATAGCTTATTTTTGGCCTTGATCACTATCTCACTTGATGGTAAGTGATGATGTGGCCGACGAAGGAGCACGTTCATAATATACCGCGCGGATCACGTGTATGTGCGGCAGTCGCGCGGATCTATTTACTTGACGTGCCTAGCCCTGCGTTCAAAAATGAGATTAGAGTTAACTCTAATGACGTCATCGGGTAGATACTCTAAGCTCGCATTTTTGAACGCTCAACTGTCAATGCCAAGCAACTGTCATTACACCAACCTACCCTGCTCGGAGTTAGAGTTAGTTGGGTTAACTCTAGGGTAGTTACTCGAGCTATAAAAGAACGACTCTGGGTTGCAACTCGAAGCTACTCTGGTTATTTTTGAACGCAGCCATGAGTGCGTTCAGTTGCTCCGTGAAATCCGCGCGTATCGTGTGACAATGCATCTCAACTAACCCTAAGTAAGCCTTTCACGTAAAATTGGATTCATCCAATACACATATACACATATTACACACACATATATACATATTATTATTGCTTCTGCGACTTCCATTATTGGAATGAAGCGGCTGTCTAAATGAAGACAGGCTCGATGTGTGTGCGGAGTGAGGTAATGTCCTCACTCCGCACACACATCGAGCCTGTCTAAACACTTTCAATCCTCGCGGATTGGTACCACGCGGTTCGCATACGCACGGATTCAACCATGTCTGAACTTAACTTAAATAATTGCGAACGCAGGCACGATACAGGAGTAGTTCTTGGTGTGGACAACATTTTCTTTGAAATATAAAGCAGGAGGCAGATGCTGCACAATTCTATCTACTAGGACTTTTAAATACTTCTTTCACAACCGAACCATCTTTTGTACTTTTCCTTTCATACCGTTGAAATTTAACTTTAGTAGCTAACTGATGAATGAATGATATCATTCACAGAAACAATGAATAAATGGATAGGTACTCTTAACTGAGACGAAAATACCAAATTCGTACTGACAAAACAACAAGTTATTTGGCTTAAATTATTTTGCTAAGCAATGTTACGAAATAAACGATTTATCTGTTCGCATTCCTTCGACATAGACGCGCCCCCGAACATTCTTCTTGAGGAAATTAATTGTTTCAGTGTTTATACATTCACATAGTTGGCCGCCATTATTTTGAGCTATTGACATTTTTATCACGTCGATATTTCCATCATATACCATTTAACTGCCGAAATTCTAGTCCATTCTATTGTGTAACACATGCCTTGTTTTTCTATTATTTTTTTTTGCATAAGCTTGTGCTTTTGCAACGTTATGAATTAAAATTTGAAAAAAATAAACATCTTACATTGACAGTTTTTAGGTTTACTACGTGGTGGCCGAGTGGTAACTTACGAGTTGTAGGTCGCGGGTTCAAAACCAGCTAGGCGCATTACTTTGTGTAACTTATTTCATCACTGCTGCTCTCAAAACGGTGAAGAAAACATCGTGAGGAAACCGGCATGTCCTAGAATTCGTGAATGTCTTCACCAACCCGCACTGGGCCCGCGTGGTGAATTAAGGTCCATTCCCTCTCCTAGAGAGAGGAGGCCTGAGTCCCAGCAGTGGGAACATTAAAAGACTGATTATGCTAATGCTTATGGGTGTCTAGAACCTAGTGTAGAACCCCTTCACTACATGTCATGTGCGTTACCATATTCCCTGCTCAGCGTACACAACCACTATTTTGAACCAAGCCAGTGACAAGACTCCTGAATAGTTTAGCCTGTAGGTGCACATACTGACCGGACAAAATTCGTTTCAAATTCAAAACGTTTTTATTTCACATAGGCCTACATGGGCAGCTAAAAAACGTCAAGGTTAGTGCACGGTTACAATTGGTCATTTCCTACGGGGCAAAAAAAACCGCCAAAAAACTCCATCATTACTCTTTTAAAACACGAAAAAAAAACAGATAATTAATTAAAATAAATGCCTTAAAGTACCTTGTGTCGTACTCGCTGACAAGACGTCAAACTTGCAAATACCAGCTAAACTCATTAGCAACACTCCTCTTCAAAAAGCGAAGTGTAAAGATATTTATAAATAAAACTGCTTTCCCATATAAAATCATGTAACACGTCAGTTAGTCGCCGGCGACAGTTTCATGTTTTTGCATATTCATTGCGCTCCATCGCCGTGCCGTCCGCTACCCGCGCCGCTTGTCAGCCGGTGATTGATCACCAGTCACCAAACTATGTAGCAATGCTGGGGTCCCCTTGTGCGCAGGTTGTGAGGAAAGTGCGTGAGTGGCATTTTTGTAAGAATTTTGATGGATACGTTAGGTTCATTGGTCTTGGATGAGTATAGGGGCAATTTATATTTACATGTACTACCATAGGTACCTACAGTCACGTACCCTCAGAAAATAATGTACAAAGTGGAGAGATCCACTCACACACTTGATATTTTTTAGAGTTTTTAGGGCAGATTTGTACCTTTTTATTATTGGTAGAGGACAGCGGTGTGCGGTTTTAGCCAGTAGGAGGCTGATATAAAGTTAGCCCACTTCATCCGAGCTTTTCCAGACAGATGGAGTCCATGAGGGTGATTTAAACTTAAAACACACCACGGCAAAAATATTAGAAAATATTGCATGACCAGGAGTTTTCAAACTCCTGTGGAAAGTAGGACGTGTCCATAAAATATAAAACGTATGTTCACGCTAACCCCGTTGCGATATATTGATGGAGTGTTTGCAGTATTTCCAATACGATGGGAAGCTATGGCGTTCTTTATATCGCGGCTATATCGTAAAGTATCATAATATTGACGATCAAACGCGCACGTACATGAAACCTCGGTGTCATAAACTTTAAAGAGATTTAGAAATCTCTAAGAAGCTTTCTTATTGAAAAAATCTCTTGCGTTTTAGTTTTTTTGATAGGTTTACATTACTTTTTATTCCCTTTGTTCGTTAAGCAGTAACATACCTAAACGGCAACCACTTATTGCATACTTCTGGAAACCCTTTGTTGATAAAATCTACTTATATTTATTTTCTTTATCATGCAAAGTAAAGGGTTTTTAAGGGCTCTGTTTAGCAAAACTATGCGAGTATATAGGCAGTCCAATATTGTTATTAACATAAAAGATAAGTATCACTTTGCTTATACAGGCTGTTTTAGACTCGGACAAGCTTAATAGAACATTTTGAATCTGATTTGGTGCCTTAAGTGAATAGATAAACTGAAACAGACCAGCTGGTTGATCTCAGTTGCGATAATATTCACCAGTACTCGTCATCTCTCGGACTGATAGGATAGAAATTTCCAAGTTAGGTGTGTGGGATTGTGGTTCCTATCCCACCTTAAGTTTGCTGGATTGGAGAAGGTTCACTACAGTTCGAGATTAAAGACTCCGTGAACGAGATCAAAAACACTATTTGGGGATACCAGCCGGCAGGCCTAGGGCCAGGTCCGTAGCTGGGTGAGGAGCAAGTCGGGTGTGATATCTACTCCAGCCGGCAGGCCTAGGACCGGGTCCGTAGCTGGGTAGAATCACGTCGACTTTGGGGATAGAAGTAAGACTCGTGAGACTCCAAAACAGAATGCGTATATTTTCCACCATGCACCTCCTTTTATACTAGTTTACAATATTACCTGCTAAAACTTAACCAATAGTAACTTAGGATCTACAAAACAATGAGCGCGGTTCGGGCGCGCAATGCTTTTGTTGGGGCAGCTGGGGTAGCAGGTACCTTGGAGTACAATGGCAGCGTAGCGTGGGAATGCTTTTTGGGTCGAGCAGCTGTGGAATGTGGAAGCAGGTAGTGAAGAGTACAATGGCCGCGTTCTTCCAGCAGCGTAGCAACAGTGATGTGCGAAATATAGGTACCTACTTAAATCTAACAATAGCAGGTACAGACTTGTTGCCGTCGTGCACACTATTATTGTTTACTTACACTATTAAATGTTCAATCACAGAGGTCATAATTATTTATAAGTCTAAATCACAAGGTTTATAGTTCTATAAGTCTAAATCACGGGGTTCTATTTCTCGACCTGACTCAGACAGGTTTCAACAAGTTCAGACTTGTCGAGATCGACTCCTGGTCATAGTTCTTTACAAACTCTATGTTTATACTGATTTCAATATTGAAATTACCTAATCTGTACTACGTTATACATACTAATATTGAGCAAATATGATATTTAGGTGCTTAATTTACATAGGTACAGTATGATCACTTATGGTACGTTACATCAATCAAATTACACTATATTCGCGCATGAGCGTCCTTCACATAATATTAAAAACAAAGTTCACTTATTTACATCTATGTGTGGGCGTCCTGCACATTCCTCCCGCCGTGCGTTGTCTGCCGCTGACGACGCAGCAGATATCGGTGCAGGATCGCCGCTCTCGATCGGTAGCACGACGATCTTCTTCACGGGACGTCTCAAAATTCCACCTTTAGTGGCCACGTCCACGGTACGTACAATCCCGTCTGGTCCGGGAAATGTATTGATGATTCGTCCCCTTATCCAGACGTTCCTTGGAAGGTTGCCATCTACTATCAGAACTAGGTCGCCAATCTTGGGGATGGTTCCTTTGTTGTGTGGCTCTCTGCGATTTTGTAGCTCTGGTAAATATTCTTTGAGCCATCTTGCCCAAAAAATATCGGAGAGTCTTTGGGCCGCGCGCCAACTGGCTCGCAGGCGAAGGTCGCTGTCATCAAACTCCCCTGGTGATGTTATTCGGCTGGACCCACCCAGGAGGAAATGGTTGGGCGTCAGAGCTTCGGGATCTTCGGCGTTAACTGACACGTGTGTGAGCGGTCGGCTGTTCACTGTATGTTCGGCTTCAATAAGTAGGGTATGAAGGACCTCTTCACTGGGAAAACGCTCGTTTAGAGTGGCGGCGAGAGCGGTCTTTACTGATTTTACCATCCGTTCCCAGGATCCGCCCATGAAAGGCGCGCCAGGTGGTATGAATCGCCAGTCGATCATTTTCTTCGAGGCTTCTTCTGCTGTCGCTGCGAAGATGGCAGCACGAAGTTCTTTCTCCGCTCCATGGAAGTTCGTGCCGTTGTCTGACCACAGTTGTGCGGGACACCCTCGGCGTGCTATCATACGTCGCAACGCCATGATCGCTGAGTCAGTGTTGAGTGATGCCACAAGTTCCAAATGTATGGCACGTGTCGTGAGGCAGGTGAATAGGGCGACGTATCTCTTCTGATGACTCCGTCCCACAGTAATGGTCAATGGCCCGAAGTAGTCCAGCCCGGTGTATGTGAATGGTTTTTGATGATGTGCTAAACGACAGGACGGTAAGTTCCCTGTCATCGGCTGTGGTGGAGAGGCTGCTTTTATACGACATCGTAAACACTTGTTGACTATGTTTTTGACGGTCGGTCGTAGACGGAGTATCCAATGTTGTTGACGACATTCATTCACTGTGGTTTCGACGCCTGCATGGTGTAAATGACGATGAATATATTCAATCCATAATCGGGTCGTGGGGTGATCTCCATCTAATATCATTGGCTTTTTCAGGTTCTCCGCGATGTCTGTCATGTCGGTGATCCTAGTTTTTAGCCGAATTTCCCCATCCGTTAGTTCAATGCAGAATGGGTGTAGGCGACTCGTTCGTGAGACAGTTCTCCCGTTCGTTAGATCTTTCTTCTCTTCTGGAAAAGATTGTTCTTGAGAAGCTCGCAAGATCAGTTTTTCGGCTTTTCGTAGTAGTTCAGCGTTGAGAGGGAGATGGTGGTTCATGATCGGATTTTCTCGTCTCTCTGTTGTTTTGGCTGGTAATGTCTGTTTATTTTTCTTCCAGTCAGGATCGGTGCTACTGTTCTTTTTGGTTCTTTTGTAGTTGATATCTTGTCTCTTTTGGCAACAGAGATGTAGAAACTGCAGGACTCGTGCTGTCGCTCGTAGATATCTTTCCCAACGTGAGAATCGGTTGACATCTGGTATGACTTCCTTGATTTGAGTGCTTTTATCTTGATTGGTTATGTTACAGGATCTCTCTTCCCCGGTGATTATAACGGGATGTCTTTCCTCGGTTGGCCATGTTTCTGGTGGGCCCAGGAGAAATTCGGGACCACGGAACCAGCGATGATCTTGGTTGTAGTTTTCTGGTACGTCTCTCGTGGCGTCGTCGGCTGGATTCAGTTTGGTTGGAAGCCAGCGCCATTCGTTGGTGGAGCTATGTTCTTCGATCGCAGCTATTCGATGAGCGACGTATGGCTTATAGGATCTGGCGCCTGTTCTAATCCACGATAAAGTGGTTCTGCTGTCGGTCCAGAAAGTGGTCGACTCTGGTGTTCGTTCATGTTCTGTTTTGACTATTGACGCCATGCGTGCTCCTAGTACTGCTGCTTGTAGCTCCAATCGTGGGATTGACATGAGTTTCAGTGGTGCTACTCTCAATGTGTGGGATTGTGGGTTCCTATCCCACCTTAAGTTTGCTGGATTGGAGAAGGTTCACTACAGTTCGAGATTAAAGACTCCGTGAACGAGATCAAAAACACTATTTGGGGATACCAGCCGGCAGGCCTAGGGCCAGGTCCGTAGCTGGGTGAGGAGCAAGTCGGGTGTGATATCTACTCCGCTACGGACCCGGTCCTAGGCCTGCCGGCTGGAGTAGATATCACACCCGACTTGCTCCTCACCCAGCTACGGACCTGGCCCTAGGCCTGCCGGCTGGTATCCCCAAATAGTGTTTTTGATCTCGTTCACGGAGTCTTTAATCTCGAACTGTAGTGAACCTTCTCCAATCCAGCAAACTTAAGGTGGGATAGGAACCACAATCCCACACATTGGTCCTTCGAGCCGGATAGTGAGAAGATAACTAGTAAGAAGATTCAGTGAACTTATTCAAGATTATTAAGAAGTTTGAAAGAAAACACTATGCCAACTTTGAGATCTACGGGGAAAAGAGGAGGCCAAGCGTCGACTACGGTTACAGAACAAACTGAAACGACTACGGAGACCACTACTGAAACTACTACAGAGGCCACGACTGAAACAGGTACGACTGAAGCCACTAAAACAACAGCTGAAACTCCAGAAGCGCCCGCCGCGACTGCGTCGACGGTCAAGCATGTCGTACCACAGCAAGACTCTGCTACTGGTCACCGCAGTAAACCTACGTCACAGAAGAGCAACAAAGAATCGAAAGCGCGCCGCATTGCCAAGGCCAAGGCGGAACTAGCACAACGTCAAGTTGAATTAGCAGCCGCACGTCTCGCTGAAATTGAAAATGAATCTACCGATGAAGAACTGTCTTCCATAGCCTCTGAACCTGGAAATGATCAACGAGTGACTACGTGGTTACATTCAAATCAGCTACTCGCCATATCCAATAGACCTTTCCAAGCTGAAGTGAAGTCGTCGACCGAACATAAAGCTCCAGTGACCGCCGCCGTGTCATGGACCATCCCGGCGATTTTACCGGCGGGAGCCAGCTCGTCATACCCCCTGCCTGAAAACCTGAACACCGAGTCTGCAACCAAGAACACTGCGCCCATTCGAGAGGGGGCGCCTACGAACATTACGCTGCCTGTGAGTACTGCTACATCAAGGCAGCCGAACCACGTGACTGAACAGTCACACCTGAACCCGCCGCCAGTGATCGCCGCCGCATCCTGGCTGCCGAACCACGTGACTGAACAGTCACACCTGAACCCGCCGCCAGTGATCGCCGCCGCATCCTGGCTGCCGAACCACGTGACTGAACAGTCACACCTGAACCCGCCGCCAGTGATCGCCGCCGCATCCTGGCTGCCGAACCACGTGACTGAATCGTCACGCTTGAACCCACCGCCAGTGATCGCCGCCGCATCAAGGCAGCCGAACCACGTGACTGAACAGTCACACCTGAACCCGCCGCCAGTGATCGCCGCCGCATCCTGGCTGCCGAACCACGTGACTGAATCGTCACGCCTGAACCCACCGCCAGTGATCGCCGCCGCATCCTGGCAGCCGAACCTAGCGACTGAACAGTCGCACCTGAACCAGCCGCCAGCGACCGCTGCCGTGTCCTGGCAGCAAAACAACGTGCACGCGCAGCCACTACTGAACCAGCCGCCAGTGATCACCGCCGCATCCTGGCAACCGAACTACGTGACTGCGCAAACACAACCGACGCCGATACAGGTAGAACCCACTGCATTCTGGTCTCAACACTCAACCAACGTGACAACGAACTCATCGTGGCAACCGATCTATACTACGGCGCCGCATCACAATTATCATACGGAGCCTATCAACATGCCTTGGGCGCCGCAGTCCGTGCCATCAGCAAACATGCAACAGTCAACATCACTGGCCGTTCATGAATCAAGAACAGACATGAAGGAACTTGCTGCTGCGATCACACAAGCTGTGCAGGCCGCACAGTACCAGCAGCCGATGAGACATACTGAACTACCCTGTTTCAATGGAGCCCATCAAGACTGGCTCACCTTCCGTGCCGCCTACTGTGAAACAGCGCACCGATTGTCACCAGTGGAGAACATGTCAAGACTTAGAAAGAGCCTACGTGGTGTAGCCAAAGAAGCTGTGCAAGGCTTATTAATAGTGAACGCTGATCCAAACGAAGTCATGAGAACACTCGAGCTACGCTTCGGACGCCCAGACTCAATAGCGATGGCGGAGATAGAACGTCTACGAACACTGCCACGTCTCACTGAATCGCCGCGTGATGTCTGCACCTTCGCCACCAAGGTTGAAAACATTGTTGGCACTCTGCAAGCTCTCAACTGTGGACATTATCTCTTCAACCCAGAGCTAAAAAAGCTATTGTTGAGAAACTCACACCGACCTTGAAGAGACAATGGTATCAGTTCTCAGCCGCGCAACCTAGAACAGAACCCGATCTGCTGAAATTCACCAGATTCATCAAGATTGAAGCTGAAATGTGCAGCCCATACGCCCTACCAGAGAACATCACTGCGACAACACAGATCACACAGAACACGCAGCGACGCCAACAACGGATACACACCACTCAAGAAGTGAGTAAACCAAAGTGTAATTTATGTGAACAACAAGGGCATAACATCATAGAGTGCGAACGATTCAAGAAAGCAACTACTGATGCAAGATGGGACATTGCAAAGAAACATCGCTTGTGTTTTCGTTGCCTCAGATACAGGACCAAGCAACACAACTGCAAGCCGAAGAAGTGTGAGGTAAACGACTGTGTGCATTTCCATCATAAAATGTTGCACGCCACGAACAAGAGAAAAGAGGAAACAAACAGCCCCAAAGAAGAACAAGAGAAGGTACACTCAGCATGGACACCTAAGGTATCATTTCTTAAGATTATACCAGTGCACCTATCTGGACCGGCGGGAGCTGTAGATACCTATGCTCTCCTAGATGACGGCTCTACAGTAACACTCATTGATGAGAGCCTAGCCAACCAAATCGGAGCAGAGGGATCATGTGAACCACTTCGAATAGCGTCATTCGACGGCGAACCCACAATCGACGTGACATCTCGTCGAGTGAACTTCTTCATCAGAGGACTCCACTCTCCTGAACGCAAGTTACGAGCTAGAACAGTCAAGCACCTGGAGCTGGCTGCTCAAAGAATACCAGGTGAAGCAGTCAGGGATTGCGAACATCTTCGAGACATAGCCAAAGAAATAGTGAATGAAGACGCGAGACCTAGACTACTCATCGGCCAAGACAATTGGGATCTTCTCATCACTACCGATCTCAGAACTGGGAAGAAGAGTCAACCAGTGGCCTCACTGACACCACTGGGCTGGGTCCTGCATGGCAGTCACACTCGAGCACTTGGTCATCGAATCAACTTCATTAGACACGTCACTACAGATGATGACCTGCATGACTTGGTGAAGGAACACATCACAATGGACAATATGCAAGTGAACCCGAAAAAACCCTTTAATGATCCTGACGAAAAGGCACTTCGAATGCTTCAACAATATACGAAGAGAACTCCAGAAGGAAGATATCAAACAGCCTTATTATGGCGAGATGAAAACGTCAAGATGCCAGACAACTATGACAACGCTATGAACAGACTGATCAGCGTAGAGAAGAAAATAGACAAGAATCCCGAACTAAAGAAAAGGTACTCCGAACAAATGGAGGCACTAGTATCAAAAGGATACGCCGAACCAGCTCCATCTGCAACAGTGAAGAACCGAACTTGGTACCTACCTCACTTCGCGGTTTTCAACCCCATGAAGCCGGATAAACTGAGGATTGTCTGTGACGCTGCAGCCAAGACCAGAGGAGTCTCATTGAACGACCAACTACTCACTGGTCCAGACCTACTCCAGTCCCTACCAGGAGTGATCATGCGCTTCAGGCAACACTCAATCGCCGTGACTGCTGACATCACCGAAATGTTCCTGCAAGTTGAACTACGACCTGAAGACAGAGACGCTCTCCGCTACCTATGGAGAGGAGACCGAAGAGACGATCAGCCACCTGAACAATATCGCATGAAGTCACTGATCTTCGGAGCTTCCTGCTCACCCACAACGGCGATATACGTTAAAAACGTAAACGCTGAGAGATTCCAACATGAACACCCGAAAGCGGTCGAAGCCATCAAAAGGAAACACTATATGGATGATTATCTCAACAGTTTTGATACCCTGGAAGAAGCTGTGGAAGTCTCACAGACCATACGCAACATCCATAGAGAAGCACACTTTGAACTCAAGAAATGGTCATCCAACTCAACCGCTCTCCTCGAAGCACTAGGCGAAACCACCAAGACAAACGAGGAAACGGTCAAACTTGAAGACGGTATCGAGAGTGAACGAGTTCTCGGCCTAATATGGAAACCAAGCAAAGACTCACTTGCCTTCAACCTGAACCTGGCACGCATACCTCCGAACATTCTACAGAATGAGAAACCTACCAAGAGAGAAACTCTAAGAATAGTAATGTCCCTATTCGACCCGTTGGGACTTGTGTCACCAATGTGTGGGATTGTGGTTCCTATCCCACCTTAAGTTTGCTGGATTGGAGAAGGTTCACTACAGTTCGAGATTAAAGACTCCGTGAACGAGATCAAAAACACTATTTGGGGATACCAGCCGGCAGGCCTAGGGCCAGGTCCGTAGCTGGGTGAGGAGCAAGTCGGGTGTGATATCTACTCCAGCCGGCAGGCCTAGGACCGGGTCCGTAGCTGGGTAGAATCACGTCGACTTTGGGGATAGAAGTAAGACTCGTGAGACTCCAAAACAGAATGCGTATATTTTCCACCATGCACCTCCTTTTATACTAGTTTACAATATTACCTGCTAAAACTTAACCAATAGTAACTTAGGATCTACAAAACAATGAGCGCGGTTCGGGCGCGCAATGCTTTTGTTGGGGCAGCTGGGGTAGCAGGTACCTTGGAGTACAATGGCAGCGTAGCGTGGGAATGCTTTTTGGGTCGAGCAGCTGTGGAATGTGGAAGCAGGTAGTGAAGAGTACAATGGCCGCGTGCTTCCAGCAGCGTAGCAACAGTGATGTGCGAAATATAGGTACCTACTTAAATCTAACAATAGCAGGTACAGACTTGTTGCCGTCGTGCACACTATTATTGTTTACTTACACTATTAAATGTTCAATCACAGAGGTCATAATTATTTATAAGTCTAAATCACAAGGTTTATAGTTCTATAAGTCTAAATCACGGGGTTCTATTTCTCGACCTGACTCAGACAGGTTTCAACAAGTTCAGACTTGTCGAGATCGACTCCTGGTCATAGTTCTTTACAAACTCTATGTTTATACTGATTTCAATATTGAAATTACCTAATCTGTACTACGTTATACATACTAATATTGAGCAAATATGATATTTAGGTGCTTAATTTACATAGGTACAGTATGATCACTTATGGTACGTTACATCAATCAAATTACACTATATTCGCGCATGAGCGTCCTTCACATAATATTAAAAACAAAGTTCACTTATTTACATCTATGTGTGGGCGTCCTGCACATTAGGTACTCCACTAATACTAAAATGTTTCCAGTAGCTCTTTGAATCATGCCTGTCAGCCACATATAAGAGGAGAAATTCGAAATCCTAGCGAAATATTTCGTGTCTGGAGTAGGTACTGCAGTCACATATGGGCAGGTGCTGCAAAATGCCATCTAGCAGCTTTGGACTCAGTGGAAAGGCGTGCGAAGAGGCTAATAGGGGATCCAGATTTGGTTAAGTCCAATCTACAAAGCCTCGAGCACAGGCGCAGGGTAGCCAGCCTATCGGTATTTTACAGGTTGCATTTTGGAGAGTGTGCGCGGGAATTGCATGACTTGATTCCGCCATCTCCTTTCTACTATCGGACAAACCAACGTACGGCGAGTATCCACGTTTTCGTTGTTAAAACTTCAACGGTCCGGACTAAGCGTTTCGCATCGTCGTTTGTACCGCGTACATCGAAGGACTGGAACAATTTGCCTGCTGCGGTCTTCCCGTCGAAATATAATTTAGGCGTCTTCAAGGCTAGAGTGAATAGGCTTTTAATAAACTAGTGCGCCTCACCATCAATGATTGCATCACTGCTTACCATCAGGTGGGATCACAGTCAAGCACTGGTTTATAATAATTATAAAAAGAAAAGAACTAAGAGTTTCACGTAACGTCAACTGTTTGTACAATTAAAACTTGAAGTGGTTAATCCCAAACCTTCTGTACCTCAGACAATCTGTTGCTGACAAGTATATTGATTATGGAAAAATACTTTCTTTAAAGCCTAAGAGCTACCACTTTCTCAATGTAGATTTTTTAAATGGTTGCTACTGTTTTATTTAAGTTCACTATCACCCAACACAAACCTCTAACGCACACACACCAAACAAAAACTTAACAAAGATCTGCCAACAATCCGTTCAACTAATTCACTTCAAAATTCAAGTATTCTAACCACCTCTTTGGGCTCGAATATGCACCCTGTATATTACCATAGACCCACATATTCTGTACCCCTATTATTTATGGTCTGGCCGAAGATTTATGTCATCGGGGAGTGGGTTCCTAACAAGTGGAATTTAAGTGGATTCTTGCGATAGGCACTGCGTTCCGACACGGTGGGACATTCGTCCTTACATGCTCCTTGTAGGGGTGATTCAGTCGGTGATATAGATGTTTGCTTTATTGGTAGTATCTAGTAGTGACTACGAGGGTGCGTCCTACTTAGCAAACCCCCCCCATTTCTGATTTAAGCATTTGAAGTTGAGTATTTCTTAAACTCTATTTTGGCCTGAATACCTGATTAAGTAGAGTTTGAATATGCTTAACTTGGAATACTCAATTCAAAAACCGGCCCTAAGAGTAGGTTCTGCCTAAGTTACAGTTTGCAAATACATTGAAGTACCGTCCTATCTCGACTTATCAATTGTGATCACCAATTTTATTCGTCTGCTTGGGAGTCCAATCCTGATTTTATTTACAGTTGCCACTACAGATATGTATTGAAAGGCTAGATTGGCTTTTTACTTTCTACGTAGGTATTTATCTCAGACCAATAAAAAAGTATATTTATTTAAACTTTATGTGTAGTAGAGGTATATACGCGGACTTAATACAACGAAGCATGCTCTACCATTCAAGTTTTGTTGTTCAAAACAGACTACATTGTAGTAGGTGTGCACAATAAATAAATAATAGATAGTTGGAATAGGCTTTGTTTCTCAAAATACACACTTTATTACGCAGTTTTTGTTTGCCTCAGACGTTTGACTATACTTATAATAACAATCAATACTGAAACGGAATTGTTTTAAATTAACTAACGTTAACAATCGTTCGTCTAAATTGAAGGATCCTTATAATAAAAAAAGTTACGATGTATAATTTGGACCCCTTCATCAACGACCTTACCTAGTCAAAGATAACGAATTCACAAAATCAACTTTTCCTCGAGCGACCACTTTACCTAGCTAAAACATTCATCAATTACCGAAAGCTCTTTTGTGCATACTAATGATCTTCAGAGAAACTTTGTGAACTTACTCCAACAATTAACTCCGTGATTATTTTAACTTTCCGTTTTAACTGTGGTATTAAAGATAATATTTTAGTCTAAAGTACTGAAAATAGCGACTAGATATAAACTTTATATCAACCCACGTTGTGGCACTTCGCGGCTTCATAATTACCATTTTATAAGAAGAAACCAAGTTAAATGAATTTATAATTAACTTTTATTTTATTTTTACCTCTCCCGCTGTCTGTCCATATGTCTGTAATTAAATTTATCAAGTTAAATTGAATCCGCTTCCCGGTTTCCGATCGAGCTGAAATATTGCAATCATATGTATTTTAAATCCCCGGTTTCTGTCGGCACCTCACCAACTACTCCACAGTACCTACCTATAATTAATTTTTCTGCCAGTTGCAGAAATCTTTTAATTACTCCTTCATAATAAACCAGAAATGTGCTAAGATTCATAACTCTTGCCAAATGACCTTAAAATAATAGTCTTTAATCCTTTGGAAAAATAACGTTATTATTTACAAAAAATCTCTCCGGATATTCTTTGGTGGCGAAACGAGGTCATAATCCGGAAGGATGAGACACATAACAGGAAGATACAGAGGTACCAATCCAAATACCGCTAACCTAACACATTTGACAATTTATGCATTTGCCTTTTGCCATGTCATACTCAAGGTAAGGTTCAGTTAAAAACCGGCGTCAAGCAACTGCTACCTAGTTACCTGGCATTATGCTGCACAGGACCTATTTGGTGCAGCTGTGAGACACACAATGTTCTTGTTTTTTATAATTTATGTTTCTATGTACTTGTTTCTTCATTGTTTATTTATTTATTTATTTATTTATTTATTAAAACTTTATGCAACACAAAAGTACAAAGGCGGACTTAATGCCTTAGGCATTCTCTACCAGTCAACCTAGGGTGGTGAAGAGAAAATGTGGCAGGTGCATAAAAATACAAAAGAATATTTAGAAAATAACAGTTCAAAAGTATGTAGGTATATATATATACAAAATAAACATACATATATAATTTAATATAATATATACATATATATTTATATTTATAAAGTAAAAGAAAGGGGTTATTGAGACGACTTTACTATTTGTGCAGAAAGTACTTTCGCAACATCCGCTTAAATGCATATAGACTGGTCGCCGTCCTGATCTCGAGAGGAAGCGCATTCCACAGAAGTATGGACTGTATATGAAAGGAAGAATGAACAAAGTCAGAAGTATGAGAAGGACAAAGCAGTAGAAGATTATTAGAAGAACGCAGATTCTTAGCGTGAGAAGAACATAGATATTTAAAGTGTGATATAAGATAAGAAGGAGGGGTGGGAGAGTTGAGCAGAGAGTAAAGAGTAGTCAGAGCGCGAAGACTCCTTCTCTGGCGAATGGGCATCCATTTGAGCTCAGATCTGTAGCTCGAAATATGGTCGTATTTTCTCAAATTATATATGAACCGGATGCAGTTATTGAGGAGTCTATCAATTTTGTCGAGTAACACCGCATTCAGGTCAAAGTAGCACACGTCACCATAGTCGATTATAGGGAATATTAAAGTTTGCACAAGCATAGTCTTTGTCTTCGCAGGCAGAAAGTTCCTCAGACGATACAGACACCGCAAAGTCCCGTTGACTCTTTGGCAGACACTGGAAACCTGACTTTGCCAACCAAGGGTCGAGTCAAGATGCAAACCTAGATCCTTTACGCTAGGACTGATGGGAATGACGGCACCATTAAAAATAATTGGAGGAAGAGAATTAACCACCACTTTACCCATCATGCGCGAGCTTCCAATAATAATGGCCTGACACTTTGAGGGGTTTACGGACACCCCAAATCTATCAGACCAATCCCTGATAGCGTCCAAATCTCGGTTTACATCCTCTATAGCGTCCGACAAACTCTCCACCCGCGCAGTTGTATATAATTGAAGATCGTCGGCATAAAGATGATACGAACACCGAAGACAGTGAGTTATAAAATTTATGAAGATGGAGAATAGCAACGGAGAAAGAATACCGCCTTGTGGAACACCAGAATCTAGATCACGCCAACTCGACGAATTCTCGTCAACGCGAACCGACTGCTGACGTCCCCGAAGATAAGAAGAGAACCATTCCAGCGCCTCAGACGAAACCATAAGATGGGAAAGGATAGATAGAAGAATATCGTGACTGACGGCACTAAAGGCATTGGAGAAATCAATTAATACCAAAACAGTAACCTTGGTATCCTCCATGGCTTCTCTAATGTCACCAGTCACTTTAAGGAGAGCAGAGGCAGTACTGTGACCAGGCCTGAATCCGGATTGAAATGAGTCAACAAGATTATTCCTGTGAACAAATCCTGAAAACTGCTTGTGGACGCAGGCCTCAAGTACTTTGGATAGGAAAGGAAGAATAGAAATTGGACGAAAATGGTTCGGTAGGGAGGGATTAGTGATTTTAGGAAGTGGACGCACGTAAGCCATACGCCACAGGGATGGGAATTGTCCGGAATCAAGGGAAAAATTAATAATGTGGGTAATAGGTGGAAGAAGAAAGTCGAGGACTAAGGTAATCATATAACGACTTATGTCGTCATGACCCACAGCCTTGGATTTTATGGACAGGACAATCTTTTTGATTTCGTCCAAGGTAGCCGGAGAAAAGTGGAACGGTTCAATGATAGGAGCTGGTAGCCCAGAAATGAAATCCACCGTCTGTGACAACATTTGGGAATCCAAATGGCAGGAGGTTGTGAAGTGACGGTTGATATCATCCAGGACGATTGTCTTAGGGAAATCCACATGACGTGGTCTACCGATACCGAGAGTTCCGAGGAATTTCCAGATATCAGCAGGAGAAGAAGAAGATATGTTTTCGAGAATATGGCGGCGTTTAGCGTTACGTATCACCTGATTACACCGATTTCTTGCAGCTTTGAAAAGCTCCCTATTTCCAACACTGCGGTCCTTCCTAAAGTTTTGAAAGGCTCGATCCCTGCGCCTCATCGCCATACGAACATCTGTTGTCATCCAAGGGGCAGGTTTACGTTTGAGCTTAACCCTCTTGACAGGAGCGTGTTTATCGTAAAGCGCAAGTACCGTTCGATTGAAAATATCCAGCTTGTCGTCAACAGATGTCGCCGCCGCAAGCTGGTCCCAATCGAGTTCCGACGCATCCTGGCGCAGCCTTTCAGCATCCATGTGAGCAAAACAACGCATGCGCAAAACCTTAATAGGGAGTTTAGGTGGTTTTAGGATATAGGATAGGAAAATGAGGTCATGATGGGAAAAACCAGGTGCAGGGCACTGGCCATGAGAGGAAACCAAGGAGGGAGTGGACGTCAGGATTAAGTCGAGCCATGTGTCGTCACCTGAGATATTAAAGTGAGTAGGTTGCAGTGGAAGGACATGGAGACTTACAGAATCAATGATATGAAGGAGTTTACGAGAACGAGGGGATGGGTGAGAGAGGTCTGTGTTGAAATCGCCCATGATAACACAATGCGCATACTCTGACCCTACTGATTCCAGCGCTAGCTCAAGATTGGAAAAGTAGTCAATGGCAGGCGGACAGTAGACAACGCCAAGTAAGGTTTTGACACCTTTGACGTATACCTCCAAAAACAAATACTCGACGGAACTACTATAAGATGAAGGAGATGAAGCAATAATTTTAAAAGGGAAATCGCTGCGAAGATAAATAGCAACACCACCTCCTCCCTTTCCAATTCTATCATTGCGGATAAGAATGAAACCGGGAAGGGGGTAGTTGGTAGAGGGAAGATGAGGTTTGAGCCAACTCTCAGAAACCAGGACGGCATGTACATTGGCGTCTGAAAAGGTGTCATACAAATCACTGTAATGACTAGCCACACTCTGAGCATTAATATGGCAGACATTAAATAAATGAGATTTTTGTTGATCGAAGCTACGACGCACAAAGTCACTAAGGGTGTCAGTCACGGAGCTAAAACTTGCATTAGCAGATGAGTTAAAGGATTCATTGGCAGAGTGAAAAGAGTCGTCATCAGAAATCATATAAAAAAAAATAAAAAATAAAAATAAACAACTATAAAAATAAACTAAGGCTAAAGTTTAGCCTTTCGGTTTAACACCACTTTCTGTTCACCACCCACCAGCAGCACCAGCACATTTAAACAAAGTTTAAATCTGTGTGCTAAATAATCGTGATGACTTTTATCTTTCCATGTTAGTTCTTACAGATTTGCTTAGTATTGTGGCCAGAGGAGTTCATACTTGTAGGTAATTCCTTAAAACGTCTGTAATTCGCCTTAAGGGGGCAAGTCTGCACTATCAAAGTTTGCCCCACGTCCAACTTAAAAAAACTGACTGGAATATGTGTTAGACTGCATGACCGTTCTTCCTCTACGGAACAAAGTCGTTTTACTGTGTCCCCGTAGTAATCATTGATATTTACTAAAATATTTTCATCCCATTGTAATTGGATATCCTTATAGATGGATGGATTGTGTGAGTATATAGTAGTATATATATGCAATAAAAAGGAATTAGTGATAGCGTGACGGGTGACGGGACAGAATGGAAGAAAATAACGGGTTGCGGCGACCACAAATAAAACGAGATAAGGACAGGAAGATGATGATGAATTGGAAATTCGTAATTTTGTGTGGGATTGATTCATAAAGGTGGACAGTATCCATTTTCACGGGGGCGAAGCCGCGAACGATAGCTAATAAACTAAAAAATAAATACTGAGATAAATATCAGCTTTATAATTAACAGAACTAAAAATTTAATAACTACCAAACTAAGTTGAGAGGAGTTTAAGTGGTAGTTAGTTTAGTACGAGTAGTTCCGAATTTTACGTTTGAAGGAAAATTCAAGGAAAGGGAAGCACGTTCCAGAGTTTTATGGCAGAGACTGCGTAAGAATTAAACATAAGCCCAGTGCGGTGAAAAGAAATATAAATAAGTAAGTTTTCGAAGGTTCGGAACACTTTCAGCACAAAATATTTGTGTAAACAACTGTATACTTAGGTACCTCATAAAATGTGAAAATCCGTTCTATTGTTGTTGATGAACCAGCAAATGAATCACGTAGATTGTTTTTACATAGAATCATAGAAATATAATATACTAGCTTTTGCCCGCGGCTTCGCTCACGTACATAAAAAATAGCCTATGTCATTCAGGAGGTCACCGCGGGGGTGAAAGACTACAACCCTTCAAAACTGAAAATGAAAGAAAACTATCTCTACATTGCCACTTTCAACGTAAGGTCCCTAGCAAATGAATCAAGAATACTGGAATTGGAGTACGCTATATCATCAATAAATTATCATAGGCATCAGTGAAACACAAAAAAAGCAAAAGGGCAGGCCGGTCAAAAGATGGAGTTGTAGCGACATCTATGGCGTCACATAAGAACTAATCCTGCATCGCGCAATTAAAGTTTTTCGCGCGTTTGGAACATATAGAACAGCCCAAAATCATCTATCAGGCAGTTGCCCACCAGACATAACACCCGTCTGGCCGAGGGATCCTCCCTTTTCAACGGAGGCTTGCGGGACTTTACTCTCTGTTCCGCATACCTCCAAAGAGTGATGACATAGTAACCACGGCTGGAATTGCATGGAACAGACTAGTAAGAGATAGAGACAAATGGAGGAAACTTTCACCGCCAGAGCGGTTCTTGCAACACATGACGAAACTAACAAATTAAGTTAAGCAAAGTAGGTACTAAAACAAACAATAAGTATTAGAAATTTAAAATCTGTGTGAGGAATAAATAAATCTAATATTATTATTATTCCATTTATTTACTTTTTATTTATTTATTATTATTTCCTTTATTTGATCACCTAGAAATAAAGCAGCTTTCTATCAATGAAAAAATTTTAGCAATCGGACTAGTACTTTCAGAGATTACCTCCTACAAACAAAAAAACGAACTTTACCTCTTTATAATATTAGTCATAGTCATAATCATTAATAAAAATCATTAATCATTAAGATTTATAATATTAAATTATTTAAAGATTTATATCTTAATGATTAATGATTTTATTAAATGATTATAATACATAACAATATTAGTGTAAATTAGTGTAGGGTCTGAGTGACCCACCACCGCCGTTCGTGTACCGTTTCTGCATCCCAGGACGCCGAGTTCAAGTGAGCCTACTGTTTCTGTTCTGTGTCATGTCTCCACACACAATACATTCACAAACTCAGTCGGAAAGCGTTATTCTTGCCCTCTTGTGTATTCTGGCGAAGTTTCTCAACGCAGCTCGGCGTGGACGGGGCCAGTAATAATAGCGTGTATTTTTGTACGTGTTCATTTTAACATCTGATTTATGTTGGTGTGAAGAGCTGGCCAGAGCTTGACCAGCTCTCATTTGTTAATGTTCGCCGAGTGTGCTTTATATGTGGATAGATTATCTGAGACTTCAGTGGGTGGTGCATGCATGCGGCCGATATCATTTTTCAAGAGCATGAGTAGACCATGTGCTTCTCGTAAAGTATTTTCCTAAAAGTGAGAGTTATATTTTATTTATACAATAATAATTTTTATAACAGTTGGTAAAAATGCGAAATATGGTCGGCATCATATTTGGTATTATTTCGTACTGCAAACACAAAACTGTCCAGTGCTGTAAACTGAGTCACGTTACCATAATGTTTACTGGAGTAGATATCTAGTTAAGCTATAATATTAGAATCCTATTTGTAAAGGTTGTATTATTTATATTCATAAATTTCATATTATTTCATACTTACGATGAGATTGCTTTTGTAGTGGTCTAAGAGAGAAAATGTTTCTAGATTTTGCTGTTGTTAATAGCTTAGAGCCGTCCGTTAGTAGGCAGTAAACCTAGATTATCAGTCATAATTTAGTGTTCTATCTATATTCAGGTCGTTCAAACTAAACGAGCGGTTGAAACTAAGCTATAAACTGAGTGTTCACAACGGCCTCCAAATGTCAGACTATTTCCCAAATAGCGGTCGTTTATTCATATCAACTCCTTGTCTCTACGCAGAAGTGTTCTAGCTCATAACAGGCATAAGGTTTAAAATGGATGTCAATAAAGCAACACATTTTCACGAACGTAATTTTATTACAACTGTGACATTATGACAATTTACGAATATTTACACGATATGTACAAATTTTTACATCTTAATTACACAGTATACAAACAGTAACCTTACATTCGCTATGCGATAAAAAATTACATTTTAGTAAATTCATCGTTACAACCCTAGGCCGAATCGACTCCATACAATTTTGACTTTATACAGAAACAAAACAAGTTCATCACACCGACATCCATACTGCACACCTTACACGTAATATTAAAAACTTGAACCGTACAAAACTGGACCCTGGGGCAGGTCGGCGGCCGAGAGACAGGGCTCAGGTCTCCGCGGCCGCCGGCGACCCGACAGTCTATCTACCTAGTCGATGGACACGATGAGCGTGTCCTCCTCCAGCACGCTGGAGGTCTCGCGGCGCCGGCGAGAGGCCCTCACTCAGAGTTTCGTGTGCGACAGGCCGTTGGGTGCTATGAGAGGCGCCAGCGTGGCCGGTCGTGCCTCCAGCGGCAGCGCTTCACTCGCTGCCACGGACTTCGATGTCAGCGCCGTGGATGCCTCCGAGCGCGAACCTCCCACGCCGCCGCCCACCGACAGGCCACCGCGAGACTCCGCTACGCGCAGCTGCGCTCGCGCTGCTCCACCTCCTCTCTTTCGCGGAATTACACTGTTCTCCACATGCAGAGTCGCGTTCACATCCTTTCCGGCTGCACAAGTACAAGCCTTCAGGAAACTCTTCTTGAAATTGTCAGAGAGGAAAGCATAAAGTATCGGATTCATGGCCGAGTTGCTGTAGCTGAAGCACGCAGCCACCAGGAACACTGTAATAGTGATGCGGCTGGCGCACTCGTTCGGTGGAGAGTATATGAGCGCCACTTGGAACGCCCAGTACGGCAGCCAACACAACACGTACACCGCAATCACCGTCAAAACTAATTTGGTCACTTTCCTGTGCGATCGCTTCTTCTCCTTAGACTTGTTCTTGGGGCCAACAGTCTTCAGCTTACGGATGACGAGGCAGTAGAACACGAAGATAAGGGTGAGGGGGGCGGCGAAGCCGAGAGCGAAGGAGTACAGCGTGAAAGACGTCTGGCCTTTGTTGAACTCTCGCTCGGGCCACACGATGTTACATGAGACACCGTTGTCCGTGGGTATCAGCGTCGTGTACATGAAGATAGGCGTCATCACCAGAGCTGATGCTGTCCATGCCGCAGCTGAAACAACGCGCGAGACGAACGGCGTCCGAAGTCGCGGCGCTGCTATTGGGTGACACACAGCTATGTACCGGTCCGCACTCATGATACACAGGAATATGGAACTGGTGAACTGGTTGATGCCGGTGGATATCATATACGCTTTGCACATGAAGCGTCCAAATGGCCAGGATCGCAGCGACATGGTGGTGATCAGGAACGGTATGCCAATGAGGAAGCATTCGTCTGCTATGGCCAGGTTTACGATGTACATGTTGGTGACGGTCTGCATCTTGGAGTAGCGCAGCACGACGTAGATAACTAACGTATTGCCCAGGAGTCCCACCACGCATACCAGCGCGTACAGCACCTGTGTCACTACGTACACCACCGGCAGGTTGATGTTGGGGCAGTTCTCGAACGTTCCGTTGTACGTGCCGTTTTCAAAGTAAGAGTAGTTGCCATCGCGTAACATTTCCACGTCTTCCAGCTCCATTTTGACGGAAACAGAAGTAGCTTTACGTAGACGATTTTTACCTGAAAGTTAAAAAAAAAAAAATTGATTAGGACGATTCACGTGCAACAAGTGATAGACGACTGATGCCGGGATATATTTGTGGCAAGTCATGAATGTAATCAGTACGTGTCTGTTATGTGCTCGGGTTACTGGTGTGGCCGAGATAAACGTTCCAGGGAAATTACACGTATTAGGTAATGTAAAGGAACAGATAATAGTGAAACGAGATCCAATTTTATTGCGAAACTCATCATGAAACATATTGAAAAATGGTAGTGGCAATTTAAAATATATTTGAAAAAATCAATGAATGAAAGAATTAAATTACTGAACCACGTAAAGAATTTCCAATATGTTGTTCTCATCATGAAATGTCCACATATGTCCTGATTGCAATATCGAGAGTCCATATGCACGGCACACAGCTACTTTCATTATTTTTCATCGCCATGATTTATCGGTATTTGCAGAGAGTATTTATTTCACGTACTACTCGGGTTCCGGTTGAAAGCAGTCTGATAAAATGATGGACGCGTTGTATTATTACGATCTACTGAAATATATTCGTAATGGGCAAAGATGATAGAAAGATCGTGGGATAGACCTACGTCATGAAACGGACAGATATTTAACAATAAGCTGCGAAAATTCCAAGTCATTTATAAAACGTGTGATAGTTTTTTAAATATATTAAATGAATTCGTAAAACTATAAAATTTTGTTGATTTATAATTAAAACACAAAAAAATACATAACACGTTTTGTTTACTATTTATTTTTAATTAAAAAAGCTCTTCTAATTTAAGACATCAAAAATATACATTGTAATGTATCTTATAAAAAAAAGTTTTCTTTTTTGTCGTTTTAATACTGTATATTTTCTCCACGATACGGCTCATGGAAAAAGTACAAAGTATTAAAACAATGATACCATTCTCTTGGACATCTAAATAATTTTCATTTTCCATTGTGTGTATATAAAATTAATTTATTATGATTTATTTTTTAAAGAAAATGTGTCACTTAATAGACTTTTATTTTTTATTATGGATAGGCTCGCGTTTGACCGCTGTCTCACCTGACAGTAAGCAATGATGTGTTCGACGATGGAGCACTTTTACCTAAAAGTCCTATTTGCTCTTTACTTAAAGTTCCCCAGGTCGTAGCTATCAAGAAAAACAGGTTCCGGCAGGGAATTTCACTCCTCAGCTCTACGCACAATAATAATTAATGTGTTCCCAAAACTTTTCATTCGTGTGGGCCCACATATAAGTAATAGTATGCTACAGCTGCCTTATCTGAGTTAAAGAGTGCACTAGTGGAATAATGACCAAACAGACTAAAATCGTATAAAAAAAAATTGTGTAAACCAAAATTTTTGTTCACAGTATGCGTACCTAAATGCAAAGTTTTCTTTACGAAAAAGTTTTATTTTTCAAGATAAACTGATATAATTATGTATTTTTTTGATTAGGTATAGGAATTGCTCTTAAGTATTAATCAGTCATCTCAACACACTACAGTTTCATGAATTAATGAAACTATCACACTTTTTATTTATTTATCGTTTATTAATTAACCCATAGTATTATTGAATTGTTTTTTTTTATTAGTGACCCGCATTTTTTGCGCTTAGTGTAATAATATTAGTTGAATATCCGTAGCTATAGACGAACTATGTGAGGAAGGTTGTGGTTACTCTTAAGGCTGTACCTAAATGCTGAAATCTTTTGTAATTATCCCAAAAAGTAAGACAAAAGCCATTCACAGCTGGATATTGGCAAAGGACGAAACAGGTACCACCAAGAAAAAGAGGACAAATAAGTTTAGTACTCACATTTTGTGTCAGCAAACAATTATTTGGAGAGCTGTCGATGTGGCACCGGGACACATCTGTAACAATGACAAACGGACTGTTAGCTTTTCCTACACACACAGCAGAAAATGTTTTACAGAATAACTTCTCACTCAATATTTAAAGTCAAGGTTTGTGTCGATAGATTTCTTTTATTGAGCGTTGTGTTAAGTTATTAACATGAAATCATTAAGTTTCTATGAACTTAATGATATCAATATAATACAAAAGTACGCAAACGTGAATACCACCACTATGTATTCAATTCAATTTATTTATTTATTCTCTCTTCACAATAGGTTTTTCGACAGTTAACAATGGGACTTAAAGACTATAATTCCACTATTGTAAGAGTCTGGTGCCTGAAATAGGTAACTAAGAAACTATTTTCCAAAATTTACTGTTAAAGCTTTAATTATCTAATGACTTCTCCCGTTCTAAGGAGGAGCGAGAGCTTCCTCCTGCTGTCAGACTTTTACTGACTAAAACCAACTCCTATGTTCCTTTTTTTGCCTTGCGTCCTAGGATCCCGCGGTGCCCTTTTGGACAACCCATGGCACCAGTAGACTTCGGCCCTACTGGGCCCCTACGGTTTTGCTGACATCTCTTTGACGCGCGCGTGGAACACTGTGTGCCGTCGACGACTCGGGCAAAGACAACAAAGACAAATCATTTTATTTCAAATAAACCATTTACAGGCACTTTTGAAATGTCAAGGGCTCGGTCCGGACCTATTGCTCGTCGACCGCAAGCCCACGCCAACGGCAGCTAAAAAATCGGGATGGGGGTCCCGGCGGTTGCGTTCCGTTTTACTAAAGAGAAGGAGGCGACGGTCTGCCATTCCTCCTCGCTTCAAACCATGATCTGTACCAGAGCCCGGCGTGAGAAGTCGTTGCTGCCGATCGCCCCTACGAGGACACGCCGGTGCTCCGGCTAAACTTATTTATAGAGAAACCTAATTACACGCGGGGGAAGCGAAGCTAGTATTATATTACAATTATATACATATTATTTAGTGTGTTATGTATTCTGCTGGTGAAACCTCTGGCTAAATATTTTCTTGTAACCTTCAGCGGTCAAGCCTCTTACTTTCATAAGGAAAATCGAGACTGAAATTTCATTCTGTACTTTTGTTCATTTTTTTTACTTTGTGTTTGTAACCGTTGTGTCTGTCCCGAATAAAAGTATTTCTATTCTATTCTAAATTAGCGTGTTTCTTTATTTCATCGTTACACAGTTGTCTCAGTGTAATATTCTTATTTCTTTTTTCTCTTTGTAAAAGTCTCTGTGAACGAGAAACAATTGCAATGGGGAAAATTCTATATAAACTCTGTACAAAACAATGTTTGTTCCGGTTATGAAAACATCTTGCCAGAATAATGATGTGTTAAAAATCCATAAATACCCCCGTCATAACAGTAGTCTAAAGCGTTTACAGGTTGAATATAAAAAAAAACCGCAGAAGATCCACTCTAGTCACCAAAAACGTCGCATTTTTAAGGTACTGTGTCTGTTGCGCAGACACTTTAGACATAAAACTACACAAATTTTACATCACAATATCGACTAGAAATCAATTTGCGAATAATTCAAACAGCCACTGAACTTCACTCGAAGAAATCCCGCCAAAAACTCCCCTCTAGTTCCTTACATGACTAGGTAACAAAGTTGGGCACTCAGCCAGGGCTTTTGGTACCTAATTCCCCCTTAAATGTGACTGTAATTTGTCGTTGTCAATTGAATATTTCCCCGCGGTGTTTATTTTTGTATAAAATTATATACTAAACAACAAATAATGCTGAAAAGAAAAAAACTATTCAAACGAATCTTTTTCTAAAAACAGCATCAAAATTAGTTATTAAATGAAACAGCGATTAGCACATATTTTGGTGTTAGGTAGACTGGGGACGTGGTGGGGACGTTATCTCTTTTTCACATACGTAACCTAACATTTCAGATATCTGAATCATTATTCTGTTACTTGCAAGTTTCCTCCTTCCACCAGATTTAAAACTTATTTAATACTGAAAGGATTTGAAAAAATCATCAATCAGATTTTTGATAAATTAAAAAAGTAAGGCAACTGTATTGGGAATAAGGGCTTGAAATCATTCGCCACAGATGTGACGCTGAATAGATAGTTGCAAGCAAAACAGACATAATCATTTATTTAAACTTTATGTACAGTAATGGTACATAGGTGGATTTGACGCAACAAGGCACTCTACCAGTCAACCTCAACTGATCGATTCGAGTACCGACTACATATTCCATGATTCGGTTCGATTTGATCGATCGGTGCAGAATCGGATGTGTCGTTATGGTGCTTATGTAAAGTGGACCTTCTGAGTGGATATACTGATTACCATTAACATTAATTCCGAGAATATCCATGTTGGTTTCAACTTCAGCCACAGCCTGTCCGCGTTAGGTCGGCGGTTATCTGTCAAACGCCTGTGTTTACTCAAAAGTGATTAATGCGGGGAAATATCTAGCTTAGCATTAGATTCAGTATGGGACGCGTGGCGGCGGCGTGACGTGAGCGTGACGGGCGCGTGGCGGCTGCGGTGCGGCGCGGATCAAGCCGGATTGTTTGTTTTAAAACATGAAATGGATAGGTTTATTTTGGTGAATAATTGAATGTTATGTTATGTTGTGTTAGTTATAACTGTAATATACCAGCTATTGTGCTACTGCAGGGCAGAGGCCGTGATGGAACGGGCATAAGTCGCACACTTGCTGGTGCATAAAAAACATGGAAACGAAACAAAAAATAGATATATCGCGAAAACCTTTACCTAAACCTTACGAAGAGACAACAGTTTGTGATAGGTTTAAAAAATCCATTTGAAGTGTTTGCATGGTCGGTAAATCAAAAACGGCTATATTCAATATTATCATCAGAAATTGACCGATAAAATCTTACATATCATATAATAATAACATTGATGAGGTAAACTCCCTTATCGATTGCCCGATAGGAACTAACTACACAACAAAACAATTAAGATGTAATCAGTGCGCAAAAGGAAAACAACACAGGAATCGATCTGAACGCATCACGGACCGTAATTGATTGAGACATTACAGACTAACCACAACACATGACACAGATTCTCCCGACGTTACAGGAAAACTGCTTTATGTCCCACATCCCTCCTAATAAAATATAATAATAAATTCCTAGCCTATGTAGTGATAGAGTAGAGCAGTGGTGGCCGAGTGGTAACGGCCCCGACTTACGAGTTGTAGGTCGCGGGTTCAAACCCAGCCAGGCGCATTACTTTGTGTAATTTATTTCATCACCACTGCTCTCAAAACGGTGAAGGAAAACATCGTGAGGAAACCGGCATGTCCTAGAACCAAAAATTCTTCGAAGACATGTGACATCCACCAACCCGCACTGGGCCCGCGTGGTGGATTACGGCCCATTCCCTCTCCTAGAGAGGAGGCCTGAGTCCCAACAGTGGGAACATTATAAGGCCGACTATGCTATGCTATGCTATGTAGTGATATAAACCCTCTGCTATATATAAAGTGGAAAAGAAAATATTTTGACAAGACTCTTCAGTTACACATTCATTAGGAACACATTCCTTGTACGTACAGCTAAGGAGTAGAATTTCCTGCCGGAGTCAGTGTTTCCTGATGGCTACAACCCGGGAATCTTTAAGTCAAGAGTGAATATGTTACTTCTAGGCAAGCGCGCACCATAGTCGACCGCATGATCGCTTTCTATTAGGTGAAATAGCGGTCAAGCGCGAACCTATCAACAATAAAAAAAAAGAAAAAAAAAATTTACTAAAATATTCTATAAAATCTACAGTTCGGGTTTGTTGTTGGAGAGGTAGGCCAAAAAGTTGGATGGATTGTGCAAGAAGTGATATGAAAGAAAAGGTGATAGGACAGAATAGAAGTAAAACACGTGTTGCGTCGACCCCAAATAAAACGAGACAAGGGGAGGAAGATTATGCGTTCGGGTTTGTTATAGCTAGCATTTGCCGTTAATGTTGTTACACTGAAGTCTACCAATCCTCTGCTTCGTGGTAAGTGAACGAACAGATTTGACACGGTAGCTAAGTGGTTCCTTTCATTACTAGCCACGTTTATCTTGGTTTTTGTACGTAGCTCTAGAGACCAGTGGACAATTTTCTACGTTTTCCAACCGAAAAGACAAAGTGAAGCTTAACATGCATAGTTTAGTCGTGGCGTGCTCTTGAAACATTGTTATAACTACACTAAGTGACAAGTGATGTGACAATCGCTTCCGCTTCTGCTTTCTGTATAGCAGAGGCTTGAAATAGTTAAAGCCGGCCTACATACGCTGAAGGATAGTAAAGTACTGATTACATTACAAAGATATTAACTTACTACATACTACATTTAAGTTTACGACTTTTCTCGCCATTTCCAGTTTGATAGTTTCCGGGGTGTGACTATAAAATTGTTATTGAAGATTTGAGGGACGGGTCAGCCATATTGAAAACTGATAAAACAAAAGAAGTAATTCGAACCTTTAGAGATTTTAAAGAAGTATATATAAAGTATATAATAGTAGTTTTTTTATGTAAGGATCAATACGTGTTTTGGTTAGTTTTTTAAATAAAAATAAATAATAAATAAATCCGTATGGTGTTCGGACGTTAAGAATAACACCATCCCATCTCTTCCCGAGGGTGTCGTAAGAGGCGACTAAGGGACATACCAGAGAATGGGCAGCAGCATCCTCTGTGCATTACAACAACCAAACTGCGATCGCCAACCCGTCTGCCAAGCGTGGCGATTATGGCAACCCCCCCCAACATGAAAAACAGAAACAAAAAATGGCCCCTAGTGCCCGGCAGCCCGTCTACCCTTGACTCCGGTAGCGGTCAAGGCCACGACGAAGCAAGGGGTGCGAAGAATCTCCGGATGAGATTTGGCTACCCATCTATTAAACGACTCGACCTGGCAACTTTTAACACGCGTACACTGAGGACTGACGAGAAGATCACCGAACTGGAGGAGGAATTGAGCAGGTTGCGATGGAGTATTGTGGGATTGTCTGAAGTCCGAAGACAGGGGGAGGATACGATAATTCTCAAATCCGGTAACCTGCTCTATTTCCGGGAGGGTGACCAGCAGTCCCAGGGTGGTGTCGGGTTTATCGTCCACAAGTCCCTTGTGAACAATGTCGTGAGGATCGAGAGTGTGTCGACCAGGGTGGCGTACCTTATACTCAGAATATCATCAAGATATTCGCTGAAGGTCATACAGGTCTACGCCCCGACCTCGACACATCCCGACGACGAAGTAGAATCCATGTATGAGGATATATCAAGAGCCATGCATGGTTCTAAGACTCACTTCACCGTGGTCATGGGGGACTTTAACGCGAAACTGGGCAAACGAGACGGTGACGAGCTGCGAGTGGGGCAATTTGGATTTGGACGTCGGAATCACCGGGGACACCTACTGGCTAGCTTTATGGAGAAGGAGGGCCTCTATATGATGAATTCCTTCTTCAAAAAGCGTGAGCATAGAAGGTGGACCTGGCAAAGTCCTGACGGTGCAACTAGAAATGAGATTGACTTCATCCTGTCGACGAAAAAGCAAATATTCAATGATGTCTCTGTGATCAACGCGGTGAAAACTGGAAGTGATCACCGCGTCGTAAGAGGCACATTGAATATTAACATTAAGCTTGAAAGGTCTCGACTGATGAAGTCTACGCTCCGTCCAGCACAGATCCAGATCCAAAACCCCGAGAGCTTTCAGCTCGAACTCCACAATCGTTTCGAGTGCCTAGGAAGCTCCGTGGATGAATATAACGATGGGTTCGTGGAAACTGTCCATACGGTCGGGTCTAAGTTTTTCAAGACTCACCGTACAAACAAGAACAAGAAGCTCTCCGATCCGACCCTCGAGCTAATGAAGAAGAGGCGTGAGATGATTCTGCAGTCTTCAGACGATGCGTGCATATACGCCGGCTCAATAGACAAATCTCGAAGTCCCTGAAACGTGACCTTCGCCGCTTTAATACCGCAAGGATTAAGGATGCGATTGAGCGGAATAAGGGCTCTAAAGTATTTGCACGAGATCTGTCTATTGGGCAAAGCCAGCTCACGAAACTGAAGACCGACGATGGCAGAGTCATATCCGCCAAATCGGAGCTTCTAGGAGAGATCGAGGCTTTTTATGGACAGTTATACACGTCTATCGCTAAACCCGCTGTAAATCTAGTAAACGACCCAAGAGCTAGATTGACTCGACACTCATCATCATCTTCCTGCCCTTGTCCCGTGTTATTTGGGGTCGGCGCAACATGTTTTTTTCTTCCATTCTGCCCTGTCACTCGTCATACTATCACTAACTTCCTTTTCTTTCATATCACTCTTCACACAATCCATCCATCTTTTCTTTGGTCTCCCTCTCCCTCTCCATCCATCCACATGTAAACTCATAACTCTTTTAGTAACATGCGTTTCATCCCTCCTCTTCACATGACCATACCAAGACAAACGATTCCCTTTCAACTTTTCAGTCACTGGCGCCACTTTCAAACTTCCCCTAATATACTCATTTCTCACTTTATCCATTCTCGTCACACCACACATCCATCTTAACATTCTCATCTCCGCTACGTGCAATCTTTTTTCATCCGTCTTTTTCACAGCCCAACATTCTGATCCATACAGTATGACAGGCCTTATCACGGACTTGTAGATTTTACCCTTCAACTTGAGGGGCATCCGTGGGTCACAAGTTGTTCCCGTGACCTGTCGCCATTTCATCCATCCTGCGTTGATCCGATGTGTTACGTCCCGGTCTACCTCACCATCCCCTTGGACGAGTGACCCGAGATACCGAAAGTCGGAGCAGATCGGTATGGGTGTTCCAGCGAGAGATAAAGGCACTGGATTGGAGAGACCGCCGAAATCGCAGAACAAGTATTCCGTTTTGGTTCTACTCAATTTCAGGCCAACACTTAGATTGACTCGACACTATACCGAAGATATCCCGGACGTCAGCCTGTACGAGATTAGGATGGCTCTGAAGCAGCTGAAAAACAACAAGGCGTCGGGTGAGGACGGAATTACGGCCGAACTCCTGAAGGCGGGTGGAAAACCGGTCCTTAAGGCCCTTCAGAAGCTATTTGATTCCGTCATACTCGAGGGAAAAACGCCACAGGCGTGGAGCAGAGGCGTGGTGGTACTCTTCTTTAAGAAGGGCGATAATGCCCTGCTTAAGAATTATAGGCCCATCTCGCTTCTGAGCCATGTCTACAAGCTGTTTTCCAGAGTCATCACGAATCGTCTCGCGCGCAGGTTCGACGACTTCCAGCCTCCCGAACAAGCCGGATTTCGAAAAGGCTTCAGCACCGTGGACCACATACATACGCTGCGGCAGGTTATACAGAAGACTGAGGAGTATAACCAGCCTCTCTGCTTAGCGTTTGTGGACTACGAGAAAGCCTTTGATTCGATTGAAACTTGGGCTGTACTGCAGTCTCTCCAACGGTGCCAAATTGACTATCGGTATATCGAAGTGCTGAAGTGTTTGTACAAAAACGCCACTATGTCAGTCCGACTACAAGACCAGACCTCGAAACCTATCCTCTTGCAGCGGGGTGTGAGGCAGGGAGACGTTATTTCTCCGAAACTGTTCACGGCAGCAATGGAGGATGTCTTCAAGGTTTTGGAATGGAGAGGGCTAGGCATTAATGTCAATGGCGAGTACATCACTCACCTTCGGTTTGCCGACGACATAGTAGTCATGGCTGAGACTACGGAGGAGCTCAGTACAATGCTTGGTGACCTCAGTAGAGCTTCCGAAAGAGTGGGACTTAAAATGAACATGGACAAAACCAAAGTCATGGTAAACAGCCATGTAGCACCCACTCCTATCAAGGTCGGGGACTCTACACTCGAAGTTGTAGACGACTACGTTTACCTGGGACAGACGGTCCAGTTGGGAAGGTCTAACTTCGAGAAAGAGATCAATCGTCGAATCCGACTCGGCTGGGCAGCGTTCGGGAAGCTGCGCGGTGTCTTCTCGTCCAATATACCACAGTTTCTCAAGACGAAAGTCTATGACCAGTGCGTGTTGCCAGTGATGACATATGGCTCCGCAACGTGGTCGCTTACAATGGGCCTCATTAGAAGGCTTAAAGTCACCCAAAGGGCAATGGAGAGGGCTATGCTCGGAGTTTCCTTGCGTGATCGAATCAGGAATGAGGATATCCGCAGGAGAACCAAGGTTGCCGACATAGCACGAAGAATCGCCAAACTAAAGTGGCAATGGGCAGGGCACATTGCTCGCAGAACAGATGGCCGTTGGGGCCGAAAGGTTCTGGAATGGCGACCACGTACCGGAAGACGTAGCGTTGGAAGGCCTCCTACAAGGTGGACCGATGACTTGGTAACGGTTGCGGGAGTCCGATGGATGCGAGACGCACAGGACCGTTCGCTGTGGCGACGCTTGGGGGAGGCCTATGTCCAGCAGTGGACGTCTTTCGGCTGAAATGATGATGATGATGATGAATAAATAAATAATATTCCACAACTATTACACAACGCCATCTAGTCCCAAGCTGAGCAGAGCTTGTGTTATGGGTACTAGACAACTGATAAACATACTTATATATTTCTAAATACATACATATATAGATAAATTACACCCAGACACAGAACAAATGATCGTGCTCATCACACAAACATTTGTCCTGGGTGGGAATCGAACCCACGACCTCCGGCATAGCAGTCAGGGCCACTAACCACTAGACCAATAGGCCAGTCGATGCTCTTAATAATTTAGGTACCACAAAAATGTATGTGGAAACGGTTTCATAAGTTTCTGGGTAGCTCAGACAAGCAAAGATGGGACTAGATTACAATCATTTACGCCAACACTAATGTCACAATCATTCCACAATATCAAAATAACCAAACAGAGTGAACCCGTCCGCCGAGTGTTCAGAAATCCCATTTTTTATTGTTGATAGACTCGCGCTTGACCGCTGTATGGTCCAAAGTTGTGAGTTAATTTCAACGTAACACCTACGATCAAGATCTTCCCTGTCCAGCGCTGCTATGTAACAGAACTGCATCGCCAACTCCCACACGAATACCAATTCTCTTATTGACTCTAGATAGCGTACAAATGAAGAAGATTTTGCCGACATTACAGATGACGTAAAAATAGTTCCATTTTCGAATCATAGATGTCGATGGTGCTATAGCAAACATTTATCTAATTCCTTACTAACTAACATAATTACAAGACAAGTAGACAACAATAAATTGAATTTTCAATAGAAGTCTATCTGAAACCAAATCATCAAATAAATAATTCTAAGAAATGGTGACAAAGACATTAAAAATGAGCTTTGAAAAAGAAAAGATAAAAGAACGGCTTTATCTTTCAAACATTAAGGAGATAACAATCACCTCATTAAACATTTTAAGGAAAATCTAAACTTTTTATGAAATGACAGCCGTATTTGACGTTCTTTATTGAAACAAAAAGGCAGCTTGAGTTATGGAGAGTGGAACTCAAACAAAGATTGACTGAGCCTTGCGTATCAATTTCTAATTATAAGGTAGCTTTAGCAGATCTGAATAAGACCCATACAAAACGAGTAGACACCTCCGCTGCTTTTAACCGAATTTGAAAAACTGAGGAGGTTCTCAAGTATCTATTTTTTGTATCCTGTTCATCCCGACCCGGCCCGGTCATGGTCCCATTTAAATTTGGTAAAAATTTGATGAAGAACTTCGGTAGTAGCCAAGTCTACTTCTTCAAGTAGACCGATCGATAGCAAATAATCCGGGATTACTGCAATAGCTTGTCTGTTTATTGTTAACACCATTTCTTATATTATAACATAACTGAAAGTTATTGGGGTTATTAATTCGTGCAAACTTTTTGTTTTATGATCCGATCTTGATGATTTTTTTTTTGTTTTGGGTTAAGTTATAACTCTGTAGTAGTCCCATTACTGAAGGAGCATACGTGGGTTTTAGTCAGTAAAAGTTATACATGACCTCTTGGAGCGAAAGAAGTCGTAATGATTTTCCACCACAAAAAAGGCAAATAACCTTACTAAAAAACTGGCTGACTATTTAGTTTCAGTGTGTACTACATCTAAAAAGTGAAAATAAATACTTTTTACAAATAAAACAACCGACTTGCAAAATAACTTTAAGTCGTATGTATTTTTTTTGTAAAAAAGTTTTGTACTACTAAAATAACGCTTCTCCAGTATCACGGTACCAAAGAAACAAAATGAGGAAGTATTTTCACTATCTGGGAGGTTATGTAGGTATTGTGTCGATAACAATATATTTCAGGTACAGTTCATACGACGTGGTCGAGATTGAGAAGCGTGACGTAATCGTGACATAGACATAATAATTAAATAAATCTGAAGTAGGACTGTCCATCTATGCGGCTGTCTCTCGTCTGAGTCTCGCGTCTTGTGGATTGCGTAATGGCATGAAATATGTCAATGTTTTCATCTTTACGAAATCATGACATAGCAGACAAAGGATCAACGTCTATCTTAAAACGAGGACTTCATCTGATAAAATGAACTACATACATAACATTACGCTATTGGTTCCCGACGCTAATGGTTACATCCACACTGTGTCAGTTGGGTTACACCAAGAAACTTTTCTGAAAAACAATTCGAAAGATATTCAATTTCGCTATTGACAATCTCGATAGTGGCGCCGGGGGCTAACTAAATTAGTTATGTTCGTTTAGTTCCAAACCAAACTTAGGTGGTAATGGGCAGGTCGCGGTCGCAGGTTGCACGCAGAACAGATGGTCGATGGGGCGACCGTGTACCGGAAGACGCAGAGTTGAAAGGCCTCCCACAAGGTGGACCAATGAGGTTGCGAGGGTCGTGGGAATCCGATGAATGCGAAACGGACTGGACCGGTCGTTATGGCGATACTTGGGGGAAGTCTATGTCTAACAGTGGTCGTATATCGGCTGAAATGATGATGATGATGCGTAATTCCATCTCTGTATGTTTATGAGTGTAAACTTAATCGTTACAAGCTATTACAAACATTTCTCAATAATACGATACAAATTCTAACGATCCCATCTGTAATACATTCAGTCTCGTCACTCAGTCACGCCATGTTTCATCACCCACATCGCTCGCGGTTTGGATGCAATGCCAAATCGCTATCATTCACAATCCAATGTGTTTCTTACTGCTCACTGCTCATCGGCCTGTCCAGCTTCTATCAATATTTTTATACAAAACAATACAGCTGTGAGATCCAAATAGATCAAAGCATAGGGAATTTACAGCATCAATTCGAAACGCGTTCAGAACGGGTGTCTTTTAACGCTAGATTTGCTCTCAATAAAATAAACTCGTAATTTAAGTATAGACATTAGGAATAGCCGGTGAGGAGAATGACTCATAAAAAACTTTTTACAAAAAAAAAATAACCGACTTCACTAAAAAACACTAAAAGGATCAAAATAACTTTAATTTCGGAAGTTGGTGTTTCTCGTCATTATTTGTATCTTATTTAACACCGACTTCCGAAATTAAAGTTATTTTGATCCTTTTAGTGTTTTTTAGTGAAGTCGGTTATTTTTTTTTTGTAAAAAGTTTTTTATTTCACACTTTTTAGTTGCGATACACTTATAAGCAGAGTGCCTATTTCTCATGATAATTCCATTTAACTCAAACACTGCTAGGTTACATTGTTTTATTATGAAGTTCCTGGTCTTCTTCGTCAGTTCCACTTCATCAAATGTTACTTTTTGACTGTAAATGCTTAAGTTCTCGATGAAAATACATAAATCACTATATGATTGCCTATAATATTTGAGGAGTTCCCTCGATTTCGGCAAGATTCCATCATCAGATCCCGATTTGGTGACTATGGGACCATTTGGGAAGTATACCCTTTCCAACAAAAAAAGAATTTTTCAAATCGGTTGGCAAGCGACGAAGTTATCCGCGAACAAACATAAAAAAAAAAAAAAAAAATACAAACATCCGAATTGAGAACCTCCTCCTTTTTTAGAAGTCGGTTAAAAATAAAATAGAGTTTGTTGATCCCATAACATTGGACTTTTCTCAGGATTACGATAAAAAACTAAATATTTTTCTAAGATGCTTAATAACTCAGAATCAGAACACGTCCACATAGGTAAAACTTTTTAAACGTTAAATTTATTTCCCGTGTGGCACGTAACATTCAATGAATAAAGACATCTTATGTTGGAATTTAGTTAATTGAATAGGATTCTGACTGGTCTGTCTTATGTGATTGCGGTAGATTTGATGTTAGTAATGACTATCGTCTTTTATCACTAGATATAAGTAGTATGTTTACGATCCATTTATTTGATCAAATATTGATTGTACATTAAAAGTTTTGCAATAATTAATTCTTGTATTTCATGTAACATTAAATCAAATGTTTCAGATGTTTATAATTTTGTAAGAATGGTTTTTGTTCTTTTTAACGTATTAACTGATTTAAATAAATAGTTTACTGTTTCTGCCGCGGAGCCGCGGGGCTCCGGTTCTCACTCTTGCAAGTGTGTGTTTTTAGGATTCCGTACCTCAAAAGGAAAAAACGGAACCCTTATAGGATAGATAGATAGATATATTACTAGGATAGATATATTATTAGGATTACTTTGCTGTCCGTCTGTCTTTCTGTCTGTCAGTCAGCCTGTCTGTCTGTCAAGATCTCAAAAACGTGTAGAAGTATCAAGTTGAAATTAAAACCATATACTCAAGTCTGCGGACCCGGAAAAAAATAAAACTTCTAAGTTAACAAAAAAAAAGATACGGCCATTTGTGTCGCAAAAAACGTATATTTTCACACTCTCAAGGGAATCTAAATTCATATGGTACTTCCCATTGACCCAGTATCTTCAAATTTGGCATAAAGCAAGATCTCATAGCACAAATCTAGGAATGAATCTAAAAACACTAAATTTATTGTTACGTCATAAAAAAAATTACTTTTTCGCGATTCGGAAAAATCTTCGAGACTCCATTCGGGAATTGTTCTATTTACATAGATAAGTGCATGGAACCCTCAGTGCGCGAGTCCGACTCGCACTTGCCCAGTTTTTTTTTTGGTGTGACGCGATAGCTTGGAGTGGTAGTCAGTTGTCAACCGTGTCCGAGCGAGTCAAGGAAATCAAAAGTGATTTGTGTGAACAAAGTTAGTTAACCATCTAACACGTATATTTTCTTGTCAATTATAATTCTTAAGGAAATTCCACCGTTTAGAAAACCATAATCCTCACAAGATTCGCCGCGTACATTTTTATGCGCACACATGATTGCTTTGCGCACGCGCATTGCGGCTGTTTGCGCAGCTGGGCTGCCAATAAACGTGATTTGTGCGCAAATTCGCTTTCACTATCAATCTGATTTAAGATCTATAGTTCTGCATCCGTGGGTAGGCTGGAATGTTTTGTTTTATAATTATTTAAACATAGAATGTAGGCAACTACCATTTTCCGTATACTCGTAGTATACAAACGTACGTAGAACCAAATAACAGACCTAGCATACCTCTTTACGTTATACAAACAAAACAATTATAAAATTAGGACACAAAGTTCTCTACTTATACTCCATTTGGGGATAAATATACCAAACCCATATTTGTCCCAAGTGGAGAATATTTGTTCCTCAAAAAGCACAAATGATCCAACTTCATACGGCTTCACACACCTCTTTGTAGAGTCTCGCTGGTTTTATTGTTCTTTTGTTTCAGAGCTTTGTTATTATGTGTGCTCTGCATGTTGTGATGTTGATTGTTAGATCTCCGCCACCTACGCTGGGAACTGGCTGGTGGTTTGTGACGAGAAGATTACTTTTTTGTGAAAACAAGGAAATATTTTGAAGGTCTTTTTTGTCAATGGAAATAGCCTTAAAAATACAAACAAAGAGCTCGGTATCCGTACATTTAAGTATAATTGTAGCTATTCTGTAAACCTGGCAGTGAGAAAATTTCGTAGATTGGAAGTTTAAACTTGTCAATCTAAATCAACTATTTATTTGACTTAGACTATCTTGAGAAGTACTGTGTAACGTAAATCTAAACTAAAATAATACTTATTAGTTTTAGAACTGCTGATAATATCACCAAAGTAAATAATTTAAACCGGGAATGTGATTGAATACCAAACTGACTTTATGATTACGTTTATAATAAGATTTTATTATTCTTCGGTGTATTGAATTCTATTAGCTTTTCCTCGAAGACGAGGGATGAAATATTAAATATTTGACCAAGTATGACTTCTCGTTCATTGGTAAGAAGACTTTTTGATACTCTCGCAACGATTTCCATAGGTTCCAATCCATACATTATTATTGTTATTATACAGTAACATATGTTACTGGATCACTTTGTTGTCCGTCCGTCTGTCTGTCTATCTGTCAAGACCCTTTATCTCAGAAACGCGTAGAGGCATCAAGTTGAAATTAAAACCGTATACTTAAGTCTGTGGTCCCTTAAAGCTGTGAAAAAGTCAAACTTCTAAGTTAACGGAAAAAAAAAGATACGGCCGTTAATGTCACTAAAAACGTACATTTCAACACTCAAAGGAATCAAAATTCATAGGGTACTTGCCGTTGACCCAGAATCCTGAAATTTGCCATAAAGCAAGGTCTTATAGTATAGATATAGGAATAAATCTGAAAACTGTAAATTTGTAGTTACGTCACAAAAAAAAACTCGGGAAAATCTTAGTAACTCAATTCGGGAATCAAACTGTTTTCATAGGTAAGTTTGTTCGGAACCCTCAGTGCGCGAGTCCGACTCGAACTTGCCCTATTTTTTTTCTATGGGCACAATTTTTCTGACCTTATGAGGCTGTCGACAACATGAACAACGTATTCTTCTTCTTTTCTCGTGTCGATCTGACTTAAATTTGGTCCGACCAATATTTAGTCACCCAGACCGCTCTGTCGTTGGCTTCACCTGTCCTGGAAGGTGCAGGTACTTGTCATTGTCATGGATACCCCATTTGGCCAGATTATCTGTGCAGCGGCTAACCTGAGCCCGCAACAACGTATTAAAATGAGTATATAAATTATCGATTTCGGATATAAATGTTTACGAGACAATCTGAGACAAGGGTGTGCGTTAGTAGCTCATTAAGCAATATTGGCAAACGTTAGGCCTCTTGGACAAAGTTTGAAGAACTTAACTTAGTTGGTAATGGTTCTTATACATATTTATATTCATGGGTTTTTGTGTACTAGGATTTATAGAAACGTTGATAATAATAATAGAAGAAGGCCTTTAACAGGGCTGCCAAGTCCTGCAAGAAGGTGTTGCAGAGGTCTCGGTTTGACCACATAAGCAGAATTGGGAGCAAACTTGCTTCATACCCCGCAGGTAGTAAAGCGTTTTGGTCCCTGGCTAAGTCGGTTGAATCGAACTTCTGCCGTCCCTCACTTCCGCCATTGCTGAAACCCGATGGGTCGCTGGCTCACACCGCTGAGGAGAAAGCAAACTTGTTTGCCTCTCTTTTTGCGGAATCTTCACGTCTGAATTCTGGTGACGCACGGCCACCTGTTTCTCCTGATGGATGCGCGACGAGGATGTCAGACGTTCGTATCCATCAAAAGGACGTTCGTAGGGTCCTGCGTAATCTCGATGTGAACAAAGCTAGCGGCCCCGACGGGATACCAGCTATTGTGCTTAAAACTTGTGCGCCTGAATTGTCTCCGATCATGACACGCCTATTTCGCATCTCATATGAGACTGGAAAAGTGCCGATTGCATGGAAGCAAGCTAACGTGCAGCCTGTGCCCAAGAAGGGCAGTCGAGCTGACCCGGCAAACTACAGACCCATCTCTGTTACGTCCGTCCTCTGTAAGAGTATGGAACGGGTGCTAAACAAGAAACTTCTGGCATACCTAGAAGCTAACGACATCCTCAGTGACCGGCAATACGGTTTTCGCCAAAATCGGTCCACTGGGGACCTTCTAGCGTATGCCATTCACATCTGGAGCGAAGCCATCGAGAAGCATGGGGAAGCGCTTGCCGTCTCCCTTGATATCTCGAAGGCTTTCGATAGGGTCTGGCACGAAAGCCTCATTGCTAAGCTTCCTTCCTTCGGTCTACCCACTGGTCTGTGTGATTGGATCGCAGACTTCTTGAGGGATCGATCCATCCGAGTGGTCGTTGATGGCTGCTCGTCCGGTCAAATGGATATTAATGCCGGGGTCCCTCAGGGGTCGGTACTCTCGGCAACACTGTTTTTGCTGCACATAAATGACTTACTTAAACCCGGTATCTTTGGGTATGCAGACGACAGCACTGTTGCCGAGAGATATGTGGCTGACGCACGCGCTAGTGGGTCACAGATCCAGTCGTCCCGAGAGGCTATGGTTGAACGCTTGAACTCGTCCTTGAAGGCGGTCTCCGATTGGGGCGATGCCAATCTGGTCAAGTTCAATGCAACTAAAACCCAAGCGTGTCTTTTTTCCGCTAAACGGAGTCAATTCCACCCGGCTCCATCTTTCCGAGGTGTGACCGTGCCAATAACCGACCATCTTGATCTTCTTGGCGTTACGCTGACGTCAACTCTCAACTTTGGGCCATACATCGAAGCAAAGGCTCAACTGGCAGCAAAAAAGCTGGGAATCCTCGCGAAGGTCAGACGGTACTTCACGCCGGAACAGCTGCTAAAACTTTATCAAGCGCAAGTTCGATCGTGTATGGAGTACTGCTCTCATCTTTGGGACGGGTCTGCCAAATACCAGCTTGATGCGATAGAGTCAATTGAGAGGCGAGCCAAGAGGATCATTGGCAATGATGCACTTGTTGAGTCGAAGCTCCAAAGCCTTGGACATCGCCGCCGAGTTGCTGGCCTGTCGGTTTTCTATCGTTTACATTTCGGGAAGTGTGCACTGGAATTGCACAATCTAATTCCGCCAAGTCCGTTCCATCATCGGACCACTAGACGTACGGCGTTGCGCCACCGGTACATGGTGGACATCCCACCCATACGCACAAAACGTTTTAAGAACACATTTATTATGCGTACAGCCAAGGAGTGGAATTCCTTGCCGGCGTCTGTGTTTCCTGATAGCTACAACTTAGGGGTCTTTAAGTCAAGAGTGAATAGGCTACTTCTAGGCAAGCGTGCTCCATCGTCGACCACATCATCGCTTACCATCAGGTGAGATGGTGGTCAAACGCGAGCCTATCATTAATAAAAAAAAAAATAATAATAATAATAAAAAGGTATTGATAAGCAATGATACCATCAAAATGATCTGATGATGATGATGATGGAGCTGGAAGATAGGCACCGGAACTCCGTAATTAATCAATGTATCCAAGCCGTGTTTAGGATTATTAGAATTGTCATGAGATGCATTTTGGCTATAAGGTGCTATCAAACTGATCTGATGATGGAGCCGGAAGGTGGAAGGTGGACACGGGAACTTCATAATAAAACAATGTATACTAGAAGTGTTTGGGTTTATTGGAATTATCATGAGAAATAGGTACTCTAGATATAAGTGTATCGCAACTAAAAAGTGTGAAATAAAAAACTTTTTACAAAAACAAAAATAACCGATTTCACTAAAAAAGTCGGTTATTTGTTTTTTTTTTTATAATAAGTTTTATTCTAGTAGCAATTGTTATGAATAATTGATTCAATTATGACAAATTTTCGTCGACAAATTTGGGATTTCGTTTTTCTTTCTTTTGATTACACAAATATGAGTAATGGGCACGAATAGAGCCCCAATTGTTTTTGTACTAATTAAAAAATAGTGGTGTGCAATTATGAGTAAGTAGGTACGTAACTTAGCTCTAGTTTGACCGTTTCAAATTTCGAAATTCCAAATGAGGATATAATACCTAATTATTAAGTTTTCAGCAAAGCTCTATTTATTTATGGTACCATTACTTAGCTATAGGTTTACCCTAATACATCATGCGTATCGCTCGCCAACCACGGAGACAGTTCGAGCAGAGAGCCACGCCCATACATTGAGTTATAGACACTTAAAGTTTAGAAGCCTATGCTTCATGGTGTCCTATTACGAAGGGTCGTGGTGTCCCTTGGGTGCTGTGAGTAGCTAAAGGCTTGAGGGTCACATTTTCAGTTAATATCAATGACTGGTTGAAGGTTAATGCACCAAAAACATTGGAGTTACTAAATTTACGAACTTTCCATCTACAATCTTTAAATCCGTTTCTAAATACAGGAAAAACATAGACGGTTTTCCCTTGTTACTTTATGTTGGCATGTGCTGAGGTAGAAAATGCTATATAATTATCTTTGCCACAACATTGCTATCCTTTTAGTATAATGGCTGTTTTGAAATGTTGACGAAGCCATGATTCAAATGAAATAATATGAAAAAAGAAACTTGGCCGCCTATGCTTTAACCAATTTGAGACCTTTGATACAGGTTTCATTTTAAGAAAATGGAGAAAATAACTTGTAAGAACTTGTCTGCCACTCTAGATAGAGTAGACACTTAGGTAACTTTTTACGTGTAAACTGCGTACGTGTGAAGTAAAGAGTCTCAGGGGACTTTCCACATCTCATTGGATACTCGTTATCCTAAAAAAGTGATAATATTAGGTTACTAACTACGAATTGTTTGACCTTTCCACGAAACTCAACTTATAAGTAGATTTTCTGGCCCTATTAGGAATATGAAACGGGATTCGCTATAGAAACTAATTCCATGTTGTTTCTTTTTGTATAATGAACCCGCGACTATACTACCGCAGAAGTTTTGAGATATTATGAAAAAGTAATGTAAGTAAGGCGATGCGCCACTGGTATATAGTGGACCTCCCACCCATACACACGAAATGAATGTGATCCCAAAAGGATCACATTCATTGTGCGTACAGCTAAGGAGTCGAATTCCCTGCCGATGTCTGTCTTTACTGATGGCTACAATCTGGGAACCTTTGAGTGAATAGGTTACTACCATACAAGCGTGCTCCATCGTCGACCACATCATCGCTTACTATCAGGTGAGATAGTGGTCAAGCGCGAGCGTATCAATAAATAAAAACAATGAAATAAAATTCACATCAGCAAGAACTGCAGAGAAAAAATGTATTGACATTTACGAAACAATGAGTTCTTTTATCGAGTTCTTTTTTTTTTAATTATTATTGATAGGCTCGCGTTTGACCACTATCTCACCTGATGGTAAGCGATGATGTGGCCGACGACAGAAGACGAATGGATGGATGAAGTCGACGTCAAAGCATAAAAATGAAAAAAAAAATAAAGTAGATAAATAAGTACCAGTTCTAAAATAGAATTGTGTACAAACCAATTACCAATAGGTACCACGTCGCCCACGTGAACCAATACAAGTACTTAATGAACAGCCCTCCGAGACAGACATTGTTTACCTTTCAATTACAGATCGAAATAAAATCACTTCGTGACAGCCCCAGACAAGGGTTGTATTTTCTTGAATTTATAATGTAATTCCACGTGTAAAAACTTCATTTTTATATATTTTCGTGTCGTCTTTTGAAAGGCGCGAATTTAATATCATCGCTGTAGTTTTTACGTGATAGGATTTTCAATTGCTGGATAGTTTAAAATTTTGTCAAATTGATAGAACTTGAAACTATTTTGATTCAAGAAATATTATAATTAAAGATTTTAATATGCAAAACTGTTAATAAAGAAATCCTTTTTACGAGTAAATATTTTTTTCCTACGTTACAGAATCTTCTATTTACTTGGTTATTACTTAAAACTAGTTTTAAACCCCTTTCATTGGTCGAAACTAGTTTAGCTCAGACAATGCTTTATTCTTCAGTGAGTTTCTATTATACGGACCTAAGTCGCCTCAAGCACGTTGTGACAAACCAGCAAGACACAATAAGTTTTAAAGCTTTGAAATTGTTTAGAAGTTTTTGAATGATTACTAACATTGTATAGGGCTTCTCAATAGGTACGCTCGAACTTGATTGTGGTTAGGATCATCAAATACAGCTGTCAAATTGCTGGTATGTATAATTAGCCTTCTCATATAATTTGTCTCTGCATCACCTAAAGGTTAACTGGTAGAAAATGCCTTAACGCATGAAGTCCACCTCTGTACTTTTGTGTGCATAAAGAACTAGATAAAAATAAATATGACCGTAGCCATGGTTCTACAACGCGTTGAAATTGTTAATTTATTTTTAAAAGTTAGTGCCATTTATTTTATTACAGTATGTTTTACAATAAAGCTGAGGTAATTCTAAAGTTATTATTAGAAATATATTCGATTCCGTAAACAGGAACACCTTGTTGATAGAAGTTCAAAAATACCATAATTTTACAGTTTTCTCTATCAATATTGCAGGCAACCCCTCTAAATTTATTTACAAGGAAAACATATTGAATCAACTCTTGTCTGTCAACAGCCCTTTTGGGCTAGACATTGTTAATTTGCAATAAATTAAATAATTCGACAGCTACATTTTAAATACAATGTTTCTGGGCTCTTCAAATTTTGATGATTCCTTTTTAATCATTCTTTGATCAGAAAATACAAAATTTTCGAACACCTGTCTAGCTGCAGGATATTTTTTGTCGAGCTCTTGTCACCCTTGTCAGTTTTGTGCCAGTCTTCTGGGCACATTTCCGGAAGACAGCGATGTGGACGAGTTTTTGACGCTAGAGTGTATTTTGATTTTGTTTTTGTGTTTATAATAATATACGTAGTTAGTTTTAGTATAAACAGTCAGTTATTATTTATTTAAGCTATTTATGTGCATATATTTAAAGATCTAAAAATATTGTAATATGTAAATATTGCAAGATGACAACAGTAATAACAATAAAACAAAGGTTCTTAATGAAAATCTACATGTGTAGCATTATAAAGCCACCAAGATACAGAGGGCCAAGCATGGCAGGTTAATATGTACCTCTGAGGCATTATCATTAATATACGTGTTACGTAATAGGCCGTAAACGTCTCGCTGATGATGCACGCTTCCATTATCATCTTCATAGATGTGACGTCACCACTGGTTGAATAGTGCACGATCGTAAGTTTGTATGACAGCTTGATGGGGCTGCTCTTCCTTGTTTATGGACGAGGAAACTCTTTCCTTACCATTTTTAGACACAACCGTGTAAAACCGTGTGTACGATTTTTTTCAAGCCAATGCGTTTCTCTTGAAAATTACCAGAACAGCTTTTTTCGCCTACTTATGCCCTTTAGGGATTACTTTTTAAGAACTCTCTTGTGCAAATGTTATGCTTTCATCTGGCCACTTCATTTGGCTATTTTATTTACTAAGTTAACAAATGAAAATATTATAGTGAAAGATCTGCTGCAGCGTTCAGCCTGTATGTTATCTTAATGACATACATAAAAATAAAGAGAGATGATCGGTTATTTTCCAATACATACGGAACCTATAAAGATCAATTGTATTGCGTGTAAAACAAAGCTGTGTTGTCGAACTAAATCAAAATAAAAGGGTAGTGCATTAGTTTAATGAAAAACTGACGAAGACAAATCGAAACATCTATATTACGGACGTGTTGCTTTGTTTGAAAAAGTAGGTATAGTTTTGAAAAGTGGAAAGGGCTTAAACATAACTCGTGCCTGGTTATATCTAATGTGTTTTTGTTCGTTCGTTAAGACTTTTAAAACTTCAGCCAGCGGCTTTGCTCGCATAAAGAAGAACCCAAATGAATATACTCCCGGTACGGGAATGTTCGAAAGGGACACCACTGCGGCACAGTATAGATAAGATATGGAACAGTACGGAAACTACCTACAAATATTCGAAACGGCACACTCACACAAACATACGCATCGACGAGACTCCTAAGCGTTTCTTGTGGTCCTGTCAGTAACGAATGCCGCTTAGGAGTCTCGTCGATGCGTATGTGTGAGTGAGCCGTTTCGAAGATTTGTAGGTAGTTTACGTACTGTTCCATATCTTATCTATACTGTGACTGCGGCCCTGAAACCCAAAGGGCATACGAAGGAACACAGGGGGGTTTCATCAGTAAATGTTTGATACTCTCTCTCACTCAACCCAGAGCGGGAGAAGTTATGAGGTGATAAAAATATCTTATTATTAGTCTTTTCCCAAAACAGGGTATAACCATGTGCTAAATTTTATCCGCATCCGTTCAAAAAATTGAGCGTGAAGGGATAACAAACACACACAACTATCACATTTATTATATGAATATGAATAATGTGATATCTACTAACCTATGAAGTGGTAACTTCTTCGGAATCATCACGATGAAATCTGTAACAAAAGAAATAGTAATATAAGTTTTATTGCCATATAAAAAGACATAAAAAGGAGAAACTGACTGACTAACATATCGACGCCAAGCCGAAACTACCGCGACTAGAAACGTGAAATTTTGCACAAGGCTTCCTTTTATGACGTAGGTGAGCATTAGAGAGGGTTTTCTAAAATTTACCCCCTAAAGAGATGAAACGGGGGTCCAAAGTTTGTATGGAGAAACCGACTTTACTTTTGGGAGAAGTCGCCGGCAGAAGCTTGTGCTAACATACGTACATACTAGCGACCCGACCCAGCTTCGAACGGGTGTTAGTAAACTTTGAAGTTCTCGGTTTTTCTCCACTATAATATGCATGAATTATACATTTAAATCTCATAAATTATTGTTATTTATCTTTGTTTATTGGAGAAAATTGCATGAAATTCCGTTCAGTAGCTTTGGAGTTCATTGCGTTCATACGGATAAACAGACCTAGAGAGGTGTTGTTTGATAATATGTAAACGAGGTAGGAAATAGTATGAAACGCGAGGAATCATGGAAAGTTCGAAATAAATTGTAGGTATTTAACCAAACCTAGGGCTATTTTTAAAATTGCTAGAATCGCTAATACATAAATTATTATGAACGAAGTATTTTTATACTTTGTTTATAATAATTTATTTGAATTTTGTTAAAGTATAAACTCGGATTCCAAAAACTAAAGACGAATATATATTTTATTTCTTAAAATAGGTATTTACCTGCTATGAATGCTAAGTGCGCTATGTAAATAGAACTGATTGATTCTTTTGCTTTGACTTGCCATTTTCTCGACCAGTTATGTGCTTTATTCATTAAAAAAATATACTAGTCAAAACAAAATAAGGGCCACCACGTTTTTATAGTATTCTCATGAATTCTTAAGGTTCAAGGGTTGATTAATGATTAGATTGGATAAATTAACTGATTTTTATTGTAAACAGCACACAATGATGAAGGTTTTATTCCAAAAAAAAAATTACACCACTTTTTCTAAAAACTAACATTTGTGCAAACAAAAAGTAAGGAATAAAAATTAAGTGAAAACAGAAACAAATTAGGTATTGGTTGATTTGTGACTTTCCTCAATATTTTGTGTGCCCTCCTCGTTTTCTAATGCACTCTTGAAGCCTGAATGGTACACTCTCCACCAGGTGTACCACTGTTTCTTGAGGAATTTGTTCCCAGCTTGATTTTAGAACGTTTATTAGCTATCTTTCATTGTGTACGGGTTGGTGTGTGCTCCGACCACTGCGTTTTAGTAAATCCCACATGAGTTCAATGGGATTGAGATCCGGACTGATTGCAGGCCAGGGCAACGTCAGTATACCAGCCTCCTCTAGGGCTTCTCTGATAGTCCTAGCTGTATGAGCGCGAGATTTATCGTGCATCAGACGGAATCTTGCGCCGATTCTCGGTCACATGGGGTCTTATGACCTCCTCGATATAACGTTGAGCTGTAATTGTGCCTTCGTTGAGAATTACCATCTCGGTTCTACCAGATATAGAGATTCCTCCCCACACCATAACATTGGGGCCCCCAAATCTGTCACTTTCATGGATACAAGCATCCGAAAACCGCTCACCTTCACGCCTCCAGACCCTAATGCGACGGTCATCACTAAAAAAATTAACTTTGCACTCATCCGTAAACAATACTGTGCTCCAATCACTCATATGCCATGCCAGATGCTGCCTTGCGAACGATATTCAGTTTGCACGATGAGCACTTGTCAATGGTATCCGCACTACGCGTCTCCTGGAGAACTGCTGGTCCTCGTGTAACCGATTTCGAATGGTTTGATCACTAACACGTGTACCTGTCGCCTGCCGCAAACGGTTTTGTAAGGAGCGGGCTGTGATGCAGCGTTCTCTGCACGCAGTCAAACGCACGTAGCTGTCCTCCTGTGCGGTAGTTGTTCGAATTCTGCCAGATCCCCGTCTCCTGGTTAGTCTCCCAGTCTCTTGAAATCGATTCCAAGCATTCTGAATCGCTTGCCGGGAAAAAATCAGCTGCAACGCAACAGAACGCTGCGAATGGCCTTCTTGAAGCAATGTTACGGCCCTAGTTACGGTTGGTAAGTCCATATGTCGTCGGATTCTCGGCATAACTTTTATAAAATGCTAATTCAGACACTACTTAAACAAAACTTAAACTGTTCTTGACAGAATCGTCAGTTTGACTGAGTTAAAATCCATCTTAAAATTGGGTAGAATCAAGTGGCCACAATAAATTATCAAAAACTAGCCACTTTACACAATTATGCAGGTAGGACCATCAAAAAATATTTGTAAACAAATAAGATAAAACTACTTTAAACGATCAGCTACTTGAGAACGCATAAAAAATAAATTATCGCTACCGCTGTTAAAAATAACAAGTGGCCCTTATTTTGTTTTGACTAGTATATATTTTAAAGCATTGTTTGCGTATGCCAATCTGATTTTTTTCTTTTCTTTTTAAATTATTCTCTTTCTGCTGGGCAAACGTCTCCCTTCCGGAAACAATGTCCCAGTTCTGCATTATTTCTTCCCGATTCCTAAAGAAGACGTCCAATTCGTCCCGCCATCTCTTTCGTAGTCTGCTGCGACTAGTCTCGTGATTTCAGGGTAGATGCCCAACCCAGTCTCACTTTAGTTGGGCAGCCTTCTGAGCCACCTCAAGGATTTGTGTGGTTGGGGGGCCAGTATTGCATTTCGAACGTGATCGTTAGTTTAATACCAAGTATATACACTTTGTAGCACGTTGGCAAACCTTAAGTTTAGATACTACGAAAATATGAGTACAAGCATATTTTTTCTCGGAGTTTATCCCATTTTATGTCCTAAACTCAGTTTTATTCAACGGCAGAGAAACTGATGAACTCTATATATAACAGGAGCTATGATATGGGATCTTCGAGAGTACTGAGTATATAGTTAGATCTTATTTTTTTTTTACCTGTACAGGGTTTTCTTTAACATTTATGTTATTGGTCGAATATTATCACACAATCCATAAATCGTGTGTCAATACCTACTCTAAACATTCCTCTATCTTGTATCTCGGCAGTTCATTGAATACTCGTAGCATGACAACACTTACAACGTCATGTTCCACAATACATACACCAGCATTTTAAATCTCCGGCGCGTCTGCGACACAACAAATGATTTTCATTCTGAGGGCAGAGGGCGCCCGCTCCGTGCGCTCACCATGAATAACATTATTCAAATTCACACCGCAGTCATTATGTTTGTCCCACTCTACGGGAAGCGCACAGAATACTGAACAAATCAGAAAGCCAAGCTTGATCGTAACACACAGATTAGTTTTTTTTTTTAAACAAAACTTAAAAAAAACTCCGTTGTGTGTGTGTACTGTGAAAACTATGTTGTTGTACTGTGTTCCGCAACGAAGAAAGGAAATAATCCTCTATTTTTATATTTTCTCTTCCTTCGTTGCGGTTAATTTCGCATACAGCTCCATACTGGAACTGATTGTAGAACGCAGAAATTAATGTAAAAATTAGACTAATAGTGAAAAAAAAAAGATACAAGCATATATCAAATGAATTAGTAAGTACATTATTTTCTTTTATTTAAAACCTGTAGTAACTGTTGCTAACTCCGAGTCTACTGGTTTGTTCTCTATTCTGTGGCAAAGTGCGAAATTGTATTTACTTTACATTCCTGAGCAGTGTAGAGGATCACCGAAAAGATTAATTATGGAACCCGTTTTGTGGGAGCATGGGGTGGATGTTTTTTAAGATAAATGATTTTGAAATAGGGTTATGGTTTAGGGGGTCAAAGGCAAGCGTGTCAACAAAATAGATCACGGCAAAACCTCGGTAGATTTGACAGAAATATTCCCCGTCAGTGCATGTATCTTGTGGTTTCAAAATATTTATGTATCGATAAATTGTAAAGATATAATCAGGTATTTATCACAACATTAGATAGGTATTTGGTCAGACTGAGCGGCCACACTAATTAGTCCCTCATGAATTATTAAAAAAAAAAAAAAATACTTTATTTCAGACCGTGGTCCATATTATATTAGTAATCATATAACTTAAAAACTATGTTAATAAAAGATAAAATAACAGAGAGAGAGAGATTTTAATTTAATTTAAATATCTTTTGCGTACACCTGACACACCGGGTACATGTACGTGTACATGCACCCAGTGTGCCAACGTGGCGCAACACGGCTTATCACTAATGACCCTCAGAATGCTGTTGCCGCTCACACGCACCCTGCGCATCATGGACGCTACCCTCTTTCTTATAATGGCTTTGAAACCATCAATATGTGCGTCGGCAAACATTCCTGATGCACTGCAGTAACAGGCAAGGCTCGGAACCGGTTTAAAAAATACCGGTTAATACCGGTTTATTTCGGTTTTCCTCCGAACTTTTCATAAGAACGTAAACGTTTTAAGAACTTTATTTTAACCTAAATTAACCGGTTTATTCGACGAACGGCATGTCAGGTAACGCGTTGCAACTTGTGACTACTTGTAAGGATGCCGCGTATAGCGGCGTGGTATGTAGACGTACTTACGAATTTACGATATTGATCGGTGAAGATCGAGAGTGTGTCGACCAGGGTGGCGTACCTTATACTCAGAATATCGCCAAGATATTAGCTGAAGGTCATACAGGTTTACGCCCCGACCTCGACGCACCCCGACGACGAAGTAGAGACCATGTATGAGGATGTATCCAGAGCCATGCATGGTTTAAAGACCCACTTCACCGTGGTCATGGGGGACTTCAACACGAAACTGGGCAAACGAGATGGTGACGAGCTGAGAGTGGGGCAATTTGGATTTGGACGTCGGAATCACCGGGGACACCTACTGGCTAGTTTTATGGAGAAGGAAGGCCTCTACATGATGAATTCCTTCTTCAAAAAACGTGAACATAGGAGGTGGACCTGGCAAAGTCCCGACGGTGCAACTAGAAATGAGATTGACTTCATTCTGTCGACGAAGAAGCAAATATTCAATGATGTCTCCGTGATCAATGCGGTGAAAACTGGAAGTGATCACCGCATGGTAAGAGGCACATTGAATATCAATATTAAGCTTGAAAGGTCTCGACTGGTGAAGTCTACGCTCCGTCCAGCACAGATCCAGATCCAAAACTCCGAGAGCTTTCAGCTCGAACTCCACAATCGTTTCGAGTGCCTAGGAAGCTCCGTGGACGAATATAAATAACGATGGGTTCGTGGGAACTATCCATACGGTCGGGTCTAAATTTTTCAAGGCTCACTGTACAAAAAAGAACAAGAAGCTGTCGGATCAAACTCTCGAGCTTATGAAGAAGAGGCGTGAGATGACTTTGCAGTCTTAGATGATGCGTGCACATATCGGCAGCTCAATAAACGGATCTCAAAGTCTCTGAAACGCGACCTTCGCCGATTTAATACCGAGAGGATTAAGGATGCGATTGAGCGGAATAAGGGCTCTAAAGTATTTGCACGAGATCTGTCTGTTGGGCAGAGCCAGCTCACGAAACTGAAGACCGACGATGGCAGAGTCATATCCGCCAAATCGAAGCTTCTGGGAGAGATCGAGGCTTCTTATGGACAGTTGTACACGTCAATCTCCGAACCCACTGCAAATCTAGCAAACGACCCAAGAGCTAGATTGACTCGACACTATACCGAAGATATCCCGGACGTCAGCCTGTACGAGATTAGGGTGGCTCTGAAGCAGTTGAAGAACAACAAGGCATCGGGTGAGGACGGAATTACGGCCGAGCTCCTGAAGGCGGGTGGAAAACCGGTCCTAAAGGCACTTCAAAAGTTGTTTGATTCCGTCATACTCGAGGGAAAAACGCCACAGGCATGGAGCAGAGGTGTGACAATACCCTGCTTAAGAATTACAGGCCCATCTCACTTCTGAGCCATGTCTACAAGCTGTTTTCCAGAGTCATCACGAACCGTCTCGCGCGCAGGTTCGACGACTTCCAGCCTCCCGAACAAGCCGGATTTCGAAAAGGCTTCAGCACCGTGGACCACATACATACGCTGCGGCAGGTTATACAGAAGACTGAGGAGTATAATCAGCCTCTCTGCTTAGCGTTTGTGGACTACGAGAAAGCCTTTGATTCGATCGAGACTTGGGCTGTACTGCAGTCTCTTCAACGGTGCCAGATTGACTATCGGTACATCGAAGTGCTGAAGTGTTTATACAAAAACGCCACCATGTCAGTCCGACTTCAGGACCAGACCTCGAAACCTATCCTCTTGCAGCGGGGTGTGAGGCAAGGAGACGTCATTTCTCCGAAACTGTTCACGGCCGCAATGGAGGATGTCTTCAAGGTTCTGGAGTGGAGAGGGCTAGGCATAAATGTCAATGGCTAGCACATCACTCACCATCGATTTGCCGACGACATAGTAGTCATGGCTGAGACTACGAGTACGGAGGAGCTCAGTACAATGCTCGGTTACCTCAGTAGAGCTTCCGAAAGAGTGGGACTTAAAATGAACATGGACAAAACCAAAGTCATGGTAAACATCCATGTAGCACCCACTCCTATCAAGATCGGAGACTCTACACTCGAAGTTGTGGACGACTACGTTTACCTGGGACAGTTCAACTTTTTTGTCTCAGAAGTTCAAACGTTAAAAGGAATTGTACCAAGTGGACCAACTGGGAAAAATGTCTCACTTGTTCAACGATTAAACTATTGAGCTAGACTAACGTATAGTTTTACTATTACTTTTAATTAAGCCACCTAATTGTACTTAATATGTAAACTAGAAGACTGATTACTGATAAACTGGAAACTGAAACTGATATATTGAAAAGCATTAAATTATTCTTTTTCCAAATATTTGTCATCATCATCATCTTCCTGCCCTTGTCCCGTTTTATTCGGGGTCAACGCAACACGTTTTTTTTTCTTCCATTCTGTCCTGTCACTCGTCACGCTATCACTAACTCCCTTTTCTTTCATATCACTTCTCACAAAATCCATCCATCTTTTCTTTGGTCTTCCTCTCCATCCATCCACATGTAAACTCATAACTCTTTTAGTAACATGCGTTTCATCCCTCCTCTTCACATGACTATACCAAGACAAACGATTCCCTTTAAATTTTTTAGTCACTGCCGCCACTTTCAAACTTCCCCTTATATACTCATTTCTCACTTTATCCATTCTCGTCACACCACACATCCATCCAACATTCTCATCTCTGCTACGTGCAATCTTTTTTCATCCGTCTTTTTCACAGCCCAACATTCTGATCCATACAGTATGACAGGCCTTATCACGGACTTGTAGATTTTACCCTTCAATTTGAGGGGCATCCGTAGGTCACATGTTGTTCCCGTGACCTGTCGCCATTTCATCCATCCTGCGTTGATCCGATGTGTTACGTCCCGGTCTACCTCACCATCCCCTTAGACGAGCGACCCGAGGTATCGAAAGTCGGAGCAGATCGGTATAGGCGTTCTAGCGAGAGCTAAAGCCACTGGATTGGAGAGACCGCCGAAATCGCAGAACAAGTATTCCATTTTGGTTCTACTCAATTTCAGGCCAACACTCTCCAGTCTGTGCCACCACACCTCCAATCTGTTCTTGACCTCTAGGCCACTCTCGGCAACCAACACAATGTTATCGACAAACAGCATACACCAGGGAGCCTCTTCCTGAATGTCCGACGTCAGAGCGTCCATTATCATCAGGAAGAGGTAAGGGCTGAGAGCCGACCCTCGATGTAAGCCGACAGCCACATTGAAGCTGCTAGTGGTGCCCACTGTAGACCGCACGTGGGTACTGCATCGACTGTACATCGCTCGGATCAACTGCACATAGTTACTTCCCAGGCACACCTTTCTCCTTAAGGGCCCACCACAGAACCTCACGAGGTACCCGGTCGTATGCCTTTTCGAGGTCAACGAATACCATGTGCAAGTTTTTATGTGCACCTCCGTATTTTTCGCACAGCTGGCGTATAGCAAAAATGGCATCCGCTGTACCCCGACCCCGGCATAAAACCGAATTGGTTCTGTAAAATTTTACTCTCTTCTCTCAATTGCCTTTCAATAATTTTCTCCCAGGCTTTCATAGTATGTGACATTAGCTTTATTCCTCTATAATTATTGTACTCAAGCACCACCACCACCACCACCATCATCAACAACATCATCATCGTCATTGCACCTTTGTTTTTAAAAATCGGCACCAAAGAGCCAATTGCACCACTCATCAGGTAAAAATATCAAATTAACCGTGAGAAAAATTGTAATTATTTGTGCAGATTAGCAGTAGATTCCTGAATTTAAAATAAAACTTCGCTCTTATTTTCCTTAATTTATTTGTATTGGTAACATTTCAGTAAGAACGATCACATTGAATAAAAACTGTGAACAGCGCGGGACGTTTGTTTATCGTATGCCCGTATTAACCGGTTTTTATTGCTCTAAACCGTTTAATCCGAAAAAACCTTTATGTAAATACTCTTCCAAAAACCGGTTTAAAAAAAACGGTTTATGCGAACGAAACCTAATGTAAAGGTTTTTTTGCCAAGTACATAATAACGGTTTGAAAATTTAACCGGTATCCGAGCCTTGAACAGGAGCCCCAACAACATCCTGAAGGCATTGTTATACTGAACTTTAAGGGCGTTGTATGCACGCTGCGTATACCGAACCCACAGGGTGCACGTGTACAAAGTTTGACAAAATGCCTTAAAAAGCGTCACTTTCACTTTTGGTGTACAACGTGCAAACCTGCGGACCAACATATTGCATCGGACAGCCAACGCCCTCCGTTCTCTTTCAATGTCATCATCGTCTTTCAAAGTCTCAGTAACTATGTGCCCCAGGTATTTAAAATTTAGCACCCTCTCAAGATTCACACCTTTCATCATAGCTGGCGGAACGTAAGCTGGTTTTTTGTGCTTCACTTTGAACACCAGTAGGTAACTTACTTTTTTGTACATTGTACACAAGTCCATGCGCCTCAGCATAGGCCTCACAGACCGCCAACAACCTTCTTATTATTTGTCGTTCCATTGATATTATCTAAAAAATGGTAATTATGGGGTCAATAATCCTCAGAGAGGTACCTAATCTGTTCAAACAGTATTTTTTTATTATTTACATTACAGAAGGATTCGCGTAGCTGTTGTTATAGGCAACATTATCAAGAATGGAGAAATAAGCGGAAAAATAAATCGGAAGGATAAATCTTGTAGGTAGGTATGGAATGCCTTGGAGCGTTTCATTGAGCATTCATGAACAAGCCTTCTCTTGTCTTTCCACCGGTGATATCACCGCGAGACGAGGATGGTAATGGTGGAGACCTTTACCCAGTAGAAAATATACAAACGTACAATAATGTTGTGATTTGCCCTTGGTACTGCTACTGTTGGTACAGTAGCAGTACCAAGAGCAAATCACATCACAAAGGTTGGTACCTCAGCAGTTGGGAATCGAGGTGGCGCTGCACAAGTCCGAAGCCATGTGTTTTTATGGCCCTGGGAGCGCGCCGCCTCGGCGTTCCCAACTAACGGTAGGAGGAGTTCACATCGGCGTCGGGTCGACGATGAAGTACTTGGGACTCGTCCTCGACAGCCGGTGGAATTTCGAGGAGCACTTCCGACGTCTGGCTCCCAAACTGAATCGGACTGGGGCTGCCCTCAAGCGGCTCCTGCCCAACCTTGGGGGTCCAGACGCCTCCTGCCAGAGGCTCTACGCAGGCATCGTCTGGTCCATGGCCCTTTATGGGGTGCCGGTGTGGGCGCCGTCACTGCGAAAGCGACCGGCGGACCAGCTGAACGCGTGCCAGAGGGTCATGGCCATACGGATGGTGCGGGGATACCACACGGTTTCCCGCGAAGCGGCGAGCCTCCTTGCTGGCCAGCCACCATGGGATCTGGAGGCAACAGGCCTTGCACGCATGCACGATCTGCGCGTAGAGATGCAACGCCGGGGCGAAACTCCGCTGCCGCGACAAGTCGCGGCATGGCGGAAAGAGTTCCGGCGGGATCTCATGGCGGAATGGCGACAGCGACTATCGCAACCCAGTGCTGGGCACACCATAATTATAGTGGTAAGTCCCCTCTTTGAGGAGTGGCTGGATAGGCAACACGGCGTCCATACCTTCCGCATGACGCAGGTCCTCACCGGACATGGTAAGTTTGGGAGGTTCCTGCACCGCATTCGTGCGGAGGAAACGCCCGGTTGTCACCATTGCGTGGACCGCCCGGAGGACACGGTGGAGCACACGGTTGAGGTGTGCCCCGCTTGGGAAGAGCAACGCCGTGTCCTCGTGGAGGCGATCGGCGGCGGTGATCTCTCGCACCGGGCCTTGGTACAGGCCATGGTCTGGAGCGAGGAGGAGTGGCAGGCGGTCGCCTCCTTCTGAGAAGCAGTAATGCTAGCAAAGGAGGCGGCCGATCGCGTGAGGCAACGGTCCTCACGCCCCAACCGCCGCCGGGATTCTGAACCCGATTTCCGGCCACCGTAGGCGTGGGCTTGCGGACGGCGAGCAATGGGTGGCTCGCCGTCCGACCGTCCGGTAACCGTCCGGACCGAGCTCAAGTCGTCGATGGCGCGTACTGTTTCACGCGCGCCTCAAGGAGATGTTAGCAATTGTAGGGGCCATCAGGGTCGAAGCCTACTGGGGCCAAGGGTCTGATTCTGAAAGGAAGACTCGGCCCTGGTACGAAAGGCAACGAAGGAACAGGAGTGGGTTTTTAATCAGTAAAAGTCTGACACTATCTCTCGCTTCGCCCAAGAGCCCTAAGATGATTTTCCCACCGAAAAAAAAAAACGGTTGGTACCTTGGAACGTAGAATTACAAATTACTGATAGGACTTACTGAGTTGTCTTAGTAAGTTAAGTTTTCAGCAAGTTTAGATAGTGGTCAAACGCGAGCCTATCTATAATAAAAAAGCCGTTCTGCCGAACTGGCTATTACAAGTATTTTTTTTCCTTTTTCACTGAATCCTAAGTTATTGTTTTGCCCACTTCCGTTCTGGAAACTTCGACCTTAGAAATGAACCCCGTGGTTGACTGAAAACTTTAGTCGACAATGACGAATTAAAGGCGATTGTGGAAGCTGATGATTCTCAATATACAGCTGAATTAGCAGCAGCTTTCAATGTTATCATCAAAAGAATATTGGTCCATTTATTTCGAATTGGTAAGGAAAAGCTTGACAAATGGGTGCCCCATGAATTAAATGATCGCCAGCTCGAAGCACGCGTCTAGTCGAGCCTTGCACTGCTCAACAGGCACACAAATGATATTGAATCGCATTGTTACTTGCGACGAAAAATGGATTCTGTTCGATAATTGCAAGTGCTCAGCATATTGGTTAGATCTTGGTTCAGCACCTAAACAATGCTCCAAACGAAAACTGACCCCTAAAAAGTGATGGACACTGTTTAGTGGTCTAGCGCCGGTGTCATTCATCACAGCTTCTTACCAAACGGGATGAGCATTACTGCAGATGTGTACTTTGATTTGAAGAACTGAACACAATTTGTGGTTCCTGCAACTAGGCTCAAAAAAATAGGGGGCTCATTTAGATGCCAATGTATACACTTCTATAATAAACTCCCTAGTCATATTCAACAACTAAGCCTTAATAAATTCAAATCATTTGTAAAGCGTAAACTTTGCCAAAAGGCTTTTTACACGAATGTTGAGGACGAAAAGGCTTGGAATTGATCTGCTCCAGTACGCACTACAACTGTTATCTTATTATTATTATTATTTTTTCTTCTCTTTCTTTTGTTTTATTTTCAATTGTGCTTTTTATTGTTGTTTTTTTTTTACATACTTACATTGTAGATTATCTTTATTTTGCAATTTGACATTATTTTTATTTTTTTCAATTAAATTTAAACAAGTAAATATTTACTTTACTAAGTATTACATTTTGTAAACTATATATTTCCTTTTATTATTGTGAACGTGAGGACTATGTTGATTGCTTTTTTTTTCCATTTCAGTAATTTTAACGTATGTCTGGCAATTTGAATTTGTATTTTCTGCGGCCTACCCAAATGTCCTTTCTTTGGTATTGTTCGTCAAGTCGTTGAGCTCCTTAGTAGTCCTGAGTTGAGCTTCGCGAATACTGACAAATGCTTGCACTGACTGGACAGGTCCACTCAAATCTGTATGGTTCTTTCTTCAAAAGACCATCTCAGACAAATCTGCATGGTTCTCATGTGATTTGACCATTACATATTTACTATCCTATGGACTTTATAAAAACTTTTTACAAAAAAAAAATAACCGACTTCACTAAAAAAAAAACACTAAAAGGATCAAAATAACTTTAATTTCGAAAGTCGGTGTTTCTCCGTATTGTTTGTTTCTTATTTAACACCGACTTCCGAAATTAAAGTTATTTTGATCCTTTTAGTGTTTTTTTTTTAGTGAAGTCGGTTATTTTTTTTTGTAAAAAGTTTTTATTTTACACTTTTTAGTTGCGAACCACTTATAAACATAAGAGAGCAGTGGTGGCCGAGTGGTAACGGCCCTGACTTACGGAGTTGTAGGTCGCGGGTTCAAACCCAGCCAGGTGAATTACTTTGTGTAATTTATTTCATCACCACTGCTCTCAAAACGGTGAAGGAAAACATCGTGAGGAAACCGGCATGTCCTAGAACCAAAAATTCGAAGACATGTGACATCCACCAACCCGCACTGGGCCCGCGTGGTGGATTACGGCCCATTCCCTCTCCTAGAGAGGAGGCCTGAGTCCCAACAGTGGGAACATTATAAGGCCGACTATGTTATGTTATGCTGTGCACTTATAAACAGAGTGCCTATTTTTCATGACGATTCCAATTAACCCAAAACACTGCAAGGTTACATTGTTTTATTAGAAAGTTCCTGTGTCTACCTTCCACCTTCCGGCTCCATCACCAGATCAATTCGATAGTACCTTATAGCCAAAGTACATCTCATGACAATTCTAATAAGCCCAAACACGGCTAGGATACATTGATTAATTACGGAGTTCCTATGCCTACCTTCCGGCTCCATCATCAGATCAGTTCGATAGTACCTTATAGCCAAAGTGCATCTCATGACGATTCTAATAAGTCCAAACACGGCTAGGTTACATTGATTAATTTCGGAGTTCCAATGCCTACCTTCCGGCTCCATCATCATCATCAGATCACTTCGATGATACCATTTTCAACGTAACGTAACTATTCAGAACCATTCATTTATTTGTATTGTCATAGTCGCTTAACTATCTTCATTGTGATATCAAAGTGAGTATGAAGTTCCGTTGACCATTTCTGGTCTTCTTCGTCAGTTCCACTTCATAAAATGTTACTTTTTGACTGTAAATGCCTAAGTTCTCGATGAAAATACTAAAATCACTATATGGTTGCCTATAATATTTGAGGAGTTCCCTCGATTCCTCATGGATCCCATCATCAAAACTGGATTTTGAAAAAAATGGGACCAATCTGGAAGCATATCCTATATAGGGAAAAAAAAATTTTGCAAAGCGGTCCATAAACGACAGAGTTCTGAGGTAACAAGGTAACAATCATAAAAAAAAAAATACAACCGAATTGAATAACCTCCTCTTTTTTTTGAAGTCAGTTAAAAAGAGACTTCAACCCCTAAGTTTGTTTCGGTGTTTCTTCTCAGGGTAGTCAGCTAGGAAACACCGACCTCATCTATTTTAAAATGACAAAAAAAAAATTGACGTGTAAAAGTGTTTTATAAACCTATTTGCAGACTAAATACGAGTATCATTTATCATTTATCAATGATGGAGAAGCTCGCATATTTCCAACCAGCCTTGGTCACTCGTTCGGCTCCGCTGATCCTGCATGACAACGCGCGACCTCATATTGCACAGCAGACAGTTTCCAAGTTACAAGAGCTGAGGTTGGAAGTTCTCCGTCATCCACCGTGCTCACCAGACCTTGCCCCTACAGACTTCTACTTTTTCCAGAATTTGGATAAGTTCTTGGCGGGGAAAAAATTCAATAACCCAGAAGCAGTACGAAATGCCTTTGAAGATAGGGCATTAACTTATTTCATGAAAAACGGCAGTTTCATAGGTAAAGACCTAATATTTCTCATAACTAATCAATTCCACACCCTGCAATTAGACGAATTTCAAATAGTTGGCAATCTTTTACCTGAACCACGCAACCACTATTAACAAAACATCTCTCCTTAGTTCCAGTCAGCTGATCCTGAATCCATCAACACTAATATTTGACTAAACATTAACCCAATAATTAGCAGCTCTCCCTCGGCTCATTTAGCGATAAGCTTCGTCACGGCCATCAATCACTTACCACTCTCTCTGCAGGTGACGTGACGGCAAAGGCGAGAGGTTAAAGCACCCTGTTTAGAATATAAACTGATTTCTTGAATTTGTACAGAAATTTTGACATCTACGGCGAATAATCAGATTTGCTTTTAATCAAAATTTTGAATAATTTAGATGTCTTCAAAGCTAGACTGAATAGGCTCTTAATAAACTAGACTACACTGCTTACCATTAGGTGGGGTCACAGTCAAGCACTAGTACTTATAAATCAAATAAAAAAATTGCTTGAAATTGCTTGAAACTTGAAAAGGCATTTATCTATATATAGAATAAGAAACTGACTGACTGATATATCAACGCACTGTCGAAACTACTGGGACTAGGAACGAGAAATTTTGAACAGTTTCCTTTTATGACGTAGGTGAGCACAAAGAGAGCATTACACAAAATTCGCCCTCTAAAGGGATAAATGGAAATGGGGTCAAAAGTTTGTATGGAGCAACCTACTGACACGCGGGTATACCGCCTGGCAGAAGCTAGTCGATGTTGCAAGAATAAAGAAGTTTCATGAAGTTTGAATTATCATATTTAACGAAATAAAATGAAAATTTAGATCGTTACTAATAAATCAGTGAAAACATTTTTGAAATTTACCAATAAACAACTGAGAAATTAATTATTTACGTTTATTTAACCATAATGATAAACGGTCGTGTGACGTCACACACTATAGCGCCGTGCGTGAAACAAAATTATTCTTGCAAACACAACTTTAAAGCTCCATAACTTTTAGATTTGTTATGGTATTTCAATAATTCTTTCATATTTTTTCTATATTTCACTTACGTTTTTCATGACTAGTTCATAAAAAGAATGTAAAGTTCTCCATTATGAAGGTATACATTTCCTACTGTACAAATATTTTCAGCATAGTTGCAAACATATGGGGAGAGCAGTGGTAGCCGAGTGGTAACGGCCCCGACTTACGAGTTGTTGGTCGCGGGTTCAAACCGAGCCAGGCGCATTACTTTGTGTAATTTATTTCGTCACCACTGCTCTCAAAACGGTGAAGGAAAACATCGTGAGGAAACCGGCATGTCCAAGAACCAAAAATTCGAAGACATGTGACATTCACCAATCCGCACTGGGCCCGCGTGGTGGATTACGGCCCATTCCCTCTCCTAGAGAGAGGAGGCCTGAGTCCCAGCAGTGGGAACATTAAAAGGCTGATTATGCTATTATGCTTATGCTATGCAAACATATAAGTATCACACCGGGCCCTTAATGCTACCCAGTAATGCTAGCGAAGGAGGCGACCGCACGCGGGAGGGAACGGACTTCCTCACATGCCACAAAGAGATGTCAGCAAAAGCTTAGAGGCTCAGCAGGGCCGAAGCCTACTGGGGCCATGGGTAGGCCAAAAGGGAACCCCGGGGTCTTGGAATGCAAGGCAAAGAAGGAACATGAGAGTAGGTTTAAGTCAGTAAAAGTCTGACACAAAAAGCGAGAGAAGAAATTGAATGATTTCCCACCTAAAAAAAAGTATCAAATACTTAACTACGCAACTAAACTGGAAATAACTTTAAAATCCACTAAACGCTTTCTAGAACTAGCACGCCATTCCAAGTCCAGTGGCCATCAAACTAGCATGAGAATAGTTCGAGTCCAAACGACATTCAATCGGTCCAGTAATTCCTAATTACTGAACCGATCAGCTTCCTATCTCTCGGCACATCTATTAGATCGCAGCTTGCCACCAAGTCACCAACGTACAGTCAACGACCTCACAACTTGCCAGCTCAGAGCGCGCCCTTATCGGTCCCAGCTTAATCCATCTTCTTTCACGATCGCCGACGATCCTTCCTAAATCCATACGCTTTGAATATATCCACCACAAAGGACATTAAACTGTAATTTTTCGACTATTAAGTTCAATTTACAGCGTCAAATATGCTCCCTGAAAAATTGCAATTTCATTCATAATGGACTTTAGTCAACCGAGTTAGGTCTCAATTTCCCGCGGTTAGCACAAAGTGTAAGTTTCAATAAGGGGCCAAATGCAGGGTTGCAATAAGAACATTGCCAGCAGTTGTCTCGTTTGACAAGACTTATTGAAACACAAGATTTTTCAGGATTTTCAGTGAAAAAACCTTTAACGTTTTATGTTTTATGTGCTAAAGTCTGGAAAAAAGTGAATTATTTTTATTTCAGTTTGCAGACGACAGTTTTTTAGCATCGAACTCGTTGGAGCAGTATGACAGAATCTATAAAAAAATTCCTATTAATAATAAAGATTAGATTATCACAAGACTGAAATAATGCGAGACGATCTCAGTACATTACCGTAATGCGATAATAAATAACATCACATCAATATGATTAGCTTCTGCTCGGCATTGTTAGATAAATAGTGTTTCATATCAACTACATAGCTCCGGCATTCATCTCGTACTAGACGCTCCATTATCTTTGAATATAAGCTGCCGTAAACCAACGTAATTTCTTATTATTATAATATGTATTACAATACCCAAGAGATAATTGAATAAGTAAAATTAAGTACCTAAATCATACAGAAACATAGACTGACTAAAAGTGGTTTGAAAAGAAAACTCAAAAGTACTATGCGTTCTAATTTTGGTCTTGACGTACGATCCTAAAATTGATAATAATATCTAATATATGATTTGATGTAAGTAAAGTTTCTACAAAAATAAAATATATAAATTATGAATATGAATAAAACTATAACCATTTATCTTAGGCCAGTAACTTGTGATACCTAACTACGTACCATATATGTACATAGCATATATATTATGTTTCAGGGTTCAATGATCAATCTTACAAATCAAAACCAATTAAACGCTGGCTGCCAATCTTTAAATGTAAAAAAGCAAATACCTACATAGTACGGTACATTAAATTGTTATTGAATTTCGTAATAAAGTCACCGTCGGTTAATGCACGGCCCCCACAGGCCGAGCCGGCGCCGGCGCCGCACGATGCTATTCTATTAATATTTTTTTTTCAATTTTCTCCCAAATTGGAATATTAATCTGTTTATCATTGTTCCCTTCCGCGTATTTCCCTGTAAAAAAGACAAATATTCTAAAACCTTGTTTTAAAGGAAAATTTTGCGCAGTGTTTAAAAATTACATTGTACATTTTTGCTTTTAAAAAGAGGTTAAGAAATTCGTGCCGGCTTAATATTTTATTCAAGGAGAATATTAATGCGCGTCAAACATTTTCTCGCTTTTTGTCACAGGCTAAAAAAGTTAAGTTAAAGTTGTTATATTGGCTTTCAAGGTGCAGATTTTTTTCTTGCCCTTTCTCTCGTGTAGTTTGTCCTAAGAAAGTAGGTCACTACCGTCCTGTACTCCTTACCTGTATTCTTCAGAAAATAAGTTGAACATATGCTTACTAGAAGAACTAGACATGCCTCAGATTTTACATCCAGATTTCTCAATAAAACCGATACACACAGATTGCTTTAAAAATGGGAATCAGAATATGAGATATTGGCAAACTGTTCTCCGAGCGGCGGGCGCGGGTGACGGGGCGCGGAGGGAGACCGTCTTATTCCCAATATCCGGCGAATAAACCCAGATTTCCTCCTGTGACGCTTTTAATTGGATTATTAATATACCTACTTCATTCAAGAGCATCTTTGTCAGAAATAATAAGGACCAAATTAATAAGTACCTGTGGCACAAATTCTGACTGATATCTTGAAAGGGCTCTAGAGGTTACTTACCGTTTCTCTAAATTCTAGTCTCCGTTTGAATCTTGATCAAGATTACAAATGTAATAGATCTGACGTTTAACTGTAGATAATATTATGTATTACATAACGTATAACGCATAACGACTATAGAAACAATTTCAAATACTTAAGTATCTCCTTTTTCATGTAATTTGCGTGAGTGCGTGAAATCCTTTATATTTAAAATCACAACAGCAAAATTCACACAACAGCTTTATTCAAATTCGTTCTGCGGAAAATACTCGGATATTTTGTTTGGCAACCGTTCGGGCATCTTCGGCGATCTTCGAAAATCTCCGGTGATCCCTGTGTCGCTTGCATAGATTTTATTCAACGCCTTGCATGTACAAATTTGTAGGGAATAAGCAGCCATGTATGACGTCACACGTCCAATGTTGAACGGTTGCAGAACGTAATTTGAGGAATTTCACGCTTCGTGTCTTGAAAATTGGTCCGAAATAGGGATGTTTGAGAGCAGTGCTGGACGAGAATTTGCACTCATGTAGGGGAGGAAACTACTTCCATATTTAGAAATTCTGATTTTAAATAATCTGCATAATTTCAAAACAAAGTTCAAATTTTTTCTCACAATAGGGATAAATCTCATAAATACATAATTGTTTTTATTTACGTAAGAAAATTCACTTACAGTGGCACGTTACGCAAGGAGCTGCCTCAGCCATTTCATCCGGACAGGTATGCCAACGTCACGGAACGTCGGAATGACGGCTCAAGGCGTTATCTACTTGAATTTAAAAATAAAATTATGAGATTAGAGTATTTTATATTTTTGAAGTTTAAAAAAAGCCTGACGCATTCTAAACGCATTATGCTTTATTTAAGCTCATTAGAAGTTATGTGTTACCTACTCTAGAGCCATAGGGTCCGAGTAGACATCTTGTTTTGTAAGTTAGTGCGGTTGGGCGACTCTTCACAGGATTAGAGGGTTGGCCTTTTTTCAACCATAGAATTAGCATTGCGATTCAAAATAGCAATACTGCCAACTTTTTGGAGACTTTTTATTAAATGTTCCCTTTTAAAGAAATCTAAAGGTACAGTTCATTTATGCTCTAACTGTGCACAATGCGTCATACATAAAGACCATTCAACATCGTCTCTCGGCCATCTGAATAACTGAGCGGTGGCCATGTACGTCGTGTGACGTAGTTGCACGTGTTGACGTATCAACGATATGGCTGACACTATAGTTTTACGTTAGTAACTTCTAGAATACATTGTACCTAAATACCTGTATATATTTTGATTGTACGGTCAATGTAGAGGCTAGAGTGAATACGCATAAACTAGTGTGCCTCACCAATAACGATTACATTACTGCTTACCATCAGGTAAGGGATCGCAGTGATGCACTAGTTTACATTATTTAAAAAAATGTATTTGTAGTGCATCGTAAGCGCAGGCAAGCAAGGCAACACTTAAACAAGCTGTTTGTTCTACGAACGTATGTATGATAATATAATAATTATCTATTAGCTCTCGCTTACATCATCTGATAATATTAACATCCTGTCTCAATTTTTTATTTCTGTTCAACCAAACTCACAATAGTGCGAATTTTCTCACTCTGTTATATCAATGTTTTTCTGACACAAAGTCTACAGTATTCAATAGTTTAATATCACAATTTCAAAGATAAAAGAAAACACATTATACTACCATATTTGAACTTAGAATCACAATGACAAATGGTCCCTTGGCCCAGCCTACTCCAATTTGTTAGGACCAATTTCCAAACTCCTCCTTGATACTAAAAGAACCCTAACGATAAAAATATAGCTAACACAATGTAACTGAAACATGTTTTCTTGAACAAAAACATACCTATAGGTCACAATCAGATCTCATTTATTATTGTAATCGCGTAGTGCAAAATCAAAATCTCATTAAGTACAGTTGAGATTAAATCTAACAGCGGTGTTCCCTTATTAACATAAACCGTTTATGATAGAAAAAACGAGGCTATGATTATATAAGGGTAAAAAATCAAAATACATTTTGGTAACGAGGGTTCCTGTCCCAGACCCTGCAATTACTGGTTTTATATAAAAATGATAATTATGTACCTATATCTCCCCCGTTAGGGAAAAATGTATCGGATTCGAAAACAATAGGCCGTGTTAGGTATGGTGGGAATCAATAGTAACGGGCCCAATATAAGTGTAAATAGGTATAATTTACACCCCGGGATTGTGTTAAGTAGGCTCTTATATTTTTGATTGAAATCTTCATGGTTATCCTCCACCCTAAAGAGAACGGAGGGGTCTGTCAGACTCGTACTGACTATAGCCACCCCGGTGTTTCGCACACTTGCGTCAGGGGCCGCGGATGCACTGTGACTTTTGCTGCCCCAATGTTAAGTAGGTGTGCTGACCTAAAGCTTTTGGTGCCTTTGAAATCTGGTGAAGAAATCGCAGTTGGTGATAAAATAAAAATGAAATCAACAGTTGACTAACTATCGATTTTATTATTTTTCCTCTCTGGATTAGATTGCCAAGATAAACTAACACAAAGCGGGAAGGAAAGCACTTAATCATTCTGTGGAAAAATCCATGGAATTTATGATAACTCGATGAAGCCGTACAGCGAGAACCAAAATCTTTCGAATATGGAAAACAATCATAAATATATAGATTACCTTCGTCTTTTAGATATCAATAAACACGGAGGGAAGAGGTGGCCAACGGTTTTAGATTATATCTAGAGATGTTTATGGAATAAGGTTACACTTATTCTTACAAACATTAAGTATACATAAGTAAAACATGCTCACGTGCGTTCTATTATATAGGCTTTTAGTGGGTATTTTGGTAAATAACGTGAATCATCACAACATACACAACAAGGCGCAAAAACTAGTTCGCTGTGCGCCCAAAACCTTTTAATAAAAATGTAAAAACTCTTACTTGGCTATTGCATCAATCATACCGTAAAAATAAGGACTTTTTTATATTTCCACGGACAGAAAAAGAAAAATATCCAAAATATGATTACGTAGGACGCTTTGAAATACGATGTCGCTACTTATTGATTCCTAAATAACTTCGGAGGTTGTAATACGAAATGTGTAAATAAGATTATATTTCGTTGTTATTTATTAAAAGAAATAAGACACAGATAGTTGAAGGTCACCAGAAAATACTTTCGATGTTATTAATGTGAAACTGCTCTTTGGTCCTTTTTACGGTAAACCACAGGACTGGGAATTGAGGGTAAACAATAACTTCAGAAGTGTTTTTAAAAGGAAAAAAAAAGCTTTTATTTCAGTGTATATTGTTTATTAGGAAATGACAAAATATCACATAACACTAATATTATAAAGGCGAAATTTTGTGTGTGTACTTCTTCACGTACGAACGGCTGAACGAATTAGGATGAAATTTAATACACGTAGACCGTGATCTGGAATAGCAAATCGGATACTTTTTATCCTGCCAGTTTTTTTTTATTTCTTTTTTTTTTTCGGTGGGAAAATCATCTTATGACATCCCCCGCCATTGGGCGGGGCGGGAGATAGTGTCAGACTTTTACTGACTAAAAACCCACTCCTGTTCCTTCGTTGCCTTTCGTACCTTTTATCCTGCCAGTATGTTCTGGGGAAATTCTCTCTATATACTCTACTTTCCTGGCAGAAGTTAGTGTATACATTAATGGCTTAAATATTAACTAACTACGAGTATATAAAACATTACCACGTACATATGTATATACACAAACAAAATACACTTAGGCGTCAAAGGATTTCACTACATCGCTGTCAAGTGGGGACTCCGGAAACGTGTCGGCAGACTGGCAGCATTGCCATTTAATGTGACACTACTAATTCTAAGGGCAAAGAACGAGCCAGCCCTTTGGTCTCGCAAAATGTCGATCAGTCGGCGAGAAACATCTTTGTAAAGATGACGTGCATTCAGACTCCGTGACCCAAGCGTTTCTTTGTCTATTATAATATTTTGAAACCCCAGGACCTCCTGAAATTCCAATTATGAATCTAATTTCTCATAAATTAGATTCATAATTGTTATTTTTGCAGTAAGTATTCAAAATCTTTTTTATTTTATAATAACTGTGAAAACCTAAAATATAATGGAAAGTTGGTAATAATAAGGAATATAATTATGTGATAGATTCTCAAAATTCTTTAGATTTTTCTTTTCAGTGAAGTTGCAAAACCAGGTAAAGGAAAACCAAAAACCTGAACAAACAAACAAGTATATTTTACGCGTCTGCCCATTCATACTGTCACTCAGAGTTATCTCAGATGATCGAGATACAGCAGCACAATGCAGGAATACATCAGTGTATTGTGTCCATTGTGACGGATATAAGTGGTGCCACTGGATGGGACACACCACGCTGGACCATTGTCGGGACGATGTTACGCCGGGGCATAAGAAGTACATGACGTAGTATATGACGACGACACGGATGTTGCGTAAAATGGAGTACCTACTTGTGTCAAATTATGGCAGAGCTATGTTTTTGTTCGGTAAAACAAGGTAAATTGAGACTGGTTTTGACAAATTTAGGGAAAATATTTGTCACGATAATACAATACAACTATCGCTCGACATTCGGGGTGCGCAAGATACTAAGAACTGCGGCCGAGTGGGCGTTTTGGGGGACTGTACCTCTGTAAACTTTGACGCTCCAAAAGTGCTTGCTCTCAGCCTAGTTTGAATTAATGGCTTTTAATTTTGAATTTAGTAGGTGGCAACTTCGGAGGTGTGAACTTCTTCAGCGCCTAAATAGACCATGAAGTACATTTATTTCAAATTTTTAAATTATTATTGACAGGTTCAAGCTTGACTCCTATCTCACCTTATCACAAGCAATGACGTGGTCGACGATGGAGTAAGTTATAATATATATCTGTATAATTTACTTAAATTATACCTACTGTAAAACGCATCGTGAAGTAATAGTTAATAATCCTTCCATAATCCTTTCTTTAGGTTAATATACAATTAAATCATTCACCACGATGACTATTGTTCATGGGTTAAACCTTACCACTGCTCTATGCAATTACAAAATACGCGATATAGTAGGTACCTGATTATCTGATGCGGAAAATTGCCGTTTGGGCAGACATCACCAATATTGTGTGGCTAGTCCATTTGCTTGTCAATAATGACCCACTGCGGTCATAATAGTGGAGTAATTAACCAATTAAGGTTAGTGAAAAGGCACAGCAGGTTTATTACGTATTTTAAATAGACAGTATTTTCACGTAAAACTGTTAGCTAATTAAAATACTGGTAATCCTATATTTTTCAAAGTAAGGCAGTCTAAATATTCTATTAAATGTTGAGTAGGGTAAGTCACATTACAGGTCTTAGCTAAGAGACCTATTTTCCGTACACTTATACATTTACCAAAATCTAGATTTCAGCCTTGTTTTAGAATCGATCAAGTATCAAAAATGTACCTATAATAAATTCTATCATTTTTAGGGTTCCGTACCTCAAAAAGAAAAAAACGGAACCCTTATAGGATCACTGTGGTCCGTCCGTCTGTCTGTCTGTCTATCAAGACCCTTTATCTCGGGAACGCTTGGAGGTATAGAGTTATAAAAGAGAGAAATTGAAACCATATACTCAGGTCTGCGGTCCCTTGAAGCTGTGAAAAAATCAAACTTCTGAGTTAACGAAAAAAAAAAATATATGGCCGTTTATGTCGCAAAAAAGTATATTGCGACAATGTCAAGAGAATCAAAATTCATAGGGTACTTCCCGTTGACCTAGAATCCTAAAATTTGGCATGAAGCAAGATATGAGACCTGAGCACAAGTATAGGAAAAAAACTTAAAACTGTAAATTTGTTGTTACGTCACGAAAAAAAACTTTTTTTGCGATTCGGAAATCTTCGAAACTCAATCCGGGAATTGAACAGTTTTCATTAGTAAGTTTGTACGGAACCCTCAGTGCGCGATTCCGACTGACACTTGCCCAGTTTTTTTTCCTAAAGCTGAATTTAACCCAACTCATACGTCGGCCGTTTTAACAAAAGATCTCCTCATATCTCAGACAAGATGTGTTGTCTGCAAATATTTTGCTACAAATTAGGATAAATAACGTTTATCGTATAGTTTGCGGTGGGCTAAGCAGCAATTAATTCCCGTCTAGCGGCTAGACGGTACCTCTAGGTCTACCTGGCTAATGACTCGACTAGACGAATGCTCCGCTGTCGAACTTCGTAGTGAATTAATTGGCTTGGCTGTTGAGGGGTTAGATGCCTTTGTCCGAATACTAAAGGTATATGCCAACAAATTGTAGCAAAGTGAATTTAGTAAAACTTATCAGCAGTATAATGAAGATGATAAACGGGCATAACTTAGTCTTAATTTGTGAATAACTAGGCATTCTGTAGTCACTGATGTAGCTACCGAAGTGCTAGGCGGGCAATGCCCCGGGGCCCCTAAGCTCGGGGGACCACCAACACCTCATTAACAATCATTTTTGAACTAGCGAAAAATCATCCACCTTCGAAATGTAAAATATAATAGGTTGCAACACAACTTTAATTATGGCAACTTATTTTAATCAGTAAAAGTCTGACACTTCCTCCCGCTCAACCAAGTGCAGAAGAAGTTTTTTAATAATTTCTCACGTAAAAATAGAGGCCCCAATTTTTTTTGCCCCAGGGCTGTTGGTCACCTAGCTACACCACTGTCTGTAGTAGATTAACTCTACTGAACTCTGTGTACCTTTAGCGCTACCATTATTGTGAAAATTGTAAAGCTCTGGGCTCAGAATAGCCCGCGTCCATTAGTCTGTATCCACAATCTGAACTTATCTGCAGTGAGAGCTGGATGCTTTTAGTGTCATTCAGTCTACTAAACTACCTAAGTAAACCTCGTAACTAGTGGGCCTTATTATTATAAATGTTAGACCTTTTACTCCCTTCACTCTAAGATATATTCTGCGTTACCTTGTTCGGGGTCCCGCGGTAAACATTAGGGGTCCGAACAAATGAGATCTCCTAAGACCGGCCATGATTGAGGTCCGGACGGCCAGGGCGGTAGGGATAGCCAACACAAAAGGAGACGGATTTAGGGGACGAACGGAAATATTATCATTACGTTATGATTGTACGCCGTCCTTTATGTGGATTTTCAATGTGAATGATCCCATGTAATAGGTGGTGATGTTAGGTAACGAAGTAGAAAAGGTTTGTGTAACATCGCGACGTCGAGTATAAAATATTCAACTTTTTAGGGTTCCGTAGCCCAAATGAAAAAACGGAACTCTTACATGAACGTGTGATCACGTGTGTCTGTATGTTTGCCTGTCACAGCCAATTTGCTCTGAATCTACTGGATCCATTGAGTTGCAATTTACCTAAGTACCCATCGACCTGTGAGGAATGTATACTGCCCTGCATAAGTAAAGGAAACTCCGAACATATCATCCCTCTCCATTGCCCCTTGGGTGACTTTAAGCCTTCTGAGGTCCATTGTGAGTGATCACGTTTCAGAGCAAAATGTCATCACTGTCAACCCGAGCAATTTTTGTTTTGAGACAATGTGGTTAGTTGGACGAGAAGACACCACGCAGCTTCATAAAGCTGCCCAGCTGAGTCGGATTCAACGATTGACCTCTTTCTTGAAGTCAGATTAAATGAACCGTCTGTCCTAGTAAAACGTAATCGTTTATAACTTCTAGTGTAGAGTCTTCGATCTTTTTTTATGATGCATCTGTCATGTTATCTCTCCACCTTGGTTGACTGGTAGAGAGTGCCTAACGCATTATGTCCGCCCATGTATGTTTGCGCAGCATGAAGTTTTATACAAAATAAAAAAAATAAAAAAATATTGGTAAAATGATTTCTGGTTTCTGAGTTTTCTAAAGTTCCACACTTAAGAATATAATTACTACCGTTAACACTATTTTTTATAATATTAATGATTGTGGTTTTAAAAATGATTAGAATCAAATTGCAAACATATCTCAAATCAAAATGGTTGCAATGAAACATTATAGGTATACATCTGAAGTCGTCACACCCTTTATCGAAAGAGTATGTGAGCATAACTGGACTAAAACCCTGATGCTCCGCGCTGCCTGGAAGATGCATGAAACTTGCCACTCAATAACAACTTTAGCGGTCTGCTATATTTTCGTTTTTCAAATACTTTATCGCTTTCACTCAGCCTTATCAAAACCTATACAATCTTTTTGTCCGACTAAAGTAAAGTGCATCGCACCACTGACACTTCTGAGAACACATCACTGCATTGCTGACATATCAGGCAATACCGCGCCGCATCGGACGCGCATCACTTACGATAAAGATTTAGATTTCCGTGCGGTTGTGATTCCGCACCACATATTATATCTTAGTCCCACAAATATCACCCGTCCGACCCACATATGTACGCTCGGACCTCGTACGGACCCGCAAAGCTGCCGCACCGGGCGCATCGTGGACGTGCATTCCCGCAATGAATTGCTGATACAAAGTATTCGTTTTATATGTATTGCCAATGTATTTGATATGTGATCGGAGTTCCCGGAACTAGGTTTTTAATGGCTGTAAAACGGAGTTGTAGTGCACTAGAGACTGGTATGAAAAGTTACGAGAAAGAAAAATGATGCGAAAAGCGAACCACAAAAAAATGTGAATCGAAATTTAAGCCAGAGTTGTCGACGGCGCGCGTAGTGTTTCACGCGCGCCTCAAAGAGATCGCAGCAAAACCGTAGGGGCCCAGCAGGGTCGAAGCCTCTGGGGCCATAGATTGACTTCTGAAAGGGAAATCCGTGGTCCTAAAACGCAAAAGAAGAGAAGAAGTGGAAGAAGTCATTAGATGAATTCCCACGTCAAAAAAAAAAAATTTGTAAGTGTAACATTTCGCCTTTTTTTCCTTCGGAGGGTGAGGACACACACGTAACTGACAAAGGGTTGCCAGTTATGTTTAGGTAAGTGTCATGTCGTAATTGGCACCATCGATCGAGTACAACACAACTCTGGGCTACTGCAATGCAACTAAGCAATTTCCGATGAAAAAACGAAATAAAACTTTGCCCGACCCGAGATTGAGCCCCCTGAGGGCCCTAATGTTCAGCAGGCTGGACCGAGAACTTAAGAAAAATAATTTCAGCTAGGATTTCTAAGTACCTACCTAACTCAAAAATAATAATTTATGAGGTCAAAATTAAAATTAAATGTCTCAAGTGGGTACTAAAATAAAGTCGATCTAATTAGGGCATGAAATAAGATACCTGCGAGCAATAGAATTACTGAACCTGAGAGCAAAATTATGTGTTAGTAGGTAATTAAGTTCAATAAGCATCATAATGTCGCTAATGCGTAACATTAAGTTAATAATAGTCAAGAAAAAGGACTAAAAATAGATAGAAATGAGTTTGTGCTCGCTTTGAAGATAGTTTAGAACTTAGTTTGTTATGTGTATAAATTTAAATTCTATCTTGATTTAAAATAGACTCTAGATAAACGGGATTGCTCGAAAGAGTCACCGCGCCTCTGGAATGCAAAGGGTAACTGAAGGAACTTGAGTGAATATCAGTAAAAATCAGACACTTCCTCTAGCTCTATGTTTTTATTTTTTTTGACGATTTCCAGCCCAAAAAAAGCAAAGTACTGTTAAAGCTGAATGACTCCTAGTCTAAAGAAAGTAGGCCAAACGAGGATTGACATATCATTGTAGCGTTTAAAATGATCGGGCCTAAGTTTAACGTTTAAAACGATCTGGCCAGTTTAACTTGACCATATCATGAAGTGATATATAGGGGGTTTCCATGACGTTCAAAGTAAGATTGTTTAATTCTTATTTCAATGTGGGTAAGAGACAGAGCTTTTTTTTTTTTTTTTTTATTAATGATAGGCTCGCGTTTGACCACCATCTCACCTGATGGTAAGCGATGATGTGGTCGACGATGGAGCAAGCTTGCCTAGAAGTAGCCTATTCACTCTTGACTTAAAGACCCCTAAGTTGTAGCTATCTGGAAACACAGACTCCGGCAAGGAATTCCACTCCTTGGCTGTACGCATAATAAATGTGTTCTTAAAACGTTTTGTGCGTATGGGTGGGATGTCTACCATGTACCGGTGGCGCAACGCCGTACGTCTAGTGGTCCGATGATGGAACGGACTTGGCGGAATTAGATTGTGCAATTCCAGTGCACACTCCCCGAAATGTAAACGATAGAAAACCGACAGGCTAGCAACTCGGCGGCGATGCCCAAGGCTTTGTAGCTTCGACTCAACAAGTGCATCATTGCCGATGATCCTCTTGGCTCGCCTCTCAATCGACTCTAGCGCATCAAGCTGGTATTTGGCAGACCCGTCCCAAAGATGAGAGCAGTACTCCATACACGATCGTACTTGCGCTTGATAAAGGTTGAGCAGCTGTTCCGGCGTGAAGTACCGTCTCACCTTTGCTAAGATCCCCAATTTTTTGGCAGCCAGTTGAGCCTTTGCCTCAATGTATGAGCCGAAATTTAGAGTAGACGACAGCGTTACCCCAAGAAGCTCAAGGTGGTCGGTTATTGGCACGGTCACACCTCGGAAAGATGGAGCCGGTTGGAATTGACTCCGTTTAGCGGAAAAAAGACACGCTTGGGTTTTAGTTGCATTGAACTTGACCAGATTGGCATCGCCCCAATCGGAAACCGCCTTCAAGGACGAGTTCAAGCGTTCAACCATAGCCTCTCGGGATGACTGGATCTGTGACCCACTAGCACGTGCGTCAGACACATATCTCTCGGCAACAGTGCTGTCGTCTGCATACCCAAAGATACCGGGTTTAAGTAAGTCATTTATGTGCAGCAAAAACAGTGTTGCCGAGAGTACCGACCCCTGAGGGACCCCGGCATTAATATCCATTTGACCGGAGGAGTAGCCATCAACAACCACTCGGATGGATCGATCCCTCAAGAAGTCTGCGATCCAATCACACAGACCAGTGGGTAGGCCGAAGGAAGGAAGCTTAGCAATAAGGCTTTCGTGCCAGACCCTATCGAAAGCCTTCGAGATATCAAGGGAGACGGCAAGCGCTTCCCCATGCTTCTCGATGGCCTCGCTCCAGATGTGAATGGCATACGCTAGAAGGTCCCCAGTGGACCGATTTTGGCGAAAACCGTATTGCCGGTCACTGAGGATGTCGTTAGCTTCTAGGTATGCCAGAAGTTTCTTGTTAAGCACCCGTTCCATACTCTTACAGAGGATGGACGTAACAGAGATGGGTCTGTAGTTTGCTGGGTCAGCTCGACTGCCCTTCTTGGGCACAGGCTGCACGTTAGCTTGCTTCCAAGCAATCGGCACTTTTCCAGTCTCATATGAGATGCGAAATAGGCGTGTCAAGATCGGAGACAATTCAGGCGCACAAGTTTTAAGTACAATTGCTGGTATCCCGTCGGGCAGCTATACAGGTTGTCTAGCGCCATCTCTTACCCACTCTGGAAATAAGAATGAAGCAATCTTACTTTAAACGTCATGGTACAGGTCCACAATTTCCATGATCTGGCTACGACATATCCACAAAGTGGCACCTGCTATAAAGTTATGACAAGCATTTCAGCTTGTCAATTTTTTTTTTACACTGACGTTGGCTATTCTCGATACTATTTTAACTTTAACGTTTCACTGTACGATCACATGCTCCTCTAAGAGAGATAAACACCTACCTACCCCACTAGACGTACGGCGTTGCGCCATCGGTACATGGTGGACATCGCACCCATACGTACAAAGCGTTTTGGGAACACATTCATAATGCGTACAGCTAAGGAGTGGAATTCCCTGCCCGAGTCTGTGTTCCCTGATAGCTACAACCTAGGGGTCTTTAAGTCAAGAGTGAATAGGTTACTTCTAGGCAAGCGTGCTCCATCGTCGGCCACATCATCGCTTACCATCAGGTGAGATGGTGGTCAAACGCGAGCCTATCAATAATAAAAAAAAAAAAAAAAAACCTACGTGCGTACATACAAATAAATTGCTCCTTTAAACAATCGGTTACGATGGGAGTATGACAGATTGGATCAATGTATCTTTGTTAATATAGTTTGAGGGTAGTTCCACCTGACACGCTTGCTGAATAGTTATTACAGGCGATACAGTGTGAGAAGGGTGTGGTTATTTATTAAAAAATGTGCCTAGTACTAAGTTACACTTAAAGGTCCAAATAGCGTCACCTTTATTGTGACTGACTGACTGACTTTTACTTTGACTTTGACTGACAATCCAAAAAGGCCTGTAAATGGTTTATTTGAAATTATAGATGCTTTGAGTTGAAGCTAACTTTCTCTCGTTTGGGTATTTTAACTTAAGAAAAACTTTCATCGATCAAAGAATTAACTTTTTTCTCTTAAATAAACTGGTTCCAAATCTAAAAAAAATCTAAGTATAGCAAAACTTTTATACCCTGCTGTATCTTTATATATCCCTCAGTACACACAACTCCGATCGTATCAATTTATCGCGCGACGCGACGTATCAGTCGCGCGTCGGCGCTCACGCTCGTTCGCGAGCGCTCCTATTAGCAGCTTCGCAGCGTCCCATTACCGGACAAAGGCGCGACTAATTCGCGCAGTAATTACGCCGCTAGATATTATATCGCGCCCGGTTTTATGCTACACATACATGTTATGTTAATCAGCTTTATAATGCAACCGTGACGTCAGGTGTGAAATTCAGTGAGAGAGAATAGGAAGCAGTTACCTCCTTCTGCAAAACAGTAATGCAAGCGAAGGAGGTGACGGAAAGTGTGGGGAAAGGACATAATCACGCGGGTTTTTTTTTTTTAGGTGGGAAAATCATCTAATGACAAATCTCGCTCTTGGGCGGAGCGAGAGATAGTGTCAGACTTTTACTGACTAAAAACCCACTCCTGTTCCATTTTTGCCTTCATCCCGGGGCCGCGGGCTTCGCTTTCACACTACCCGTGGCCCCAGTAGGCTTCGGCCCTGCTGGGCCCCTACGATTTGCTGACATCTCCCTGAGGCGCCGTCCGCAAGCCCGCGCCTACGGTGGCCGGTAATCGGGATCAGAATTCCGGCGGCGGTTAGGGCGTGAGGACCGTTGCCTCACGCGATCGGCCGCCTCCTTTGCTAGCATTACTGCTTCGCAGAAGGAGGCGACCGCCGGCCACTCCTCCTCACTCCGGACCATGGCCTGTGCCAATGCCCGGCGCGAGATATCACTGCCGCCGATCGCCCCCACGAGGACACGGCGTTGCTCTGCCCAGGCGGATAATCACGCGGGTTGCAGGATACTTCGAAAGCGTTACCTGGAACGCAAAACGCAACTAAAGGAACTGACAGGTGGGTGGGTTTTAGTCAGAAAACGTGTGACTTTCCATCTTACTCTGTCCAGAGCGAGACAAGTCATTTGATGATATCCCACCAAAAAAATGTGTGAAGTTGAGCGATCGAGATTATTTGTGTCATTTATGATGACACAAAATATTCGTATTAGTATGTACGTCCGTATTTCTTGAATTCCAGTATTTAAGTATTTCGCTATAAATTCATATTTTTCGCGATGCTTAAAACATCCTAAAACAAGGTATGGTGTATAGTGACCTTTCTCAGTATGAGTCAGCGCTTCAGACGACACATCACTTTTTTAAACAAAAATAACTTAAAACGTATGGACTAAATACATAATCTTGTTAAATTATACTAACATTTAGCTAATAGTTTTCAAAGTTAACATCAACGCCTAATGCACATAAAGACTATTATGCATTAGCTAAACACACTCTTCATATTTAACGCCTATGATAATTTCAATTTGCATTTTAACATCACGTTTCGAACCATTCAACCATAACCTCTATCACTCTGATATACAGTCGGATATCGTTTGCATTATACCTGGCTAGTAAGCTAATAATAAATGTGAACTGGATACGAGGTGCATAAACATTGTAATGAAGTTTCATGCACAGAACAACATTTTCACGTCGAATGCTATACATTGCTGCATATACAGGGGCTGGTGTTAATGCACTCATGCATCGAGTGGCCACGGCGCCAACTAATGAACATTATCGTTAGTTCCGCTGCAAATTGCTTTAATAATACAGGTCAGGTCGGACTTGACGGCAAATTAGTCGTTTGTCCGGCTTTATGATGCATAGAGAACGGACATACGGTCTTGGTACATTGCCAACTGTATTTTCCTATTGGCTGAACGACAGTCCCCGATGTACGGTATTTGGCAGCGGTTTTTATGGAGGTAAACGATACAGCTGGAAGATTGTATGCGTTTGTAAAAATGTGAATGCGGACATCGGGTTTGGCTTTGATTTCCCTAACGGGACACTAGGATGCGGAAATGTCAAAATAGAAAAAAAAAACAGGGCAAGTGTGAATCGGAATATTGCACTAAGGGTCTCGTACAAACTTACCTATGAAAACAGTTCGATTTCCGAATTGATTACGAAGATTTTTCCGAATCGCAAAAAAAAAAACTTTTTGTGACGTAACTACAAATTTACAGTTTTCAGATTTTTTCCTATACTTGTGCTATGAAACCCTTGAGATTGTCGAAATACACGTTTTTTGCGACATAAACGGCCGTATCTTTTTTTTTGTTAATTCAGAAATTTGATTTTTTCACAGCTTTAAGAGACCACAGACTTGAGGATATGGTTTTAATTTCAACTCGATACCTCTAAGCGTCCCGGAGATAAAGGGTCTTGTCAGACAGACAGACAACAAAGTGATTCTATAAGAGATCCGTTTTTTCCTTTTGAGGTACGGAACCCTAAAAACCAAAACGCTATCTTCCGAAAGTTTTCTTTATCGAAAATAAAAGTTTGTAGCCAATTTGATTCTAAAGAGCCTGTAGTTATTAGTGTTAGCGTTGGTCGTTTAATGACATAAAATCCGTAGAAGGGTAAGAAGACGTTTGACAAAACATTTGTTGTTGGCGTCTGTGAGCGCGACTTTAATGTTTCAGTTTGCAAACAGTAATTAAGTAAATAGCAAATAGAATTAGCTCGGAGTAGTACGCTTTTAGTTAGCACATCTTCGAGATAATATCTCATTCTGTTCGTAATTACTAACTATCCGTAATATATTATGCGGGTGTCTGTTATGTTGACACAGTTTGGTGTCAACATAACAGACATTGGAGTCTTTTTACGTACTTACTAATACATAATATTATACACACTTTGGGCATCAATCAGTCTGCCTTATAAAGTGATTATAAAAATAACCTTCATCATTCATGTTCCTATAGCAGCGAACTCGTAATGTTCAAAAATTTCTATTGAGATATCATTGTTGTACTTATAAGTATTTAATCTTTAGTTTATTACACAAAATCCTAAACAAACTTCTTGAACATTTCTATTTACCTACCTCAATATTTTACGAGTAATTTCTCAATCTAAATAATTACACTGACAACTAGGTATATCAAATTATTATTTAAACAAACAATTCGTAATAAAATAAAATTCAAACCTAATAAACTTCAATTTGATTTCATTTGGTATAAACGAGGCCGTATATCTATTGGATTATAAACAAACACGTGTTGAACAAACACAATCTCGGTACGTGATGTGAATGCTCTGCGACCGGGCACATCACTAGTTCTGTTTAAACTCATTATAAACTATAAATTGGGTGGCGAGTGGCGAGCGGCCGGTGATCGATGGCGGGCGCCGCTCACACCGCGCTGAGCTCTCGTAAATATTTAACGTTATTTCTCCGCACCTCGTATATTATACAACGTTTACATTATTATTTATTAGATTTGCTTTCGGTGTGCGGGCGAGATTCGTCAGTTGATAGATTGGATTTTTAGCTGCGTATCTGTTTTCGATTCAGTATGTTTTGTTTGTGTAGGTGGTAGAATTCTAGCTTATCATCACTTGCTAATAAATACATTGGTACTAAAGCTATTGATTTGTGTGGATTACCTTTAATAAAACGTTATAGTATAAACAAATCGTGTATTTTATTTCTAAACATTGGGCCTATTTGAAGTTACATTATACGTGTATAAAATCAACATGGATTCGCGTGTTGGTGTGACTAAACCTAGCAAATAAATGTAAAACACGACGCATACAATCTACAAAACGCACAATCGTGCTACCAACAACAACAATATTAACATGACGTTACCTCGAGGTAGAAAGGTCGTAAAAGTCAAATTAGCAATTGTACAGGAAAGTGATAAAAACGATAATGTATAATAGTTTTGGTTCATAACTTTTTTATCGTAGACCTAAATTGAAACAGAATAGTAATAAATATTTGTAATTACTCAAATGTATTTTAACGTCAAGAAGATACATTCTAAGTAGATCTTATATTTAAAAAGTTTGGGATGGATTTACGAACTAAACTTTTAGGTAAAATGTTACTACACGCCACCTACAAAAACACACCCACCGAGTCGAAGTGAAACTGAGGGTAGATGTCAACGATGCCCAGAGAAATGCCCTTGGAAAAATGGAGCCGAGTCGAATTGGCTGTTAAGCATGCCATATCTTATTCAATGTGTCTACCGGTGTGGAACAAGGTTATGCTTCATTAATAAACTATTGTGGGCGAAAAATTATTTTCTAATTTGTGTGTTCTTCATCGCGTATTGCTTAGAGTGTGACTTCTGTGTTCAGTTGTATTGTGTTGGAGTAACCAGTTAATTAACTGTGTTAACTCCGTGCGGATATCACTACGGAGGAGCTCAGTACAATGCTCGATGACCTCACTAGAGCTTCCGAATCTGTTCCATGGTAAACCACCATGTAGCACCCACTCCTATCAAGATCGTTAACTACACTCGAAGTTGTGGGCGATTAAGTTTACCTGGGACAGACGGTCCAGTTGGGAAGATCTAACTTCGAGAAAGAGGTCAATTGTCGAATCCAATGTTTCTAGGCAGCGTTGTATCAGCGCTGTGCGGTATTTTCTCGTCCGGATGACCTGGTTATGGTCGCGGGAACCCGATGAATGCAAGACGCACAGGACCGTTCATTGTGGCGTCACTTGAGGTGGCCTATGTCTAATAGTGGTCGTTTTTCGGTCGAAATGATGACTCCGTGCAGATAATCCAGCTCGCAGCCGCAGCTACAGACACAGTCGGAGAGCGATCAAATAAATAGACTTACTGGTTAAAATCCAGACGAGTCGTCCGGGACTAACAAAATTATACCGATATTTTACTTTTTATTTAGATACATATTTAATTCTTTCATAAGTTGTGAGCTAATCACAGGTTGTACCGATATTTTCTCTTGTCTTCTTGTTCCACAAAATTTTGTTATTATAAAAAACCATATAACAAATTACCTCCAAGAAAGATTAAGACGCGCTTGTTTGTCTCAACAATCATGTAATTTCTCGACAAATAGGCTCCGAGATTAAAGTAAACGCTGACGACTGCTCATCTCCCTGAGGAGTCATGTCGTGGGCGTAGCGTGGGTGGTTTGTAGATACCGGAGTATCACAAGTTACTACTGGGGCAGGTAGGCCTCCAGCTCAGCACCCTCAGATCAACCCCGCGTGGGACGAATGGATACGACCCCACAAATTTTGAAATAATACATACTTTAATAAAATATTCGTTATTTCACAAGCCTAGAGTTCTGTTCACCTCACAAATCAGAAAATACGTGGGCGGCACGAGTGTACACCCACTCACAATTTAGAGTTTGCAACAAGTCCTTTTGGATAATAAGAGATACTAAAAAAAAAATCTGTAACACCCACGCTTGAGGAATCGATACTAAGCTACGTTCGTAAAAAACCAATACCATATTTTGTAAGTCAGCAAACAGGTAAACAATATGAACATTTGTGTACCCATTTATTCTTAGTAAATTCATGGAGCTACGGCATACAATATTCAAACGATATACCTACGACGAATAAAAAATACGAAACAAATTATTCCTTTCTATTCAATTTCATCGCTTGAACACCTGAAAATGATATCATCAATTTGGTATTTAAAACCCAATTCATAAAATTTCCTTTGAAACGTGTTCAAGGTAACTCAACAAGGTATGTACCCCACTTCAGTATTTTCAAATTCGATAATATCAGCTGATCTGACATTCAAATATCATGTAAAACGATTCAGTTGAGCTCGAGACTGCCAATGAATGTCAATTGAATGACACGTGAGATAACTAACGGTTTAAATATGTCTCTCCGAGTTTCCTCAAAGATATTTAAATGGCACATGATAGAATGTAAGAGTTGAAGGTGATCTGCGCTGAATTATAAACAAAAGTTTATTAATAACGCCTCATTCATCAACGTTGGAGAGGTGGATACAGAAAAGGTATACCTTTCTTTTTACTGGGAATTCATCAAATTACTTGTTTTGCTTCACCGTAAGCTCTACCATGTCCTCCGGGTAATTCGCACAATGGTTTCGTCGGAGTATTTTTTCCGCCTGAATCTGAAACCAACCAGACAGCTTCTCATCCTACCAGTGATACCGCGCGCTTTGCATTGTTGCTTAAATAAAGTCTACATGAGCAGCCGTAAATATCTCTGATGCACTACAACGCCATGGCAGTCATCAGTTTTCTGAAAGCGTTATTAAATTGAACACGAAGGGCTCCACGACGATGCCTGCGAATACTTCTTCCAAAAGCTACACGTGTAAGATAGTCAGTTATTCTCCACGTAGGCGCTGTCGCATCGGTATTCTAAACACAAACTTTTAACAAGCAATTATATTTTTTCACTTTCATAAGTTTTGAAAACCCAAATTCTTTTCAGCTGAAGTTTGCTTCCGTTAGATAGGTAGGCTTAATATAGATTAAAAACGTTGTTCCTTGTATTTTTTTCCTTTGAGATTGTGCTTAAAAAAGAGTTATGAAGGTCGATGTTGTGTTCTACGTAGAAGACAAAAAACTTTGTAGGTTGACAAATAGTCTGCGACCTAGTTAAAGTAAAGATTACCCAGGGGAATATGTGTTGTCCCATAATTTTGTTTTTGTTACCACCCAGTTAAACTAAAAGCCAGCAATCTTCTTAGCACCAGAAAGAGGAATATTTGTACATACTTCTCTGAGTCAGCTATTTCAAAATAAGCTCTACTTCAGTTTGTTTAAATAATTGATCAAATAATGTTTATATTACGAATATCAACCCTACGGAGACTATGTTAACTGTCTGTGAAAGTACTGCACTCAAAGTGCATAAATCAAATAAAAGCAAATAAAAATGTAATAAACGTCCTTATTAAACATTAAATAGTTGACAACTATTACTGTAATATAAACAGAACTATTTGAAGTTCGAATCAAATTCTGTATAGTTGAACTATCTAGTATTTTCAATACGAAAACTTAGCAACTTACCCAACGATTACCCCTAATCGTTCAATCAATCAAATCAAGAAATATTTCGCTACAAGCGTTCAATAATTGCAGCAATGTAAAGTTCTCACCTTTAGATTTCCCAATTCACTTTAAGCCATTCTTATTTAGTATAATTATTGAAGTAAGTTCAAACGGTCCCTTTCTCTCAATCGTCAAGTTTGTCTCCACAAAATCAGAAGGAAAGTCACTAGGGTTTGCAAAACGTTTCAATATGAAGACTAACTCACAATAGAGATAAGTAGTAACAAGTATTTCTTGTGGCGACCACTCATAAGTTGCGAAGTACTCAAGTTGAGGGCAAGTTTGCGCAGTGTCTGGCAAAACATAGCCGTGTACGAGAAACGAAAACAATGGAGACTGTCGTGCGAAACTTGAGGAGTCGAGGAGGGAAATAGTTTCGAGAAGAGCTTAGGAAACTAGTTGGATTAGTGGTAATGGGTAGTTTTGTTAGGAATAGGTTTGCGAATAGGCCAATAGTCTGGCTAATATATAGTAGATATCGCCATTTATTGATACCTGGGACAGCACTTTGTTTTCAGTATCTGTCCATCACGTATTCTACAAACAGGACAAAAAAAATCTGCTAGCTTGCAAGACTAGCATTGGCAGAGTGGTTTAGTGTGGTAAATTATATTATTAGTAGATTCTTTGACTAACTTTCATAGGTCTACTTCTTCTAAAATCAATGATCTGACTGTATATCGATGATACGAGTACATATTATTGTAGTCCATCTTTTACATGTAACTAACAGTTTAAACATTTCTGAAACACCAAAACCGAGCATAAACTATGCTAGTTGTCGCCATTGACGGGTTTAGCAACGAAACTTTGACAATAGACATTAGGGACAACCATAAGCTCGTAAAATGTGAGAGATCAATCCGATTAGGGTAGATAGTTAATGTAATATATTTGACAATTTGGTTTGATAGGCTATCAAACTGCATGAGGTTATCGTGTGATAGCAGCACCTGCGAGCGGTCACAATTATGCCACTGTATGTGTATGACACTATATAGGTACGTACTATTGGTAGAATGATTGATATTGGGCTTTTTTTCAAGTGACATTCTATCAATGAAATACAAATGAAAAAATATCACTTAGATATATTATTATCGTTTTCTTTCGCTAACCGTTATTGTCAAAAGCAAAAAATTTAAGAGATATTTTTTTTTGTCGTCCGGTTTGCGCATTTAGCCAGCGTCAAATTTGAAAGTATTTAGTTTTTTCAAAAATATACAGTCACTTAATTTTCCATTACAAAGCGGATGGTCGATGGGGATGAAAGGTTCTGGAGAGGCGACCACGTTCCGGAAGATGTAGCGTTGGAAGGCCACCCACAAGGCAGACCTGAGACCTGGTGAGGTGAGGGTCGCGGGAATCCGATGGACGCGAGACACACAGGACCGGTCGTTAAGGCGACACTTGGGGGAGATCTATGTCCAACAGTGGATGTCTTTCGGCTAAATTGATGATGATGATGATGATGAAGATGCAGATGTAACACTCTTATGTTCTTTGCAATATTTAGCAGCAAAAGTATCGAGTCAGTCTTCTCAGCAAGCGTCGTTGAGGTGTCACTACTACAATAAAATTCTCAGCTCCATTTTACTTGTATCGCGCCTGATTTAATGGCCCCACACATTATCCATTTGACTTGGAGATTCTTGAGATACAAACCTACACCAATTTTATAATACAAGGGCCACTAGGATTTCATTTCATTTGTGAATAACTAAAACGGCCACTGAACTTCCCTCGAAATAATACCGGCTAAAATTTCTAAAAGAGTTTTACTATTTAACTTTATTTATTGATTTATCTAATTAATAATGTGCACAACTGCACAAGTAATCTGTGGAAATATTGTAAATTGAACATTAACCTATATGTCAAACAATATTTATTATAACACACATTGTACATTTGTTTGTTCAACTCAAATAAATAAGTAAAAAATGCGTGAGTATGTCAGTTACGTATGAACATACCTATATGTACATATATAGATATAATAAATCTCTAGATGTTTTTAGTAGTGCGCGCATCACGTATAATGTACGGAATCGATGTAGATAACTTTTATACATTAAAATTGTGTTTAACTTGCTATATTACCTGGGCTTTGTTTCATCGCAATCGGTTGACCATATCGAAAGATATACTACATTCATTGACTGTTAGGCGGTACGAAGTTCACCGGGTCAGCTTGTATATAAATAAGACTTTTGACAATTGTAATCACTGATTGGGTGTAACTTTTTCTTTGTCGCTCTCTTGGCACATTTTGTAAGTGATGCCTTCAAATCTCAGCTGGTTTAACTTTTTTGTTCGTTATTTTTTCGGTAAGAACTTTCAAAAGAAAATCTTTTTGATCATCGAGCTTTAACTTCTTGAGTAGCGTAATTAGAGACACAATAGTAAGACAATAGCGCACGACCGCCGGCGTTCGTGCGGGGATCAACAGCTTACGGAAGGTTTCTTTTATAAATGATTGCTATGATGACAGCACTTGGCAATTTACTGTAGATAGCTATAATCTTACTAAACCATTACTGCCTTTTAAGAATGTGCTAAGGTGTAATTGCCCATCAATTACACCTTAGCATATTCGCAACTTACAACGCATATTACAACGATTTTGCGATTTCATACGCAAAATCGTTGTATGTGCTGTATTGGTCAACACGTGATGAGTGATGGACACTTGATTAATTACGGTAACTTCGCAGCTTCCAATTTGCGAAGTGAAAGTGATAGTGCAATACTTGACGCCGACGTCAACGGGTGCAAATCATACTAAATAAAAAACAAAATATTTTTGACACATAAAAACGATGTTAAAAATCATCAAAAAATAGTTAATAAGCAAAGTCCACGTGCGTGAGTATTTCTAGAAATTACGAGTAGTCATTGTTTTCTTCACAGTTGAAGAAAACAATGACTACTACAGTACATACATTGTCAGCACATATATTTTTAAAAATTATGCCTAAGGGCCTTCCTCTTCCTGCCCTTATGATAAATGATAAATTATATTTATTATGTAAATAGGTTTAAAAAAACACTTTTACACGTCAATTTTTTTTCCGTCATTTTTAAACTAGATGAGGCCGGTGTTTCCTAGCTGACTACCCTGAGAAGAAACACCGAAACAAACTCAAGGTTCAAAGTCTCTTTTAAAGTCCATACAGTAAATATGTAATGGTCAAATCACATGAGAACCATGCAGATTTGTCTGAATTGGTCTTTTGAAGAAAGAACCATACAGATTTGAGTGGACCTGTCCAGTCAGTGCAAGCATTTGTCAGTATTCGTAAAGACTACTAAGGAGCTCAACGACTTGACGAACAATACCAAGGAAAGGACATTTGGGTAGGCCGCAGAAAATACTCAAATTGCCAGACATACGTTAAAATTACTGAAAAGGAAAAAAAAAAGCAATCAACATAGTCCTCATGTTCACAATAATAAAAGGACCCATATCCCATAATATATTAAATGTATAAAGTACTGATTACCGAATGTCCCTCAAGTTGGCGTCAACCTAATTCTTGATGGCAACCAACTTGATGTTATTACGTAAACTGTGTTCTTAAGTATAACTATCGATTCTAAACTGCAGTGGGGCGCTCATATTAGAACTCTTTTAGGTAGATTAAGCTCAGCCGCATATGCAGTAAGAAAAATAAGGCAATTAATAGATGTCAGATGACAGCTAGGTTAGTTAGAATTTCGTGTTCTCTATTTATGTCATCCAAAATCAGTTCTTAAGTGGTGGGTCTCATCACTAAAATAAAATGCTTTTCACTGGTTATGACCGCGGTAGCCATACACGCCAGGGCATACCTAACAGGTTTGCCCGTACAATTTTACCTGTCAGGTAAGCTTGAGCTGAGTAGAGGACATACACGTAGCGGTAAAGCTGTACAAACTGTCAGTTGAAGCCATGGCCCGGCAGCAGATCTCGACGCTGTAGCGCTCATCGGTTTACCTCTCGCAGTCACCGCAAAACTGACGCCTGTGCAGGCGACCGCCACACACGCACAGTTTTGGCTGTACAGTTAAACTGCACAGGTATACCCACGGGCAAAAAATATCGAAATTCATATTTTTTCGGTTGCCTGTACAGGTGTGGAAAACTGTACATTTGTACAACATACGAGCTCCGGTTTACCTGTAAAACTCAACTGTACAGGCAAACCTGTCAGGTATACCCTAGCGTGTATGGCTAGGTAGCCATACACGCTGGGATATACCTGACCTACTACCCGAGGTAATGTGACCGTAAAGATTTACGATGACACGTGAATGTTTACTGAAGATAGTGGTAATATTATGAAGTTCAAGAGACTATTTGTTTGTTTGCGCTTTAAATAAATAAAATAAATCTCAGGAATTTCTGTCGAATCAAAAATTGTTTTAGTATTGGATAGCCTATTTCTCGAGAAAGGCTATATGCTATATAACATTACGCTACAATCCACGGGAGCGTAGCAGTAACCAATGACGCGGGTGAAACCGCGGAGCACAGCTAGTTATACACAATTATAATAAAAACTCTCATTTTCAGATCAGGGAAGAAGAATGCGAGATAGCGGGATGGAACAATAATATGCCTATATAATAATATGCTGTAGCAATAAAATGACTGTTCTATTAATATCTGTTTTCGAACATATGTCATAAATGGCTATCATGAATAATTTAATTTACGACTACGTCAATATCAGCCGGCTTCGTTTCCTATATTAACTTAAACATCAAAGCTTTGGGTGGATAATGTGATCATTATTCATCGCACGTGATGCGGGATGAAGCGAGCCGGGGGAATCTTTGTCTCGCTGATTTATTCCCGACTGATGCTAATATCAGACGATGTATTGTGAAGAAACACGCAACAAGCGGTACTTTTGTACAGTAGTCTGTTTGTCTCTACCTGTCTCGTCTTAGTCTCTAAAAAATCAGTATTAAGCAAGCAGTAGGGCAGTTCAAGATCTAAGTTTTACCACAGACGTGTCTCGCGCCGAGCCCTGGTTTAAGCCATGGTCTGAGGGGAGGGACAAACGCGCGTTCAAACTAACCATGGAAAAATAGTTTAATTTTTCATTTACGATCTACATTTCTTTCCTACATAACCAACTTAATGTCACCTTTTCAAACCGTCAATTTTATTTATAAAGTAGGCAACACTGACGAAATAAACTGCCGCTCTCTGTATGTTCGCACGCTCGGCAAAATGTCAAAGTACTCACACGGTTAGTTTCAACTTGAAAAGGTGTAAAGGTAAAGTGCATGTTACGGTTCTGGCAACACTAATAGCTCAAACGCGATACCTCTGAACTGAATGAAAACGAGCCTGCTCTTTTTAAATTTTTCATGAAAAGTAATTATAATAGGCTTTATTCATTTAGTTGGTATATTTTTACGCGAAGCTAGTCTTATTCATAAATTCTTTTTTTAACTGTGGAGCAGACTCTTAATTAAAATACTACAGAAAGAATTTTTCTTAATGAGGATTTATTGATTCTTTTGCAAATATATTCTAAATGTGTTTTCCATGTCAGTCTATTGTCAATATAAATTCCTAGAAACTTTGTATCTGTCACCGTTTGTACTATTTTGCAATGATAGCTAACGTTTATATTTGTCTGTTGACATCTCTGGTGAAAGTGTATAATTTTGGTTTTATCCATATTTATTTTAAGGTTACTTTCAGTTAACCATTGTACAATAGTATAGTGTTTGGTTGACAACGTGCTCGTAATCATTTTTTATGATGCTTTTAATTATTATTATACAGTCATCTGCAAACAACAACATCGGTTGATTGATATGGTTAGGAAGATCGTTGATATATATCAAGAACAATAAAGGGCCTAGGAAACTTCCTTGCGATACTCCAAATTGTATAACTTTTCGAGTTTGACTTATGTTTAATCTCATTTCATGTTTTCTGACATATTTGTGGTATTTCTACTATTTGTTTTCTATTATGCAGGTAAGAAAAGATGAGATCTAGCCCTTTGCCTCTTACACCATACATGCTTAATATTTGCATTACTATTCTATCGTCGACTCGGTCAAAGGCTATGCTCATATTCATAAAGATAGCACATGTTGGTATTGTTTTTTCCATGGCGCCCAAAACAGTTTTGAGTAGGTCATAAATGGTCATGTTTATTGATTTTCCCTGCGTAAGCCTTTCTGTTAATCTACCAGAATATTATATTTTTCTAAATAACTGTAGAGCCGGCTATAAAAGACTTTTTCAAATAATTTTGAAAGAATAGCGATGAACGCTATGAGTCTGTAATTCCCCATTTTTCGTTTGTCGTCTTTTAGTGTACAGGAATTACAATGGACGTTTTAAGTTTTTCTGGGTATATTCCGTTAGAAATTCATAAGTTAATTATGTGGCATAGAGGGGTTGAAATATCCGGGGATACAATTTTTTTGACTTTGGTGCAGATACCATCATTATTTCTTTGTCTACTTCGGTAGGTGTTGTCAGAGTAAGGAAAATTGAAATAATTTTAGTGTTGATTTTATATCCTAATTACAGAGTCATTTCTTAATTATTGGATTGATCTTGTTCTAAACCTTGGTGAATGAAGAAGTCGTTAAAATGACTTGCAATAGATTTTGTTTAGTTGAAACATCTTTACGTTGTTGGAATCTCTACGGTCTGGACTAAGTGTTTCGTTTCGTCTTTTATACCGCATACATCGAAGGACTGGAACAATTTGCCTCCTGCGGTCTTCCCATCCAATTATAATTTAGGTGTCTTCAAGTCTAGAGCGAATAGGCTCTTAATAAACTAGTGCGCCTCACCATCAACGATTGCATTACTGCTTACCATCAGGTGGGATCGTATTCAAGCGCTAGTTTATATCAATTAAAAAATAAGTGTGGCACTCGGGGACTGCCGCGGTAAAGCTATTGCATAGCATTTTGTATCAACTTATGCAATTATAATTATTTATTTATTTTATTTATACAGTATTTCTTTTTCTTTGATATTAATTCAAGTTACACTTTTTGAGCGTGGTGACCGATAAGAAAACAATTTTTTTTCTTTTATTAAATAAATAAACGAGCTTCGTAGAGTCGTACAATACGGCTAGTTGCACGCACACAAACAATACGGCTAGTTGCATGCACACAAACACCCTTCAAGCCACACCTCCGTGCCCGTCGGAGTGGGGAGCGTGAGGTTTTTTTCGTTACGGAATTTCTGGATTCGGTCCCCGCGCTCAAGGCCCGCGATAGAAGCTAAGCAATAGCTTAAAAAAAAGAAAACTACTTAGGTATTGCCAAAAGTAATAGTACCCACCAACTACTACCATATTTAAACAGAAAGTTATCCTATCAAAACAAATACTACTGCGAGGTGAAGAACTCAGTAACAAAACAAGACGAACACATGAGAACACTGATTCCCATTACAATAATGTATTCTGAATATCAACCACTTCCCCATATTATTATTAGGACTCCTCAACAGAACTCAGTAGCGAGAATCAACACACCCTGACTGTTTAGCATAAAATATTAATGTAATGTTCTGTTATTATTGTTTTGATTAATAGAATTAAATTCGATTAAAAAAGGTCCTCTTCCCTCCTTGCGTCGTACTCCTCAGTGCTGAGGGGTCGTGATCTCTCTGCTTGTAGAGTCAAGAGCGGTGCAGGTCTGGTCAGACCAACGGATTGGGGCAGCCCAATCCACGCAGAATGGACGCACAATGGACGCAGGTCCACGAGGCCTTTATCCATTTACTTTACCGGTCATGATGAGCCTTTCGAGGTTGCCACCATCTTTCCTTGCAATGTGACCAAAGTATTGTAGAATCTTGTGTAGACACTCTGACGAACCGCGAGAAGATAAGTGGTAATGCTGTCGTTAATAAACTTATTTTCTTATTAGTTTCAGGCAGGCAAAGTTGCGAGTAAAAACTAGTAAGAAAAGAAGCTTATTAACGATAGCATTATTTTGCAACCTCATGCATGAGAGGCGGGTGTCTTAACAACTGGGCCATCACGACAATAACGTTATATGAAGTATATATAACTTTATATTACCAAGCAGTTTAGTCGACCGTGCTTTAGACGTACCTCTCTCATGTCATTTTATTTACGCTGAGCTCGCATTGCGTCTTTATGAATTCCGGCATTCCAGGATTCTTCCTATATACTGAAGGATACCTGTTCACATTATATTTGGAGCATCCCCTTCACACGCACGCACCCCACATTATGTTTGCTCAATATGCGCCGCCTTTGGTATTCATTTACATACATATCAAATGTTTGTGTATGTGGTGACTTAATGTTTATTGCTTTCAGTATCAACCACCATCTCAGCCACTAATCATCATGATTCTTTAATGATTTGACCATTACACTTTTGTTCAATAGACTTTAAAAGAGACTTATCTTCTAAGTTTCTTTCGTTGTTTCTTCTCAGGGTAGTCGGCTAGGAAATACTAGCATCATCTAGTTTAAATTGACTTTTTATTTACTTTACTTACTTGTAAAATAAACTTCATTTATCAAGTTAGACATTTATGTATCAGGAAACATAAATGTCTAACTTGGCTTAAAGGTGGCTCTTGATGCCGGTACAATTAATTTCTAAATATCGTTGTAAGTTATCTCTATATAGCATATTTACTTAGTCAAATGATCAAAGATCATGAACCCGAAACGAAGAAGAAGATCAAATTGAAACTAGAACATTAGTTCAAGTCTAACACCTTTATTGTGGATATATTATGTAGTATACCTTTTTGGGTGAATAATCATCAAATAACTTCTCACGCTTTGGCCGAGTGGGGAAGAGTGTTCCGACACTCTTTTACTGACTACAGTCCACCTGTATTCCTTTAATTGCGTTCCAGGACCACAGTAACTCTTTTGAACCATCCCACTGCCCTAACAGGTTAGCCCTGGTGGGTCTGATCAAAAAATGTACCGTCAGCTCGGGCTTGATTCTTACTGGGTGGCTGGACAGCGAGTTACCCATTACTCGCCGTCCGCAAGCTCGCGTATACCTGTCATGCAATCTATAAATCATAAATCAAGTATTTGTGTTTAGTAACAAACTGATCCGGTCCACTACAAATACCTCATAATTATTCAAATGAAAATTGAATGAGTGTCGACATAATAGTTAGTTGGTAACAAAGGTTCTGGCACGGTCGTGTTGTGGCGCCTGCTGGCGGGTGATAAATGTTTCAACTTCACTGCGGACAAACAAACAACAAGTGAAGAGATATCACTCTACTTGTGTAGCGTGGAATTAAAGTAATTCTGATTTATTTCAAGACTTTGTAGATATTGAAATAAAACTGTCATAATAGTAAATTGATTTTGAGGTCACAGTTTATCGACTTTTAAAGTGTCTTCTTACCGTAGCCATTTTTTTTTTAAGGTGAGAAATCATCTAATGACTTCTCGCGCTGTAGAGTGGAGCGAGAGGGTGTATCAAAGTTTTACTGTACAAAACTACACCCATGTTCCTTCAGTTGCCTTTTGCGTTCTAGGACCACGAGTATCCCTTTAATACTTTTCCCCATGGCCCTAGCATGCATCAGCTCTGCTGGGCCCCTACGGTTTGCTTACATCTCTTTGAGGCACGCGTTTAACACTACGCGCCGTTGACGATTCAGGTTCAGTCCTTATAGGACGAGTGAAGGAGTGGACGAAAGAGGAAGTGAGGGAATATATCCAGGAAACACCGAATTCAACTCGTTTAAAAAACCTTACATTTAAAAGTTATACCCGAGTACTTCAAAAGGGTAGCTACAGACGTAGAGTTGCGCTACGAACTGCTACGAATGTGTCTACGACATGCTACGCAGGAATGTGGCGTAGCAAACGTCTACAAACTAATTTTATTTAGCGCTTGTAACTAAATCTAACTTATTAATAAATGTGCCGTCTGTCACTACTTCGTCGTCAAGATAAACAGACAGCTAATCAAACCGACCTTCATACAACTTTGTCAGTTTGTGGAACTTTGTATGTAATATGTATGAACTCTGGAGCTCAGAGTAAGACATACGTCGTCCTGAAGTGACGAAGTCGCCATTTCCGATGTTTGATTTGCAGATAAACGGTTTTATTTGTGTTGTAATTTGAGTCTGTAGATTACCTACATTGATGGGGAAAGAATTTATTCCTATTTTATCTGTTTCCAAGTCATAGGACTCTAGCAGCTTTTATCGTGATATTTATTTATTCAAATCCTTTTACTTATATAAGAGGATCTTGGAGGCAATTAAAATTTGACAAAGTATGCTTGATATGAAAATATGCGCCACGTCCGCACCAAACGGCCGAATTCTCAGCATAATGCAGCATAATTGCATGGCTTGATTCCGCCATTTTCTTTCTACTATCGGACAACCCGATGTACGGCAAGTATCCACCCTTACGTTGTTGAAACTTCTACGGTCCGGACTAAGCGGTTCGTCTCGTGGTTTATACCGCGTACATCGAAGGCCTGAAACAACTGGTCTGCTGATATCTTCTTGTCCAATTATAATTTAGGTGTCTTCAAGGCTAGAGTGAATAGGCTCTTTATAAACTATTACGTTCACCATCAACGATTGCATCAGGTGGGATCGCAGTCAAGAACTAGTTTATGTCAATTTAAAAAAAAGTGCCTTGGCCAAATGCATAGTGCGACGAGTCCGCAGCGCTGGTTTTTAACTTGGGCCGGTGACGGTGTCGACATAAAGACTTCGGAACGGTATAATGTGCAAATCGATTTGAGTAGAATAGAGAAAAAATAATTTTAAATAAGTCATAAATGAAAAATAGCAAAGAGGAAATATAATGACATATTTTAAACAAAATGTCAATATTACGACGCGTCCATGGCATAGATGCGATCGACGATGTTGACCAAGGCAAGACAAAAGTGAAAGTATATGACAGGCAGGTCCTTAGAGTTCAAGTATCAATTTATAAAGTACACACTTCTGAGCTCCCAGCTTGATCATAAAGAAGTACAGTACAGTAACAGTTTGAGCCAAAACAAGCAAGACCTTCATAATAATGCTTCGTAAATATCAAACTAGCAGCCCGTAGTCTGGTGAGCTTAGGATCATAGGCAAGTTTAATAGTGTTAACTTACACAGAAGAGTAACACAGGAAACCTCAGAAGGTTCAACCTCAAACATACAATAACCAATTAGTTCTAAATTAAGTTACTTCTATCAAGATGCCTACTCTGTTTCCACATACGTACACAAGATGCCTACACTGTTCCCACATACGTACAAAAGATTATTACACTGTTCCCGCATACGTACAAAAGATTACTACACTGTTACCACATACGTACACAATAACAGTCGTTGGTATTATGACATTGTGTAAACAACTTTTTTCAAAAAAGTAAACATTAAGTTTCTTGACGGCTCTTTTCTATAGGAAACGAGGACTACACTGCTTATGTTTTAACTGCACGTGTTGGTTATGCGAAATAATAAAATGATTTAAATAAATGAGTTAGTTGTCAATATCGATCAGGACGGCTACCAGTCAGTATGCATTTAAAAGAAAGTTATGGAATTATTATTAACACAAATATCGGGGTCGTCTCAAAAATCTTTAAATATGTATATGTAAGTCTGATTTTATTCAAATTACTATCAATATATTATATAATAACTTATATGTACATAGGTTTGGTATAAATACTTAGCTTAAATACTTAAGTTTTTTATTTATATTATGTAGGTATACATTATATTAAAAATATAAAGAGCAGTGGTGGCCGAGTGGTAACGGCCCCGACTTACTAGCCGCGGGTTCAAACCCTGCCAGGCGCATTACTTTGTGTAATTTATTTCTTCACCACCGCTCTCAAAACTGTGAAGGAAAACATCGTGAGGTAACCGGCATGTCCTAGAACCAAATATTCAAAGACATGTGACATCTTCCAACACGCACTGGGCCCGCGTGGTGGTTTACGGCCCATTCCCTCTTCTAGAGATGAGGCTTGAGTCCCAGCAGTGGGAAAATTATAAGGCTGACTGTGCTATATAAGTATGTTTATTTTATCTGTATATACTTTTATAATCTTGTATTTTTAGTAATCTTTTCTTTTTTATGCACTTGGCATATTTTCTCTTCACCACCCTTTGTTGACTGATAGAGAATGCCTAAGACAAACTGCCTTTATAACTTTGTGTTGTATGAAATTTAACTAAAAAGATTACTAATTAATTAATTAATAAGATTATTTTCCATGTCAATCTATTAATGACATGGAAAATAATCTTATTAATATGTAAATTGAACCAGCCAGAAATAAACTATCCATTAAGCAATATTGTTAAGTTTAATCTCGTTCACGACCTTGCAATAGTTTAACGACCCCTCGTTAAACAATAGTCCGTATAGCCCCCAATCCCGAACCCCTTCAGGATTGAAGGATAAACGGATTATTGTTTTATTCACAGTTGACAGTTCTGGTAGTAGTATTTCTGCCCAGTCTCGTTTGGTGGTTGTACGTGATACGTCGGGAAGGCCGACCGACCGCTAGCGCGTCTAAATTCACTTAACATTTACAAAGCGTGAGATTTACTGTACACGAGTACAGCAAGTACTTATTACACGTGAAGGTTTACAGCTGAACTTGGATATAAAGTGAGAGTAAAATGTAGACAAAACAGTAATATAAATAAACACTTGGAAGTTCAGATTGAAACGTAACATTGGTTTGGACTAAATGAGTAAAAAACAATTTAGCACCGAGTTTGATAAGAGTGGAAAACTTTCACGTTGAAGAGTAGCAACACACACAGCACAGCAGCAAAAATACAAAGTAAAAAAGAGAATAGTACCTACAGATTGATACCTTTGTAGCGACATCTATGGCGTCACATAAGAACTAATCCTGCATCATGCAATTAAAGTTCTCCGCGCGATTTGAACATATAGAAAAGCCCAAAATCATCTGCCGGGCAGTTGCCCACCAGATATTATAACACCTGTCTGGTCGGAGGATCCTCCCTTTTCAACTGAGGTTTGCGGGACTTTACACTCTGTTCCGCATACCACCAAACATTGGACCACCAAGAAAGGATGCCTAGCCCTTTAGGTCATCATCATCAGCTCATCTCAATATTTGCTGGGCTTCAGACATCCAGCGTTGGTTTTTAGGTGGCAATGATGTACTAATGATATTTATTATGGTACTTAACTTTTACCAGCAATATCAAACATACATACACATAAAACCTTTCACTTTTATAATATTACTGTTATGATTTCAAGTATTTACAAGCAAATCCAGTGGTATTTTAAATATTTTAACAAATTCTAGTCAATAATGATATTAGCACAGAGCTTGTACATTTTTGAAGACGAAAATTAGCACTATTCTGAACCGTATATTTATGATAGCCCTAAGCTTATATTGGTTGCCATTTCTGACCCAGCACTTACAAAAACGACTATTTCTAGTATCAATAAAAAGGCTACTACCAACAGTTATCGTCAGTCCATACGAGATGACCTCTAAAATAAAACAACCGTACTACCAACAAAGCGAACCCGAAACACTGAAACCGCAGGAATTGCCTCAACCGCTCGACAACTTGACAACCTCGCCTTATTGTTATTTCCTAGTTTCGTGAATCCGTTACAAGTTTTGTACATTGTTCTCGATGTACTGGCTGTTCTCACAAATGACCGAGTCTACTTCAGTATGCGATAAAGTCAAACTGACTAAAATATTTAATGTTGCTTGGAAGTAAAGGTTATGTTGCTGTCCATGCTTTAGCTGTATAAAATATTATTCTGCGCCATAGTGTCTCGGTTGAATTTGGAAACTGCTTGCGTCTTTTTGGAAATTGTAGATGAGTCATTCTGAAATATATTACGTAATTTTGTATTTTGTGCACCGTCTTTGAAATCATTCGTCCTTACATAATTTCGTTTGTATAGTCTTCGATATCAGACAGAATCAGGCTCTCGGTAATGTTTATTAGTCTTCTGCTCCGCTTCATTTACTTTATTTGTGTATCAGAAATTAATTATACTGCCAATGATTAATATGGCTCGGGGCAACGTTCATTAAGACTGAACGGTAAGTACACAGAGTGCTGCCATGTGATCGGCCTTTGTGCGCGCTACATCAAAAGACTCACTGATACCAGACGTAACGACAAATAATAAAGCATGGAAATGAGCACACAAAGAGCATAAAAATATGAGTATTTTCTAAACGATTGTATTGCACTCCAGTGTGGAAATCATCTCATAAATGTTGTAGTTTTTTTTGTTTTATGAAACTGCTCTTTGAAGATACGAATGCTATGAATTAAAAGGAAGAAACATATATTTACAGAATAAAAATGCGATTTGCCTTTACAGCATCGTTTGAAATTCAAACTGCTCGAGATGACAGACTTTGTACGTTTACTGTAAACACTTTATTTTTGTTACAAAATTCAATCTACTTATTAGATGTAGGTATTGTATAATTAAATACTTTTCATTGTTCCCGGCTCTATGTCAAGTCTTCCTAATTCCTTAGGAAGACATCCAAGTTGTCCCGCTATCACTTTCATGGTGTGCCGCAAACCCGTCCTCTAATAATTTCAGGTCACCGTTTGATTGGCATGCGGCAGACATATCTAGCTCCGTCCCACTAAAGCTGGGCAGCCTTTTGAGCCACGTCAGTACTGTGTTTTGGAGCACAGGATAGTGTTTCGACTTGATCCTTTATTTTTTCACCGAGTACCTACCTATACTGCGCTTCATTGCTAATTGGCTAACCTTGAGTTTGAACTTCCGGACAATACCTTGTCGATAGACTAAGTCTGTGCGTCATAGGTCATTATGGGGAGAATACACGCGTCTATTAGCTTAGGCTTAAGTAACATAGGCAAAGTGCCTTTAAATAGTTTTTTCATGGACTTGTATCTTTTCCAAGCATTTTCTATACAACGTGTTATATTTATCAATAAAAATAAAAATAGATAAGTTCTTTAAACCTTAAAACCGTAAAATAAAATGAATTACAGAAAAATCATCTTTTTGCTGATTTTTATCCACTTTATAACACGAATTATAAACAGGTATTCATATAATGTAGATGAATTAATTTAATAACTCATCTACATTAAAATAAATAGCTTTAAAACTATCGCCAATATACCTAATAAATTGTTTTTCTTTTTACAATAAATCTACTTGGCCATTTTCAGGTCATCGATTCATTGAGCTGAAAGGCTCACAGTAAACAAAAAAAAACGGGCAAGTGCGAGTCGGACTCGCGCATTGAGGGTTCGGTACAAACTTACTTATGAAAACAGTTCAATTCCCAATTGAGTTACGAAAATTTTTACGAATCAAAATTTTTTTTGTGATGTATCTACAAATTTACAGTTTTCAGACTTTTTGCTATATTTTTGCTATGAGACCTTGTTTCATGCCAAATTTCAGGACTCTAGGTCAACGAGAAGTACCCTATGAATTTTGATTCCCTTGAGAGTGACGAAATGCACGTTTTTTGCGACATAAACAGCCGTAACTTTTTTTTCGTTAACTCAAGTTAGATTTTTTTTCACAGCTTCAAGGGACCGCACAGACTTGAGTATATGGTTTTAATTTCCACTCGATACCTCCACGTGTTCCTGAGATAAAGGGCCTTGACAGACAGATAGACGGACGGACAAAAAAGTGATCCTATAAGGGTTCCGTGTTTTCATTTTGAGGTACGGAACCCTAAAAAGATTAATTTACCAATACCATTAACTAGTCTGTAAGTGCGAAAGTACTTAGAATATTGGCACATAATCCTGAGATTATCGCTCGATAAGCAAGAACTTACATCCTAAGTTATCACTTAAGTTGTAAGAAACTTGTCGCTTAATGGGACACCAATCTGTATTGGATGGTAATCTCTTTCATTCCAAGTTGTTCTTAAGCATCTAAGCTATCTTTCTTCTTGTAAGTATGAATTAATGATTTTATATGGCGCCGTATAATGTCGTTTTACGACTGTGAGAGCGAGAAAGAGGGATGAATTTATACACCCCTTAAAGCTCCATCTCTTTAACAATTCTGTTCAGGTCGCAAAATGGATCACGTTAAGAGTTCGTGGTAGGGCCTCGGGTCCTTATAAATCAACATTCGTGTGAAAGCCTGTTGTATTTTGTGACTATGCCGTTAAATGTACTATTTTTAGACCAATTTTTGCCATTCACAATTACAGAACAACAATCAAGTTTATTTTGGAACAAATAGTTTTTGCTGCTTTTATTTTCGTAGATCTGTGACGTTTACTGTCCATAACTGTGACGCATTATTTGGATGACGTCACCAACTCAATCATGTTTGTGTACGAACTAAAATAGATCCTTTTGTTATGTCGGCTGCGAAATGTGCGTGAAAGGTAGTGGGTTGTTGTTTGATGATCGTAATTTGATCGATGATTTGTAAGGGTTGTTTTCCTTAGTTACGAAATCTTGTTATACAAGAAAACAACTACAGAAACGTAATCATAACTACATTCATGTTTGGTGGATACTCGACCTGCAATCTATAACTGCAACAATTCTTAACATAATACTATACATTAGTACCTATCTACTTTATATATTATTTTATACATATTATAACACGAAGTCCCCACCGCTTTTGTCGGTCTATTTTCGGTTTTCTTCAATAGATAGAGTGATTCATGAGAAACGTTTCTGACATACATGCATATTATAGTAGAGAAAATCCGAGAAGTTTAATATCCTTCACATGACTAGCTTTATTCACACAAATCATTTTTAACTGACTTCAAAAAGAAGGAGGTTCTATGTTCGGCTGAATGTATTTTTTTTATGTTTGTTCGCCGATTTCTTGATCAATTGTAGACCGATTTTGAAAATTATTTTTTTTGATTGAATGGTTATGCTTCCAAGTTGGTCCCATATAAATATTGTTATGATCTGATGATGAACTTCGAAGACATGGAACGGAACTCGTTAAAGGATCACAGCAGAACTGTCGTAACAAGTAAAATTGCTTTGTTTATACGTGTAGTCGATGACTGACTGGAAAAGAGGAGAGGGGAATATATTGAACTGATCTGATGATGAAAACGGAAGGTAGACTTGGGCTTGGCTTATTGGAATTGATAACCAATGTTTTAGAGATTAAATTTTATAGCTACCTTACTATAGAACTTGCAAACTATTTAAGTTTCGCTAAGGGGTACTTTTTAGTTGTGGTACTACAACTAAAAAGTATAAAATAAAGAACTTTTTACAAAACAAAAATACAACCGACTTCAATGTAAAAAAAAAACACTATAAAGTGCAAAATAACTTTTATTTCGAAGTCGGTGTTAAATAACGAAGAGACAACTACTCGTAGACTTTTAGAAACACCGACTTCCGAAATTAAAGATATTTTGCACTTTTTGGTGTTTTTTTTTTACATTGAAGTAAAAAAAAAACAAAATTACAAAAAAAAATACAACTGTGTATTTTATTTTGTATTTTTTTTTTATTTCCCTGACTTGTTCGTTGCACGCTTGACAACTGATTGACCCTAGAGCCACGTACGTGTCACACAAGAAAGCAATAAAGTAGGGACCGGATTTAGCGCGCCACCATGGCAGAAATGGTAAACTATTTATTTAAATCAGTAATCTATATAAATAATATATAATATCTAAATAATAATAATCTACATATTAAAAAACAACCAAAAATATTCTGGCAAAAATGTTAATATGTATCTGAAACATTTGTTACATGAAGTTCAGGAATTACTTAATGCACCACTTTAAATGTAAAATCAATATTTGGCAAATATAAATGGATCGTAAATATATTAAAACTAACGTCATTTGGTGATAAAAGACGCCCATCTTTTCTACCCTCAAAATAAGAGCAACAAATGACAGATCAGTCGAAAATCCTATCGAAATTATTTCGATAGGATTTTTATTTTTTGATTCCAATACTAGTTCGTCGTTTATACCGCGTACATTGAAGGACTGGAACAATTTGCCTGCTGCGGTCTTCCCGTCCAACTATAATTTAGGTGCCTTCAAGGCTAGAGTGAATAGGCTCTTAATAAACTAGCACGCCTCACCATCAATGATTGCATCACTGCTTACCATCAGGTGGGATCGCAGTCAAGCACTAATTTATATATATTAAAAAAAACTAGTTATATTATACAGTGAAAGTAAGTTACAAATTCAAGTTTTAACAATTAAACACTGCATAAAGTAGCCATCGAAACAACAAAAATATAAGAGGCGAGGAGTTCCGAATCATATCCGTCCGCACGCATGCATACCATAAAGCTGCTGTATCAGTGCTCGTTGCAGGTGCTTCGTATTTTGAAGCGCCTGCGGATCGCGAATAATTTACGTTATGGTACTTTTCGGTCAGGGCTGTTACAGTAATGATAACCGCTGAAATAATCTGTAAAATATCCGTGAAACTATTCCGAACAATGTGTGATCATTAAATTATATGTTAGTTTTTATTTATTTTCTTCAATGTCTATCGATTTGTTATTAGGTTATTATTGTTTTATTAAATTAATTTTTAGTTTGTAAGTTTCTATTGTACAACGCTTTGGACATCCTCCGTAACGTTGTACCAGTGCTTGTAAATAAATAAATTAATTAAAGAGAGGAATATTACCTAACTAAAATTTTCTTTTTATTAATATTAAACTCAAGCTTAAGGTTAATCTTGAGTTTTCACTGGTAAGGTGAAAAACGATACTATTTATAAAGATACAACAAAACGTTGGTAAACATAACGGATAGGCTTTAACGTTGAAAGATGGCTGGGATTTGTTGTGAAAAACTGCGGTATTTACGTGCCAGAGCGCGGTGAGTGATGCGGGGCAGCCCTGGGACGCGGCCGTTGCAGATAATGGCCGGGCAGTGCGAATATTGGCTGGCAATGCGAATATTGGTCGCGGTTCGAATAAAAACGGTCATGAATCGCGGCACACAATACGAGATACCACTGTTTATTGCTCGGCCGGCTTTGTAATTGAGTTGATTCCGCGCGGTTCTCGACTGATTCGCCGAAAAATAACGACACCTTTATTTGAACGACCTACATATCGAATTATCGACATCATACCATTTTCTCGGAAATATAAATTAATTAACTATACATAGATGATTGGAATTGACTGTATTTGTATTAAATGGCCTAATTTTTGTAGACAGTTTTAGTTCAGTGGTTAAGGAAGTTTTATGTTTGTTTAGTAATAAGGTTTAGTCCCTTCTAGGCGCCTTCTCATTTCGGTACCCATGAGTTTATCTATCGTGCCTACGAAAAATTTACATCTCCACACTAAACTGGTAATAAAAATCTTTTTAGTCAATTTTGATACATATTTTCTACGCCACTATAAAATTTGAGTTGTACCTTCACAAAAATCTTAAGTTGACATGAATAATTATGTTTTCTTTACTTTAAGGCAGTAAAATAAATATTTTAAACTAGAAATACATACATAGAAATAAAGTAGATACATATCGCCTTGGTATAGGGATCCTCGGGTGCGTACCATTTGACATAATAACAAAAGTTCGATCGAACGATCGCATAACCTAATTTCATTTAATATATTTTTTTTTAGTATAACGATGAAATGATATAATGAATTATTGATATAATTTCAGTTTACCTAATGGTATAATAAACATTTTCTATAATGCACATTTGAACTAATATTCGGTTAGTATAATAATCAAATTCTATAGTAACGTTTAATATAATTTTGAAACGAATTGAAATTGAATTCCTTCGAGCTTTGGCCTCTAACTTAAAACTGAAATAAGGTTAGTCAACCATAACATAGTATTTTGTTTTCACATATAACATTGTTGAAGAATAAATAACTGCGAATCAATCTGTTCTTTTTGTTCTTTCATTTTCACCTCATATATACCTGCGTTAGATCCCCTCTATGGTTGAATGTGGGTGAATCATGTGGGTTAGGTTAGGTTAGAACCATGACCAATAGCGCGCGAAGGCGAGCGAGCGAAGCGAGCGTGCCGCGGCAGCGGCCGCCGAGCGCCAGATCCCTTCTATTGTTGGTGTCATTTGGGTTAGATGAGGTTATAACAGTATGTTGTTTTCTGATATTTACTTATTCACTACAGAATTTGGGCAGAAAATGAGTAAATATGAAAATTAGGTCAACTCAACGTTATATAAAAAGAGCAATATACTAATTTAAATTATATGAGTTGAACGTTATACTAAATTTTATTAGAGCAAAAGAAGTTTATATGAAATATAATATAAGATCACATGAAATTAGGTTATTGGTTTTTATAGCATATGAAAATTATATCATGTGAATGTTATTTCAAGTGATAATATATTCTCTGTTATTATGGCATATATTACACACCCAGGGATCCTCGGAAGAGTATGGCTTGCAGTTTAATTTTTCTATCAGTAATTCCCTGAAACCATCTAGAGATTATTCTGTTGTTTCAGGCTCAGGTGATTTCACATGATAACCAGTACCTGTCACATGGTTATGGGATAACTCCAAGATATAAAATATTCTATTAAGCTATATTTCAGTTTATTTCTCAGAATGTTATCCTAATTAGCGACTGACATCACTATTGCATGATGTAATAATACAGCGTTTTATTTTTTTTTTTCAAAAATCCAATGATGCCGTTAATTTTCATCAAAGTCGAGCCCTGCTCTCAAAACGGTGAAGGAAACCGGAAAATTTCCTGGAGCGAAATAATCGAAAACATGTGACATCCATCAATCCGCACTGGACCCGCGTGGTAGATTATGGCCCATTCACTTTCCTAGAGAGGAGGCTTGAGTTCCAGCACTGGGAACATTATAAGGCTGAATATACCATTATTATGCGAGTCTTAGATTTCTTTGGATATTTTTCGCAATTCTTCTTAATTTTTTATTTCACCACCCACGTCCACTTGAATACTCCATAAGAGTAAATAATCTTACCACGCCACATATGGCTGAAAGCTACATATGTTGATTGAGTAATATAGTAATATCTGCGTCATCATTTAAGATCTCGTTTATAACATGTCCAAGATACTTAAACTGAGAGACTCGACTCAAAAACATTCCGTTTAAATAAACGGGTGGTATATGCTCAGGTTCTTTGTTCTTACCTCTGATTACTATACACTCACTCATTTCATCATTGTACTTTAAGCCATGATCTCTCGCGTATGAGTCGCAGATACTGAGCAGCCTTCTCAGTCCACCAACATACATACATGCCGTCATAAATAGGCTCACTATCAGGTTTTCCGTATTTTAGGTAACTGTGATACACCTGCCTAGCCCACCTATGAGCATCTCTCACGTGTTTGTTCCACCCCACTACACTTTTACCCCTTCTAAACTTTCTTGCTTTGCATAGAAGCTTCACAAATAATGTTTACAATGTCATTGTATAGATTGTCAATTACAGATCTATGTTCCAAATTATTGATTATACTCGTGTATTTATTTAAAGTAATTTTTTCGCCTTCGCACCTTTAACTAGGAACCGTGTATCTTTTCGGTATGAATTAACGATGGCACTCAGCGATATCTGTCAAGTTCAATACCAATGTAATTTTTTAAATTGCTTATGACTTCCTGTTATAACAAATGTTAATTCAGAAGTTGTATAGCTTTTTCATTATGTTTAACTAAACTCAGTGTAAACAAAGCAGAGGATAACAGCGCTTAATTATCTATAACTTTTAAGTTTCATCAACTGCAGGAAATGAAAAATTGCAACACATTAGATATGTGATCCAAACCACTAATATTATAAACAGGATAGATTTGTATTTTTTTTTTGTAATTAATAAACTTAAAAATTACTGAACCGATTTTATAAATTCGTTCACCGTTGGAATGCTACTTTATCACTGAGTGACATAATTATTTTCTACTTTAAAAGGTGAAGCCACTGGGTGAAGCTAGCTGGTTATAAAGAGTTAGAATTAGCTATCAAGAAAACACAATACAAGTCGATCTAATAAAAAGAGAGTTGAATAAACTTCAGTCAAAGCAAGATTATCATGACAAACATGCATTAACTGTAACTAAGTTAACAGTGTGCTGCAGGTTTATTATTTGTTATGAAGGACTCGAACATGAAAGTAAATATTTTAGTATTTCAAAGCAAGGATGTTACGGAGCTCCATAACCGTAACCGAAACCGATATAAATGTTTCGGATAAAAACGGAGTCGAAATGACAGGTTACGACAGGATTTTGTTTATTTTGCCTGGCCAAACAAATGATAATTGAGACTAGAAATAAAAGTCAAATCTTGGCCATTTGTATTTTACTTTTGTAATTTTAAAATTCTTTATTACCATTACCGACACCATCCTAGACTAGCGGATAATCCGTAATAATATTCGTGACTGTATCCGAAACCGGTATAATATTAATTTTCCTATATCCGTCATCCCTGTTTGAAAGCAAAACGATTTTGTTTTAAGTTTCAAGTTCTGTGCTGACACAGTAAGATAGCAATCGACACGCCAAAAAAATAATATTTAGAAATTAATAGTTTTTACTGTTTCATGTGTTTTTTTTTCATTTTATTTCTACTGTTTGTAATAAAACAATTTTTTAAAGAAATAGTAGGTAAGAGTACAGAGCAATAACAGAAATTGTACCCGCGTTGGATTTATTCAGTACGTAATATTGCAAGAAGTAATTTGTTGTCCGTGATGTTCCGCGTGCCATTTACAATAACACTCAGGGAAAGTAGTTTGTTAGTTTGTGCGGGGACACATTTACTTTCCAACAATTTACTTCCTTCCTTCCTTACAAATCTGTAGAAACTTGTTTGGAAATAAATACGGCTGCGACACTGAAGTGCACTTACAGTTAGTGAATAGAAGGCGTCAGGTGATGCCGCACACTTTTGAAGATTTGGAAACCGAGTCCGTTGCAACTCGCGACGAAGTTCATTTACAGTTTTGTTAAGTGCTTTTATTGAAATATAACTAGCGTGAATTTATTTGTGTGAAGGATTGCTGTTTGTTTCAAATGAGACTGAGAAATTTGATATACTAAAGACTTATCAAAATAATATGAATGCAAATAAACTGCTTGCATCTTAACTCAATCTATTGTTTAGAGATACAAAGTTTGGATGTAGGAGGCAGTTTCATAATCTACTCATCCGATTTAATAATAGCTTTCAGTGGTACAAATCTGCACTATTTATTTTAACAAATATCGTTGCCGTAGGAATTTCTTCTGTATCGTGGGTGCGTCCACAAACATTTAAACTCCGGAATAACTATCCACAACAAATATCTGTAGGCCTCTCAAATATTAGTTGAGTGAGGAAATCGAAATTGCGATATAGACGCAATAGCCAAACGCTCAACCAAACAGTACCTACTGATCTTTACATATTAAAAAATAAAAACTTTTTTTTACAAAAAATGCAACTGACTTAAAATAAAAACTAAAAAATAATTAATTTTTTCTTCCGAAATTTTTTTTTTTTTTCTTTTTTCATTCTGATCATGGCAATCTGTTCAATAAACAATAAGCCTTGCTTCTGGCTGATATAATTCATCTGGAGTGATTGTAGTCACAGTGTGCCATGCCAATTGTGGGAGGCTTTCACTTCATGTGGCAGAATCTATCCAGGAGCGTAGGAACACTATGTCTTTTTAAACGTTTGTGCTGTAGCGATCCGCATCCACTGAGTTTTACAGCTAGTGTATTCCTATGTCCAGATAGTCTCTCTTGATATTTTACGCTATAGTTGGTGATCTCTTCCTTAACGGTGTTAATTTTTAAGTCGTTGTGAATGTATTTGTTGCTTATATAATGCGGTATGTTGAAGATTGCTCTTATTGTTTTATTCTGGAATCTTTCAAGGATTTCAATGTTACTTTTACTGGTTGTACCCCACAGTTGAATGCCATAAGTCCAAATTGGTTTCAAGATGGCTTTGAACACGAGAATCTTGCTCTCCGCTTTGAGACGTGAATGCCGACCTATTATCCAGTACATGTTGCGTAGCCTGGCATCCAGTTGTTTACGCTTAGTCCAAATGTGCTTGTGCCACGTTAGTCTTCTGTCCAGGTGCATGCCTAGATATTTAGCATGTTCATCTTGTGGGATTTCTTCACCATTCAGTGTCACTACAGGGCAGGTTTCTCTTCTGAGAGTGAATGTGACATGGGATGATTTGTTTTGGTTAACTTTTATTCGCCAGGTTTTCAGCCATTTTTCTATTTCGTAGAGGTGCAGTTGAAGTTGAGCAGATGCTGTTGCTGGGTTATTGTGTGTGGACAGTATTGCAGTGTCATCTGCGTATGTGGCAACTATGGTTTGATCCATGGTTGGAAGGTCGGCTGTATATATGGTATACAATATTGGTCCAAGTATACTACCCTGTGGTACCCCCGATTTTATTTCGTACAAGGCTGAGATATCAGTGTTTAGTTTAACGTTCACTTCTTCCGAAATGAACGTTATTTTGAAGTCGGTTAAAAAGGGAAAAGTAAAAAAAAAATGAAATATATATTTTTTTTACTTTTCCCTTTTTAGCTGTAGTATTCCAAAGCTAAAACTAAATAGGTAGTAAACAAGGTTCCTGGCAAGGTACTCGCACGTTTTTTTTTATTTGAGATCGGATATCATCAATAAAATAAACTTCTCTCGCTCGCTCGCTAAAATAAGGTGGACCGTGTGTCATGTCAGGCTTTTACTGACTAAAACCAACCTATTTTCAGAAAAAAAATTAGACGACTTGAGAACCTCCTCCTTTTTTGGAATTCAATAAAAAAAATGCACGTTTCCTGACGGATAAATCACGGAAGCGAAGCCACTTAAACAAGCGAGTCAAAAATAATAACGGAAAGATCCATTTACAGCACCTTTCAGTGCACAGCAATACCTCTTCAAAGCTCTGAGCTACCGAGCTCCCGAGCCACCTTGGCCGCGACCACTTACCGCCTCGAGCTGGCTACTAGGGCTGCCCAACCGATCTACGTTCTTATAAAAAACTACTGCTTAAACTTAACCTCAGTTTTAAATTTGATCAATCTTAATTATCTCCTGTCAATACCATTGTTCCATGTAAGTTGTCGTGTTTGATAGACAAAATGAATCAAAAGTTAAAATGAAATTTACCAACAAACAAATTGTCTTTTAACTGGTTTGTGACAATTTATTGTTTACATTGAATTTTAAAGCGAATGAAAGGGAATCGTAAACGATTTTCTTTTAATCCAATAAGAAAATGCAGAGGAGTTTTTCAACGCCATACTTTAAAATGATTTTAGTAAGTTCTTGAGGCTTCTTATTTTTTTATTTTATTTAATCTAAATATATATTTATATACAGTGATAGTAAGTTAAGTGTTTTTTTTTATATGTAAATACTTGTCAAATTTAAATGACATATTGTGTGTCTGGAAAATTATTAAAAAAAAAGTATATTTTATTACAAAAAAAAACATCAAATCTCAATCTTAATCGTAAAAGAGGAACCACAACACAGTTATAAATCATTAAAAAGTAATTCAATTTCAGTCGTAGCTCGTAAACCATATTTACAAATCTGGGTCGAATGATTAATTATTTCTCATATTTCATCATAAATTTTCCATGTTGAAGCACCCCTGTCAATCACTGAACAGGTTTCAACCTAATGGAATAATTTGCTAAAACAGAAGTACCGATTGGTGCCGACGGTCGACCCTAGCGAAGGTATCGCATTACCGCGCAACCCGAGACCCTCCGGTGTCTCTACTTTAATTAACTAATTCATTAAGGTATTCGAGTTTCCGATTTCCTGATCGATTGACTACGGATTTGAGGAAAAGGTTTTTTGGTTTATCTTTTGAAGATTTGGAAGGTAGAAAGTAATTTCTTGGAGCTCAATCAAAATTCAATAAGCGATATCTTTTACTTACAGGATTTGTTTTAACTCATTTTGTATTAGGTTGAACAAAATGCGGCTTTGCGCCATTTGTATTGTAACGTCGATTACTGGACCGCGCCGCCATATCCTTTTGTGCTGTCCGTCCGTCTGCCTGGCTGTCAGCTGGCTGTATCTCACATAAAAGAAGCGCATTTTCTCCAGCGTGCTTTTGTCCGCTTTTTCATAAAAACGTAAAAACATTAACTTTGTATCTTTGTAGCGTAACTCTAAAGTAATAATAAAAAACTGGTCAAGTTTGAGAGGGACTCGCGCACCAAGGGTTTGCAATGCCGCATTTTTTGGCACTTACAAAACGTATAGGATACTTGACTACTCGCTGTTGACCTAGAAGTAAGGTCTCGATCAGCGTTGATCGTTGAGCCTCAGAAGTAAACCAACATCAATAAACCCAGACTGACCTCCCCGCGACCTGCCATTCATCACGACAGCTGCACGAAGGGCAACGGCAGAGTTGTAAACGTCGCGCGATATTTATACCGCAATAAGTCGGCGGATATGCAAATTGCATGAAAATACGATGTTCTGTGACTGATAAGGGGACATGGAAACTTAATGGCCATGTGGAATAAAACTTGTGGGATAGGCCTATACCTATTTAATTATATCTAGGTCATTTACAAATCTGCCGAAGCCCTCCGTACCCAGGTACCTATCAGTCGACAGCGATGGTGTATTTCAATTTCTATCAATGAACAATGTTCGCAATCAGATCTATACAGATAAGGTTAATGAATTAATTATATGTGAACTACCCACTAGTATACTTATAATGTGTCACGAACGTCGAAAAAAAAAACTAGATCCCACGACAAGGGGTATCCTAGTGTGGGGTCTAGGGCTACTTTATTGCACTAAATATTGTTTAGTCTTAAAAATATTGTGATGTTTTTAATTGTTGTGCTTAACGTGTAATATGCAGTGTCTTAATAAAATTTATTATTATTAATAATACTTTTAAAGGTTATCCGTGGAACACTACCCGTCCGGACCGAACCCGAGTCGTTGACGGCGCGTAGTGCGCGGCTCAAAGGCATGTTAGCAAACCGTAGAGGCCCAGCAGGGTCGAAACTCACAGGGGTCCTGGAACGTAAGACAAAGAAGGACATAGGAGTGAGTTTTAGTCAGTAAAAGTCTGACACACCCTCCTGCTCCGCCCTAGAGCGTCTTACAAACAGTCAACGAATTTCACTTTTGTGTAATTAATGTAATTATTATAAGCATAATCAGCTTTTAATGTTCCTACTGCTGGCATTTAGGCTTGTACATTATGCTATAATCCATTATTACTTACTAGTAGTTTATATTATATTTTTTACGGAGTAGTAGATACCTAACTTAGGATAAGCGAATAGTACAAAACATTTTGTCTGTTAAGTTCACAAAACCCCAAAGGCACAGAAGTATATTTCTTACAAAGTTTTTTTACGAGTACAAACAACTTGGGACTTGCTAAATGCCCGAGACATTCGTAATAAGTCAAACAAAAATTCTCTTTAAAAATCTTATAAACAGGCAATTTGTTGCTCAAACTGCTTTATGAATAGTATTAAGAACGAGGACAATTACAAAATGTCTTTGTTGAACTTAGTCTGAATTCGGCCATTAGGCGCCTGTTGGCGGGGCTGGTGGGGCTAACAGGGCTGGGGGGTCACCCGCGAGGGCGACCGGCATTGAGCGCGCCGCAACGCTCACATTACCACTTAATGTGCACTTTTGTTACACATTAACAGTGCACTCGAGTGAGCGTGTCATGCTACACAGAGATACTTGACAGAAGTTACAACTTATACTCATGTAGATCTATATCAGCTGCTGGTTTTTATACTATACTACTATATTTATTTTTGTGGCCTCCGTAGGAGTGGGCTTACTTACGAACGACGACCAAGCACAAGTCGTTGACGGCGCAGTGTTCAAGCGTGTCATTTGTTGCATTGATGAATACTATCGTTACATTAACCGCTGTCGGATCTTCAGTTTTAACATTCTGTTACCTAGTGATTTCAAACGCGTTTATCACATGAGCTGTGAATTGTTCTTGATCATGATACAATGTAAAGTTTGAGCTACTTTGTTAGTTATAGTGAATCTTCTGTTTTCATCTTTATGTGCCATCATGACACAGAAAACATGGAATGAACCACATTTTTATGTAAATGATCGGCTCGAGCCAAACAGGCGTTCCACTCGACTGTTGAGTTATAACAATAACACTTAATATTGGAATAGAAAGAATTTATTATTTGCGGTCTGTTAAGAATATTATAATTTCAAGGCTCCCTTACTTGCTGGGAAAAGAGCAGCGTTTCATCTATATATATATATATATATAAAAGGAGAAACTGACTGACTGACATATCAACGCACAGCCGAAACTACTGGGTCTAGGAATATGAAAGTTTGTAGAAAGCTTCTTTTTAAGGGGGAAAATGAGAAATTTGTTTGTAACTAAAGAAGAAAGAAAGAAAGAAAAAGAGTTTTTTTACGACAAATATGGCACAAAACTGAAAAAAAAAAAATATTATAACAAATCTATACAAAAGAGTGAGTTATGCGTCACATCCGTGCAAAACAGCCAGCGCTTAGCAAAATGCTAACTAAACTATGTATATTCTTTGCAGATTAGAGCTGTGGTGGCCGAGTGGTAACAGCCCCGACTTACTAGTTGTAGGTTGCGGGTTCAAACCCAGCCAGGCGCATTACTTTGTGTAATTTATTTCATCACCACTGCTCTCAAAACGGTGAAGGAAAACATCGTGAGGAAACCGGCATGTCCTACCAAAAATTCGAAGGCATGTGACATACACCAAACCGCACTGGGCCTGCGTGGTGGATTACGGTCCATTCCCTCTCCTAAAGAGGAGACCTGAGTCCCAGCAGTGGGAACATTATAAGGCCGACTATGCTTTGCTATATATTCCTTGATTCAAAGATTCAAAAGATTCAAAGCATTTTATTTCAAATAAACCATTTACAGGCACTTTTGAAATGTCAAGAAGTCAGTCGGTCAGAAAAAATTATTCTAATTGTACATTCCAAAGCGTAGATCTCTATGGAGAAGAATGTGCAAGAAACTCCATGGACACTTGTGAAACTGGGGTACCTTTTTGTACAATATGATGAGTGTTGAAGGTTGCGTGGAAGATCTTATTCCTTCGGTTAATAAACTTGAAACTAGGTACGTCACTAACTGTCATTAATAGTTTTTCAAAACTACCCTTAAAGTACGGTTTAAGAGGTGTTAAACTTAATAAGAAAACGCTGGCAAAGTGCTAGATCTATATATATATTACTTTTGAAATTTACTTTTTTCTGCATTTTTTCGCGACAGTTTTACAAGGGAAAATGATAGATGGACCATAATTTCCAAAGTTTACTTTTTACAAACACTCAAAATTCATTACCTATTTCTCTTTTTAACTTCAATTCTGCCATCCTTGGTTAGGTAAACCACAGCTATTATAAGCCTAATTACATTTCCGCTAGCTGCTGCACTGCGCTCTTAATAAATGTAATCTTGTACAGGATAGCTCTCAGCGCCACTCTTCCACAATTTGTGAGTTTCTTCTACACTTACTCACATTATGAGATTGTTTATTATTTAATCTTCGAACATGTCTGCGTGTACGTTGTAAAGGGGACAAATGAGCCAAGTAACTGATGGTAAGCAGATTTTCCCAAGCTACATTGAAAAACTACAGACTGTTTATAATTTGTATTGTATACGAACTGTAATAATAGAATGAAAGTGTGGTAAGCGCAGTGGCTGACTGGTCAGATCCTAAAATGCGGTTCCTAGTTACTTTATGCTGGGGTGAGCATCCGGTTAGACTAACCGACTCTAGTATACAACGTTCTCTTACGGCTCTTTTTAGTTTAAATGGGAGCTGTCAGATAACGCTGGTAACCTAATGTTAGAGATAAAGCCTGAAAACTCTGTTGGCATTCGGTAATTCCGTGATTTACTCGAATATTTCACAAAACTTGTTACAGGAAATATGTGAGTTTTTTAAACCCTTAAAAGTTATTCAGAAAAATTGTTGTAATATAGGTATAATAATAAAAAAAAAGATTTACTTTTTTAATATATGAGTACATTATGGAGGGCCAAAGTTCACGTAAAATAACAGCTTTTCAGAGGTTTTTACTAGATTAGTTTTACACAAATTTATATTTTTATTTCTATAGAAGCCTAGATAAAATCTACAAAATAGCTGTGTATCCAAAATATCTAGAGAAAGATGTGTAATAACATCATAATCACGTAAGAGCGGTTGTATGAAAATGTACCTCGAAAAGACTCTCTTAAAGGTCTGAGATCGAGAGTAAGTCTTGGTATGTTACGGCCGCTTGGTCACCAATCCGTGGACGGACCTCAGCAAACGTAGCTTAACCTTGAAAATTGACTCGCTGTTATTCTTTAGCCACACAGATCACAATTACTGACTTGTAAAGTCTATTTATTACCTGTACTTAGGTAATTATGAACCAAGCTGCTTGCCCAAGTGATATCTGTAAACAGTAGATACAGAAGAAAAAAGTAAATCGTTGCTTCAAGTAATAAAATGTTTATTAGTCCTTAAAAAATCCTTCTTCCTTATGACTATAAACGTGCCTACCTACCTATTCATGAAAAATAATTTGACATCTCTGAAAGGATCTCATAAAGGTTAGAGCACACATTCTGCTTTAATATCTTTTCCGATAATAGAAGAACATTCGGATACTTTTGCGACGGTCGATGCATTGGAGGCTTTATCCGTCATATATATATATATATGACGGATATACTCATATTTTTTACGAGATAACATGACAAAAGAGAGGCCGCCCACGACTTGTCCTAGATATAATTTTTAGATTCTGTTTACGTGATGCTAATGTCGGTCAGTGCTTCATATCGGATTTATGGCCAAAGATACGAGCGGTCGTCCCGTTGTTAATAAAAAGGGTCTGTTTTATTAAGAAACATATCTACCAACAGATAATGATCTCATATTCGATAGTTATTTTTATAGTCGTATTGTCATAATCATCTTCTTGATCTTGATTCACGTTACTTGGGGTCGGCGCCATTCGTTTTTAGGGTTCCGTACCTCAAAAGGAAAAAACCGAACCCTTATAGGTCCTGTCTGTCTGTCAAGACCCTTTATCTCGGGAATGCGTGAAGGTATCGAGTTGAAATTAAAATCTTATACACAAGGCTGCGATCCCTTGAAGCTGTGAAAAAATCTAACTTCTAAGTTAACGAAAAAAAAAGATACGGTCGTTTATGTGGCAAAAAATGTATATTTCGGCACACTTAAGGGAACCAAAACTAATAGAGTACTTCCCGTTGACCCAGAATCCTGTAATTCGGCATAAAGCAAGCTCTTATAGCACAGGTATAGGAATAAATCTGAAAACAGTTTTGTTGATACTTCGCAAAAAAAAAACTTTTTACGATTCAAAAAAATCTTCGATACTCCCTTCGGGAACTGAATTATTTACATGGATAAGTTTGTACGAAACCCTCAGAGCACGAGTCCGACTCGCACTTGCCCAGTTTTTTTTCCTAAAGCTGAATTTAACCCAACTCAAACGTCGTTTTAACAAAAGATCTCCTCATATCTCAGACCTAACCTAACCTTACCTTTTTAATGGAAGTAGACACTTCTTCTCTAATTTAAAAAAAAAATATTATTAATAATTATGTAACTTGGTTGCCCACTTAATTCGTAAATACAAATGGACAACTAAGTTATATAAAATTTTTGCAATTTCACCAGAGTGTTTATTTATTTATCTTCATGCAACATAAAGAACAATGGCGGGCTTAATGCTTACATAGTTTATTCTCACTCAAGTAATAATTACCACTAAAATAGCTAACAGCTGTATCCAATCATCGACCACTCTCATAAAGACACGGCCCATCTCCATAACATTATCCCATAACCCTTCCTAAACCATGGCAAACGATAGTTTAGGCCTAACCGGAGCTTAAGCTGTGTACATACGTTAACTAAACTGCCAGCTAACGAGGGGCCCTTGCCGACCGGGGGCCCTTGGCGTATCGCGTCGGATCTAATTCGTGGCCTCAAGTAATTAAAACGGAGAGGATTAGCATTCATTAACAGACGGTAACAGGTAGGGGTGTGCGGCAGGGAGTACAGAAGATCAGCTCCTAATACCGGATTGAGAACCTAAACATTAGTGATGGCCTCTAGGATAATTGGAGCGATTTACACAAAGTGCTTGGAGATCTCAACGTGAGAGTTTTGGCATTAAACTTATAGTCAATCCAACTCCAGCAGCCTAATAAAACACTCAAAGACAATGCCTTTCTAGTGAGGTTTTTTTTTGGGTGGGAAAATCATCTAATGACATCCCCCGATCTTGGGCGGAGCGCGAGGGCGTGTCGGACTTTTACCGACTAAAAACTCACTCCTGTTCCTTCTTTGCCATTGTTCCAGGGCCCCGGGGATCTCTTCCGTATAACCCATGGCCCCAGCAGGCTTCGACCCTGTTGGGCCCCTACGGTTGCTGACCTTTCCTTGACGCGCGCGTGGAACACTACGTGCCGTCGACGATTTGGGCTCGGTCCGGACGGTTACCGGACGGTCGGATGGCGAGCTACCCATTGCTCGCCGTTCGCAAGCCCGCACCTGCGGTGGCCGGAAATCGGGTTCGGAATCCCGGCGGCTGGGGCGCGAGAGCCATTGCCTCGCGCATGCGGCCGCCTCCTTTGCTAGCATTACTGCTTCTCAGAAGGAGGCGACCGCCTGCCACTCCTCCTCGTTCCGGACCATGGCCTGTACCAAGGCCCGGCGCGAGAGATCGCTGCTGCCGATCGCCCCCACAAGGACACGGCGGTGCTCTGCCCAGGTGTGGCACACCTCTACCGTATGCTCCACCATGTCCTCCGGGTGGTCCAAACAATCGTGACACCCGGGTGTTTCTTCCGCACGAATCCGGTGCAGGAACCTCCCGAACTTACCATGTCCGGTGAGGACCTGCGTCACGCGGAAGGTAAGGACGCCGTGTTGCCTTTCCAGCCACTCCTCAAAGAGGGTACTTGCCGCCATAATTATGGCATGCCCATTTCTAGTCTTCTTCTTTTCGTGTCGATGTACTCTAACTAAATTTTATCTGACCAGTATTTCGCAACCTCTACGGCTCTGTTATTGGCCTCGTATAGATCCTGAAAACTGCAGGTGGTTGTGCAGGATGGACAGCATAGCAAATGACGCATGTCCTGTGCAGCGGCTCCACACTGGCACTGTGTTAGAGATGGGTCGAGGAAGCTCCATTTGACCAAATTATTTTTACAGCGGCCAACCTGAGTCCGCAGTCGGTTAAGAGATATCCTGACGGGGTGATGAAATGTGTAGGAGTTGGGTGCTTCTGTTTCCACAGCGCGCATCTCTCGTCCTCTGCACTGTCTTTTGAAGAGGTCGTAAATCGCATAAAGCTTTTACGACTCTTTAGACGTGCAGGTATAAGTTGATGTTTATGCAGGGGGTGACGGCCGTCCCGTTCCTGTTTACTCTTCTCGATGCGGCTGGCTATCTCGCGGCGAACTTCTGAAGGAGCTATACCTGCTAGAGGGTACAACATTGCAAGAGGGGTAGCTTTTAAGCATCCCGTTACGTTGCGACAGGTATCGATCAGCGCTATGTCCACTTCTCTAGCGTGAGCGGAACGATGCCACACTGGGCATGCAAACTCTCCTGCCGAAAAAGAAAGGCATAGGCCTGAAGTGCGAAGAACTTCTGGTGAGGCTTTCTAGTGAGGTAAGTAATCAAAATACAGATCTGCATAGTATGCGAGACGTAAGCGTTATCAACATTATCATTTATCAGCCGAATGCTCGCTGAGACTTTCTTATGACACAAGTGATGAATTTCCATTCCATTCCATAAATTTAATTTTCAAAAATTGTGTCTTAGTGGTGGTTGTCTTTGTCAATTGGTAAATTATTTGTTTTTATTTTACTGAAGGGCAAATAAATTTCTTCTTTTCTTCAGTCCTACTTGTATTCAGTTCAACCCACTATTTTCACCCGGGTCGCCGTATATTTTCCAGAACCCACATTGTGTTAGATTTAGCCCAGGATTGGTTCGAGATGCGGCAATAATAGTCGACAAATAAGTAAAGTTTTTTTTTAACCTTTTGACGTGCGTAATTAGAGACACAATAGTAAGACAATGGCTTGCGGGCGCCGGCTACCGCCTGAGCGTTAATGAATTAATTAATCATTTTATTCAGAAAATTGTGTCAAGTGGTTTTTCTGTACCTGTTATAACGTTATCAAGATACGTAAGAATCTCAGGTTCTCTCCGCTCAGCTCCGTTCGCTCGTCACGCTCGTAGCGACAGCGACAGCGGAATGCACTCAGGGCTATTAGTGCACTTTAGTAGAACAACGCGCGCCGCTAATGTCACTGGTAAGTTGTTGAATAACAACTTACTGGTAACTATACTGGTAAGTTGTTGTTAAGAGATCGTGTTCGAGGTTCGCAGAAGTATCTCTTCTGTTAAATAATTATTTTAAACGAGAAATAAATTGATAATGAACATAAATTAAAGTGTCTAAATAGATACAAAAGTATATTTGATATTTATGACTTTCTTTTTCTTTTGGAACTTTTTATGTTTTTGTCTATTTACCTGTTTGTTCCGGCTAATCTCCGAAACGGCTGAACCGATTTTGACGGGACTTTCACTGGTTAGATAGCTGGATGTTATAAGGATTAACTTAGGCTATTTTTATTTTAAAAAAGAATACGAGATCCGAGCAAAAAAACTTCTTGAAATTGTGACAGTGATTAAATTGCGGGCGTCAGTTATCATAAAAGTGTTGGGCGCGTGCGGCGCGGCGGCGGCGAGACGAGCAGACGACATGGTTGCCATCGCTGGATGAACCTAGCTCTGGTTGGCAACGGATCATGGGGCATAGCACATGAAAGTAAAGACTGTAGATGAGTTTAGTAATAAGCTTTTTTTCTTCACAGAATACAACATTTAGTCCCAAACCAAGCAGAACTTTTGATATGAGTAGATACTAGACAACTGATAAGAAACATACTTATATCCATTTTTTTTATTTTTTATTATTGATAGGATATATATATTTCTATATTTCTTAATATATCCATATTATAGATAAAAAAAATTGGCAAGGCGTGCAGCGATACGTATGAATCTTGGAACATACTGTTGTTCGGAATTTATCATGAGTTAAGCCCAATCCCGCTTTTATTCCTTACAATTTTTCTCATCAAAACTGATATTTATACCAAATATGTATACTTCAAATATTTTTCAAGCCACTGACCCGAGTAACCCACATTCCACATTCCTTATCCTCCCCCGCCCTAGCTTCAAGTTAAATCCCTCGAATATATTTCGAAACAACTTTATCCATTGACAATAAAACATCGACAGCTAATATTTTTATTCTCCTTCGCTCGGAGAACTCGCAAAAGCTCTGAGAACTCGGAACTCGACAAAAACCATCCGATGGCAAGTTCCAGCTTTTAACTGGAGCCTCGTAAAGTGCTTCCTAGCAGCACCTGAGACTTCCTACTGGATTGAACGCATTTTTCATAATTTTTCTTTTCTTACCATTTTGGTGAAGAAATTTCTTTTTATTTTAAACTTCGTACAGTTCAGTTCAGTCAAAGCTGTTCCATTAAGTTTTATTTGTACAAATCAAAACGCTCTGAAAGTATCCTTCATTTCACCGCAAAAACGTACTTATGTACATTAAAATATCTAAGCTATAAAGACGTAAAAGAGTCGTAACATTTTATAGCAATACATGCGAATATTTTCTCTTGATTGCGTCACGACCACACACTCATTCCATTTCCACACGAGTGCGAGTACGTATGTAGATCATGTAGTACGTAATTAATTAACATTCAACAATAAATCTTGCGTTTTACGACTCAAAATCACTGGAGTAATTAGGACACCGCTATTCGTAATGGGTTTTGCATGAAGTAGTTGATTGTTTTGGCGTGCATCGTATACATTGCGGGTTTTGTAAAGAGTTGGTTAGACCTCCCGCTTTTAAAATGCCAATGTTTACGTTGGTAATGAAGGTAAACATGTGTCACTCGTAGGTATACCCATGTAGGGTCACGTAGTATTTTAAGCAATTTCCTAAAGTATTCCTTTCTTACATAGCGAGCCCTTCGCCGGCTTCTGCAACTGTAATTCAATTACGATTTTGGCCACAATGACCTTATTTGAAAATACAGGTAAGGTAACTGAAAATTTAATTGTTCATACTATGTCTCGTACGAAAGTAATATCCAGGATAATAACAGCTTTCCGTAAACAATTTAAATGCCAAACTAAACAAAAGTTACAAATTCAAATGTCAAGTGTGTACTTGACATTTGAATTTGAAACATTTCTTTACCTTTGATAAGTATTTCTCAGTACCTAATTGTATTAAATAACAGGTGAAGCTGTTTATTGCATGTATACTTAATTTTAGGATTCAAGTGAAGCTTTGTCAATAAAATTAAACAAAAAGAGTAGACTAGCAATTTACATACCTAAGAAATACGAAGCGATACGGTAGGGAAATTCTTTACAAAGACAATTAACATCAAACTACACAAAAGCGTATAATATTCGTAATCCGCCATTGTGAAGGATCTCGACTCCTCGTACAAATGAGGAGGGTTCATGAATGGCTCCAACTGGGTCAAACACGACCCGTGACCGGCGATGACATGTGGAAGGTTCTGACAGACATCAAACGTATGTATTTACGCCATTAAATATGGCATTTCAAGTCTAAAAAAAGTTTCACACGTCTGTCACTCACGATTGCGTGAAAGTCTATTTTTAAAGTTCAATGTGTTATATTTTGCGATTTTGTGTAGTTTGACTGGCCTGTTAGTGTAGTGGTTAGTGGCCCTGCCTGCTATGCCGGAGGTCGTGGGTTCGATTCGTACTCAAGATAAATGTTAGTGTGATGAGCACGATCATTTGTTCTGTTTTTGGATACAATTTATTTACACTAATATTATAAAAGATAAAGTTTGTTTTTTTATTTGCAGGAGGTAATCTCTGAAAGTCCTTGTCCGATTACTAAAATTTTTTCACCGATAGAAAGCTGTTTTATTCCTGAGTGACATAGGCTATATTTTATGTACGTGGGCGAAGCTGCGGGCAAAAGCTAGTCTATAATATATATGTATTTCGCAATACATATTTATCAGTTGTCTAGTACTCATAACACGAGCTCTGCTCAGTTTGGACCTAATGTTGTGTGAAAGTTGTGGAATATTATTATGATGTTATCGCACGGAAATTGTATATTGTCGATGAGTTTCGCTCGAAATGGCGTCAGAAGAAATCTAAGCGATAGCAAACCGAGGCGGAAGTTCAGCGATAAAAAGTTGGTGTGAGGTCGCCTCGCACAAGTTGGTGTGAGGTCGCCTCGCACAAGTTGGTGTGAGGTCGCCTCGCACAAGTTGGTGTGAGGTCGCCTCGCACGAGTTAGATAAAGCAAGTTTTGGTTGGAGTTAGCAGATTTGACGTAACACGGGGCTGCAGCTTCCCAGTCTGTGCCTGTGTGGCGGATTAAACGCCTTTAATGAACTCTCCCAATTAGTACTTCACGGAGTTTGTATTGAATCAAAAGTTTGATCATAAAGTAGGTTTAAGATGAGGGGAGTGAAGAATACGCCTGACACTGCCTTCATTCTCATATTCATGGTTTTCTTCAATAAATATTTTTTTTTACCTAGAAGTGTACTAATAAAAATATTTTCACGAAACTACCACAAATTTTGTACAAACTTTCAAAACGCAATCCCACGTAAAATAGTCCATGATGGACTGAGTGCGAAAATCAAAATCCAGATAGAACTTTAAATATTTAGAATACCTAAATGAAAACTTTTGTCTTAAAATATATACCCTAATGAAGCTTAATGAGGTACTTACGTCACATTCAGAGCACGGTTCAACAAGTGGAGAAAAGAATCAAGTGAACTGGATTCTTCTCTTCGCTCGCGAGATAATCTGAAACAATACAAGTGTGACTTATGAATCTTGTTGGGCTGTCAGAACCTGTCTCATTTACATTGATGGTAAGTTCTCTAGAAGAAGCTAATGTAATATTCTAATTAATTCATGGTTTATCAAAACCCAGTTCGTGTAAAAGCTTGTAACAAGTGTTGTTGTTGCTGAAACATGTTCAATTAACTGGAATATGCTTGATTTCTCAGTGATCTTGATGGATGTATACTATAGGTTTATATAGGCACATTTCGTTGTGCTTTGATGTCGTACATGATCAATTAGAGGAAAGTAAATAAATTTTCCTTAGAAACGTCAAATCAACACTTATTACGGGTAATATTTTGCTTTACTTATTATATTTCTTCTATTTAAAATTAATTTGGCAGCATTCAAAGTCGCTTCAATTTCCCAACCTCCTTTTGTTTTAAATTGGGCCCAATTTTCGATTCCAATATATTGTTTAGTCTGGTTTGGTCCATATTGGGCCAATCTCCTCATTGTGTCGCTCTGGCTGGCTGCCAGGGCCTACTCCCCGGCATCGCCATACATTCCCCACTTTACTCAGTTACGCAATAGACTTGAGACTTAATAGTCTTATTGAGTTTCGATACCAACACTCGTGGATGATTGTGCGCCAAATTATTTATTTTAACTTATTTTCTATCTCGTCTGGATAAAGTTTTTTTTTATGATTATTGCATTTTTTACTTGGGATATTATCAAATGACTTCTACTTTGAGTGGAGCGAAAGGGATTAGCAGACTTTTACTGATGAAAACCCACAGTATCCTTTCATATTGTCCTTTACGAGAGAGACAGTACCTAACTCTTTCGAATAATCCGCAGTCCTGGCAGGCATCAACCATAACGGCCCCGTCAATTATCACGCATGGATCACAACACACCGTCGACGACGCCCGGGGTGTCACGGAGGTCGGGGCCTGAGTCTCGTCTCCGTCACACGGTTTCGGCTGCCTCCTTCGCAAAAGGAGGTGGCCGTCTTTCATTCCATCTCGCTCCATACCATGGGCTGAAAAAGGGCCAGATGCGAGGGCATGGTGGTGCCCCGTTGGGGCGGAACATCGCCCGGAGGAAATGATGGAGCATATCCTCCTTCATTTCCTCCTCCATTTGCACAAAAGCGATTCCAGGCTGTTTCTTCCCGCAAATTCTGACACAGGATCCTCTCGAATGGTTATTATTGCTGGGAACGAAAGAAGTGTGTGCACTAGTGTACTTTACCAATTATTTTCTAAAACGGCTTCAATAATCTGGCCAAACTCGAGAGAATTGAGTTGAATCAATATAATTAGAAATTGAGAGCAGTGGTGGCCGAGTGGTAACGGCTTACGAGTAGGTCGCGGGTTCAAACCCAGCCAGGCGCATTACTTTGTGTAATTTATTTCATCGCCACTGCTCTCAAAACGGTGAAGGAAAACATCGTGAGGAAACCGGCATGTCCTCGAACCAAAAATTCGAAGACATTCACCAATCCGCACTGGGCCCGCGTGGTGGATTACAGCTCACTCTCTCTCTTAGAGAGAGGATGTCTGAGTCCCAGCAGTGGGAACATTAAAAGGCTGATTATGCTATGCTGTGCTATGTAATACGATTAGTCCATCTATCTAAATGTTCTATTAAAGCAGGTTTATGTTTGGATTGAATGTTTCATTAGCTACACCATTCCACTCTAACTAAAAAAAGTATTGTAACTTCTTATTAAGGCTACGGAAAACTTAATGAATGCGCAAACTCCAGCGTCGGCTCGAAGGTCCAGAAGTAACACAACACTGTAGTATCTACAAAGATGGCAGGTGATTAATGTAATTATTATCCAACCGAACCAGAGCCAAGACAAACAGACGGAGCGTTCAGTGGCTCGTCTTGAAGAGGCTTTCAAACTAATGAATCGTCTGAGCCGGTTTTACTGTCTCGACGGTTGGGGCTATGTACCCTATTGTCATCGAATTAGTTTTGCTAAGTGGCTACTCTAATCTAGTACTCAATCAATACCTGACTAGATCAAATATTGAACTTCTTACTTTTATCATATAGGTGTACGATCTACGTCACACGTAAGTACCTATAGGTATTATTATTTATTTCTAACCACTCTGTAGCTTTTCTTTAGATGACACATCATCCAATGACTTCTGCCACTTTAAGGCGGAGCAAAAGAGCGTGTCAGACTTTCACTGACTAAAACCCACTCCTGTGTTCCTTCTTTGACTTGTATTCCAGAACCCTGGGGTTCGCTAACAGACTACCTATGGCCCCAGTAGGCTGCGGCCTTGCTGGGCCCCAACGGTTTTGCTGACATCTCTTTCAGGCGCGCGTGGAAAGGTCGAACGGACTCGGGAACTCATGGAACGGACACGGACACACCCGAAGGCCGGACGGCGAGCTACCCATTGCTCGTCGTCCGCAAGCCTACGCCTACGGTAGACTTTTATCATATAGGGCTATATGATAAAAGTCGATGTAGGTACGACACACTTGTAAGCCGCTCTGTGGCTAAGCCGTTAATTAAAACAACAAGTGTTATTATCACTCACAATAGACACTCGAAATAAACGGCAATTCACTATAATTTATTCGCCAACAGAGGTTTTGCCCAAACAAGCGAAGGAAACAATCCGACAGCCAATAGTTTGAGTATCGCAGCGATAGCCAAACAGCCAAACTTTTAATGATCTCAACTCGATTCACTCGATGCCGTAACAAATTGGGTGTAATTAATTCCGCTGTGTTTAGAAGTAGGAGGTGAAGTATTTGGTCAGCGTGAGCTTGTTTGCCAAACTATAGTCGTATATCATCGATCGACTTTCGTCGGGTTATATTATAGTTGTGATGAGGTCGTATAACTGCTTGACCGATAGCTGGGGCTTGTTTTGACCATTAATATCTGTAGTTACATTGTTGTTAGATAATATTATACATTATCTTGTTTATTAATAACAAGTAGAGCCTATTATATTGTATTTTGTAGTCGTAGCAAACCACAAGTGTTTGTAAATGACCTTTGTGTCACACAAGGTTTATATTGGGTGTGCTGCAAAAATGCAACAACCAAAAACATTGCCTAGAAAAATCTACTAAGGCTCCATCACAGATTAATACAATTGTCTTACCATACTTATTACCATTTTGACGATACGGACGCCACAATGGTTGAGCAATTGGTTGCAGCAATGCGTGTCGCCGGTTCAATTAATGCACAAAATTAATGTTTATTTGGCTCACAGATTGATTAATTGATATACTCTGTACACCATAAAAATTATAGTAGGACCTTAAAATTAATATTGTGCAACAATGGGTGGTCTTATAGCTAAAAGCGATTTTTTACAGACAGATAGGTGTTCCGGGTCTGGGTGTCTTGTGTGTGTGAGTTAACATGTTTGAACGTGCCTACGATACAGGAGTTAAAATGAGGCAAAGTAAACTAAAAAAAAAAAACTAAAGCGAACTCATTACTGTCACTATCATATAGACTTGTTAGTTCGTGTCAGTGACGAGCTGCACGCAGCTGTAGGATGTGTGCCGAGGAGACGTGACACTAGAGCTACGGCAGGTAAAGGCGACAGATAAACACACACTACAAAATATATAGCTTTTACTTAAGAAGAACTACTCTCAGCAGACCATTTTGAATGAATAGACGACATTAAATTTTATATTCGTAAAAGTCTAAGTAATCGTAGTCAGTGTTTGAGTACTAAAAGATAATAACTTTGCTTGTCTACACGCGCACACGTAGAGCAAGTTAAGTATTCTTCGCCTAGCCGCGTTACTACTCGCATTTGGAATATGTAGCCAAAAGAGTCATAAAAAGCACATCAACTAGGTACCGACGAGTGTAATCTATGTAGATAGATTATGTATACAACATTAGCTTTAGTATATACGAAACCCGAAACACGTGTCTAGTGTTCTATTTTTATGTAAAGAATCTATGTACAAAGTTTCATAACTGTATCATGAAAAATCACAAAGTTATAAGCTTGTAATGCCAGCAAAAAGTACATAGTCACCGGGCCATCCAGGCAACTGAGGGGTGGTTTTGCACTTGCATCCAACTGTTTGCTAGCGCCTAATACCCGCTATGACCTGCCGTGACCTGTGTTGTTCTTAGTGTCGATGGTATTCAACTTGTGACATTTTTAAATACTTTTTGGGAAAAAATATAACATGGTGTAAATCCACTTAGCTACTGATTCTGAACCAAACTATATTCAAGTTTCACATAAACTAAAAATAATATTGTATATGTATATGTATGTGTATTTAGGTATGTGCGATGTTGATCAAATAAATATTTTATGAAGTAGCAATACTTCAGCGGATGCTCGCGTGCTGACATCAAACTATTTCATGGAATCCGTCCTCAAATATCGACCCCTAAGCTTATTTCCCAAATGGAGAGTTAGCCAGAGCTCCTGTGCCTACCTTAATTTTACGGATGATCGATGTTTACTAAGTACCTAGGTATAGAATATTTCCACCTCAGCAGCCCAACTAATAACAATTCAGCTTGAGAATTAGATTTCAAGGAATCAGCTTCGGCACATAAAGTAGCAAAAACTAGAGACCAAACCAATTGGAGCAGTTATTAGATCGTAAAAATATTATGAATGAGGTAAAAAGGTCGATAACGCGAGTACAGTAACAGGAAAGCTATCATAATTATAGCTCCGATGTATTACTAAGACATAAACGTTCGTTATATATTGAACACTGAATAGATCGTAAACAGTAACAGCTTGCTGAACACTCAGCCAACAAAAGAGTATTGACCTATTTCACATAACGGCCGCGTAACCTTTCCTGAAACGCCTCAAGAAATGTGGGGGTTCAAGGCTAAATCCATTCATTTAAGTACTTAAATAATAAATTTTGAGAAGTTTAGGAGTCATAATAACTTCAAATACTCCTTGTAGACCAAAGGTGGGGGGTGGGTATTGGCTCAGGTTGTATTTTACTTTCCGAAGTTTCACGACAAAAGGCTTTCGACAAAGTGATATTTTTTCAAGTCCATAATGTTAGGGTTGATATGCGCTTCCGAATGGCACGTAGTCGATTGATTGCATTTTAGCGTTTCGATAATAGATATCGACGATATTGATAGGATGGCGCTGTGTCTAGAGCTTAACTGACGTGCGAGAGGAAGCATTGCCTTGAATAACGATTCAAGACACTCGAAACTGCTGGTTAAGCCCCGCTCTTACTCTCTCTTTAACGTTCCAAAACTCAAATGAATTCGCAGAAACCTAGTGGTTAACAGCATTAAGTACAACTTAACTGTTTTACGTTCTATGTGATAGTAGGACACTTGAATGGCAATATTCTTCGAAAACATATTTTTAATTAGTCTATAAACCTGTTATTAATTGTATGACAATTAATTGTGCCAATTTAATACACAACGCAATTTACACTGACAACAATAAAGTAACAATTTGCAGAACCCTTCTGTTGTATCTACGACATAAAGATTCTGTCGTATTGAATACGACATAAAGGCTTCGTATCACTTTCATATTTATTCGCGAGGTTGTAAAAGTGAAATTAACATTTTTACGTTGTTTTGGCTCGGGGCGTCACCTTGTGCGTTTATAACTCAATTAAAGGTTTATTCACACTGGCCGTGTGTTGATCCAGAGTACGTTATCTACATAAGTGCACCATAAAGTGTAGTGTTTCAGTAATCATCAGAATTCCCCGCCGCGGTAAAAAGCTAAGTGGAGCTTCTAAATAATTGAAACGTTAAAGTTACGGAGAATAGTAGAAAGAAATTGAGCTGCGCATCTTATGATATAAAGACTATCAGTGGATCCTACAGTTAACAAATAGGTAGGTACTTCAAATGTGAAGACTATTGTAGCGTATATTTAATTTAATGTCAAAAACGTGTCTATCTTGTCTGTCGCCTTATTTATTGATAGCGGCCATCTAAAGTCCTTATAAAATGACAGGTGATAATGTTTTCGTTTGTTTTGTTTTAGCTGCCTGTACGATAAATTTGGTTACGTATTTATCATATAAAATGGATGAAACTCTTTTCTCACTTACCTATTGTAAATCGGTAATAATGTATAAAAGTTACTATTAAAGTAAAACATTTAGGATTCCCGTTAATGTTAAGAAGTGAGTTATGTTAACAAAAGAAATCCAATGATATCTATATAGTTTAATTTGCGTACGCTAACCTAAGTCAGTGCTTGTTGCAGTCCGCCACAAGTTCGGCCGTTCTACGCAGATGGCAGTTGTCGACTGCGCAAACACCTCGATACCGACCAGTGTTGCCAATTACCGCTGTTCAAAGCCATTAGCGAACTAACTTTGTAGTGTGCAACACTGTTCATCTTCAAAACTTTAGTAGCTCGTGCTATCGCCGAAATTAAATTACAGTCTAAAATACTCGAAATTTGTACTTGACGGAAGTCAACATTAGGTAATGAAAAAAACGATGTACATAGATAACTGTGCTCTTTCAAAGAAACCTATTAAAACATGCATGAAAAATGATATCTCGTCAATTTGTGACTTATTTTTTATTTTATTTTTATTTTTTTAAGTATTTATTTATTTGTTTGTTTATTTATTTATTATTTATTTCTTTATAGCACACCTTAACTTATCACTAGACAAACGTTTATAAAAATGTACAATAGGCGGTCTTGTTACACAGGGCAATTTTTTTCAGGCCACCTTTGGATGGACTGAAACGAAAGAAAAAGATTTGGGGCTGTCATTGCCGCCAAAGTACAAAAAATACAATAATAATACATATTACACTTATGATCAACACTTTCATATAACAATTAAATTACTCAAGTCCGAGGAGTCAGTACGACTACCATAGAGTTCAGTACGGTAGTCGTGCATGATATTTGAAATTTTCATCAAGATTATGAAAAATCCATCAACAAGTTGTCACGTTTACGTAGCATCTCAAGACAGTGCAGTTTAATTAGATCCGGCGCGCATTTACAAGCTAATAGACCGGCCCGCGCCTTAGTGCGACTACCAGCGCATAACTCGATCAGTTCGAAGCAGCCCCGACTCGGCCCGACCCTCACTAAAGCGAGCACCCGAAATTAACGATGATTTACGTGTGAATGGGACTTTGATGTCGAGACAATAGGTTCTGAACCCTCTGTAGCGCATAGACCATTAATTTCACTATAATAATTGAACATAAATCCTTACTTAATAATGCAGATTTAGTGTTTCTATGGTAGCCACCCAACAATAGGTATTGCGGATACACGATTAAATCGCAGTAGTTTTATTACTCGTGTTTCTCCGTCCCTGCTTTCGTTGGCTAACGACGACTAACTTCGACCATTTCCTATAGGATTTTTTATATGTTCCACTCATAACCAATCGTTTATGGTTACCGTCTGTCGTTTAATCGCACAACTTGCCTACAGTGGGAGAAGTTTGAAACTGTACACGGATAAACCCCGATGAAACGGTGCTGTTGTGCCGGGAATATTTTAAAGTGTATTCATTTCATTTCTGTTCAGATTTACTGAAACAATTGGGTGTCAAAATAACACAGTGTGCTACTTTTTAAGTTTTTCGACTTTTAACGGCCACGTGACAACAGTTTCATAATCTTTTGTTAAACACAACATCGTTACGGGCCGTTTGCCAATCAGTATACTTTGAACTCATGCGACCCCATAACTATGAATACCATATACGTTAAAAACAAGATGGCGGCCCATTTGTTCCAAATCATCAAACCATCTTCAAACAATACGAGCGAGTTATAATGGGAAAGTAAAACGTTTAATTTCCCTGCTGTACTTTATTTTATGATTCACTTACTCAGTTGTAATGCGTGTAATAAAACGTTGATGTGCACATGCGCACGAGTTTATTGTGCTGTTTTGTTTTGTCTTTGCCTCATAAAACAGTCATCAGAGGCATGCCAATGAGCGCCATCTCCTCACACGACCGACTGGAGGCTGCGCTTTCTATCTTAACCGTTTGTGTTTTGTTTTAACTTAAATTGAACTCTGAATCATGTGTGTATCTTCAGATGGATAAGTTTCGCTGCATACGGGCCACCAGCCACAACCACAAAATGCTGCCACCGGCATAGTAGTTTTCATACATTTTATAGATGGATTCGCCGCACACGGTTGTTGCCAGTGGCCGCCGCACACGGTTGTCGCCGGTGGCCGCCACACACTACAAATCGCTGCTGCTCGCTTCTTGTGGCTCGCACCGGCCACTAAACGCCGATACAGAACGCCGTCACACGCCACTCACTTGTGGCTGTGGCATGTGGCTTGTGTGCGGTGACGCGTGTCCTTAGACTCTATTTTTAGGCAAAAAAAATATTAATACCATAACGTCGGCGTTTATTTTTAACAACTTTTTTAACAATTTAAAACTACACATCATTGCCTCTTTTAAAAACTTATAAAAACTGCTTCGTGTCATTATTTTGGAATGTTGAACCACAATACATAGTTGAGGCAAAAGTTAATGGATCATAAAATCTCACTAAGTACGACGAATAAAGTTTTTATATGTTAGATATTATTTTTAACGAACGTCTGTGTAATGATCGCAAAGATTAAAACTTTAGTTTGAGTATCACGAATTTAGATAGTGAGTACATTCCAGGAGTTTTGAATGGAAGCTTGTTTCAAAAATATTAACTTTATGTCTGCTGTTATAAATGAAAGTATTTCGAGTGGTTATCTGCTCCGCCCACACTAACCAACATAACAACTTTGCTAAAAGTTTGTTGTTAATTGTTTTAGATACTATTCCACCTAACACTCAACAATAATCCAAATGAAATAGAAACTCGAAGAAGCGGCTTATTTTTTTAAAAGATTGTTGGAAAGGCTGCTGAGAACTACACAAAATAAACGTCACGCAGTTAGATGAAAAATGACACAAAAAAAAGTAAATTCAATTTGAGAGTAACTCTATGAATTAGAGGTGCGATATAAATGATAGATAATAAAGAGTAACGTGTCGTGTGTGGAGACAAATATCAGCTGACACGTGTATGGACCTTCATCAGAACACGTCTGCTCCATATAACACGGAAACATTATAAATAAACTCTTAACACCCCACCTCAAGTTCATAAGGTGTGTCTCTCCTCCACAAAATCCAAAAGGGTGTGTTCCACTAAACAGAATCACGATCCTTTTTCAAATAAGTCCTCCTCGTGGCCACTTTTGACTTTTAACCTATAGGACGTAATCATGAATGAAGGGTCGCGGTACACTGACATTTAAATCTGACTTAGTTACGTCAAAACGCTGACATTTTCGTAAAAGTTTACTCTAAATTGTGGGCTGAGCACGGGTAATGAAATCTCAGGGGAGGATGAAAAGGGGGTGTAGCTAGTCGACTTAGTAAATCCGAATGCTTAATTTTTTTTTTAATTGTAATGTCAACAGATAACTACTAGCTTTATAGCCTTTCATATTGATGGCATCACTTACTTATTTTTTGAACAATTGAAGTGTCTGAAAGTAATTTAAAAGGTTTTTTCCCTTTAGGAGTGGTATTTCTGTATATTCATATTGGGTGTCGTCCATCCTACGCTCCAACTCCACGCGGCGACTACACGCGACCTGGGCGAGGCCCACCGGCGCTGGCGTAGTATTTGCGGCACGTTCGCCCCGTCACACGCACATCCCCCGGAGCCTTTCATTCTGCCTGCTCCCCGGGGCTCTGGTGGATGTTCATTCATAATTACAGCTAATGTCACATCGTGAGTACTAGGCCGTCTTGCCCCGAGCCACGGCTCTACGAGTAAAAGGATTCTTTTTCCAAAAGGTTTTTACGTAGCAATATTATTCAGCGCACGTTTTTTGTATTTTGATTTTGTTGCTATCACAAGCGTACATAGATAGTTTTTGCGACACACGTAGGTAAATATCTTAAATGATATAGACGTAACACATTGGATCAAGGCAGGATGGATGAAATGGCGATAGGCCGCTGGAACAACTAGTGACCCACGGATGCCCCTTGCCCCGATGAAGGGTAAAATCTACAAGTCCGTGACCTGTCATACTGCATGGATCAGAATGCTGGGCTGTAAAAAAGATGGATGAAGGATAGATATGAGGATGTTGAGATGGATGTATGGTGTGACGAGATTGGATAAAGGGAGAAATGACTATATAAGAGGAAGTTTGAAAGTGGCGCGAGTAAGTGAAAAGCTAAAAGAGACTCGTTTGTCTGGTATGGTCATGTGAAAAGGAGGGAAGAAACGCATGTTACTAAAAGAGTTATGAGTATACATGTGGATGGACGGAGAAGGAGAGGGAGGCCAAAGAATAGATTGATGAATGGTGTGATAGTGATATGAAAGACAAGGGTGTGATAGCATGACGGGTTATAGGACAGAATGGGAGGAAAAACTTGTTCACCGACCCCCAAGTAATGTGACACAAAGGCAGGAAGATGATGTTGATGATGTAGGTGAATATCAACTATAATTTATTTTAGAGACTACAAAAGTAAATAAAAATGTTCATGAACAAAAATATACTTTACAAAAAAACATGAATCAAATAGTCAAGTCATTCATTCAGACATCAAACAATTTCACGGTTGTGTTCCTGTAAAAAAGTATGTTAGGTAACGAAATTGTGAATATGTGGGTCGCAGTGGAGACCAGATTTAATAAAAATAAAATAAGTAACAACCGACAGACAACATCACATAAATAATTGAATACCCTCAATGAGCACCCAAATAGAATATAATAAATAATAATATTTATGCGCAGACAAGATAGGAGTATCTAGACTTGTGGATTGTAGATACTCACAGTAATTGGCTAAGTTAACAAGTTTGTATTGATCATCTTGAACAAGTACTCCACCGTCAACATTTCTTGAAAATCTACGAGAAATTCCACCAGCATCAGAACTAATAGAAATATAATAATCAATCTTGAAAGCTTTATATAAATTGTAGGACATTTATTATCGTCGCAACATGGTCGTCGCATACGTAGTTGCCTGCGGGAGTCTTATCTCTTTCGTCATTAGTAGCCGAACTAAGTGAGACGTTATGCCTTTGTAAGCGTCGGTGCTCCTAATTCTTCGGAGTCAGTCCATTGTTTTCCGCGAACCGTGTGACTTTGGCACTATATCGGTATATTTATATATCGCAACGCAATTTGATAAAGTACCCGGCTGTGAATATGAAAAATAAGCATAAGATAAATCTCGGTTTTATAGAGCGTCAATTTTGCCACACCGAAAAGCCTCTGTCACACTTGAAAAACGTTTTAATTCAAGTAGCAAAATCTGTATCTGTGAGAATTAAAACTTTTGAGTTAGTGTAGTCTTTAAGGTCAGTGTATACCTATAATAGTGATTAATGCTGTGCTATACATATATGCACATGATGTTTTTATCAATACCAGACCCTAGACGCTAGACTACCTGTGGACTTGTGTAAATGTGCAATAGGGCGCTATTCTTAGTTTTAACCAAATGTATAATAATAAGTTAGAGTTGAATTGCTGATTAGTTTTTTAGACTAGATGGTAATCAATAATCAAAAAAATGTTCTTAACAATAAAGGGAGAAAAAAGCAGCAATCAGAAACGTTTATTTCAAATAGACCAATTACAGGCACTTTTGAATTGTCAAAATGTCAGTCAGTCAAAAAAAAACAAGTGAAGCTAAATTGCACGTTCCAAAGCGTAGATCTCTATGGAGAAGAACGTGCAAGAAACTCCATGGACACTCTTTTAAATCATATTATGAGTTACATAAATCTTGGTTACATATTTCATGTCGCTTCTAATATGTGAGCACAATGTAGATAAATAAGAATAAAAACTAATTAAAAAGATAGAAATTGAATTAAGCCACTGGCAGCTAAGAGATGACCAGTCTCAACCGACGGCACCCGTTCACGAGCATGACGCGTGCATCAGCCTCACTCAGCTCAACCATTTTGAAGGGAACTGAATGACCCAATAACACGTGCCACCATCAGCGAGACATTTGAGTGAGCATGACAAACTCTCACCTGCCATGCTCATTGCTCGTAATGTCAAACAAGTTGTAACCTAATAAAAATGCTCCATGCAATGATGATATTGCGACACTCAATGTCTTAAATAATCCTGAAATGCCAATCTGTGTGTGACAGTTCCTTTTAAAGCTCGATGTACCTCATGTGCCTAGTGACACAGAGTAGACGAGCATGACAGAGGCACTCACTCGCAAGCATCACGTTTGAGACATACGCCTACACGTGTCGTAGCACACTACTATACAGTAAAATAAATATTAGGATCCAGATGAGATGACTGATGCTGTTCAAAATGATGTCTAGTATTCAAATGCTTCTTTATTATTGTTATGTAAGATTTGTATAGGATTAATTTTTCAAATCTTAAGTGCTATTTGTCAAATAGAAAAAAGAAACATTTAATTGAAAGCATAATCATAAATTTTATATTTTATTATATAATACCTGCAAAATGCAAAAGTTACAAAACCACGCACCGACCCTACACCGGTACCTCGCGAAGTACATCGATCTTAATGAATTATAAAACTTAAGCTAAGTATAATGAAGGGTTTTTTTATCAAGAAACAAACTTCCAGTGCCGGTGTTCTCAAAATCAATACCTTCTTGTTTGATTCAGTGAGAACACAAAAGGTATAATAATAATAATAATAATAATTTATTTTTAAAAGACTACATGGGTCCAATGGTTAGTAAAAAACTTATCAACTAAAAGGGTTAGTAAAAAACTTAAAACTAATGCCGCACTAACATTTGCAACCAGTGCTTGATCACTGGCGCATCATGTTTATCGGCTAAGGTTCGAAGAATGCCATTGGAGCTGGTCCTAGATCTGCTTAGCAACGAGGCAGCCTTCTTCCTTAATATAGCGTGGAAATCATCCACACGCGCTAAAGCGAACATACCTGATGCACTACAGTATCTAGGCAGCCCCAACAGCACCCTGAAACCATTATTATATTGGATCCGCAGGGCATCTAGAGCCTTCCGCGTATAATTGACCCACAGGCCGCCCGTAAAATACATAATAATTTATGTATTAGAATTTGCAGCTATCGTTGTTTTTCTTACGTAGGTAATGATTGCCGGCTGTTTTATGTTCCAAAAATAAACGTTTGTTATTATTAGATATTATATTAAACTCTGTAAACAAATGCTTTACAGAAAGATGCTTCACATTGTTCCTGTTCGTCACGATCGATGTATATTCGTCACGTGATGCAGAGTAAGGAAACGAGATAAATTGCGACATCGGAGGATTATCATGTTTGAGTTACTTTCAATAAACGAACATAATATTTGACGTATTGAGTTTGGTTGGTCTTCCTTATGTAATATTAAATTCAGGAAGTAAATCAACATTCGATTGGTTGGTTATTTAAACCAACATTAATATTGGTGGTTTTCCTGGTGATGGACCCTGATATTGATGGTAGTCATGGCAAAAAATTAAGTGGAATTTATATCGAGATGGTTTGGTTGAGTGCCCTTTAATCAGGCCCACAAATCGACCTAAATATTTACAAACCAAACACGACAAAATTAATATCTGGTGAACTTTGGTCTACATAAATTATTTTAAATCCAATTTCTTGATGCTTTCTTCCAGATGATTTGGCATCAACATCTCAGCCATGAGGCGCTCGGTGACCAGGCTCCAGTTTATTAAAATGGAGTCGCGAGATTAAAGCTTACGCTGGTAAAGAGGCTTATTCATGTTTAATTAAAAATTCTTTGAGTATCCCCCTGCCCTCCCCCCCTGACCTTCACCCCCACCCCGCGCTGGTATCGAGACAACTCTCTGTTTGTTTGGATATCACGATATCGTAGAGTTAATAGAGTTATCTCAGCTGTAACTAAGTCTTAGTTTTGGATAATAATATTTGAATCAAGACGTGAATACTAGGCGTTAATCTTGTTATTCATAACACGTAATATTGACAATTTCATAGTTATTGCCTCTAAAGACATAACACAATTTTACGCAGATTTTCTTTATCTCAAAACCCATATCAATATCGTCGAAATCGTGCTACAGAAAATTTCGTCTCTATATTTTATAGGAATAATATTCTGATATATTTCGTATCTAATATTTATCCTTATAATCTTGATTAAAAAGATGATTTCTGCATGACCATCTTTTTTATATGTAATATCATCCAATGGCATCTCCCGCCCTTGGGCGGAAAGGGAGGGCGTGTCAGACTTTTACTGACTAAAATCCACTTCTTTTCCTTCTTTGCCTTCGTTCCAGGGCCTCGGGGTTCTCTTTCGTACAACCCATGGCCGTCTCCTTGATGAGCGCGTGGAACACTACGCGCCATCGACGACTTGGGCTCGGTCCGGACGGTTACCGAACGGCGCGCCTACGATGACTGGAAATCGGGATCCGGATCCCGGCGGCTGGGGCTTGAGGGCCGTTTCCTCGCGCGTGCGGTCGCGACTTCGCAGAAGGAGGTGACCGCCTGCCACTCCACTTCGCTCCGGCCATAGCCTGCACCAAGGCCCGGCGCGAGAGATCGTTGCCGCTGATCGCACCCATGAGAAAATAGCGGTGCTCTGCACACCTCTTCCGTATGTTCCACCATGTCCTCCGGGCAGTCTACACAATGGTGACTCCGCGGTTTCTTAGCGTTTCTTCCGCACGAATCCGGTGTAGGAACCTCCCGAACTTACCATGTCCGGTGAGAAACTGCGTCATGCGGAAGGTGAGGACGCCGTGTTGTCTTTCCAGGCACTCCTCAAAGAGGGAACTTACCACCATAATTATGTCGTGCCCACTACATGACCATCTAACAAAGCAATCTTTCTAAATATCAGTGATTTATGAAAACCTCACGATTGAATCGTGTCATGTGTGATACGGATCCTAGTGGCGAGTGTAGCGTGTGAATCGTATGTAGGTAATACTAAGCCAATTAAAAGTTTGTTGGTCGCCGCGCCATTTCTCGCGGTTCACTGCTGGGTTGCCATGACGACCAAGTGACGACGTTTGGATAAGGTGGGTTTTCACAAACTGGCCTTCAATCAACATCGAAGAAACTGGCGAACATTTTTATTTTACTTAAAATTAGGTACTAGCAACACTAGATATTAATAAGTATAAGGTAATAGAAAACAGTTTGCCATGAACAACATATTGACTTGGCTCGCGAGGTTGTCGACATGTGGGATGTGAATTCGGCGATCATTGTACCGATGGTCGTGTCGGGCAATGGCTTAATACCTAAGAGCCTCGACCAAAACCTTGATTCAGAAAGTGGTACTCCTGGACGCGGATCGTATTGTTAGGAGGTTTCTTTCTCTGGAGCCCTGTCCGCCGGTAGCTTGGACTCTGTTCCCGATACCAATTTTTTTTTTTTTTTTTTTTAAGGTGGGAAATCATCAAAATGACTTCTCACGCTCTGGGTGGAGCGAGAGGGCGATACCAATGGGATACTATTTTCTATATTTTGAAATATATTTTTTTTACGAGTTTTGTTTAAAAAAATATTTAAAAATGCAATTTATATGTGTATTCAATAACTATAGGAAATAATAATAAAAATATATAAATCTAAAAATGTAATTTAAATGTATATCCTGTTAGACTAAAAAGTCGACGAAGGAGCGCAACATCCCTAATGTCGTCGCGCATCATCGTCCCCGCACTAGCATCTTTGACAATCGAACAAAGAATTACGGGCCCTTTTCACGAGTCTATACTTTTTGAATAGTTTGGAGTTGTAATTTAATGTTTTATGTGTTAAAATTACGTTTATCTCTAATAATCCCTAGAACCGTACCCTGGCGTACAAATTATAAAAATAATTGCAAAGGAGACAATTTTTTTTGGGCCCACTATTAAACGGTTACGTTTATTAATCATATTACACATGGAAAAAGCGATCATCTTATTATAATTAACAGACCAAAAATTATATAGAAATCTAACCGGAATAATGAAATAATAGTAAAAAAGTGTCACGGCAAAAAATGCTTGTTTAGGAGCGTTTTCAAGTTTATTTTAACGTGAAAAATAATATGTTACTACAGTCACAGAATAAGAAATACAGTGCGCAGCGGTGACATCGGATTTAAATGCGTTTCAAGAGATAATAATTAATTGGTACAGCGAACTTGTTTTGAATGCTGATATTAACGGTTAACACAAATATCAAGTAACGTACTTTAAAAATCACCGTGGAACGAAACGTAATTAATAGCCCGTTGCAGATGCTCTGTGGTCCAGTTTCAATCAGTTTGACACTAACAGACAACTAGTGGTGGGTCGTTGTCGAATTTTAGACGGACGAGACGTAACCGTTTTTGCGACGACAAAAACGGTTGCAGAAAACGGTCGTCGTCGCAACTGGTTTGAAGACGAAACTATCGTTGAGTGAAGTAGTTGCAGAAAACGTTCGTTGTCGCAACTAGTTTGAGGACGGTAATAAATTCTGTATTCCTCGCGTCGTCGTTTCAAAACCAGTTATTACAATGAAAAATGAACTTTATGGCTATAAACATAAAATTCATTTTTCATTGCAATAACTGGTTTTAAAAACGATGCGACGAGTGTGATAGTTGAAGCAATGGATTTTAGACCTTATTTTCTTAACAGTAAGATAACAATTCTCATACAGTAATTCGAAGACTGGTTTGTGCAACGAAGACTGTTTGGTCGCAGGATGGAAAACGGTTGTTACGTTGCAGAACAAAAAACGGTCTTTGAAAACTGTTCGTTGAAACGCCCACCGCTACAGACAACATTATTATTGTTTCCGATTACTAGATAGTTGCATGTTTCTTCTGTTCTTTTCGTATTTTTATTCGAAAGATTTTATGAAAATGGCATCTGTAGATACATGCATAATCCACAAAGCCGTTGTATCAATTGTGCAGCATGATTTCAACGGAATGTTGAATACTGCTCTTGCCGGATACTTTTGTAATTGTTTAGTGGGCAGACGCACTGTTGGCTGGTGTGCATATGTGATAGTGTATAGTGTGGTTTTTATCTTGGGCAGGTGAGGTTGAGCCACCTGCATCTTTTTTAGATGAAATACTGCTTTTAAGAGATGACTTTGAAAATGATGATGATGAACAGTAATAAATACTTGTGATGTACCTATAATGTGTTTTTTTTTTCTCCTTACACAACCAGCATAAAACACATCACCTTATTATTTTAGATCAACAGTCAATGGCTGGCAAAAGCCGCGCTATTTCGAAATGAATACATCTACGCATTTTCATGAATAAGTCTATCAAATCGTGTAAATCACATCAAAGTCTGTCACGTAGTACAGACGTGACTTTGTTTTATACTGTATATTATTGAACAGTGCACTATTTTAACTTAAAATACCAAGGAGACCTATCCACTCATTAGACAATCGCTCTTGTGAGATTTTAGGTTATTATGAGAGTCATGTTTTGACTGTCGTATTTCACGGTACTCCAGTTACATAAAGTTTTGCTAATATTACCACTGTAATCTAGAGATTATAAGGAATAAACTAACGTGCATTTCATTGCTAAACGCCACAACTTGTGGTGGGCCTATTCCCCAAACAAAAAAAATTGTCTCCTTTGCGATAACTTTTTCGTTTCACATCGGCTTTTTTCGCGCTTCCGCGTATTTCCGCGGAGCATCAATCAGATGAAAGTTTTGTTAGAGTTGTGATCGTGGTAAGACATGCGTGGGGTACTCCAGCACCCCTGGGTATAGTTAGAGTAATTATGCATGAATTACTTTTGTTTTTAGATGGTTTTTCGTCAAAATTTAACACATAATGAAATTCTTAACCTTCTTCTGGACTCTACCAATGAAGACGAAGTAGTTTTTGGGGATGGCTCTAGTTTTTAACCTTACAAAAACCTTATTTGAAAACCGTTTTTTTTTAGAAAACTTTATCTACATATTTGCAAATAAATATCGGAAATATATTAGGAAAAAAATAGCTTTATGATGCTTCAGCCTCTTCAGAATCTAAATATGGAAAATGTATATTTTGTCTCAAGTCAAAAGACCATAAATCATGCACTTGATGTGAAACGTATAAAAGTTGTATGTTTAGAGCACCAAATAAAGATTCGCCAAAACTGTTAAAATAAGTTCCTTTTATTTGAACCTAATTATATTATGTGAGACAGAAATAAGTGCCATAAAAGTGTATGTAAGTTGATTATCAATAGTTTTTTAATAGCAAGTGAAAAAAATGTTTTATTTGAGGGTACTCCAGTAGGAAATAATAAAATAAAGACCGTATATATATATATATATATATATATATGTACATACATACATAATCAGCCTTTTTAATGTTCCCACTGCTGGGACTCAGGCCTCCTCTCTAGGAGAGGGAATGGGCTGTATATATATATATATATATATATATATATATATATATATATATATATGTATTATAAATTCTATAAAACAATTTGATTGGGTACGCATGAATTGGTTATGTTTTAATTTTAAATATTTTATTGTGAAGCTACACAAAGCTAAGGTATAAAGTTATTTATAATAATGATTTAAATAGAACTTAATAATTAAAACATGAGCATATCTTTCGAGATCGAGTTAATCCAATCTTCTTCGTAATTTAACATTGAGAAACTTTGTTTAGTCAATCATTCGCTTGATTTGATTCAATAAACCTCAATAAAGGACCCTAAATGTAGTACTGGTACAGGCAAGCACACTGCCACTAAAGTGATCGGCTCTTTTCAAGATCAACCCAACGCGCTCAATAATGGACGTAAATAGAATTAAATAGTTGTAGGGGTAAAAGCTACAGTTGGTTACGTAGACATTTACACAGAGAGAGCAGATGGACCACAATAACGTAGGTGCTCAAGAAATTTTATTGATGTTTTCATTACAACTGTTTTTGATCGACTACAGACATCTTTTTAATATAAAATAGACAAACCATGGAACGGATTCTAGTTAATTAATTCCAAGTTCTGTAAAATAATAAATTTTAAGAGAAATGATGCCAATCACTTGGCATCATTTCATTAAACGAATTTTATTACAATCGGCCAATTATAAAATATAGTGCGCAAGGTATTTAGATCTTTTAAATGAATTAAAAGAAGTTCTTCATCTGCTTGAAATTAAATTCGTTAGGACGACAAAATATTATATTCTCATATTTATGAGAATTCTTGTTGAAAATATTTTCACAAACATTTCGGTTATAATAATACGAGTAGATTCCTGGAGAGCGAACTTCAAAGACATCTGTTTTACAATCCTTCAGTTTCACGCTCACCGGGTATCGTCGTCTCAAACGATTAATTTAATATTAAATTCTCATCTGAAAGTGGGACTTTACTAAGAAAACTTCCGATTGTTAGTTAGTTGTTACTTCACTTAGGTTAAATTTACAAAGGTTATCTCTAGCCAAGCGTTCTCTATCGCTAATCGTATCATCGATTGCCATCAAATGAAATGATAATAAAACGCGAACCATAAAGCCACTAAAATGTTGTATCATAATGAAAATTAGTTTGTTATTCCCTTGCTTAGACAAAACCTCTCACCCTTTAAAAGTGCTTCTGCCTTCAGGATATTTTCAAAGGATCTAGATCAGTTAGGGATTTCAAAAGGTTGCGATTGATAAAAGCTAGTACCGAAGTCCATAATGTAGTCTATTTCTAGTATCAAATACCTTTTGCGTTAGATTTCCCAAAATCACAATGTCCTACTTCCCAGGGCCAGACTAAACACAGTAACAAACAGACGTAATATATTTCACATAAAAGCTTTATAGTACGTATTACAGGTAAAGAAAACACATTAGTTACTGCTACCTACATATCGTACATACGTACGTCAAACGTGAAACTGCAGTAATGGGTGTCTTGACAGACATGTTGAGGTTTGAAGCTATGAAGGGAATTAAATTAATAGAATAGAATAGAATAAACTTTATTGTACACAAAATTAGTAACAAAACTTTTACACTAACTTAAATCTACGGGTACAAAGGCGGTCTTATCGCTGAGAGCGATATCTACCAGACAACCTTAGGATGGAATGGAAGAACTTGAAATAGAAAAAGGGGGGTAGTCTGCGGTGTACTGCAAATTAATAACGTAATTTAAAATAAATGTTACCAGAAGACTAGAAATCTGGTCTTTGCTGTTCTCAAGGTTTATGGAAATAGTTGTCAACTTCGTACGTGTGTAAGAATATTAATCAACACGAAATTCCATATTGTGGGTATTTTGATTGCACTTGTGATGTTGAAGTGAGCCACGTGTGAAAACTTGTATACCTACATATTCTCTCTGTTACTATAATTCTAGTACCTACCTTAGAACGAGCTGTTTCCAAGTTTCTATCGTATGTTCAGTCACCCGTTACCAATACACCTCTTACAATCTCGAAGCCATTGGGTTACACTTATGCACGTGTGCCTAGAGCCCAGGACAAGTGCTGCAACGCGTAACATATTAGTTTAGTAACAAGCTTTGTCACTCGGCTTCTCTCCTCTGGTCTAGGATGTAGGTGCCGTGCATATTTTGGATTAAGAAATAACTGAAGGCACTTAATGATAGCGTAGCTATTTTTTGTGACAAAATTTTCTAAACAAACAGGGCGATGGATTTTATAATAATAATAAATAATAATAATAATAATAATATTCCACAACTTTCACACAACGCCATCTAGCCCCAAACTAAGCAGAGCTTGTGGTATGGGTACTAGACAACTGATAAACATACTTATATATTTCTAAATACATACATTTTATAGATAAATAACACCCAGACACAGAACAAATGATCGGGCTCATCACACAAACATTTGCTCTGGGTGGGAATCGAACCCACGACCTCCGGCATAGCAGCCAGGGTCACTAACCACTAGACCAACAGGCCAGTCAAAGCTCAAAAAGTTAAAAAGTCAGTTATAGCTCATATAAAATGTTTTAGGGATATAAAGTGGATCACGGCACTTCGAAGGTTATTTGAAAGTGCAAGGTTCAACCCTAAGTGCAAGAGGAGCATGAACCCTACGGTAAATGTGCATTTTTATGGCTTTTTTTACGTTTAACAAAAATATTAATACATTCATGCTAACACATTTACATACCAGCACAAACCATCGCGGGTTTAACAGCGGTATGTCAGAAGCGACAAACTCGGTGCCAAAACATACTTTTAGGCGAACAGTTAAAGTATTAAATAATAGCTTTTGGCCGCGGCTGCGCCTGTGTACATAAAATATAGCCTATGTCACTCAGGAATAAAGCAGCTTTCTATCGGTGAAAAAATTTTAGCAATCGGACCAATACTTGCGGAGATTACCTCCTACAAACAAATAAAAACAAACTTTTCCTCTTTATAATGTAAAATACTAGTATAGAATTTAAATGAACTGAAAATTATTTGGTGTGTTACACTTAAAAAAATGCGTTATTGAAACACTAAAACCGACACTAGGGACAATTAGAGTCTAGTCTCAATTCTGAGGATACAGAAAAACGAGCTCACTTCAAAACAAATTAAAATAAAAAGCAATTTTAGAGTTACAGAGACAGTAATTTGATACCCTATTGGCTAATTTAAAAGAAAAATATTTAAACGAAAAAGCCAACAAAAATCATTGAAAGTGTCGACGAACAGACGGAAAGTGTCACTTTAACGGACAAGTGTCAAACTGGGTTTACATTAGCGGAGTTTTTACTGGAGCCACTCGAGAAATTGTACTTCTTCGTCTGCGCAAACACTTTTGTCGGCGAGTGTCCCTCATTGTCTGCTAATGTTTTCGAATGGTGCTAAAACCGTAGCCGCGTATTTTTGTGGAGGTTTCCAATAGCTTTACAGTAGACCCTCTGAAGCGTGATGTAGGGAAGACGTGCTTGCTTTGTCACGCTCTGGATGAAAAGTATTACAAAAATACGGCATTGTTTAAAATCTAAAATGTCGGCAAACTGTGAAATGGTTTTATTTTGTTCCGTCATTTTTTATTATTGGAAAAAATGGTCATAGCCCTGCGGCTTACAACATCTTTAAGTTCTAATTTACTATTTTTAGCGAAGTTTGATGTACTCACAATAACAAAGTAAACAGTATCCGCAGGGCAGTTGTCGGTTTTGTAGTAATTAATATTCTAAGGAAAATAATGCTTTTTTAAGATTTTGATATCCGAAGTCATGTTCTTTACAATTGCTTAAAAATTTCCAGCAAAAAATATGTTGATCAAACGTTTTAATAAAATTTCTTAAGAATTAGTAATTCTATGGATCGTCTCTAGCCTTGAGTAAAAGCAGTCCAAGTAAGGCTGGTACTGTCTCGCTGCTCATAAGGACTAGTCAGTGCTGAGCTTGCGATCATACACAAACGGAATATTACTAGAGTGATTGATGGAACCGAGCAGCTGGCAGGAGGTAATTAATCAAATAAACAAAAACCTCGCTCCAAGAGCTATATTATTACGACGTTGAAAGTGTTCACACAATTAATAGAGTATTCATTTTTACAAAAGGCTATTAATGTGAGAAATAGAGCAGTTAGTAATTTTACGCGGTACTGTATTTCATAGGTTTTATAGTTAATTTAGTACTAGACAATAAATCAACGAGTAGTATTTTATAGTGCCCAATTGTATTATTGTCAAGTGATTTGTAGCCCGCGTGACACACGCCTACGCATGTTCGTAGAGGCACTCATTCGTAGCCTGCGTAGCGCACGCTTACGCATAAATTCGTAGAAGCACATAGAAGGGCATAGCGCTACGTGACCGCTACGGCTACGCGCAACTTACCAATACGGACGGTTTCCATTTGTCATACCATATCGTGGCAGATAACACAATTAAATTAAATTATAATTACACCATATTACGGTAATGGCGAAATCTCTAAACATAAGAGCAACCATACTATAGGAGTAATCCGGAGCTATATAATTAAAGGAGCTAGAAATTTCGAGTCGTAATAGCGGTACATCAGTGGCCGCCAACGTGTGGGATGCTCGAACACGTCTAATGTTCCGAATCATTGGATATTTATCTGAGCGGGGGAGAGGAGGAAGCTATGAGATGATGTTAAGGCGTTAATTATTAGCCACTATGAAAGATTTCAGTAACAGTTAAAAACTTTGTTTGTGTATAATTTTTTTGAATTCGATAACTTGTAAATGCCTGCCTATGTATATTGGCTCAGCGTCAGGCGGCTGGTTGGCAACAATGAAATCTCATTCATTGTGTAGAACAATCGGTAATTGTAGAAAAATATTTCGTTTCATGGATCGAGTCTTTGATCCAAAGCGATACAATCCAATTAATTCAATTCAGCGCCGGTTGGATTTGATCCATATTCATTTAGATTTCTCTTCACTTTGCTTATTGAATACATCGTAATCTCAATCGTGTCTCGCGGAGGCGGCGCATATCCGCGGCGGTTTATGTCAAATCAATAAGAAGCCACACGAGGACGCCATCGTCCTATATCCGAAACATACTGATCAGCTGTCATAAAGCCGGTGTCATTACTCGGTAGAGAGATTGCCTTTCATATTTATTTATGTCTAAAGTGACATTTGTGTTGGTTCTTTTCATCAATTCAGTAAATTACCAAAAATCCATTGAAAGTCTTTTATAATACCTACATAATAAAATAAAATAGTATTACCTAATTGGGCACTTAGTTCAAAACTCAAATGACCCAATCAAGTAAAGTACTTATGCGCAGTCCCTTGGAGGACGGTTGTGTCAATGTTTTCCACACACAAGTAACGTAAGCAAGACAGAAACTGATGGATTGTGACAATTCTGACCAGGTATGCAGCCGGAACTTGCACTTATCCTATCTTCGCAAGACACGAATATTATTATTCAATAATGGCGCGTCTCGTAGTATCTTTTTTTGGATAGGAAATCATCATAGTACTGCTCACTCGATTTAGCGAGAGGCATCAGTGTCTCATATTTTTTTATACTGAATAAAACCTGTTTCTGCAGTTGTCCTTTGTGATCTAGGGCTGCGGTGACTCTTTTGACACCATCTTTCAGCCCTGGAGTATCTTAGTATCTAGGCTACTACTTTAGTTACTCGTTACAATTTGAATAAAGCAAGTAACGAGTATTACCGAAAGTCTATTCATGTACTTTGCTAACTCACACGGTAACTTCACCTTCTGCAATCTCTCACAATACCGCAACTCAATAAGGTTGCTTATCCCACCATCTTTACTTCTGCATCGACACGGATCTCATCAGAGGGAGAAGGGGGGGGGGGTTGACAGAACAACAGGCTAATGTTAATTAATTATTAATTGAGCCACAAGAGCAGCATGACCACGTCCTCAGGAGATATACAAACGAAGTTAATGTGTCTCTTTGATGAGGTAATGCGGCTAAATATATTTTCTGCTAATAAATGTATTTTCTTTCTTTCTTAAATGTACGAGTGTGACCGCTTTATCTTGTTTATGGTAACAGGCCAAAATATACACGCGTTCCTGTTGGAAATTCTTGAATACAATATTAATGTTAGTGTCTATCAAAATCTCAGTCTGGAGTTTAGAGCCAAAGAATTTATAAAGCAAAATTCGCAGAATTACTTGAACTAGATGATGACTATGCTTATATTAGGTAGCAAGATATTCGGTTTTATAATCTCTAAAAATATTTAACGTGGTTTTACCCAAATATAGTAGATTAAGGAAACGAGTAGTAATGAGATCCTTAGCTAGCTTTTGCCAGAACGTTAGTTTATTTAAATTAAATATTGTTTTTTAAAGCAACAATTTTTCTAATTATAAGTACACCTCGACCACCCAGCTTCTGGGTAATACAATACTCCTTAGTAAGACTTGTCATCAGTGGCGAAGAGTCCATATAATACGATTCCCATCGGCTTCCCTTACGAAAAATGTAATTTGCAGGTCAACGAAATTTTTAGTCCTATTGTTCACTTATAGACAAAGATCCCAGAGCTGTCTGACATAACTTATTTTCACATGGATGAAACCTTAGGTTCTCAGTAGCGTCTCATGTGCTTTGAATACCTGTGTGCTTGTGGAGCTCCTCCTTGGAGCCCCTAGGTAGGTAGTAGGTGAGAAAGGGAAATAAAAATAAGAGTAACTTAACTTAAATTTTTATGGCTGATTTTTATAGATGTTTTGTAGAATATTATTCTAAAGTAGTATCATAAGTGTCAGACACTTTCCATGGACCAAAACTTCTGTCAGAAACTTTAAAGCTCAAAAAATGAAATGATTTTTAAATATTTTATTATGGTAACTATTACAAAGTTATATTTCAGTAGTCAGACTAATTGTGTGGCGCGAATCTTCTTTTTTGATATTTTTTACGTCTCCTACGCATAAGGTAGTAAAGCAAAAAGTGTATTTTCAGGAGGGCCGTTTTTTAATCTTAATGATATAAGTACCTAATTTGTGAAACACTTTAAACCGATTTTTTTCATTATGCAATCATAATGAAAAACATACACAGTACCAGACGCCTGATATAATAAGAAATATGAATATTTATTTAATTTTCTAATACAATTTTACTCAAAAAATATGTTACGACTTTATGCGTAGGAGGTATCGATTTATTCACCCTACTTATCTGAGCTGCGACCGAAAACGGTTGACTCTACACGCGTAAACAATTTACTCTATCTAGTGTTTATTGAGCACTTTCCTATATATATCCTAATCTATACCTAAAGGGTTAGTAATAAACTAAACGTATCATCATCATCATCACCATCATTTCAGCCGAAAGTCATCCACTTTGGACTTAGGCCTCCCCCAAGTGTCGCCATAACGACCGGTCATGTGTGTCTTGCATCCACCGGATTTCCGCAACCCTTACCAGGTCATCGGTCGACCTTGAGTGAGGCCTTTCAACGCTACGTCTTACGGTACAAGGTTGCCACTCTAGAACCTTTCGATTCTTCGGGTTATGTCGGTAACCTTATTTCCCCATGAAACTCCGAGCATAGCCCTTTCCATTGCCCTTTGGGTAACTTTAAGTCTTCTGATGAGGCCCAACTGAACGTGGATTAGTGGGAAATAAACATTATCTCAAGCAGTCTTTCTTGAGATAGACTTAAATGATCGCGTAAAGACCGATTTCAGTTGCTAGCAAATTATTATACCAGTAAACATTTTCATAAGTTAATTCATTCTTACAAACGGTAAAAGGTATTCAATACATTTTAAGATAAGATTTACGCAGACTCTGTACCTGTATTTCAAGAAAATCTATTTTTTTTTAAATAACTTTGCCCCCCTCTAGGAATAACTCCTGTATCGTGGGTACGTTCACAAACATATAAACTCACACACACAAGACACTCAGACCTGGAACACCTATCTGCAGGCCATACAAATATTTGCTCCGGGCGGGAATCGCGAAAACCTGCTACCCGCAGAGCAGCAGCCGGTCGCTCAACCACTGAGCCAACCGTGCCGTCGTTTTTAGGGTTCCGTACCTCAAAAGGAAAAAACGGAACCCTTATAGGATCACTTTGTGGTCCGTCTGTCTGTCTCTCTGTCAAGATCCTTTATCTCGGGAACGTATGGAGGTATCGAGTTGAAATTAAAACCATATACTCAAGTCTGCGGTCCCTTGAAGGTGAAAAAATCATACTTTTAAGTTTACTAAAAAAAGATACGGCCATTTACGTCGCAAAAAACGTATAATAAAAATAATAACAATAATAAGGGATAATCACCGGTTCGTACCACTTTCCATTAAAAGCGTCTAAAAGGGTCTCTGCGAGTTGGTTTCGGCTCCTCGTACGCCTTCCAAAGGTCCAGGGCCTTAGGGTGCTGAGATAAATAAATGTATAAAAATAATAGAGACTCCATTCGGGAATTGAACTATTTACACATGTAAGTTGGTACGGAACCCTCAGTGCGCGAGGCCGACTCGCACTTGCCCAGTTTTTTTTTTAAGTTATGATCTCAATTTTTTCCTCTTATTCAGGCAGTTCTTTTTAAAGGCTAATTATTTAGCGATCGGGTAAAACTGACACATACGTTCAATCCTGAAACATGATTCCGGCTCGTAAATGTTCGCAAACGGGCCCAACCCTCCATACAGCCTGAAGCTTGCAGCTTTAGCAGCTTTATGCAATTAATTGGATTTACGGGTCGCAGCACGATCCCAGACACGAAATTTATTTGACAGTGTTCCTCCCGCTTACTTCCTTGATTGCCGGTTTAGTACAAAATAATTAATCTTAAAGTATAGTTAAGTACACGTAATGAATGCCTCGGTTTAGATAGACAGATAGTCAGAAAACACGATCCTTAAGGCTCTTAATGAACTAACAAAATATATGTGCGTGACTCCAATATTAATTAACTACAAGCTTATAAAATAATTAAGTAGTACCTAATTATAATTATTTATACACTTAAACATAGTAATAACTAATTAGTATTAATTATAAGTACCTTTATTAATACTGCGAGTAATTTTATAACCTAAATAAGTACATTACTATGTAGTTACAAAAGCAAATACACTTAGGTGTGGATGTACTCCTCCACATTTCTACCTTCCGGTCACACCGGAAACGTGCCCAGAAGACTGTTAGTATTGCCACGTTCAATGGCAATGCTAATTCTTTGGACAAGGAGCGAGTTAGCCATTTGGTCAAGCAATCAATGTATCGATCAGCTGGCAAGAAATATCTTGACCGATCAAAGATACTTCTAGATGATCTGTACTCGGACGCCATGGCCAAAGAGTCCTCAAACCTACCAACCTACCAAACGGTTCAAAATTGAAATTGCCAATAAGGTTACCTGTTGGTTTAAATTAAGGTTACCTACATGGTGCCGCTTGAGGACCTCAGCAGCCGCAGCGGCAACACCGTCACAGGTATACACACATAAGGGTGCGGACATAGGTTGGGTCCGACATCAGAAGCCTACCCATCTTCCATGCCACCAACGTAAACCCATCTGATCTCTGCTTTTCTTCATGTACCAAGCCACCAGATTCTATATACTACAAGTAAGCTAGCAGCGACAATTAAGAGCTCGACGAATAATACCGTTGATGGTAGCGTAATGTGCTATGTGGCCAGTGCTCTTGCGCAGGACTATGGTGCTCGTGGCTGTGGATAGCTTCACTGCAGTGGCACCGATATGGAGCAACACAATGCTAGTGCTCAGTGGCGAACCAAAACGACGTGTCATCCATCATAGTGCCTATGGTGAATGATGGAATCTAATTAATTGTATTGTCGCTTAAAATAATGCAGGATATTATTATACTTAATGTTTTGCTTTGCTTTGCCTGCCGCTGAAATCCTACAGTCTAATAATAATTAGAACACAGAATAGAATCTAAATTTTCTGGCACTGTACGTGCTAGACGAACCACAGAATGAAGCTAGAAGTACCACTATTTTACTTAAAATAAGAATGTGTTTATTCTAGATTATGTCAAGAAAATGTATATAAGTTTCCTAAATTATATGGCAATAGGAGACAGAAATTGAAAAGATTTAGAACAAGTTAGTAGGTTACACTATCTTAAAAAAGAAACTTCATCAGGCAAATCGAATCTGTGAACGCCAAGTTTTAGGTCACGTGATCCGAATGACACATCCGTAACCTTACTGTTGCTTTGGTTTGGCCATATTAGTAGCGAACATAATCTATCGAGAGATGAATTTGTTTTTGTGTTAGGACAAATGTTCAGGACATTCACAATTGGTTTTCAGTGCAACTTTTGCGTCAGTAAATTTCTGGCCCCGTGGTCATGAAGCGACGGCGACGGCGCGGCACACAATACATCGCCGCGTACACCCCCGCCTTGCTGCCCCCAATGTCCCCCCTCGCCACGCGCTCGCCATTGTTTCACTTGTAATTAAAAAGTTCGGAAGCAAGTTCACGCCTCCAAAGAACGAGGAAATGAAAACATAAAAAATGATTTTGTAAAGTTTCAGTCGCGTCCGCCGACGGAATGATAAACAGAGTCGTTTCTATGCTGTATTGTCATTTAAATGATTTGCTACAACAATGTAACAGACATGTTAAGCAATGCTATTATCCCGTTTTAAGTATAAAAGTTTTTATCGAAATTATAATAACAAAGTATACGAGATGTGATTTGAATAAAGATAGTCAAGTCTACATTAAGTATATTTTGGGAATTAATGTGAATTTGAATGTCATTGTAGTCAAATTGAAACTTCTAAACAGCCATATCACATAATATACGGCAGTATTATTCAGTTATTTTACATGCCTGATTTACATGTCTTTATAAAATTGAAACAAAGATGTCTTGTATTACAATTTAAGTGAAGTATTTTCATAAACTTTTTGACACTAAATTATCTGTGATAATATCATGTATTCTTCTATTTTCTAAAGATACTCGTATAATGTAGCTAGAAAACTGATCGTCATTCGTTCCGGCGAACACAACGGCTCAAACAATCCTTAGTTTTACATTCCGGTTCCTTCCGATAAGACCGTAAATAAACCCGATCCAATAAGGATTACCGCAGACTGACTCTTCATAAACCTAAGGGTCGTCACTCACTGATAGTTTCCAGCCACTAACTTATATATCTTTCATTTCTTACGCAGAGTTACTGCGTGAATACTGCCTCGTATATCACTGTCACATAGTTTGATGTATTGTATCAGGACACTGATTTAAAATAATCGTTTTTTTTTTTATTAATTAAAATTGTATGTACCGTAATGGTACATATGTGGACTTAATGCAACAAGACATTTTGTACCGGTCAACCTTTAGGTTTAAAAAGATCAGATTTGCAATGTGATCTGTCTGTGGTGTACATCTCGCTTTAAAAAGGACAAAAACTGACAAATGTTTTAAAGAATTAATTGGTATCTAGACCTAGTCTAGAGCTACAATTTACTGTTAAAAATCACTGCCATGCTATTCTTCACTACATCAGTATAACTGGCTGGATACAGCTCTCCTGGATCTTACATACACGTATAGCGACCGTCTATTTGACCCTTACAACCTAGTTACTTAACACGATCCTTCGGCAAAAGTTCTAGGCTTGCTTAACAGATTTTTGGGTTTCTGACCGACTGTCCGGGACGACTGTCAAAGATACCTAAACTTAAACGAATGACAACTGGGACTAACGGCTGTTAATTTCAAACGTTAATAACCTTATTTATGATCGGTTTACATTCCCATAAAATTGCTAAAATGCATTTCTAGGAACATTGTAAAATCCTCTTTGATACTGTCGCTTCGGGGAACAGTTCGCAATCATTTGCAGCTCTCCCGTCGTACACCGCGGAGCTCGTGCTGTAAATTACGATTTTTGAGTGATTGCATTCGCACGCAGCTCTGAAGGAGACACCATCACAGAGTGGATGAAGGGGCTTGAGGGAGGATAGTAAAAATAAAAGAATAGTTTAATGTCATCATAAATCGAAACAATCAATAACACGTGCAGCCTCTGAATTCAGTTCAACAACTCATTCCGGATGTTGATGGTACCGTTCTGTTTCTGTAGCGCATCAGTGACGTTTGCTGAAGCTCGCGTCGATTGCTTTTTCAACACGATTCAAAAAAGATGCGCCTAGCTGGTGCACTGGGTGCGGACCAGCCCCACAGTTGTTCCGTACTGCATTGCAAGCAGGCTGGATTATTTGTATGTGAATCTTTACTGCAAGCTTTCTACCTCAGTGTTGGGTTTGTAACAGGTATTTTTAGACTAAGTTTGTTAAGTATATAGCTTTAGGATATTTACATAGTCTTTAGGAATTTATTGTTACTAATATTTTGAGTCTTTGTAATTTCAAAAATAAATTTAAATAAATGAATAACAAGAGATGGACTTTGAACTCGTTATGCTAATGGGTTGAGTCTATTCCTAGGTCAGGACTATGTAGTACTTAGTTGAATTATGGTTAACTGGCATACTAGATATATATATATATACACGCTAAAATTTTAATGGTTGTTTTCCCGCGGCAGGACAACTACCCATCAGTAGTACTATCGAAACACAAAGTTAAACTTAAAAAAAGAATGTTTTTTTTTTTAAATCATTAAAAAAGTATTTATAAACTCGATAGAGCGAGAATCAATAGTAGTTCACTAGACATAAAGTAGGTACCTACACGAAACGCAAGCGCCGCCGGCGCCGCGCGCTGCCGGCAAACTACAAAGGAAGAGTGAATAATAAATGTTCAGAGCAAAATAAGCTCTCAAGCATGGTGATACGGCATTAACTAGCCTGCATGCTCGCGGCAAGCGAGGCACCTCGCGCCATCGCCGCAACATAAAAGAATGCCGCCAAATGTTGCACTCTGCGCTTAGTCCTTCCGCGAACGTCATACGTGCAATACGTTATCGAAATCTTTTCAAAAATGAATCGGCATTACAATTTTTCTAATTGAAAGTTTGTCGGACTTATTAGACGACGTTCCGCTAGCGGTGCCGGTGCCGATAGACGATTTGTATTACCAGCATGATGGGGCGCGCCGTGCGACAATACCTGGACTCAGTGTTTCCTCAGCGCTGGATCGGACGTGGCGGGCCATACCCTTGGCCACCGAGAATCCCGGACTTGACTCCGTTGGACTTTTATTTGTAGTCTGAGCTCAAGCGCCTGGTGTATCGTGAGGAACACCAAACACGCGACGCGTTGATAAGTGCGATAGTGGACGCTTTTAATATCGTGAGACGTGACAGAGACACTCTAATCAAACTGAAAGACAATCAGTTAAAACGTGTTCGTTTGTGCATTGAACGTAGTGGTTTGCATTTGGAACAATTACTCCGCTACCGGGAAGTGTAAGTAGGTACTTACTCGTACCTTGTAAATAAACATTTAAAAGTAGGTTAGGTAATCAAAATCATTGTAAATAAGTTGATTCCATTTTTTAAATACGCCTTAAATACTTAATCATCTAATTCAAACTTTTTTTAAAGATAACTATCTTGATTTTTATTAGTTTCTCAGTGATCTGTAAGTTGTAGGCAAAAAAGTATTTACGACGGTCCTAAGCCCGTAAAAGTATGAAGGGAAAATTGGAATAACTTATTGGGTTTTGTGTTTTATTAAGTCACGAGTAGTGATCAGCTGATTTATACGCGAGTGCAACGACCGCGCGGCCATTCGGGGTAACCGCGCGCCCAGCCCGCGTTCCGCGTAGATATCGCGCGATGTATTACCATTGGTTCAAGTCGCTTTCGAGTTTTGTTTATCACAATTGTTAATCTGCCATTTATTGAGTCTAATTTTTTTTATATATATTAATCGATTGTATTACCGACACAAACTCATTTCGCTTCGGGAAAACAACCACTAAAATTTCACGGTGTATATACACATACGTTCAACATTGCTAGAAATGTAAGAAATAAATTCTTCCCGAGAAGTTGAAGTTCTTTGGAGAGAAAAATATTCTCGAACCCGAATATCTACGATAGTCAAATACTCGAAGTCTTTAGGATTTCTAGATATAAACCTCTCGCCAAGCAGTCTGAAGCTGTCGATATTCCTGAGCAAGCGAGTGCTGAGGTCAGGCGGCTGCGGACCACTGTAAATACTGATATTAATTAAGGGAAACTGGAAGCTGCACTCACAGTAATTGCTAAAGACTAACATTATTATACGAGAAGAACGGATATAGACGTTAAGATGGTAAGATTGGAAATTTAAGACTAATTGAAGTTCCTACAGTGGAAGCTTTTAAGAGAAGGTAAGCTGGGGAGTATACTACTGTTATGTTTTTACGTCCTTTAAAATAATGAAGTTGCTTTTTTATAATCTGTTTTTAATTTGACCACGTTGTTCGTCTAAACTCCGCAGCGAATTGTGATGTGGTTTAGAAAAAAAGAAAAAACAAGAGAAAACACATAGGTAATTTAATGAATTTATGTCGGAATGTTTTGTGTAATACATTATTTATTTTCTCTATAAGGAAAATCGATGTTTTGTCTATCCTAAGGAGGGAGAGTCACCATTTTTTAATAAATTAATGATTAACTGATAGTTATGAGAGTATTAGCTTAAGAAGAAGAACAAACTGTTGACACGGTGAAGCTTAGAGGATATGTTATTATACCCAGCAGAGGTGGTCTTTCGCCTACGATGATGATCAAGGCCATCATCAATACGAACAACATTTTTTCTCGATCCACGTGTCATATCCCACATGATCGTATCGGCTGGAGCTGTAACACAAACACGCGACTAAAAGCAGCGCAGCGCTCAACACTAATATTTACAATCGAACACTAATGTGTTTTTTATTCCGCGACTATCTATGTGACTAGGTCACGATACATCTAGCATGCTGCACGCTCATACACACCCAGGCATGATGACTGGTGTAGGAAAACTATGGTGGTTAGGTGCTGATTCATGTGTTGATGATCATTTCAAAAAACACTTTTTGATAAATTCTCAAATTCAATAATTATATATTTCACATAGGCACTTATAAAACGTCAGAAGGTAGCGAACGGTTCCAATTGGTCGTTTCCTTTGGAGAAGAACCGGCAAGAAACACCATGGTGCGCTTTAAAAAAAAAAATTGTTTCTACAATATTTCCATATTACAATAATAATAGATATGAGAGGAAAATTTAGACTAGTCAGTTTTTAAAAGCCCAATGAAAATTATAGTCCATGAATCCGCGGAGTCTGCGGTGTTCTCACATTCACATTGTAAAAAGAAGTTATGCAAAAATAAAAATAAACCTGATGAAATAATCATAAATAAAAGATGTATACAATAAAAAATTACTAGTGAAATTAAGGTGGCTGTGGTTTAATTAATATAAAAAACATTGCAAAAACAATGCCATAAGAGAGGAAAAAAAAGTTTTAGTATAAATAATGAAGTTAAAACAATGATAGAGCAGTTAATAGATGTCTGTACGATAATGCAGTTAATGAGCTGCCAGGGAAGCCACATGTGTGCCACATACTGTAAGTATAGCAAGCAATGGATAAATAAATAAATAATAAATGTGCAGAAGTAGTCATTGCCAAACAAGCGTGTCTTCAATGTAGTCCTTAACCTTGTGATACGCTTTCCTGGCAAGGACACGCTTAATATGTATTATTGTATTATTTAATCTTTGACATCACTTATGAATTTTATTGTATTTTTAATTTTTAACATTTATTATGATTTTTATTGGATCATTATGTCTTATGAGTAAAATGTGTGAAACTTATATGGGCCTAGATGCCTGAAATAAATAAATTGAATTGAATTGAATATGGGTTTTAAACTTTTCATCGCTAAGCTCGGTGACCGACTTAGACAACTTTTTATAGAAACGTATGGTGTCAATAAGTAATGACTTGCTTGTCTTAGATAATCTCCAATTGAGTACTACAATTTTATGTTTATTACGCATATTAATATTATGTAAATCGCTTCTAATTTTAAAAAGTCCTAAGTTTTTACGAACATAAAAAATACTTTCTAAAATATAAAGTGAAGGCAGAGTCAGTATATCGATTTCTTTGAATATGTTTCTAAGAGACTCGTGAGGACCCATTTTGCAAATATCCCGGATTCTATATCAGCTGCAGAGCCTCACAACAAAATGCCGTAGGACATAATACTGTGGAAATAGGCATAATAAACTAACCTAACAATGGCTGACTATATTTGTCAATCACCTTATTTTTCTTACTGCATAATATGCAGCTGAGCTTAATCTACCTGAGAGAGATCTAATGTGAGGGCCTCATTGCAATTTTGAATCGATAGTTATACTTAATAATACAGTTTCCAGTACAATAACATCCAGTTTTTTGCCGTCAAGGAAAAGATTGTGGCCGACTTGAGGGTCATTCTATATGTACCTAGTTTTTTTTTTGAGTGGGAAATCATTTGATGACTTCTCCTGCTATAGGGTGGAACGAAATGCCGTGTCAGACTTTTAGTGATTATAACCCACCTATGTTCCTTAAATTGTGTTCTAGGACCACGGGTTTCCTTATTCACCAATTCCCCATGGCCCTAGCAGGCATCGGCCTCACTGGGCCCATTACGGTTTTGCTGACATCTCTTTGAGGCACGTGTGGAGCATTAGCCATCCATCGCCGATGACTCGGGCTCGATCGGACGGTTACCGGACGCCCGGATGACCGAAAACCCGCGTCTTTGTTGGCCGGGTTCTATATGTAGTAGATTCATAATCTATTAACGAGTCCGTTTGCGAAAAAGGTTCGATATTGAAGTAACCACTTCTCTTCCATCAATATGAACTTATATTTTAGAGGGGTTTATTTTGTTTGCAGGAAGTAATCTGTGTAAGTGCTGATCCGATGACGAACTGTGTTCACTGATAGGAAGTGACACTATCGCTGAGTGATATAACGGTGTCTGCGGGATGAGCCACGGGAGCTAGCCGCAGGATATGTTAGTATGTGATTGAATGAGCAACTATGTAACTTAAGTGGCGCTATTGTAAATTAACCTACAATTTTACTTGAAGCAAAAAAATCTCTACTCCAGCCTCCAATATATTTTTTAGAATGAAAGGCCCGTCTTTTGTTACACGTCCTACCCCAAAGATAATAATTTCTAACAAAAGTTCCGGCCGGAAAAATACACTAAACTTCCTTTGCTTGACTTAAAAAGAATTCCTTACATAGAGGGATTTTCCTCCACTCCGAAATTAGCGGTGGAATTACAAACAAAAGAACATCAAAACTAAGTTTATCTCGTAATTTAATGCTACCACTTTATAACTTCTAAACGATTTAATATGACGTCCTCAACTTATATTCATTACTTAAATAATTTTGGAAGCTTGACCACGTTTTGTGAAAGTTTTAATGCTGCTTAAATAGAAATTCCTTTGGTTAGTTGTAGCAAGATTTGCAATCTATTTGATGTTGGAATCACTGAAAGTCTCCTATCTCAATGGATATTACCACACTAGTTGGTATGTGTGCGTACCTGGGTACGTGTGTGTGTGTGGATTTCAGTTTGTAAGTTTGTAGTACGTACTTCGATATTGATATTGTATTGTTATTTATTTCACAAAGGAAACGAACAAATTCATGGAGTTCCACGTATGAGACGGTTTCAATATACCACGACCTAATAGCATTATACAGAATTATAACTCCACAACCACAACATTAATAAAAACTAGCGCTGTAAGCAAACATATCGCTTTTATGACGTCATAAGTGATGAGTTTTAATGAATTGCGGCTAGTAGAGGAGGTCGGTGATTACATGCGGCGCGTGCGCGCTCGGCGGCGCGGGTGACGTCATAATGATAGGCGTCCAGTAACGTCCGGCTATGAACGTAATACAAGGAAACAGAAGCTAGAAGGACCAGTAATAGCTTACTATAGTTATAGCTACAAGGATACAAAATAAGGATTTTTAATTCATTAGCATTCTTTTACGAGGGTAAAGTACTCGGAAATATTTTATTAACACTTATCACGAGACCAGAAGTATTAAAAAAAAAAAATGGGCAAGTGCGAGTCGGACTCGCGCACTGAGGGTTCCGTACAAACTTACCTTTGAAAACAGTTCAATTCCCGAATCGAGTTACAAAGATTTTACCGAATCGAAAAGAAAGTTTTTTTTTTGTGACGTAACTACAAATTTACAGTTTTCAGATTTTTCCTATACTTGTGCTATGAGAACTTGATTCATGCCAAATTTCAAGATTCTAGGTTTGATTCCCTTGAGAGTGTCGATTTTTTCACAGCTTCAAGGGACCGCAGATCTTAGTACATGGTTAAAGTTTTAACTCAATACCTCTACGCGTTCCCAAGATTAGGGAAAGAAAGGGTCTTGACAGACAGACAGACAGACGGACGGACAACAAAGTGATCTCATAAGGGTTCCGTTTTTTCCTTTTGAGGTACGGAACCCTAAAAAGTAAAAACACCTGCTACAGTATAGGTTGTTATATTCATGTATGCTTTCGCCCTCTGAAAGATTGACTATGTACTTATATACATACATCTATGTATCGACTCAAAACTGATAATAGTTGAGATTATGAAACTTCTGCAGCGGTTTTGTTTGTAATGAATGTCACCAAGCTCGTTAAAAAGGAAAGTGTACTTTTGATTTATGCAGAAAATATGCTAAAATGTTTTAATGAATTTACTCTGTAGGTAGATTCAAAGAGCTACATTCGTCGGTATTTACTTTTTTCAAAGCTTTGAGCTGACAGCTACGCCTGCTTTGATATTAGCCGCCTTTGTAGTACAGGTATCTGTTGAACGTAAACAAATTAAGTATTTATACTAGATGCCTGTACTTGTCCAATTAGTAGAAGACATCATTACTAAATATATAATTAATGTACATAAAAATATAAACATGTTTAAAAAATACAGTGATGTTCATAATTTTAATACTAGGAACAAACACAAATTTGTGGTTCCTACAACCAGGCTGAAAAAAATAGGTGGCTCATTTAGATGCCAATGTATACACTTCTATAATAAACTTCCTAGTCATATTCAACAACTAAGCCTTAATAAATTCAAATTATTTGTAAAGCGAAAACTTTGCCAAAAGGCTTTTTACACTATAAAGGACTATGTTGAGGACCAAAAGGCTTGGGATTGATCTGCTCCAGTACGCACTGCAACTGTTGTCTTATTATTATTATTTTTTTCTTTTGTTTTTATTTTTCATTGTGTTTTTTATTATTTATTACAATTCGATATTGTAGATTATTTTTATTTTGCAATTGGACTTTTTTTTTCTATTAATTTTTGACAAAAATGTTTACTTTGCTAAAGTATTACATTTTGTAAACTATATTTTTCTTTTATTATTGTGAACGTGAGGACTATGTTGATTGTTTTTTTTTTCTTCCTTTTCAGTAATTTTAATGTATGTCTGGCAATTTGAGTATTTTCTGCGGCCTACCCAAATGTCCTTTCCTTGGTATTGTTCGTCAAGTCGTTGAGCTCCTTAGTAGTCCTGAGTTGAGCTTTACGAATACTGACAAATGCTTGCACTGACTGGACAGGTCCACTCAAATCTGTATGGTTCTTTCTTCAAAAGACCATTTCAGACAAATCTGCATGGTTCTCATGTGATTTGACCATTACATATTTACTGTATGGACTTTAAAAGAGACTTTGACCCCTGAGTTTGTTTCGGTGTTTCTTCTCAGGGTAGTCAGCTAGGAAACACCGGCCTCATCTAGTTTAAAAATGACGAAAAAAAAATTGACGTGTAAAAGTGTTTTTTAAACCTATTTACAAAATAAATATCATTTATCATTTATAATTTATCACTCATTTCAGAACGTACTGACATGATAAATCCAATTTACCTGCACTTTCATGTAAATCATAAGTAATTTCATTTCCAAAGTAATAACTCATTACATGACGAATATAATCAAAGGGAATCTCACTGATTACGTATCTCAATCACAAACGCGTGAAGTATGTATCAAGTAAAGTAAGACAGTATCTCCACGAGCGGATCGGAGTGGGACCAATAAAGCGCCGCCATTAGAAACGTTTAGCTCCACACAGCTCAACACGCTCGTAATGGAAGAGTTAATTTATTCGAACAAGCAGTAGTTTGTAACTCAACCGGAATTTAATTCGGTCGCGACGACCGAGAGATTTCCATGGTGACGCCTACCGGTGGCGGTGCGCGCGAGGGATAAGCGAACAGCGAGTGGAGTTTATGAAGTCGAATTATTGGGCATGCACTCGTAGCAGTTCTTCTAAATAAAACTTTGTTATTCAAACTTTTTCTTCTGGACATATTTCCCTAAACGATGAAAAATGACAAGCTTAGTTTTCATTAGTAAATTTTGTAGCGGCCATAAGGTACATAATTATCATGGTTTTTGACAAGTCACGACATTAAAGTGATACATAGTTAATATGGGTTTTTATAGAGTTGCATCAGCATTTAAATAGCTGAAGGAAAAAAATATCTCATACACCTACTCAACCCCCCCCCCAACCCCCACGCACGTTCCTCTCGTACTCATTACACCTATCTCTAAGCACCGTCGCTTCCGTTCACAACTTCTACCAAACGTCCCTACCTACCATTACAAGCAACGGGTATAATGCGCCCGTTCCGGCGCGCCGCGACGCCGCGCGGCATGTAGACGTTGTCGACGCGTCGCCGTCGAGTTACCGGCTGGCGGTACTTGTACATAGGTCACACAACTATTTAGTCGTTTCGATTATGTTTCAAGCAGTAAGTCACAATCTTTTCACAAAGTCCTAAAACACAATGACCGTCTAAGGAGTGCAAAAAAATTATTGTTGATTTAAGTAAATTCACTGCTATTACAATGCATGCCGTAAACTTGAACAAAAAAAAAATGTTAACGGTCGACCACCTCTTCACTTTGCATAAACATTTATTTTATTCATCTTAATCCGAAACCTACGTTTAATAAGTGCCACAAAGGCAAAGTCTATTCTGTCAAAAGTATATTCACAACACAGACTCTTTGCTTCAATATCTTGAGCCCGCTCTGCTGTGCCTCATAAACAGCACAATCTCTTCAACAACTCACAATCTCAGTAAACGATCCTACATCCCTACCTTTTGAATCCTAATTCTTCGTGGAGCGCTCACTCGCTCAGAGCTCACTGCAAATGGGATCATTTGGGTCTATCTGCGAGTTTGCCCTATCAGCAGAGTACCTAAGGCCTCGAGACAGTCAGTCTTTTATTTCCTACTGCTCTGTGCTTAGAGAATGATAACAGGCGGGGTTGATTAAGAAACTTTTCGTGTGTCACAAGTGTTTTTGGAAATAAATCTGATACCGAGTTTTGAATTTTTTGGCATTACTTTTGTTTTAGTGCCAAGTAAAGGCAAAAATAAGCGAATTTTTATAAACATACGATATGAATCATCAAAATTCCAATCATTTGGTATCAATAAAAAAAAAATGTAGTTAGCTGATAAGTAAGAAAATAAAGCTCAGTACCTAATTAAACAAAACAAAGAAACAAACGATAAAATTATTCATAGACATTCATCTTCAGCTCCCGACAATACTTTCCTGTCGTTTCCCCACTGGATAATGAGAAAATATCATAACCATGATAAACAGCCATTAATTTAATGTGAAGACTGGAAAGAAGAGGAAAATCGATTTGAGAAACTCTATCTAAAAATTATAAAAAATATGAATACTCGTATAGTAATTATTCTAATCGTCTTCATGCCTATCCCGAGCTTTGCTTTCGCAAATGCATCAAATTCTTTCTATCGATGTACATCCTACATACGTAGTTACAAGGGACAAGGGTTACTGACAATTTCCGTTTTGTTGTCTGCTGTCATTGGTTTACGTTTTCTATTCAGCAATTAACTGTTACTCGTGTATAAGGTGGCTAAGCATACTTTATAATAACGTATCTTACTTTATTTTTGGTAAATATATTTTATACTTTGACATAAAAATGAAGTAGGTACCTATATGAAAAAAGTCTATTTTCCTTCTTTACTGAACCATTAGCGATACATCTACGACGAAACGTCGATATATTCTGTTTCAAAACAAATAAAGTGAAGTTGGGAATGAGTTGCTTGCTTATTATTACTATTGTAGCTTTCAAAAAATTAGGGATAATGAAAAACGGTTAGTATGTGCTAGAAGTAGGTACTTAAAAATATATCTTCAAGACCGAAAAAAAATAAAATTCCAACAATTTTCCTTCAAATATTTTTGTCGTTATTAAAAAAATATTATATGATTTTTCGAAAAAAAAAAAACTTAGCAACCCTACACGTTGACCTGAATATTCAATGTGTAATCAAAGAAATAGGTACTTTGAAACACCACCTTCACCAATTGGTGCCTGACAGCTGCTTGACTACTGACGGAAACTATTTATTGCTTCTTAGAAATCAAGGCTTAATCAAGTTGTTTTAAACTTAACGAACTGTTCTAAACGATCACGGTAAACTAAATTATCTCACAATGGTCTGATTTAGATTAAAATTACTAAGGTACCCACTAACAGTAAACAGTAATAATAAAACCACAAGAATACTGTCTCTATGGTTTAAGAGCTGTTCAGTAGTAATTAATGCGAACAATGGGCACTCCAATCGGCCTGAGCGAGGGAGGAACTGGCTCTAACGCACTTCCAACTAATTCTATTTGCTGCCATTGTCTGACGAGGAGGAACACGGGCGAGGAACAAGCGTGTTCCGTGTCCTCCCTCTTTCATCCCGGATTTAGTTCCTTTAACAATTATCTGGGATGGCTTTACAGTCTCTGTATATGTATGATGCGGATAGTCATATGAGATACCCGCTGTGGAACGAGGTAAAGGCGTAACGCAAGGATATAAGTCAAAGTGAAGTTTAAAGCTCCTATCTATATGTATGTAGGTGCTGTGCTCTCTCCAATATTCTGAAGCCAGAGGAAGGCTTCTGTTATATTAAAGTGTTGAGACCGGCCTTGTGGCTTGAGCTGGTTCAACAAATCTCTCTCGATCTCAGCACGTTTATGAAAATGATAATTTGTATCAAAATGGTAAATAATTGTAATCAGATTTTATATGTGACCTTTGAATTTAAAACTAAATAAAACTATTTTTCGCTTAAATTAAGATAGTCAGTAATGAATCCTTGAACATTTTTTCTGAACATCTTTATCATGTAGATACTTACTGTCTGAGCAAATAAAAATAATTATCAATATTATCTTTCTGGTGTTTATGCTGTCAAATAACTAGTTTTCTTTTATTAATATTATGGATAGACTCGCGTTTAACCACTATCTCACCTGATGGTAAGCGACGATATGGTCGGAGACAGAGCAGGCTCGCCTAGAAGTAACCGATTCACTTAAAGACCCCCAGGTTATAGCTATCAGCATATTATAGCCTAAACACGGCTAGGATAGGTACATTGTTTTATTCTGGACTCTCCATGCCCACCCTCCAACTTCATCAGCGGATCAATTTGATGGTACTATTTTCATCAGCACAAATTGTTTTTAGTTCCGTCATAGACGTTTAACTATCTTAATCGAAATATTTTTTTTTTTTTTTTTTTTAATTGATATAAACCAGCGCTTGACTGCGATCCCACCTGATGGTAAGCAGTGATGCAATCATTGTGAGTTTGGGAAATTCCGTTGGCCATTAGTTGAAGTCTTCTTCTTCATCAGATCCACTTTATCAAATGATACTTTCTGAACGAAAATGTTTGGCTTATTTATGAAAATATCGAAATTCCTCAATGCGTTGTGGATACCATAAATATATAAAGTATTTTTTTTGTATACAAAATCTATTCGTATTTTTTTATATATCAATCTAGAAGACCTTTCAAATGAAAAATAGAATTTTCCAACTTGGTTTATAAACGTCGAAGTTCTAAACTAACGAAAAATAAAACAGACGAATTTATATTTTTGAAAATCGGTGAAAAAGAGCAACAGTCACACACACAATTAGAGAAGTTAATTTAAGCGAATAGAATGAAAATCTTTATTCTGTCAAGCTTAAAAAATCACAGATTCCTAAAAAAAGGTGTCCCCTACTCGTCCTCAAGCCCTGTTCGTCATTAGACGATGCACAACGACCTTGAGACATCCGAAAAAAACCAATTTTGTTCAAACTCCTAATTATTTATTTTGTTTCAATTCCAGATCACAGATTTTAACAAATCGTTAATTTCACTAAATTGAAATTAAAGCTCCATTGAGCTTTAGAATGCGCTCTTAATTTATTACTTTAATTAATGTGATCTAGCATGTAAAGTCAAGACAAGACACTTGGATGCTGCAGTGAAGTTGCGCCATTAATTTAATTTGATAATTGTTTTCAAAGTAATTTATTTGGTTCCAATTAAGATCGTTATCAAGTTGGGGGCGTACAACAGTGACTGTGCTGCTTGTTAAAAATTAAAGTCACAGTTCATAAAGATATGGTTACAGTTGTAGCGGGTTCCAATGACTTCTCCCGCTCTGGGCGGGGCGAGAGGGCGTGTCAGACTTTTACTGACTAAAACCACACTTGTGTCCTTCAGTTGCCCTTTGCATTCTAGGGTTTCCTTTTCAGAAATTCCCCGCGGTCCTAGCTAGCGGGCATTGGCCCTGCTGGGCCCTTACGGTTTGCTAACATCTCTTTGAGGAGCGCGTGGATCACTACGCGCTGTTGACGACTGGGCTCGGTCCGGTCAATTACCGGACGGCCGGACGGCGTGCTACCCATTGCTCGACGTCCGCAAGCCCGCGTCTACCGTGCCTGGTAGTCGGGGTCAGAATCTTGGCGGCTGGGGCGTGAGGACATTCGTTCCCTCGAGGCGCGAGAGGTAGCTGCAGCCACAGTAGTAGCGGGTGCGGTAGCGTTTTATAAGCGAGCGTAATGAATACGAAAACGCCCTTGACTTTATTCAAAAATCCAGGTCAACAAACGATAATTATCTAATCTATTGTAAGCCTTTTACACATTTCATGAGCATTCAGTAAGCTGTAAAGAGTTATCTTACGTCTCAGAGACGTAAAACAATAAAACGGCAGTGCGCGCCAAATAGCCCATCAGGTTAGTTCCACGTCACTGCACAAGGTTATCACAACCATTCCAAAATAAGTGAGCCTAAGTCAACATCCGAAGTTAAACTGGAAGTTTATATGAATGCTCACGAAATTTCAAATAATAGTACGTTTAACTAAAGTGTGGGTTAGTTACTGCATCACGCGTCAAAAAACCATGTATCACGATGTTTTCAAATCGTAACTTTCATTTCTTCATTCAATTTGATTGTTGGAGGTTAGTAAATATCTGCTAGACCACTTGACTCCCCCAGCTGAGCTGAGAACTCACTCACAAGTCACAACACAATTTAGATAATTGAAACCGAATCGTGTTGTCATTTGTAGATTAGTTTTGAAGTGTACGAGTACCTTCTACAACACAGCGGTGATCGCTTCCACCTCATTCGTTAAGTACCGGCTGCATCTAAGGACTTCAACTTTTGTCTGCGTCTTAGCTATCGTTGAAATTGCTGTTTTTAGTGTTATTTCTTTTATCGTAAAGTTTAAAGAAATTGGTCCATCTGGTCCACGAGAGGATGCAGGTGCAGTATTAACGTTCTCTCTTGTATCAAAGGTACAAAAACGACATCTGACATCGGTAGAAAGGTCTTTTGATATTGGAAGATTTTATAGATAAGCTAATTGGCAATTGCAAAACATGACCTACCTTACTACTTAAGTATTTAGTTTATCTCAGTGGTTCTGTATTCAGAGGAATGTCGGCATTTATTCCTATTTCCCAGCAACAGAAGCAATTATGCTTCCTTTGTACTTATTTCCTATTTGCAGTTATTCCTTTATTATAGTCAGTTGAACGGAAACACAAAGCGATCGCAAGTTAATTCACTACAATTATTTTTATAATCGTGTAAAAGAATCGCTTTCATTAAAAAACTATTTGTTCAACAAACAGTAATTAGAGTTTTTAATTGCTTTACAGACTTCTTAGCGTTTTTCTTTGTGAAATGAAATAAGTTCATTTCACAAATTGTTTGAATATCAAAATATGTAATAAAGAATATTCTTAGTACCGATGTCTACTGAGTTCTGAACAAACGTAATTAAAATTAAAAGTGCTTTTTACTATGATGTTCTTGCAGATTATTCTTTAACTTTTGCATTACATTAACTCTTATTATTTACCATGAATACATTAATCCATACCGGTATCCCCTCCCTCTCTTAGAGAGGAGGCCTGAGTCCCAGCAGTGGGAACATTATAAGGCTGAATATGCTATGCTATGCTATACCGGTATCCGTCTGTCTGTTTGTTACCTCTTCAAGTCTGCAGCTGGACAGATTTTCATAAAATTTGGCACATCGGTAGACCTGGATTAGGACAGGATATTTTTATCCTATTAACAGAAGTCAGTAGCATAAAAAATATTTATTATGTTGTAGGTCAGCAATAAATTCATAGCTCTGATTTTGTAATCAGATAAGTTCAGAACACAATCACAAAAACATTAGTCGAATCTCTGCCATAAATACATGGAGTTTAACTGAGGATTTATTACAGAATCAGCAACAATCTGTAATCATAAATCGAACATCGGGAGAGACGGCATTCGTTTCAATTACACTGCCACCAACAAATACTGACGTGCAGAAGTAACGCTACTTCTCGCGGTCATTCACTTAACAGACATTAGGCTACAAGGTTCGATTGCATTATTCTTGCGGACTGATTTATCAGTAACAGTTAGATCCCTTACACGAAAATTCCTAAAGGAAACCGCTATTGTGTAAGGGTTTTTAGTACAGGAAATTCTTAAAACTCACCGTCTATTAGGCTGACAGTCTGTTGAATCAGTCTGTCATGTCATGATCTATTTTCGGTACCCCAAGATTTCCAGCATTCCAGTTCAAAAGGGCAATAAATAGGTAGCTCGCAGGGTAACCATCCAGACCGAGCCCAAGTCGTCGACAGCGCATAGTTCCATGTGAGCCTCAAAGATATGTTAGCAAAACCGTAGGAGCCTAGCAGGGCCGAAGCCTACTGGAGCTATTGTTAAGTGAAAATGAAAGCAAAGAAGGAACATGGGTTTTAGTCAGTAAAAATTTAAAACGCCCTTTCGCTCTTCCCTAGACAGGGAGAAGTCATTGGATGATTTTCCACCTAAAAAAAAAGTTCAAAAGGGCATGACAATACACTAGACTCCATCTCATTCATGCATAAGAATGCGTTTAACACGGTTGTGGTCAAGACTCTTTTGTCATGCGAAAATCGATAACTGATAAGAATTACATACCCAGTAGTTGCACTGAGTAGACCTTCTGTTTTACAGTTAGCATTGACCGCACACTCCCGCCCCCTCCCCGCTGCCTCCACCACCGTCGCCCGCGCCTTTACAGACGAGACATTGAGATTCATTCCCAAAGTAGGTACTGCTTTATGTCCTCCATAATTTATGGGACCATCTAATCGTCTAGTACTATTGGGACCAGGAACAGACTTTTTATGCCTAAATACCTACTGAAATCAATGGCATACAAAAGAAGAGAGCACACTTTTGGTTAATAGAGTGTGCGGAACACTATAGTAGAGCTAGTAGCGGCAACTAAATGTAGTAGATAGGTAATTAAAAATATGCCTTTAGTTTTCAGTTACCTAGAGCGAATGTTATTTCCTCCACCACCAATTAGGTTAGAAATTTAAAAACAGGAATTCTACTTGGTAGCAGATATAGAAATGATAGTATTTAAATTACTGTATGAAGAACATCCAAATGTTTGCTTATTGTGCTCAGTCAAAATCATAATCAAGCTAAGATCGAGATAGCTGAGAGTCAGCGGATTGTGAACGTCATAGACCCACAAAGACATCTCCCGAACGCGCGCCCTTCACTTCTATAAAAATATCTCACGTAAAATAAAACTGTCAAAACTGATATTACGCAAGTTTGTTTCATTAAGAGAAAGCGTTATCTTCAGTACAAATACATTTTATACTGATGGTATTGTTATCAACATCCTTTATTATTCTGTGTGTTCTGCTCAAGAGCGAAGACTGGCGCTTCTTAACAAACTTGTTACAATAAATTACATATTATCCAAGTTACATTTGTGAATAATATATTTATTAAAGTACAAGCAGAGAAGTAAGTCAAGGATTCTCTGCATTTTTAACTTTTTTAAATTAATTATTCTTAACCACGCTGGTTATTCTTAATTATATTTTCAACGACGTTCTTAAAGTTTCCGCTTGTGTTAAAGTTAAAAATTATTTATTTATTAAAGTAAACATAAATAATGAAAAACACGTAGATAAAAGAGCTCAAAGTTAGGTACTTACTTACTACTAAGAAATATGACAGCAATATAGCAAAGTACCTACCTACTACTGTTTGTTATCTAAATAGTAACGCGAAGTAAAAAAATCGATTCAATCTGAACAAAAATAAAAAACGGAAAATGATGACATTCCAAGATTTAAAGATGTAGAACGTCATTATTTTCCAATCAGAACTACTTTTCAACTCGATCATTAACTGACTATACAACTGCAATAAATAAATAATGCAATGAAAATAAATAAAAAATACTTAACGACCTTCGGAAAACAATCAATCAATAAACAATAGAAAACATGAACAAAGCAATCATAAAATTTACAACACTTGAAAGACATTATCTCTGTATTTCCATGTCCCCGCTAATGCGTTCATTGAGTAAACTATCTGACAGACACACCGCTATAATTACTGCACTTAGTCCGCCTGTCTGTATGTCTGGTAGTCATCAATCACGCCTGTTTCATATATGACGGGGAAAAGTACATGTAAACGCAGATGAATGGATTTAAATTATGATTTAATGTTCATAGAAACTGTTTGGCAGTCAGTAAGGCAAAGCCACGTGTCGAAAATTACCCTTAAATGAAAATAAACACATACCTAGTTCAAATGATGCCTCATACACCAACTTTTGTGTCAATTTCTTACCACAAATTAGAGAGAAAATAATTAAACAGTCTACAGATATAATTTTGTAATTAATTTGTAAAAGACGGGTGCCTGAACTATGTTTTTGACAAAACCTGTGAGGATTATCATTGTTACATTATTCATTGCATTCATTTATTTTTAAATCAAAGAGTAAAATGTCACTTAATGTAATCGGTATTGATCAGTCAGTTCTAGCTGTTCCTATTTAAATACTATTTTGTGAAACAGTAAATCTTGTCAATCAAATAGAATTTTAATATTTTCTCCGATAGTCGGTCGTCTACGATCCCACTTAGAAGTAATTAGATCAGGAACGATTTAACTTACTTATTTGTAATCGTTATTAGATAATCGTTTCCCTGCTAAGTGGCAGTTTCACAACCGGCCGCTAATCGGCTGCCAATCGATTGTAACTAGGTATGGCTGTCGCCATTTAGTGAGATTTATCTGACCATTGTGCTAAATGATGATATCCGACACGATAATAACATTGTGTCATAAGATGCTAGCATAGGATGGAAGTCTAAAAAAAAACATTGACGCAAAGAAAATAATGCAACACAGGAAATTTATCGGATTTACGTAACGCGTTCCTTTTTCCGCTTTACAATGTCATTGTATCTAAGTAACTCATTCTAAATATCTCGTACTTTTTCTAAAATGTTCCCGTCAATAATGACACGACAGCACTTCCACAGAAACTCAAACTACACTCTCCTCTATTTTTAAACTTAAGCGTTACATTATTCCCGCTTTATTAATTTCCTTCCCGGCAGAAGGCAGCTCCTGATTGAGCCTTCCCTTGCAGCCGCAACCTCCCGAGTCCGACCCGGCTTCATCTCGCAGCGGCGCCATTTAAATAATAACAAGTGTTGCCAATTTCATTTATCTGAGCTTAGCCCATAGTTGCGTTATACCCAACAAGGTTAGGGCAGAAGTCTAGAATTTTAAGATAGCATTATTTTTTGTCAATACTGAATATAGTAAATAAAGGAAACTTCAGTTTGTATGTTTACACATGGGCTTCTATCCCATGAGTAGATATACAAGCATAATTATCTACTAAATTGGTGTGATGTGACCCTCATCAGCAATCCACTTACATTACCATAATCAATGGATTTGCAAGCAGATTGGCCACCCCACTGTCGTCATTTACGATTCCACAAAAATAAAATGGACCCCTTTACCAGGAACCTTTCAGAATAGGTGCTAGCATTAACATTGAAATCAGTCTCCTTTGTATTTATTTTCACAAAGACTTTCAAAATCGTATTATCGACCAACCACATTGTGGAGTAGGTACCTACTTAGGCCGAGATATTTTTGGCTCATGATTGATTTGATTAGACCCATGTAGTCTTAAAAATTATTGTTATTATGATAAACTAGCGCTTGACTGCAATCCCACCTGATGGTAAGCAGTGATGTAATCGTTGATGGTAAAGCGCACTAATTTATTAAGAGCTTATTCACTAATTTATTTATACCCTACGCCCGTGCTCCAGGCTTTGTAGATTGCTCTTAACCAAATCTGGATCACCGATTAGCCTCTTTGCATGCCTCTCCACCGAATCCAAATCCATTAGATGGCATTTTGCAGCACCAGTCCATATATGGCTGCATTACTCCGCATACGATCGGACCTTTGTATTTGCTATGGATTAACTTTACTGAACAGGTCCAGTTCCTGTCACTGTTACACTACTGTTGAACCACCACTACGAGATAGAGAACAAAGCACGTGCTAAATAGCTAATAGCTTTAACACATTACAACAGTAAAGATATTATTATATTTTTATGTCGTATAGAACGGACTGATCCTACTGTATCCTCATCCTATGCTACATCACGCCACCACCAGAGGGTCAAGGAGGGGTGGCAGGCCGGGGTAGTTCCCTCCGACTATAAATCTAAGCAAGGCGATGTCCCCACTGGCCGTGAAAAACGCAGCGTAATTAGTTTGTGTTAAAATAACGGCCCTTGTGAAGCTACATGCTCGCACACTGATATATGAGCCTTACCCTTGTGTGGAAAAAACTAGGTAGTACATTATGTTCAAAGTCTTTGAACCTCTTATTAAGTGGGGTTTAGTGGATTTTCCGTGCATTCATCTTTGATTATAAGAAGGTAAAGCCTAAGTGCTTTTCTGAAATGAAGCAGTGAGAATTTTGAAAATATAGTTTTCTTTTCTCAATTCTATGTAAAATACCAGTAATTGCACAATTCTTGTAGGAAGGTAAGTCAGAGACCAAAATAAAGGAGCTGAAAAAAGCCTGAAAATAAAGAAAAATTTTAAAAGTCTTTCTCAAGAAGATCGAGAAAAAGATACTGCATGCTTCATGAACGCAGAAACTTTTGATGATGAATTGCATTGAACTGCCCAGTCAATCCAGCACAATAAATGCAAGGATGGGGAGTACGTATGATGAATTGGATGTTTAGTTTTAATTTTAACGTTTTTAAGGCTAATAAACAGTTGGTGATTGACCTTGTCCGGGGCTACCCGCCACTTTTTTGATGCTCAAAAAATCTTGCCCTATTTACACTTACTATATTTATATAAAAGACGTGAGATAACTACTAATGTGTAATTTATATAAGTAAAGGAGTTAATAATTTTGTTTTAAATACAAAATAAAGACAAAACATTCGATCATGTGTTTTCTATTTGCAATTTATTCAAGTGTCCGGGGCAATCCCATCTTCCCCTACACTTACGAGTAAAATAACATACCTACTCACTAATTCTCATTTCATAATACTCACAGACAGCCTACACTTCCTGTTTGCAAAAACAGTTTGCGTCAGCATTGTTTTACATTACTTATAACATTTTACATTATTAGTACAACAGCGCAAATATTGTTTTACGCTGAACTAATTTGCCAGCAGTAGTAGCTACTGTGTGCCCAGAGCTGATAACGTACACAGCACTGCATGCACATAACACGAACTACACACAATAGATACGGACCGGATAAGTACCGGATCAAGTGGGATCGCGGCTAATGTGCACATCAGATAGCGCAAATATTCAGATATTTCATTAATTTGAAAACGCTGCCTGATTTTACAAAGACAGTGCTTAGTAGTTCAACAATTATATCTGCTAATAATTTCTACGGAGTTCAATATAGTTAGTTAAATTTCCACCTAATTTCAAACGCTCATTGCCGACTGGACATTAAAAACACCAGCGTGTAAATATTTATGTATGCAATATTTATTTAGTTTTAGAGAAGAAAACATCCAATAACGAAGTTTACATTTGATACCATAATTATTAATTATTATTTTTTGAATTGAGATAATTATTTATATTTCGAAATGTTATTTTCTCTGTAATAATATTTTATTACATAATAATATCCATAGATGATTTTCTCTATAAATATATTAGATTTCTTTTTATAGGTTAGTAGATAGTATTTATTATTTTACAATTCATTTATTTTTATTTATTTATTTTATTACTCATGATATTAATAAAAAGACATGAACGAAACAGAAAAAAAGGTATAATAACAGGTTGTACGGAAAACGTTTTTGTTTCATATCTAATTTTAGCTTGATCGACACATTCGAGTGCCCGGTTACATTTTATCTAAAACCTTGTAGTGGGCTTCCAAATAGATCAATGCTGAGTGAACAGCACAACAGCAGCTCTCCTGGGCCTCCAATTTGACCGCATAGCGAAGCTTACAATCTCTTAAACCAATGCTTTACTGATATGCAATCGAACTTAGTCATAGTTTTTGATTTGGCTATTACCGCTTATATGAAACTGCCCTTGAGTGTACCTACTCCAGGCGTGATTGACGGGAGCCTTCAGCAGCGAGAGCTAGCAAACACTGGTATCTATCTAATAGAACAGATTAGTTCTAGGGCACTCGTGCGTGAACCTGATTACGGACAACATAGAAAATATAGTGATATTATATTAAAGTACACTGTGTGTCTAGTATTAATGTTGCTATAATCTCTCGATTATTAAGATAATCCGATGCACAAACGTTGAGGAACTGGACTATTATTAATTAAGAGCGATACATTTCCATACAACCGCTCTTACCTGATTATGACGTTATTAAACATCTTCCTCTAGATTTTGGAAACACAGATATCTTGTGGATATTATCTTTTTCTTTTTAGTTGGGAAAATCATCTAATCTCTTGGGCGGAGCGAGAGACAGTGTCAGACTTTTACTGACTAAAAACCCACTCCTGTTCCTTCTTTGCCTTCATCCCGGGGCCCCGGGCTTTGCTTTCACACTACCCGTGGTTGTGGATATTATCTAGGTTTCTATTGAAATCAAAAATCATAAATTTGTGTAAAACAAATTATTTGCCCCTTAATAATGTACTCATAAATTAAAAAGTCAAAAGAAATATTTCTATAGAAACTTTGCAGATTTATCTAAGAATTTAAATAAAGTTTTTTTTTTCCAAAAACTTTCAAACTTTTAAAAAAAGCACGTATTTCCTGGAACAAGCTTTGTGAAATACTCCAGTGAATGAATTACCAAATACCAAGAGAGCTTTTAGGTGATATTTCATATTTTTCGCGGTGCCTCTTTATCAAACACTAGCTTTTGCCCGCAGCGTCGCCCACGTACATAAAATATAGCCTATGTCACTCAGAAATAAAGTAGTTTTCTATCGGTGAAAAAATTTTAGCAATCGGACCAGTACGTTCAGAGACTACAAACAAAAAAACAAACTTTACCTCTTCATAATATTAGTGCAGATTGCATTAGATGAACCAACAAGCTTTTAAACCATGCTCAGGTTGAAGATTGAGAAGTCAGGAAGTGCCCTCTGTCTGTACACATCCTTAACTATAATATTCCTATCAATGGGAGGTAAAAAAAAACAATATTTTAGATAGATCCGCTGAAATTAACCATTTTAATTATTGTGTCAGGATAAAACGAAGGCGTCCTTGACATGGTTGTTGAAGAAAGGGTTCATTAAAACAAGCAAAATAATAAGCGCCCGATTAAGTCCATATTTAAGTAATCAAGGACTCTTGGAGCCACTTATTTGTCTTTTAATTGCTCGAACAAAATTTGAATAACGCATTTCACAATCTTCTGTCAATTAGTTTAGTTACTTTAAAAAAAAACTGTTATAGAGTAACGCAATCCGCGTGGGAAGTGAGAATTTGACAAACATAAGTCACTATTAGCCATACATTTAATTTGATACCGCTTTAGCAATTCTTAGATTCCTTGTCATAATCTATTTTCAGTTTATGGTAAAGATAAAAATATTCATTTCTCATCTCCTGTAAATGGCGAAATTATTTTTACCTGCAGTATAAAGCCTGTAAAGGCTTGGTCTTTTATTAAGGCATAAAGTAAAATATATAATACACTTTTCATTTCCTTCCTCATAGTATAAAACATTTATTATACGGCTCATTAATGTAAAAATATCTGATCCGCTAACATTTGCAAGAATACGCCATTACAGGCACGCACATCGGAACTGCAGACAACGCCACGCGCGCTGTATCGTATGTCACATGCCGTACCGGACCCGAGCGCACAGCTACCGTTATCCGCTAGTGTGTACGTAGCTTTATGTCGAAGTCACAGAAGACAATTTGCTTTTTATGTAACAATGTACATATTATTTAGGTAAAAACTTATAGAAACAAAACATGAAACTAGGTACCTATGTCGACGACTCGTAAAAAAAATATCGCGAGTCGGAGTTAGGTTCTAGATTCAAACTTAACAAATAACAATTTTGTTATGACGTGGTAAATGTTGAGCAAACAACAAGATAACTTCCATCATGCAATTTAAATTTCAAAGTGAATAAATAATAACGCTCTTACATAAAACTTTCAAACAAATCGGTTTTTCAATAATTTTTCGAGAATTACAACGATCAATATCCACGATGACATATTTATCGTCCATTACGTGTAGAACAGAGTGTGTCTTGTGCTCCGTCATATGAATAGCTGTAATAATTCACACTCACCACTGAACACCCACGACCTGCTGCAAACTGCGCGATACTGCGCGTTGCTGCGCGTTGCTGCGTGCTGTTGCGCACACAACTATCTGAAACAAAACAAAACGGTTAGATTTGAATCAATTTGAAACTAAAATGAGAGCGAATTGGACATGGTCATGTTATTCGAAATAAATTTCGTTGAATACATTTATATTGTTTATGTATGTAGAGATATGAGAAGTAGATTAGAGGGACAAATAACATGTTACATCACGCCTGTACTTGTTGGGTAGTCAGGGAGTTGGTAAACTTTCTTATATTTATTTGTTTTGCTTTCACGCCTCAGCGATCGTCGTACCCCACATAATGTACGTAAGTAGTTTATCTACCTCCATAGACTTCTTTTTTTATTTAATTAAGGCAGCATACAAAAGCTTCTCCCTGCTCGGCACGTGTGTCACGTTTCTTACGACCATCCTGATAATAACGCCGTAAAAATATCATTAAAATTGCCAGAAGCTCTTTTCGTCGCCGGTGCATTCCGTTAATCATGTTTTATTGTCCTTTTTATCCATATTGTGTTGCTGTTTGGACGTTATCCTTTCTTAGTCCGCACAAAAAGTATAGACTACCTCTTTAATTTTAACACACACTGCTAGAGACATCCCCAAGAATTCAAGACTAGATTGGCCGCTAAAACACCGTGTAAGTAAGTAAATCATTCCTCACCGAAAAATAAATGAGCTCTGGAAACCTCATCGTATGTTCATGAGTGTTGTTAGTTCTTTTCTTTTTTCTTTTTAATTAAACGTTGCCCCACATTATGAATAACTCCTGTATCGTGGGTGCGTCCACAAACATGTCAACACATATACATAGCATAGCATAATCAGCCTTTTAATGTTCCCACTGCTGGGACTCAGGCCTCCTCTCTCTAGGAGAGGGAATGGGCCGTAATCCACCACGCGGGTCCAGTGCGGATTGGTGAATGTCACATGTCTTTGAATTTACATAAGATATTTGTTCCGTGCGGGAATCTAACCTGCGACAGGCAGTTCAGCAGTCGATCGCTCAACCACTGCGCCGACCCTGCCGAGCACATATGTATTTAAATTTCAATGTATTCAATTCAAATTCGCAAGTAAACAGATTGAGATGCTAATCTAAGCGTTGTTTGTGGCACACCGCACACGGTTCACGCTTACGCTCAGCGATACGTATTGTTTTCGTACCGCTCATACAATTTAATAAATTATCGTGTGAAAGGAAATCGCAGAATTGCCAATTTGTTGGGAGCAATGCGCTGACTGACATGCGGACGTTTTCGAATTCTGATTACGAGCAGTCATCGTGGCGGATGCTTTGTTTACTCAATGTGACTGTTTTTCTTACTCGAGAAAAAATGCATTCGTTTCTATAATTACATTAAAGTTTTTAATAGAACAAGCATTATGTTTCTAACTTTGAAACATCAGCGAGTCTATAAAAACTTGAAACATGCAGAAAATTGCAAAGTTACGGCTCTGCGACATGCAACAGCGGAAATACTTCCCTACTTTGTATTTTTTTATTATTTATTCATGGGTTTATTTTATTTTTCTACGTTTTTATTTAATTGCCGGCATCACCTTCATAATATAACCGGAACGGTCCAGTCATAATTTTTCTTAGCTACTAAAAATGATCGCCAGACTCTCAGCCAAGCATAAAGCGAAAAAACAAATAAAAGTTTTCAGAATAGGAAATAAATTGGACGTCTAACAGTTTTATTCGAATTAATATCCGCCCTTGAGCTCGTTTTTTTCATGAAAGAATTATACTACAGCCCGAGTAATTCCTACTGGTGCATTCCCATGGCACAGACTTACGTAGATTTCTATAGAATTTTCTTAGTGCAACATAGCAGTGCAGGTAACTGTCAGCGTGTTGGAAAAGTCGAAGGTATACATTTATGTTGAAAAAGTAGCTTCAAATATTTCATTACAATACGAATTATATCTGTACAAATTTCTGAAATATAAATTGAGCACTTGTTTCGATATTTTAGTACTATATAAGGTAGGTAGTCGTCCAGTTGCTAAATATCATAATGTTATGATCTTTCGTGTTTGATCACTTTTCGCATTATTATCGCGTCATTTTTATTGTTAACAGAGTAACTAAATGTACCTAATAATCCGAAATAAATTTCTACGTCCACCATCTTCAAAAGTCGTCTTTTATGATATAAGATTTATTCTGTCTCGTTACATCTGTTACACCAAGGTTCGCTACGTTTCTGGTAACAATTTTGTTTTAAAAACTGAAAAGTCTAAAGTGATGAAAAGTCCACACAATCATTTTCTTGACATTCAGTGCACACATGTCTCTACGACAAAAGTTTTAACAACTATGTACCGTGTGGACGCAGCATAAACCTACGGCTCGAGAGCCGCCCGAAGGCAAACTTTCAAGCACACGGTATTTATGCCGCGCAGAGTATGCTGCTCGAGAACGCCGGAGTATTTGGCTTCAGTAGTAGGTGCCTAGTACCTATTCTAGTATTGCCAAGAGTTCGAGTGTGTATCAAATAGGTTTAATTAGGCGACGCTGGCCGCCGGGCGGCGGCGGCGCGCCTCACAAATATTTGAGAGGGATTGCGGTAACTCGATATGGTAGCACAGACATCGTCTAGGACAGCAGAATGTAACTAACTATCTTTGTAGGATCTGTTCTAGAAAGAATCATTGTAGGGACTTTGAAACCTGGCAGCAAACCAAAATCGACGAAATTAAACAGTTTTAAACTTTGTAGTGAAAATATTACATACATTGTAAATCTGATTAATAACTCTCAGGCTGCATCTAGAAAGTATTAAAGCTCTTCGTTAGCCAAATTTTATTTAGATAAGTAAAAAAAAAACAGAAGCTAAGTAACCTAAAACAGAAAGGATTTTTTATTTTTTTTTATTAGCCTGTTCTGTCCCCACTCCTGGGCTACGCTCGCGCGCCCGCGCTTTCTCTTAATTTTAATTTGTTCTCAAGAAATTATTTAATCACACTTAGTAATAGTTTCAGCTAGTTAATATGAACGTTATAAGTACAAAATTATTTACTATTTTTAAAAAGACTTCATAAAAATGAGGACGTTCTCAGTTCGGTTGTATTTTTTTTAATGTACTTAGAAGGTTTGCCAGAATAAACATTTTTAATTTACCTCTAAATATTTATATGGAACGCTTTCTCTTTGAACATCAATTAAGTAATTATACCTCCGCTACTGTTTTAGCTCCAAGCAAGGCTTTTACGAATTAAATATTTTATTCCGCCTTACGTTTTGCGATAACACCAGGATGTTTACTTAGGCATGAAATAAAGGATACAACCAATAACAGCTGCCGGCGACCTGCGTGCCTGTTATATTATATTGCCTTTGACGACAAACGATTGATTCCCAAATTAAAAGAGCCCTCGTTTTTCGAACGTTCGACGACTGAACGACATCTTTATATTTTATTTTTCGTACATTCGTCACAAGGACACGTTAATTAAGTACTGAGTTGTGTTGTTGACGAATTCATATTAATTTACGGATCGTCGTCACATCTTCATATCTTAACTTGTATTATTATTATTGTGAAGTAATACTTTGTGCGACTGACACCCGCGTCTAGTCTAGACTAACTACGAAAGTTCCCAACTTTTCTTTTCACTTTTATGTTCTTAGAGTTTTAATTAACTAATAGGCTTAATTACAACCCGACGAAATCACTGACTCGTAAAAAAACCCTTTCGTTAGCGCATAAAAATACGAACAAAATTTTGAATTTATTCAACAAAAAATATCAAATAGGTACACGGTTCACCTCTTTGTCGGAAAACTCGAATTTTAAAAGGCAATACGTTTGCAGGTGTCCCGGCGCGAGGCATGTTTAGAACTGTGCACTTTAATGGACATAACATAAACCTAGCGGCAGTATATTCTCCGGGGTGTAGTCGCCGCGTGTCCCGCTGTTTGTACTTCATACGTTTAGAGCCGTGTTCCGCTTGGCGCGCGGCCAGCAGCGACAACACGCTAACTACCCTTACAATATCGCCAATGATTCCTGCAATCTCATAAACTTGTGATATAACAAATACTTTTATTTCACAATTGTGCTTTTTATTATATTTTTTTTTTACAATTTGTCATTGATGTTTAGTTTTACAATTTGACATGGTGTTTATTTTTTACAATTTGACATTGTAGATTATTTTTATTTTACATTTTGACATTTTTTTAAAATTAATTTTTGACATAAATATTTACTTCACTAAGTACTTATTACATTTTGTAAAATATATTTCCTTTTATTATTGTGAATGTGAGGACTATGTTGATTCCTTTTTTTCTTTTCTTTTCAGTAATTTTAACGTAAATATGTCTGGCAATTTAAGTATTTTCTGCGGCGTACCCAAATGTCCTTTCCTTGGTATTGTTCGTCAAGTCGTTGAGCTCCTTAGTAGTCCTGAGTTGAGCTTTGCGAATACTGACAAATGCTTGCACTGACTGGATAGGTCCACTCAAATCTGTTTTTTTTTTTTTTTTTTTTTTTTTTTTGTGTGGGAAAATCATCTTATGACAAATCCCGCTCTTGGGCGGAGCGGAAAGTAGTGTCAGACTTTTACTGACTAAAAACCCACTCCTGTTCCTTCTTTGCCTTCGTCCCAGGGCCCCGGGTTTCGCTTTCACACTACCCGTGGCCCCAGTAGGCTTCGACCCTGTTGGGCCCCTACGATTTGCTGACATCTCCCTGAGGCGCGCGTGGAACAATACGCGCCGTCGACGACTTGGGCTCGGTCCGGACGGTTACCGGACGATCGGACGGCGAGCCACCCATTGCTCGCCGTCCGCAAGCCCTCGCCTACGGTGGCCGGAAATCGGGATCGGAATCCCGGCGGCGGTTGGGGCGTGAGGACCGTTGCCTCACGCGATCGGCCGCCTCCTTTGCTAGCATTACTGCTTCGCAGAAGGAGGCGACCGCCTGCCACTCTTCCTCGCTCCGGACCATGGCCTGTACCAAGGCCCGGCGCGAGAGATCGCCGCCGCCGATCGCCCCCACGAGGACACGGCGTTGTTCTGCCCAAGCGGGGCACACCTCCACCGTGTGCTCCACCGTGTCCTCCGGGCGGTCCGCACAGTGGCGACACCCGGGCGTCTCTTCCGCACGAATTCGGTGCAGGAACTTCCCGAACTTACCGTGTTCGGTGAGAACCTGCGTCATGCGGAAGGTGAGGACGCCGTGAGGTCTTTCCAACCACGCCTCAAAGAGGGGACTTACCGCCATAATTGTGGCGTGCCCAGCACTGGGTCGCGACAGTCGTTGTCGCCATTTCTCCATGAGAACCCGCCAGAGCTCTGTCCGCCATGCTGCGACTTGTCGCGGCAGCGGAGTTTCGCCCCGGCGTTGCATCTCCATGCGCAGATCGTGCATGTGAGCAAGGCCTGTTGCTACCAGATCCCATGGTGGCTGTCCAGCAAGGAGGCTCGCCGCTTCGCGGGAAATCGTCCGGTATCCTCGCACCATCCGTATGGCCATGACCCTCTGGCATGCGTTCAGCCGGGCCGCCGGCTGCTTCCGCAGCGCCGGCGCCCATACCGGTGCGCCATAAAGGGCCATGGACCGAACGATTCCTGCGTAGAGCCTCCGGCAGGAGGCGTCTGGACCCCCCAGGTTGGGCAGGAGCCGCCCGAGGGCAGCCCCAGTCCGATTTAGTTTGGGAGCCAGACGTCGGAAGTGCTCCTCGAAATCCCATCGGCTGTCGAGAACGAGTCCCAGGTACTTCATCGTCGACCCGACGCCGATGTGGACTCCTCCTACCGTTAGTTGGGAACCCGGTGGTGGCGCGTTCCGAGGACCGTGAAAGCACATGGCCTCGGACTTGTGCAATGCCACCTCGAGTCCCAACTCCTGGATCCTGCCCACGACTGTCGCAACCCCGTGTGTCGCTAGTTCAACCGCCGCCTGGTACGACTCTCCCCGCGCCAGGACCAGCGTGTCGTCTGCGTAGCAGACTACGCTGACCCCGTCAGGGAGGTCGCCGCGCAGCACGTAGTCGTATCCGATGTTCCACAAGGGCGGCCCTAGTACCGATCCCTGCGGAACACCGCACGACATCTCTCGGCGTTCCCACTCTCCCTGGTGACCAGGGTAGATGATGTGCCTGTCCGACAGGTACGCCTCGACCACACGACAGAGGTAGTCGGGCGTCCGGTGATACCGGAGTGCCCTCCTAATGCTACTCCAAGGCAGGGAGTTGAAGGCGTTGGCGATGTCCAGAGACACCGCCACGATACACCTGCCCTGGGCCACCGCATCCCCCGTCGTGAGGGCTCGCACGCGCATGATGGCGTCCACCGTGGAGCGCCTCCTGCGAAAACCAAACTGGCCGTCCGCCAGATCCGGCCCCAACCGTGTTAGGTGCGCGACAAGGCGGTCTGCAATTACTCTTTCAAAGAGCTTGCCCACCTCGTCAAGCAGCACAATGGGCTGGTACGCGGACGGAGAGTCCGCAGGGCGCCCCGGCTTCGCGATGAGGACCAGTTTCCCAGTCTTCCAGCGAAGTGGGAACTGGCCCCTCTCCATGCATGCGCTGAAGAGCCCTCTTAGTCGAGGCCCGAGAGCCTCCATGGCCAGAACCCAGGCCTTCCCAGGCAAGCCATCGGGTCCTGGGGCGGTATTTTTGGCACTCAGCCTTCGTACCGCCACTCTCATCTCTACCTCGGTTACCTCTGGAGCGTTGTCGTCGTCGTCGCCATCGTGGTCCGCGTCGGACACCGCTGGTGGCGGAGCCATGGGCGGGGGAGAGTGTTCCCCTCGCGTGGGGAACAGAGTGCTCACCACACCCTCCACAAGCTGAGGCCGGAGACTCTGCGTTAGCGGGGGAGCCCAGGGGCGGAGCTTGTCCCGCACCACCTTGTAGGGGCGTCCCCATGGGTCCCCGTTCAGAGTCCCCAGCCACACGTTGCGGGCCTCGAGTTTGGCCCGCCTTATCTCCACTCGGAGGGTGCGCTTTGCCTCTCTGTATCCCTCGTACAGCTCCGCCTCTCTGGCCTCCGCATCCGGTGGACGGATACGGCGCCTGCGGTATCTGGCATACCGGCGTCGCGCGGTATTGCACGCATTGCGCAGTGCCGCAATCTCCGGCGACCACCAGTATACCTGGCGCCGAGCACGTCCTGGATGGACTCGGGGCATTGCCGCGTCGCAGATTTGCGACACGGCCTCCCGGAACCACTCTGCCTCGACGTCGATGTCAACAGGCCTGTCCGGTGCTTGCACCCAGGCCTGTACCGTCGCGGCTTCCAGGAGGAGCTCCCGGTCCATCTGCCTCAGCGCCCACCGCGGACCACAAGGGTTCTGTCGGACCGGCGCGGTCGAGGTTTGGGCGGAGACGTCAAACCGGATGTACCGGTGGTCTGAGTACGTCTCCACCCCCTCCATAACACGCCAGTCGACGACACGCGGCGACAGAGCGGGGCTGGCGAACGAGATGTCCACCACTGAGTCACCCCGCATCCGCACACACGTGGGGACAGAACCCCGGTTTAGGACGACCAGGCCTGTCTCCAGAGCCCAGTCCTCCACCATCCGACCCCGCTGGTTCGTGAACCGGGAACCCCAAGCCAAGTTCTTGGCATTGAAGTCCCCGCACACGACCACGGGAAGGGAACCAAACCCAGCGACGACGGCTTTCAGCTCCATTAGGGAGATGTGAAGTTCACCGAGAGATCTGTTCGGGGACAGGTAGACGCCCACCACTGCAATGTCCCCGAACCGTGCTGCCACGCAACCCCGTCCCCTCGTGATAGCCTCAAGGGTAGGGGTACCGGCGGCGGCCGACGAAATTAGGGTCACCGAGCCGTCCAGGTCCCGCACCCAGTCTCCCCTGGGCAGGACATAGTACGGCTCGGAGACCACGGCGATATTGATCGACCACTGCGCCATGCTCTGGAGCAACAGATCCTGAGCGGGGGCGCAGTGGTTGATGTTCGCCTGGAGGAGACGCAATGGAGTCACTAGTGACAGTCCATTACAGTCTCCTCCCGAGCCCACCGTGAGGACCCCACCGCGGCAGGTGCGGCGGCGACAGCGGCGGCAGCCAAGGAGGCGGCTGCGGCGGTGAGTACGTCCGGGTGGATGGGCCTCTGTACCTTGCCCTTGGCCTTGGCGGGGGGGTCGCAGGACCTGCTCCCAGCCCGGTGGTCGGCCGGCTTGCCTGCCGCCGCACATGCGTAGCAGTGCGGCGTTGCACGGCATTCAACGGCCTTGTGACCAGCCTGACCGCACTGGTAGCAGCGGTCACTGCGGTCCACCTCCGCGGCGCAATAGGCCCCCACGTGGTGCCCCACGTGGCAGCGGTAGCACCGCAGAGGTCTGGGCTCCAGCAGTTTTACCTGCGCGGAGACCCAGCCCACCAAAAGCCTTCGGCCTTCGCCCGTGATGGTTTTGGCCGCCGACACGGGGCAGCTAACCGTAACGGCTCGCATGCCCGTGCTGTCAGCACGGATGGTACCCGCTCGCACTTGATCGGCCTGGCACCCTCCCGTCCTAACGACGGCGGCCACCACCTCATCCACCCTAACGGAGTCATCCAGGCCCATGATGCGCATGTCTATGCACTTTGTGGGCCTGGACACTCGGACCTCCTCGACGTCCAGGGACGCTCTGATCCTTGCGGCCAGGGCGTCCGCGGCAGAGCCACTGTCCGCACCAGGGACCTCCAATATTCGGGCCCCGGTTGCGGTGCGCCTCATTCGAAAGCCTTCAGAGGCTCCGAATTCGTCGAGGTGCTCCACCACCGCCTGCTTCGCCTTTGCCATGACCATGTCATAGTTCACGCCCTTCTTTTCCGCAGCTGGCTGTAGTGTAATCACTACAGCTGCGGAATTCAGGGCGCGAAGTCTGGCTGCCATGGCCCGCTTCCTACGCTGCTGTCGCCGCTCGCGCTTTTTCGCCGCTCTAGCTGCCTTGCCCGCCTTCCTGCTGGCGCCGACAACCGTCCATTCGGCGCCAACCGGGGGCATTTCAGATAGAAGCGGCCTAGTCGCCGCCGCAACAGGAGCTCCTGCTGGTTTAGCAGCATTGGCCGCCCCACCCTTCGGGGAAGGAGCAGTCTTCTCCTGCCGCTGCCGCTGCTTGGTCGCTGGGGCCGGCCTCGCAGGCTCCGACAACACGGCCCCGCGCCCAACTTGCCCCGACGGGCCCGCCTTGGGCGCAGCAGCCGCGGCCGCGGCGGCGGCGGCGTATGTCACCGCCCTCTTCTGGCCGGAGGCCGCAAGCGGGGGGCGCAGCACAATGCCCTCCAGGACAGCGAACTGCCGCTGGACCCGCTCCTGGAACTGCTGCTGCTGCTCCCGCTGCTGCTGCCGGAAGGCAGCCAGCTCTTGCCGCAGCAGGGTCAGCACCTCATTCTCTGGCTGGGGCAGGGGCTGCGACTGATCTTGCCCTTGCCTGCGTCCCCCTTTTGGCGCCACCTGGGGGCCAGTTCCACGGAGACCGGCTAGGTCCGCCTCGAGCCGCTCAATCCTCTTGTTGAGGGATTTTTTGAACGGCTCCAGGACGATCCCCAGTGCCTCGGTTATTGAGGTCGTGGCCTGGGCGATGGATCGCCTCTTGGAGACCTTCTCCCTCTTCTTGGCCACGCCTGTTATGGCAGCTGCCACGATCTCCGTGAACTTGGTCAGCGCCTCCTCCATGCCTTCTGGCTCACTGCCTGAAGGCTCCGGCTCCGAAGGGCCGGCCTGACCACTGGGTGCCCCGGGTTGGTGCCCCTCCCTGGCGATTTTGAGGGATCGCCGGGTCACTTCCTCGTTGGTGCGCCAGCTCCCCTTTCTCGTCTTTCGGCCCGCACCCCGTACAGCGGTGGAGATTTTGCGGGCCGATGCACCCAGTTCGTCATCGGAGGAAGTCCTCCGGCCATCCCCCAAGATGGGGCGTTTGAGGAACTGGGTCGTCCTCCTGGAGGTGAACTCTTCCACCTCCATTCTCTCTGAGTTGGGCGAAGACGCGGCATCGGAGTCCGACGCCGCGTCTCCGCTCACTTCCCTGAGGCCGAAGCTCCTGCCGGCCTCTGCAGGACCCACCGGCGCAGCGGACGTGCTGGGAACTGGTCCCAGGGACTCCACGCTACCGGAGAGTGAGCCACCCTGGCTCTCTGCGTCCACGAAGGACGGTAACAGATCCTTGTGGGATCTGGCGCACTCTTTGCCCCCCCCAGAGTACGAGGGGCAGACCAAGCTCTGCTTGGTGAGGGATTCTCCTCCTGCGATGCAGGCGGTACCCTCCTGGGGTAATAACTTTTTGAGATGTGCGTCCATGATAGTGCTGAACTCAGCTTTGCCTTTTTTGTGGGGTGGGGTCCCCAATAACCACGTTCGCCATCTTGGTCACGTCTGATAAACAGACGCGTACCCGAGGCGAACCCACTCTCCCGAAACCACTGTCCAAAAACACCAACAGCTGTTGGTGCCGATGCTTCTGGACAGCGCACCCTCCGTGGCGGTCCGTCTGGACTCCGCCTGTGTGTTCCTCTTGGTCTGGTCTCTCACTTGAGGCCTTCCGGCATGAGTAGCTCTACCGGCATAGCCCTCAAGATCACAGAGACACGCAAGCCCCACCACGACGACAACGTGGGAACACAGTTGGTGGGGACTCAAATCTGTTTGGTTCTTTCTTTAAAAGACCATCTATTCTCGAAAATATCTGCATGGTTTTCATGTGATTTGACCATTACATATTTACTGTATGGATTTTAAAAGAGACTTTGACCTCTGAGTTCATTTCGGTGTTTCTTCTCAGGGAAGTCAGCTAGGAAACACCGGCCTCATCTAGTCTAAAATGACAAAAAAAAAATTGACGTGTAAAATTGTTTTTTAAACCTATTTGCAAAATAAATATCATTTATCACTAGATATCCACTACAAAATAGACGAATAAACAGTTGAAATAAGTACAATAATTTTTGTCAGTTCCAAATCCCATTAGCCATAGTTTATTGTTTCAAAGTATTCTATATCCGTGACGGCGGTAGACGGAAATAGCTAAACACTGTAACATTCTAAGAAGCTCAGACAAACACAGGTGGTTTATTTCGCATAAATGTCTCTTAGCGTCCACTGAGAGGAGTAATGCGTGATGTACGCTCGCGGCTAATGTATCATTGTTGAGAATTTATCGTTGTGTATGTACACACGGAGATCACGTGAGGGTTAGTCATCGCAGTGGCCGGCCGAGGGCAAGAACTCTGTCTCACAGACACAATGTGTGTAGCGCAGACAACGTAGAAGTACATTCACTTACATCTCTGTCGTCGGCTGCAGGACGTATTCAACTTCATTATACATTACATGGGGTGCTTCTGATTTGTGTGCTTAACTCGAGAAGAATTGCCCACTGTACTCGTAATCTCGGTATCTATTGATTCAAACAGATACCTAAATGTTTTAAAACACAATGTCTGTTTCTTATCTCCCGTCTTAGAAAATCGCTACAGCTATCTAAAGTTGTAGCATAAGTTTAACTTTTGCTAAAACGGTTAACACAATTATAATAAACCCGACCATTATTTCTGTAACTAATCGTATAAACGTCCGTGTACTAATAAATAAAACATTTAAGACTCCAACTTAAGCTATAAAATAATTTATGCTAACTATTCGAATATCGTTTCTTTATGCAAATCGTCGTGCTTGAAACTTGGCGGGCAGGGAAAGAAAAAGTCGTGGATGTAGTTCGGGCGCAGAGGAACTGCGAGCAAGTCGAAGGCATTAATATTCAAAGGTAGGAGTTTAGTGCGCAGCGTGAGCACTGCTTCGGAACGAGCCGCGCCAGCTCCGGACGTGCACTCAGACAGATCTGTGACGGGGCTCTGTCTGAACGTCGGATTACTTTTTGATGCTATTCGGTATGCTGTTGAAGCGTGACTTCGTATTCCATTTTTTAAGTGTAGTAGGGGTCAAAGTGTTTTTTTATGTGGGAAATTGTACAGTGACTTCTCCCGTGGAGCTCAAAGGTGTGACAGACTTTTACTGAGTAAAAATACATCTGTGTCCTTCAGTTGCCCTATGCGGTCCAGGGATTCCTTTTCAGGAATTCCTCATGGCCCTAGTGGACATCGTATCTGCTGGGCCCCTACGGTGTTACTAACATCTCTTTGAGACGCACGTGGAACACTACGTGCCATCGACGACTTGGGCTAAGTCCGGACGGTTACCGGACAGCCAGTTGGCGAGTTACCAATTTTTAGTCGTCTGCAAGCCCGCGCCTACCGTGGCTGGTAGGGCGGGACACACCTCCACCGTATGCTCCACCTTGTCCTCCGGGCGGTCCGCACAATCGTGACACCCGGGCATTTCTTCTGGCTAAATCAGGTCCAGGAACCTCCTGAATTTACCATGTCGGTTGAGGGCTTACGTCATGCAGAAGATGAAGACGCCTTGACGCCTCTCCAGCCACTCCTTAATGAGGGTAGGTACTTGACGCCATGATTATGGCGTAATAAACAAACAGGTTCTCCAGTGACATGTTTTTCTAACACCATGCATGTCTTGCCTTGCTTTCTTGTGTGCCACCAGTAACTTTATATAAAGATAAATTGCATTACGGTCTATTTCTTTAAATAACAGAACATATTGAGGCGATCATTTTTCAATATCTGTCAGTTGAGGTGTAGGGGTGCTCCGTTATTTCTGTATCTGAAGGCGCCGCCGCCGGTTAGCGACAGCCGTCTATTCGATCTGCGATAAAGACAGGCTGCCATGGAAACATACAGCTGCTATAAGCTGAGCGGATCAGTTAAATATAGATATTAAATAAATCTCACCGAAAATTAGGTACGTAAGCTAAAAAACTGGGCAAGTTCAGATTTATTCCTATATATATGTCTTATAAGACCTTGCTTTATGCGAAATTTCAGGATTCTGGGTCAACGGGAACTACCCTATGAATTTTGATTTCCTTGAGTGTCGAAATATAGGTTTTTTGCGACATAAACGACCGTATCTTCTTTTTAGTTAACTTAGAAGTTTGATTTTTTCACAGCATCAAGGGACCGCAGACTTGACTATATCGTTTTAATTACAACTCAATATCTCTACGCTTTTCCGAGATAAAGGGACTTAACAGACAGACAGACAGACGGGCGGACAACAAAGTGATCCTATAAGGGTTCCGTTTTTTTACTTTCGAGGTACGGAACCCTAAAAAGGGACGGTAGCCAAAGCTTAGCTTAAAATTTCTATAACGGTTAACCTGGTCGGGATCTACACAGTTACACCGTCGTACATATCGGGAAATAAGACAGCTGTGACATTCAAAAATATAGAGAAAATGGAGGTTCGACGACAGCTGAAAACAGGGCTTTGTCAGGCAGCCAAGCGCCCAGTACCTATCCACCGTATGTTTTACTAAGTGAATCTGGAGCGACTCCCAAGTGGCGTCTTCCAATACTTTGCTGCATGTTATCTACAAGACGTGTCTGTTCGTCTGTCTGCGCTCTAATGTGACACTCAATGCGCGCTGGCCAAGAGACATTTATCTCCACACACAATAAAAATGCTATCACGGACCGAACAGTAAGTTGCCAGATACAGAGATAATGCACAATCAGAGTTTCTTCTTATTGGTGGACCAATTTTTCTTTTGAAAACAAAATGAAATTTAAAGTGGAGAATATTATAATTTTCATAATAGTGATAATACTGTCATGTGATATGAATATCTAATAAAAGATACACATTATTGGACTCGACGCTTCCATGAATCAGAATTAATGTGCAATATTTATTCACATTGGATATTTGAACGTAAACACGTTCCGTTGAACATAAATAAACAAATTATGCTGTATGACCGCTCTCGATCACGAGGCTAAATAAATTAATAACGCTGATTTACAATGAATAAACAAATAAGTTTCATTTCATGGTAAAAGGGATACAAAGGATGATTTTATAGAAAATTGCGATGCCAAAGTGACTGCGTAACTGGTTGCCAATCATTAACTCGAGGGTGCTATGATCTAAACCAACCGAAATGAGAAAAATGACCATAAATTTGTAGAAGGTGATGTCTGCACATCATTACATGCTAGCAGGTAGAGAGTTACGTCATCATTGAGAGCCGCCAACCACAAATGCACCGGGAACATGTGCGGTCGCTGTGGGACAAGCTGTGGGGGCGAAGCCGAGGGCAAAAACTTGTATATGATACCATAACGCGAATCCAGCTCAATCTAACCGAGACAGTCATAAAGACGAGGTAACATGGTACGAGCATTATAGCCTATATTCTTTATCAATCCACAGAACTGAAAAAGATTCCAGGCACACAGAGCGGGGTGGCGCAGTTCTTAATCTAAAAACAGTCTTAAGAGAAAGTCCGCAAACCCCAAACAGATAAAAAAATGTAGATTGTTTTTCATCTCAGATTAGTGAGTAAAATACACCCGGCCCATATCTCACGCAAATTCCGCCTAAATTAATAACCCTGCTTCACAGAAACGTCGCGAAATAAGATGATGAATAATTTGTAGGAAGGAGAGTTTTTTGTGTTTCTCCAGTAACCTTAATTTGTTTGTGACGACGACGAATGTCTTCACGACTGTGCCGCCTCGCCTTTAAATGGGCTTTTACTTAGTTTCCTCGACAAGGTATTTAGAGGAAAGTTAGTCAAACTACCGTATGTTAGATATACTCGTACATTACGTTTATTCATTTAAGCCGTAATAGATTTATTAATCTTTTAAAAAAATACGGCACCAGCTTTTGTCCGACAAAAGAGATGGGCTTTACTGAAATATTTTCAGCTTTCAATAACAACTTACATTATTTATTATTTAAAACTTAAAAAAGCTCATGTATGAAACCTGTGCTTTGAACCCACTTAATATTTAATCCTTTATTAATACTTTGGTTCGGGTTATTCAACGGATATCAGACTTAATTATTAATTAACGAAGACATACTTGTAAATGTGAAGATAATGTCAAAATTATGGGCACATTTATAACTCGAAAATGGACAAAGCTCCGACCACAGCAACCGGAGAGCCTGCTTTGAATATAAACTTGGTTTAATAAGAAATTATGTAATACTTATCTACTGATCTGTGTAATTAACTTTGGAACCGTATTATGCCTGAATTAGACAGTAATTAGTCAAACAATAAGTGTGTTTTGCTAGAAGAACAAATTATGCTACGAAATCATTGAATAATGGATTCATAACGCAATAATTATTTTGAATGGCATTGTGACTAAAATTAAGTACCTAGTTCCAATAACTAGCAGTATTGAAAGATCGAAAAACGATATAAAAATTGGGTTAATACCTTATTATAATAAAACAAACCCAGCTCGCCGCCCCGCTGTAGCCCGCTGGCCGGAGCTCGATGACGCGTGTATTGTTTGCGTTGCCCCATTTTATTGCCCGACCGCTTTAGTGGCTTCCCCATTCTCCCAGAAAGGAAATCTTTCCAATTATTCCATATTGATTTGTCCCTATAACATAACAACGATTTCACCGAATTTTTCTGAAGATCTTTACAGGTTTATGAGTTATTTTAAACGACCGTTGTACGACATTCCGAAGATATTTCCCAGAATACAAACATTGAACCTGCCTCCCCCGCGGGCTTCAGTATGAGACGTTTGAACCCGGATCGAGAAAAGTGTCGGTGTTATTGAGTTTTATGTATTGAATCTGACCGTAGCCATGCAGTATTGTAGGCTGGCATCGCCATGCGATGAGACAATTTTCGTTAAAGCACATAACAAAAGGCTTCTTTAGCACGTGACGATGATTGGCACAACCATTTAAACGTTCTATTTCTGTACATAACCTACGGCCGTCACACATTATATGTGACAGAGGCGATGAAATAGATAAAGACATATGTACCTATAGCTTTTTTTTAGGTGGGAAATCATCTGATGGCTTCACTCGCTCTAGGGCGGAGTGGGAGGGCGTATCCGACTTTTACTGACTAAAACCTAACCTCCTCATCCTTCAGTTGCCCTTTGCGTTCTAAGACTACGGGTTTCCCTCTCAGAAGTCAACCTATGGCCCCAAGACTTCGGCCTGCTGGGCCCCTACGGTTTTGCTGATATCTCTTTGAGGCGCGAGTGGAACAGTTCGCGCCGCCAACGACTCGGGCTCGGCCCGGACGGTTACCGGACGGTCGGACCCCTCAAAGACGGTATTTAACGTCATGATTATAGCGTGCCCTTGTATGTATATAGTAGCTATGTTTCTTAATGTGTAAGAAGCGAAGATGATACGCGGATGATGGTGATAGCGGAGATGTGTGTGTGTGTGTGTGTGTGTGTGTGTGATGCGGTGTTGAAATGCTGCGTCTAAAGTTAATTGCTAAAAAAATGCGCCGTTCTGTGGCCACAGCAGCACACAAGTAAAAGAAAGTTATTTAATAAGGTAACAAAGATAATAGGTATTTCAGAAGCTATATTTTATTGATCTTTAAAAATGAAGATAACTGAGTATAATTTATATTACCTACTGGTATTTTTAAGTGGTCCTTTAAAATTGAGCATTATCTTTTTAGTGGAAAATGTTTGATTACTTTTTTAAATGAGTTATAAATGTGCAAGGTGTTCGGTACATTGGTATTCTCGTAGAAACTGCCACATTAGGTATGTATTTGCATCTCTCCCTTAGGGCAAACGAATTGTCACATACTCATAGCAACAGTTACTTGATCACCTATAAAACTTTACACTCTGTGTAAGATTTAACAGCTCCTCACTACGAGCGTTACTTGTATGCGCCTAATGTTGCCATCAAGTCTAATTCCCTTTAATTACTCGTACTACAGGTATTACCGGTATTACAAGTATTACAGGTACCTGTTACAGGATCATGTTGTGATACAACACTGTACATGTTTGTGTGATTAACATTATTATGATAAGACTCGTTAATATGAAGTTATGAAAAATGGATTTACCCTTGAGTAATAGCATAATTTATCAGCATGTAAGATATGTTATGCTATGCAATACTAAGTTGGTATGCAGTAATTCTGGGTAGGTACAACTTTAGCTTAGCTAATATTCTTTCCAAATATAGAACAGAGATTTAAGTCAAACCTGACAAACTCAGTTCTAAAGTATTTTATTGAAGGCTTTGTATTGTATTCATTTATTTCTACTAATTGAAGCCAATCACTGATAAATTTAAATGAAAATTTTCATCTCGCTTTGTTTTTAAAATTGGAGCAAGTTTTGCTGAAAATATTATTTTGTGACCTACATAATCAAAAACCGGTAAAGTCCGTATCGGGCCACGCGCAGTGTAAGGTTCCGTAGTGGCCCTTTACAACATGCGGACTTAGAAGAGGGCTTTACATTTATTGCTATGAACATATTAATTAGGTTTTACGACCGATTACGTTTTGAAAGGGGCCCGAAGGATGGTAACCGAAGGAGTTATAAAATCTGACGTCACAAGGGAACTTAGAAAAAATAATATTAATAATATATTTATTTCCAAAAAATTGTGAACATGAACTAAGTTGTATCATGAATTGACATCGTTTCTATTAAAATTACATAATCAGGGATTATAATAATCGACCTCTGACATCTCAGATAAGATTACACGTGTGTTATGGCTGGTAGAGCTCACTTTATCTACACTTATAATAAATTGGTAACGGTTGCGGGAGTCCGATGGATGCGAGACGCACGGGACCGTTCGTTGTGGCGACGCCTATGTCCAGCAGTGGACGTCTTTCGGCTGAAATGATGATGATGATGATGATAATAAGTATTATAAAGAGGTAAAGTTCGTTTTTTTGTTTGTAGGAGGTAATCTCTGAAAGTACTGGTCCTATTGCTAATTTTTTTTCAATGATAGAAAGTGCTTTATTTCTGAGTGACATAGATAAAACTAGTTAATTATATTTCCAATTTATGCAAACCCTAGCTTCTATCAGCGGCTTTGCCCGCGTGCAATTACCAAACTACCCACAGTGAGCATAGTCTCGGAATCCCGAAACATGGTCTATCCTTATGCCATATTTTGTCCAAACCAGTTCATCCATTTGAGAGTGAAAAAGTAACAAAAATACTTTCCACACAAACTTTCGTCTTTATAATATTAGTATAACTTCACACTGATATTGTAAAGACGAAAGTTCAATCAATGGCTCAATCATTCTAGTTTCCAATTATTTAAATTTATCATTATATCATTCAATAATACAATACTATAATCACTCACTTTAATTTGTAAAGAAGTAAAAGGAATATGAAGAAAAAAAAAAAGTAACAAAAGAAAGGTAGCCTCTCATTAGTGTGATGTGCCGGGGGTGTGAGGTACGCATGTAGTGTGATGTGCCGGGTGTGTGAGGTACGCATGTAGTGTGATGTGCCGGGTGTGTGAGGTACGCATGTAGTGTCTGAAAAGTCAAAAAAATATTCCTAAAAAATGTTTTCAACTAAAGTTGAGAGCAGTTCTTTAAAATATTGTTAATAATCAGCGTCATGTATTAATTGTGATAACAAATTACTTACAAAACATATTACTACAGAAGTATTTTCTGCTCTGCTCCACATGTATTCAATAACATTCCAAGGCCTTTAAGAGCAATTACTAAAATAAAATAATATAAAAAAAACTCTATGAACTGTTAGTAAATAAAAGCTATTACTTTATGAAAGCACTATTAAAATACAATCTGCCTGGGTCATGATGCGTTTTGTATAGATACATGATGAACAATTCTGAAAAACATGACGAAGGAGAGAGTCCTTTCATTTACAGACTGTTTGTCTATTGAAATTTGTTACTCCAACAAATATTTAATAATCTAGTAATTTTTTTTTAATCTATTAATTTTGTTGACATGCATGTAAACTCACTATAGGTGCCTACCTACGTACGTACGCCCTAAGGGTAGGGTGATCGTAAAATATTTAATTTTTATTTTAATTAAAAAAAAAATAACATCATCTGTAGCATAGTCAGCCTTATAATGTACTCACTGTTGGGACACAGGCCTCCTCTCTAGGAGAGGGAATGGGCCGTAATCCACCACGCCGACCCAGTGCGGGTTGGTGGATGTCACATGTCTTCGAATTTTTGGTTCTAGGACATGCCGGTTTCCTCACGATGTTTTCCTTCACCGTTTTGAGACCAGTGGTGATGAAATAAATTACACAAATTAATGCACCTGGCTGGGTTTGACGCGGGTTAAAACCTACAATACATATTCTGTATTATGTACAAATTACCTGTGATCCACAACAAAGATGATTTGATTTTAAATACTATGACACTGTTGGGGCCATTACCTACGTGTTTTATACAAGACTATCTTCACATTGTTTACCTTAATACTACTTACTATATTGAGATTGCTAGTTGAAATATTCAATATTAGGTTTTGCCCAGGCACATACATCAAAACCGGGGTTTGATGTAGGGCTTATGTTTGAAACGTCTCTGACCACTCTATATAAGATATGATTTTATTATTTCATAATCTTACATGTCATATACTTTTCTTCTCTTGTTTTTACACACTACTGTTGACGGTTCTTTTAATGTCTCCTTTCGTAGGTCTTCTAGAGAAAGTTTAATATTTTGAAAACGGATCACTGATCAAAATTCGTTTTACACAAAGTCAAGTAAAAAAAAGTCAAAGTCAAAGTCAGTTGTATCCAAAGATACCACACACTTTAAGTAGGTATAGAGTAGCTACACAAATCTATATTTTTTATAATTTAATGTATTTTACCACTTTGTCCGCGTGATTAATATAGGTACGAGTATATACCCTGGCAAAGTTACAGCTATCTAGTACTAACAGTATCTTAGCTAAGCTGCAGACGGACGGACAGACAGGACACGGCGAAACTTTAAGGTTTCCTAGTTAGGATTACGGAACCCTAAATATGGTTAATTAAACACGTTACGAGGAGGCGTCTTTTATGAAACTTTATTAAATATATTTCTTGCTGCTACTGGATGCTGAAAATGGTACAAACGCTGTTATTATTTACTTTATTAAAAATAATTATGGCATAAAAAATAAATCGGTATAATTGAAGTCAGAATTACCTAAGTATACCAATTTTATTAAGTATTTTAGCAAGACCTTTATTAAAAACGTATTAGGACCTACCTACCTAGTACCTACTGCAACACTTGTGTAGATCGCCTCGCAGCCTAGTTTTAATATTTCATGAGCGATCTCCCTAAGGACTCCACCGTATTTATTTTGATGAGCCTACCCTTACAAAGTGACGTGTAATCAACTAAATTTTAAATATGACTGCGCTATCTGGTTTTTATTTATTAATATGCTCACCGTACTTGCTAAATTTGCAGTAATTATGCAGGATTTTATTTTAGTTAACAAGGGATAATTAACTAGGAATGACGTGCGTGTGTGTGTATTTTATTTTATTAAATTCATATGGGCTAAAAGTGACCGTAAAACTATGTTTCCTTCGATCAACTTTCGTGTATTACTTTTGGTTAATCTTTTTATACCTATGTGTACTCATCCTCGACCTCACGACACGTTTCTTTGGGAATACCTTTATTGCACGTCCAGCTAAAGCCTGGAATTTCATGCTGGTGTCTGCGATTCACTTGCTCCAACCTAAGGATCATTAGTTCAAGATTGTATAAGCTATTTCTGGGCAAGTGGCTCCATTATCAACCGCATCGTTGCTTAAATTCAGGTGAAATAATGATCAAGCCTAACAATCATAATAAAAAATATGTTATTCAGGTTTGTTTTTGGTTGTATAATTTTGTTTAATTTTTTACATATTAAATAAATTATTTATTTCCTTGTAGTTATTTATTGGGGGTGTATACGGGGTCCCAATCAACACCTATCGGGACCCAAGCCTACCTCACCTGCACGTGATGCACCCTACTGACAAACATACGAGGCTAGGCGACCCGCCAACACGCACTGGACCAGCGTGGCGGGTTATGGTCCAAACCCCCTAAATGCATAATGCAACAAAAACAGGCCCCAAGTGCCCAGCGACTCCAGCGGTTGTGCTAGCGTGGACGGGCGTGGGTGTAGCCCTGGGGTCTGGGGTGCTAAGAATCTACGGGCGGGATCGATCAACAGTCGACGACTGGACCTGGTGACGTACAACTCGCGTACACTCCGGTCCGATAAGAAGATCACCGAGCTTGAGGAGGAGTTGAGCAGGTTACGATGGAGTATTGTGGGATTATCCGAAGTCCGAAGACAGGGGGAGGACACGATAATCCTAAAATCTGGTAACCTGCTCTATTTTCGAGAGGGGGATCAGCAGTCCCAAGGTGGTGTCGGGTTTATCGTCCACAAGTCCCTTGTGAACAATGTGGTGAAGATCGAGAGCGTGTCGACCAGGGTGGCGTACCTTATACTCAGAATATCATCAAGATATTCGCTGAAGGTCATACAGGTTTACGCTCCGATCTCGACACATCCCGACGACGAAGTAGAGACCATGTATATCCCGAGCCATGCATGGTTATAAGAATCACTTCACCGTGGTCATGGGGGACTTTAATGCGAAACTGGGCAAACGAGACGGTGACGAGCTGCGAGTGGGGCAATTTGGATTTGGACGTAGGAACCTCCGGGGATACCTACTGGCCAGCTTTATGGAGAAAGAGGGCCTCTACATGATGAACTCCTTCTTCAGAAAACGTGAGCATAGGAAATGGACCTGGCTAAGCCCTGATGGTGCAACTATGTCGACGAAGAAGCAAATATTCAATGATGTCTCTGTGATCAATGTGGTGAAAACCGGAAGTGATCACCGCATGGTAAGAGAAACATTGAATATCAATATCAAGCTTGAAATATCTCGACTGATGAAGTCTACGCTCCGTCCTGCACAGATCCAGATCCAAAACTCCGAGAGCTTTCAGCTCGAACTTCAAAATGGTTTCGAATGCCTAGGAAGCTCTGTGGACGAATACAACGATGGGTTCGTGGAAATGGTCCATACGGTCGGGTCTAAATTCTATAAGACTCGTACCAATAAGAGCAAGAGGCTCACAGATCGAACTCTCCAGCTTATGAAGGAAAGGCGTGAGATGATTCTGCAGTCTTCAGACGATTCGTGCACATATCGGCAGCTCAATAAACGGATCTCTAAGTCCTAGAAACGCGATCTCTGTCACTTTAATACTGGAAAACATTAAAGACGCGATTGAGCGAAATAAGGGCTCTAAGGTGTTTGCAAGAGATATGTCTATTGAGCAGAGCCAGCTCACGACACTGAAGACCGAAGATGGCAGAGTCATATCCGCCAAATCGGAGCTTATGGGTGAGATCGAGGCTTTTTATGGACAGTTGTACACGTCAATCACAAAACCCACTACGAATCTAGCAAACGACCCAAGAGCTTGATTGACCCAACACAATACCGGGAGACGTCATATCTCCGAAGCTGTTCACAGTCGCAACGGAGGATGTCTTCAAGGTTCTGGACTGGAGTGGATTGGGCATTAATGTCAATGGCGAGTACATCACTCATCTTTGGTTTGCCGACGACATATTAGTCATGGCTGAGACTACGGAAGAGCTCAGCACAATGGTCAATGACCTCAGTAGAGCTTCCGAAAGAGTGGGTCTTAAAATGAACATGGACAAAACTAAAGTCATGATAAATAACTATGTAGCACCCACTCCTATCAAGATTGGAGACTCTATACTCGAAGTTGTGGACGATTACGTCTACCTTGAACAGACAGTCCAGTTGGGTAGATCTAATTTCGAGAAAGAGGTCAACCGTCGAATCCGACTCGGCTGGGCAGCGTTCGGGAAGCTGCGCTTTATCTTCTCGTCCAATATACCACAGTGTCTCAAGACGAATTTCTATGACCAGTGCCTGTTGCCAGTGATGACATATGGTTCCGAAACGTGGTCGCTCACAATGGGCCTCATCAGAAGGCTCAAAGTCACCCAAAGGGTAATGGAAAGGGCTATGCTCGGAGTTTCCTTGCGTGATCGAATCAGAAATGCAGATATCCGCAGGAGAACCAAGGTTGCCGACATAGCACGAAGAATCGCCAAACTTAAGTGGCAATGGGCAGGGCACATTGCTCGCAGAACAGATGGCCATTGGGGCTGAAAGGTTCTGGAGTGGCGACCGCGTACCGGAAGACGCAATGTTGGACGGCCCCCTACAAGGTGGACCGATGACCTGGTGAAGGGTGCGCGAATCCGATGGATGCGAGACGCACAGGACCGTTCATTGTGGTGACATTTGTGGGAGGCCTATGTCCAGCAGTGGACGTCTATCGGCTGAAATGATGATGATGATGAGTTATTTATTTATCTTACAATATCAATCCTCTTAAATGTTTTATGTGAGGATTGAGTTATTATAATCAAAATATCATCTCAATCCTCACATAAAACATAGACATAACTGCTGCCTGATGAGGGGTCAGTTTAACATCAAAGACCTGAAATTTAATCAAATTAAATATTAATACAAACAGATTACATTACCTTATCTCAATTATTACCATCTGAAATTAAACATTCTGCTTCTCCATTGTACCTTTATTATTAGTCAAATGAAAATACAAAACGCTAAAGAGAAAAGATGATGTTATCGTTGATGGTTAAAAAATAAATTAGTATTCTAAACAGTATAAAAACATTTTCAGATCAAGTACTATAAAAAATACTATAAAACACTACACATAAGCAATAAAGTAACTCTAGAGGAGCTAATATCGCTCGGTAAGTTACCGACCGTCTGTCACATGGCACGTGACACTATGCAGATGAACAGAACAAACCCTTTGTAGCCCCGAACTCCTTCGAACATTTTCGCGAAAAATCCGCCAAATGTGTCACAAGTAACCACAAGCAACAACCCAAGCTATCTGCTGCGAAAAAACAAAAATACTTATTATTGCGTCCGGTGTGGACTGTAAACAGCCCCAAACAAATACTGGCAGAATTTCCGCTTGGTAATTAGTCTGTGGTCTCATTCACAACGATTTTCATCGATTTTCCGAACTTATAGGTACCTCTTTTAGAGCAAGGAATGTGCAAAAGCACGTTCTTTTTTTGAAACCAAAAAGTAACTGTAACTGACTGACTGACTGTGTCTGTACTGTCTGTTTTTTCAGAAGTTGGCAGCAGTATCGTCACAGCGCTAATTTGTTTTCTTATTATTTGTCTGCACCAACTGTTTCACTAGATTTGTGTATTCTCTTTTTTTCCTTCTTTCTAGTTTGAGTACATATAGATATATTATGTATAGTATATTATATAAGTATATTTTTGTATAAAACTGTAATAAAAATATAAAATTATATAAACAATATGTATTGCTTAATATTATACCTACCACAATTTGTCTCGGCATCACCCAAAGGTTGACTGGTAGAAAATGCCTTGAGGCATTAAGTCCGGCTCTGTACTTTTGTGTGCATAATGAATAAATAAATAAATAATAAATAAATAAACTGTAATTGAAATAGTTCTCATTGGTTAAAAATATGCTCCGTACAAACCTATCTTCTACGCACATCGGTAACCCGCGGCCAGTGTGACCGCAGCTCAAATGTGTATGAGCTTAAACTACGTTTGGCAAAGTCCGTGTACCTACTTGTTCCCACAGTAATTGCAGTGTGCAACCACCGTGCGCCGGGATACGGATGTACCTATTGACCACACACCACACCACACCACACACACCACACACACCACATCACGCTATGCCAAGCCACCCAAATGAAACGCTACGGAGTAGCAACTGGACAATCGCTGATATATTGCGGCTTCTGGAATAATGACTTACAAAGGTTGAAACTATTTAGATTCCATTTGTTTTTTCAGTCTCAATATAAACGGGCTTCGCACACATAATCAGTCCGCTATTTGTTTAATGCGATAGTAAAATACCCACAAAAAACAGTGAAAACGTTCAAATGTACAGAGCTAACAATGACGCGAACATTTTCTGCGTAACTACTTTTTCCGCGATAAACCACGCACTCCTCAATATTAACGTAAGAAGCGGAAAAATATACCACGTCAGCAATTCGTCTCTCCACAAAACTACGTAGTGCCAACATTACAGTCAGCCAGCGAGCTCTAAAATGTGCCGCAACGTATCTATCTTTTACTAGAGGTCTTTAAATCTCACGGTTTATCGTGGCAGCCGGCTCAAGTGGAATGAATATTGCACGAATAGCCACCGCTTGAAACTTTCATTACCTATCCTAAGAGAAAATAGGGCAGCTGTACAAAATCAGTTTACTAAGAAAAAATGCGACAGTAAAGTCAGATCGCTCGTAAAAGAGGTTTTAAGTGAAGTTCCAGGTCTCCTAAAACTGTGGACCGACCGACCCGACGGAACATTTTTAACGAACTGTAATCAAACTTGCTACTGGGAAACTGAAAGTTCAACAAAACAAGCGCCTACAGTTCCAAAATAAAACAATGTACCTCTGGTTGCAAACCAACCATACATACGCACATACCTATCGGTCTTTTATTGAGTACGCTGGCAAAAAGGGCACGAGCTAGGGATCAGAATAACATTTGGAAATGGAGCAGCAAAAAAGTAATGTGTGGAAAATTGTAGCAGAAATCATATAACGTATCGATATTTAGGTACCTAATGTTCATAATATGGAGAGTGAAAAGGGTGAGCCTTTCCTTGTCATAATGTTGAGTGTAATATTAAGAGGGGTTATTGTGTGCATCCCCGAGGCGCGCGGCTCATCGTGGAGGTAATGTGATCATACGCTGCATTATTTTATTATGCTGGTATTACTGGCAAGATGGCATCGATAAGGAACAGTTAATTATACGGATATAACTCAATTTATTAGTGTTTGCTAGCGGATTTCGGCGTGTGCAATTTTCTAAATCTATAGTTTTAAAACTTTTCCATTTCCATGAACCTGTTAAAAAAATACTAACCCATATTCAGATAAGAGGGGCATTGATAAATACCAGCGTTCAGTAGCAGTGATAAATACCAGCGAATATCATTTTTGAGCCCAAACATTCAAACAATATACGGCCAGGGGTCATTTCATTGCTCCCAATGTTGTGATATTTCATTGTAATGTCATTCAAAGTATTTGATAAGCTGACCCGTCGCGTTCCCCTGCGTGTGTAATTGCTTTCATTTCCACTGTTTGATGGCACTGCGACAAATGTACACCGTGCTTATAAAATTATCGCTTTATCGATAATACAGTTTAGTTTTGTTGTAAAGTAAATACTCAAATTACTCGTAGCTTTATAGGTAGGCCGATGTCTAATCGGCAATCGATTTTCTTTTTGGTAAAATTAAAACAGTATAATTTGGAAGTAGGTAGTGTTTGATTAGGTATCTTGATAATAAAATTAAACATAACATTAAGTGACAATAATTACTGCTTTACTAACAAGCAAATTAGCTGTTAAGCTGTAACGTGAAACCACAGTATATTTACATTCCTATAAATTAATTAATCTTGAAGCAAATAATAATAATAATTATTATTTGCTTCAAGTAATTACTAATTGACATGTAAGCTTTGTAAATACACGGGTTGGATTTCCCAATCCAAATAACAATATATTTGAAGAATCTGAAGAAATTCGTGAAAGCAAGCTTATCTACACCACTTTTTTTTTTACTTTTGATTAGTGATGGCCTTGTGGAAAATACCTCGACTTACACAAGTAATGCACCCAGGTGCATTACTTGGTGTAATTTATTTCATCACCGCTGCTCTCAAAACGGTAAAGGAAAACATTGTGAGGAAATCTGTATGTCCTAGAACCAAAAATTCGAAGACATGACATGTGATATCCATCAATCCGCACTGAGCCCGCGTGGTGGATTACGGTCCATACCCTCTCTTAGAGAAGAGGCCTGAGTGGGAACATTATAAGATTCATTATGCTATTTATTATTATTATTTATTTGCTTCAGATACAAGATCCATATTTTAGTAGGCACTTAAAATTATGTTAATAACAAAATGTACATAAACAAATACAAATAATTATATTATGCTATCAATTTATTTTCCTACTGCCAGGAAGGTTTCAATTTATTTTCCTAATGCCAGTAAGGTTTTAATTACCACTATTGTAACACACGTATTGCTGTGCTTACCCCACCAGGAAAACACCGTGAACACCACACTAATTACAATGGTACAACTCAATTAGCCACATCAACGTTCAGAAGGTTCACTCCGAGTAACGCGAGACATAACACAATAACAAGATTAACATCACATTTACCAGTCATTCAGTAAAAATCTCACCCTTGAAATTTAGTTGAAGTAAGCTTATTATGAGTTTTTATTCCATGTGCTGCTAACTATTATGGCCTACTGACCACGGACGCGTAGCTTCATAGACGCATATTCGTCATTATGCTCTAGGTGTACGCCTGCGGGAAGCTTACCGACGTCCGTGGACAGCAGACCTACAGCTCATTTAAATTTCACTTCACTGGAGTCTTTAAGCTCAGATTTTTACAGTGGCTCTATCAATAGTGATTCGTTTTCAGGTGAAAAAGATTTCCATAAGAAAAAAAGTTAAGTATCTGCTTTCTGGTTTTTCGTGAGCGCTTCTGTGACCTTGTTATTCATCTTGCTGCTTATTTGTTCTTTCTTTTATATAAAGAATGAACTTTTCAAGTGGAATGACGGATGATTGATGGATGATCAAATCTGAAGTATAAGAAATAGCGCAAAATACTCAAAGCAATCTCAGTACTACCAATTTTGATGAAAACTAAAACTATATTTTTGATTGATTTTACCCATGTTATGTATGCTACAAAGACCGGTCCTGTGCGTCTCGCATTTATCGGGTTTCCATAACTCTCACCAGACTGTCGGTCCACCTGGTGGAAGTACGAGGTCATCGCTCCAAAATTTCGTCCCCATCGACAAACTGTTCTACGAGCAATGTGTTCTGCCCACCGCCACTTAAGTCTGGCGATTTTTCGAGCCATGTCGATAATCTTGATTCTCCTGTGGATATATCTTCCCTTCTGATTCGACTACGCAAGGAAATTCCAAGCATAGCCTTCTCTATTGCCCTTTGGGTGACTTTAAGGCTTCTGATGAGCAACCATATGTCATCACTGTCAACACGCAGTGGTCATAGACTTTTGTCATGAGACACTGTGGTATGTCTAATGAGAAGATACCGCGCAGCGTCCCGAAAGCTGTCCAGCAGAGTCGGATTTTTATGGACGATTGACCTCTTTCTCCAAGTTAAACCTATAATTAAACCTATCTAGATCGTCCGTCCTAAGTAAACGCACATACTGTATTATTACACAATTAAATAGTGTCGTCAATAAGGGTCAGATTTTAAGAAGTAACGATAGATGGCAAACCCATGTTTAGTGTAATAATAGGTATAGCATTATCAGCCTTTAAATGTTCCCGCTGCTTGGACTCAGGCAGGAAGACATTAGGAGAGGAACGGGCCGTAATCCACCACGTGGGCCCAGAGCATGTTAGTGGATGTCTATGAATACTGAAACCCATGATTCCTATTGGTTAATATTTGTCTTTTAGTAGAAAGTGATCGCATGATAACTTTTAAAAAGTATTAACCTCCCTGTTTTTATAGTAAGGCACTTGGACTTCAGCAGTACAAACAGTCGATGTCGTCAAGCCTGTATTGAATATATACATGCTATCTTCCTGTTGGTTCAACCAATTCTTTGCATCGTGGGTCTTCTATATCACGTAATGTGTGTACAGGCTCGCCATAGGTCGCGATGTGATGTCTCGTGCAATTAGAGAGGGTCGCCCTCTGTTTGTGAGGTCACATGTGGCATGTGTCCCCATCACGCGGAAAAACCCTTTGTTTGGGCGCGCCCTTCATTACCCTCGTGTGGTATCGATACGATGGACTTGTTTTTCTGGCTGTGCTATATTATAGGTATTGAGTTATGGTGAAAAAGTAACCGTATGTTAATACTTAGTACGTTGTATATTTAAATTGCAAACCAACTGCAACATTCCTAATGTAAAGAGACTCATTTCATCTTGTTAATTTATTAAATAATATAATATAATATATGTATGTTTAAGTTTTACATACAATTGGCGGCCTTATCGTATTCCGCGATCTCTTCCAAGAAACTTGGGATGGACAGAGATTGCGTGAACACAAAATGGGGCTGCATTTAGTGCATTTTTAAAACAAGTTAAACAATAAGTTAAAAAACAAAATACATGCTTAACACTAAATTTATATAATTATTTTAGTTTATTTCTTTTTTAAATAAAACTTTGCCCCGCACTAGGAGTGATTCTTGTATCGTGGGTGCGTCCACAGACATATAAACTACACAATATACCCAGACCCGCAACACCTTACTGTAGGCTATAAGAATATTTGTTCCACCGTGCGGGGATCGAACCTGCGACATGCAGCTCAGCAGCCTATCGCTCAACCACTGCGCCAACCGATTATATAATATACTGAGTGATGTGAGTAGTAGCTTGAACCACTCAATTTATCTTAAATATATGGCGATACTACAAGGAACTCTGGTTCTATACTTTTACATTTCGTACGCGATCAATATTTTATTAATTACTCTATCAAGATATTCTGTGAGTTACTGATGGATCAAGGATGAAGTTGCACCTGACGGATACATCAGTGAGAACTTTCTAATTTGTTAACGTTTTCATTAATTATGAGTTGTTTGACGTTACTGTTCTTCTACCGAGTTATATAATTATTCAGTAAATACTTAAGTACAAATCTTTCAAGTATTTTTAATAGATCCGGTAAGTTCCTTTAATACAGATATCTTAGCTTCTCATATTCGTTCGGAATGATATCACAGCGCAGAGAACATTTTTATTGTTTGAAGATCGTTCGAGATCGCAGTAATTGCCACCGGCTGCTAGGTGAATTAATAGTTTTCTCTCCATTTCCGACAAATGAGAAGCTCAAACGAATTGATGTTTATTATCGTAGATGGATATAATTGAGTGATAAAAGCATGCATTATCAATAGCCTAACCTTCCCTGTACCGCTGAGCTCTGCTTCCCGTGTAACCGCTGGCAGGTAAATGCCACTATTGTACATACAGAGACTACCTATGTTACCTCTACAAAACAGAATCTAGGTAATACAATAAATACCCTTTGGCAAAACTGGTGTCACCTTTTCTGGATTCTCAGTATTCGTAACGACTGATAAAGATGTTCAAATAGCTACCAGGACTAACGACATCGCAACTACAATAACGGTAATTCTAAACTAACTTGCCGAATCCTTACCAGCAACCTAATTTCACGTCGTCTCAAGCTATATTTGTCATACGGTGGAGGTGTGCCCCGCTTGGGCAGAGCAACGCCGTGTCCTCGTTGGGGCCATCGGCGGCGGCGATCTCTCACGCCAGGCCTTGGTTCAGGCCATGGTCCGGAGCGAGGAGGAGTGGCAGGCGGTCGCCTCCTTCTGCGAAGCAGTAATGCTAGAAAAGGAGGCGGCCGATCGCGTGAGGCAACGGTCCTCACGCCCCAACCACCACCGGGATTCTGATCCCGATTTCAGGCCACCGTAGGCGCGGGCTTGCGGACGGCGAGCAATGGGTGGCTCGCCGTCCGACCGTCCGGTAACCGTCCGGACCGAGCCCAAGTCGTCAATGGCGCGTACTGTTCCACGCGCGCCTCAGGGAGATGTCAGCAAATCGTAGGGGCCCAGCAGGATCGAAGCCTACTGGGGCCACGGGTAGTGTGAAAGTGAAACCCGGGGCCCTGGGACAAAGGCAAAGAAGGAACAGGAGTGGGTTTTTAGTCAGTAAAAGTCTGACACTATCTCCCGCTCCGCCCAAGAGCGGGATTTGTCATTAGATGATTTTCCCACCTAAAAAAAGCTATATTTGTCATAAAGAGACAACAAATAAAAAACTTAAATATGTCCCAAGTCAAGCAGTGTTTAAAATTCAAGGGTGACTGCCACGCAATCGGCGGCGGCGACCTGTCGCACCGGGCCTTGATGTACGCCGCTTGAGCGGAGCACCGCCGTGTCCTCGTCGAGGCAATCAAAAGCAGCGACCTCTCGCGCCGGCCCTGATTCAGGCTATGGTCTGGAGAATGACAGGCGGTCGCTTTCTTCTTCAAAGTAGTAATGCTAGCGAAGTATACGGCCGCACGTGTGAGGGAACGAACATCCTCACGCCCCAGCCTCCGAAAACCCGACCCCGACTACCAGCCACCAGCCAGTGGGCTTGCGGACGACGAGCCATGCTCACCGTTTGGCCGTCTAGTAACCGTCTAGACCAAGCCCGAGTCACCGACGACTCGTAGTGCTCCAAGCGCGCCTCAAAGAGATATCAATAAAACCGTAGGGGCCAGCGACGCCGCAGCCGACTAGGCCATGAGTCGACTTCTGAAAAGGTTACCCATGGTCCTAGATCGCAAAGGCAACTGAAAGAACAGGTATGGTTTTACCTAGAGCGGGGGAAGTCATTAGACGATTTTCCACCTTAAAAAAGGGGGTGACTTGCATTAGTAAATAACATAATTATGTAAGTATTCGTTTGATTACATAGTCCATTATTGTTTCGTCAATAAGACACCTGCTTAAAAATAGATCTCTAATTGGTATTAAAAAACTAAGAAATATTATTACCCAGAGAAGTATTTAAAAAAAAATACAAAGTTTGTGAATGTATCAGATAATTCTTTGTTCGTCTGAATGGCCGCCGCTGAGCAAACTTGCGCTCCGACCTGAGATCTTTGCTAGCTGCACGATCGCCTTATATTTTTACTGAAATTTATGTAGTTCGCATTTAATTGAAGGTGCTTCAAGAAATATCATTGAATATGAAACTTTATCATGATCTTGCAGTTAATGGAATAGATTTATTCTCCTTTGCAACTTGGTATTGGAATATACCTACTTACCTAGGTGTCTGCTGTAGAAGACTTGTAGAGATTGACAAATACTCAACTTATTCTTAATTCAAAAATCAGGGATAAACGCATATTTAAAGGTAAATTCTATCAAGGATTCAAGGTACCTACTTATTGACCGATGAACTTTTTGCTCATTTTACGATATACAAATACATTTAAGTATTTGTTATAAATTCGATTAAGTATCTATATTATGATTGTTAGTATGTAAGATTATATAATAATTTGAGGATTGTAATGATTATTTTTGGTTAGTTTTAATGTGTATTGTTAATGATTAGTGTGGGGCGCCATCTTATGTTCCTAGCTCGTTGTGCTGTAGGTACTGGTGCTGCCGCTGCGGTTGCGGAGAACCTCAAGTGGTGGAAATGTAATAACCTTGTTGGTAGTTATATTTTCGAGCCGTTTGGGGTTGAAACTCTAAAAAACTAGTGGGGCCGAGTGCCCACAGATTGTTTAAAGATCTTTCCAAACGCCTTGTTGAAACTTCGCATGACCCAAGGACTGGCTTTCACCTTGGGCAAAGACGTCTAGTCACAGCTAGAATATTATCTAATAAAACACTTTTCGTTCTAGTGCAGTTATTTTTAGTTGGTGTTCTGTACACTCGCTCTCTTTCTGTCGCTCACTAGTAATATCCATCGACCGGTAGAATGACAGAATATCAAGGAATTCTATTCCGATTTCATTTTAAAATAAAATGTTTCAAGTAACTTTATTTATTTACACGAATAATTTACATTTAAAAAATATTTAACGAACTATAATTATAGTAAAATAAAAATAATGAAAACCCAAACTAATTACAACGGCTCCGACATACGAGTTGTAGGTCGCGGGTTTGAACCCAGCCAGGCGTATTACTGGTGTAATTTATTACATTACCATTACCACTGCTCTCAAAACGGTGAAGGAAAACATCATGAGGAAACCGGCATTTCATAGAATCAAAAATTCGAAGGCATATGACATCCACCAATCCGCAATGGGCTCGCGTGGTAGATTACGGTCCATTCCCTCTACTAGAGAGTAGGCTTGAGTCCCAGCAGTGGGAACATTGTGAGGCTAATTATGCTATGCTTATGCTAATTGAAAACAAATGTTTCATTAAAGGCCTTCTCACTCGTCCACATGTGTCTATCTGTCAGTGTTACATCACTGTTATCTATTTTAAAAGAGATAAATACTTTATAGCGATCTCATATAAACATTACAAAATTCTTTAGCGGGTTATCCTCAGTGAAAAATTGCAGTTTTATTTTTAAACATGATTTGCAAATAGAAAAACGATTATAAAGTGAGGCTATCCTATTTATGACATATTGTACATATATGAGAGTCTGTACGTTTAGATGTTTGCACGGAATCACGCCGTAACGGCTGAAAAGATTTGCATAAAATGTTGAACTTGGGAGACCATGGTCTACCTAGTCTATGTTAGAACAGAGGAAACTTTCCATCCTAATAGTGCCGTCTCTGGGGAAAATTGTAACCACTTGCAAAAACCAGTACCTTTTTCATAAACACGATTCACGCTTTGACGAAGACAATACAGCTGACTTTTTACATGACAACCACACACAGATACTAATATAATAAAGAGAAAAAACTGTATTTTTTTTTATTTGATATAAACCAGTGCTTGACTGCGATCCCACCTGATGGTAAGCAGTGATGCAATCATTGATGGTGAGGCGCACTAGTTTATTATTTTCTTTGCAATGAATAAATAAATAAACTCAAAAACTACTGGACGATTTAATAAAATCTTTCATCAATAGAATGCTACTTTATCTCCGAGAGGCAATATATATTTTTTATTTTTATGGAAGCAAAGTCGCTGGCATAAACTAGTTTTGAATAAAATCGTATAATAATAATAATCGTAAAATAATAATTTAAAATCTATAAAAACTTTAGCACATAAAAGTGTCACATTAGACAGTGATTCACAGAATTGTCCGTCTGGGATAATGTGTTCTAATAAAATATTAGGTATGTGCTAACTTGTGTCAGTGGCTCCGCTCACGTGAAAGAATTAAATATATGCCCATGTCACTCGGTGATGAAGTAGGATTCTGCTGGTGAAAGGATTTTTAAAATCAGTTCTATATGTCTGCTTTTGCAATAATTCATCAAAAATAAAAATACAAATCTTTCTTATTTATAATATTAGTATAGAAGTAGCTAAATTCTAACATGTTACAATAACTTCTTGAAACAAACGTAGCAGGTATTTTCTCACTGGTCTCAATGGGATCACATTAACAAAACATTGCCAGAACTGCTCTAATTTAATAACTACATAAGCAAACAAAAACAATTCAAATCTCCATTTTATTTCACCTTTTATTGGGTATCAATAGTCTCGCAGTCAACGTTATACGTAGAGAGATCCTTCCCAATCGCTATCAGCAACAAACTCGAAATGGAAGGCACACTAGTTCACTAGTTGCTTTTTAATTACACATTGATAACGTTATCGCTCGCTCGATACCGGCTTTCCTAGCAGAGCGCAGTGTGAACATGTGTGATATAAATCACACGGTCGTGACAAGTGTCACACTTATTTGAGATAGTCACACCCGTGTGCCTCGCTGATAACTAGGAAAAGCTCAGGCTCTGGCGCGTTTGAAGCGAAGGCTTCGAGAATTAGAATTAGGAAGCGAAATTCGGAATCTCTATCTACCTGCAAAAGTTTGTCTTTAAAGCGATTTATATGATTAGATTAGACACAGATCAGCAGATTCTAAATTCAGAGGAGATTTCAAAATCTCCGCAGAAAATTTAAATTATGGGTATTGAGTTTGCTTTAATATTATCGTACTGGTACGGTTAGAAAGTTATTTTTATAAATAAGACCCATTGAATTTCAAAATATTATTTTGTTTTTGAGTAGACAACATATTTAGTAGAAAACTTATGCAAGTCCTTATAGATACATGAAATTATGCACTAGATACTTACGTCAAAGTTTTTCAAAGTTCAAAACTATAGTCTAACAACACTAAAAACTTTTAAAGTTTAGTCTTTTAATATTAACAATCCACAAACTAACTTAATATTCACTGTACATAGAGAGTCTAAAAACCACGCAAGAGAGGACTCGTATGTTCGTCGAGTAAAGTTTCTGAGCAGCGGCGCTGGGGGGCGTTAGACACGAGTAGCCGGGGCGAGCGCGACGCGCCAACTGACGCCGACTACAGGCTACACGATGAATGATTCGTAGCGCGTAGCCTCGTAGAGCGCGCAGTGAAGTCCGTAGCACGCCTACGAACTTGTCTCAGCCCTGATTGCAGGAGAGCAAAATGTTAATGTAATCCCTACCCCCCCCCCCCCGCTACTTGAAAAAGTTCAACATTTAATGGAATTCATTTAATTAAGAAAATGTTCACGACTCCACGACGACTAGATAAGCGTTTAACAACTTTGGATTTAATTGCCCAAAAATCCTTAAATCTTTAGATTAAGCGTTCGCTAATTCGAAAAATCTTTAAGTATCATCCACCAGACTTCTTATTTTTTCAGTTCTACGGATCGAGATAAGCGGAACAAAAAATCTTGTACCTACTCGAATATTTTTAAATTAAATAGATTTAAGCTGTGCTGTGTATTGTGGGGGACGCCTATGTCCAACAGTGGACGTCTTTCGGCTGAAATGATGATGGTGATAAGTGTACATTACAAAACACTGTACTTTAAATGAAATCGGTTGTACGTTATATTTAAAATGTAAGGGTTCTAGTTTTTTTTTTTAATTTTAGGTTTATATATACATATAATATATAGGTAGGTAGGTAGATAATATCCGATCAAATTAGTGGTAAAAACGGGAGCCTATTTAATTACTAAGACTCCGCTGTCCGTCTGTCTGTGTCCAGGCTGTATCTCATGAACCGTGATAGCTAGATAATTGAAATTTTCAGAGATGATGTATTTCTGTTGCCGCTGAAACCAGAATAAAATAAAATGTGGAAAAATCGTTGTATAAATAATGGTATAATAACCCTTGGTGCGCGAGTCCGACTCGCACTTGACTGGTTTTACAAGGAAGTACGTTAGATATCAATTTCGCCGAGTTCCTTCATTCTAATTCTATATATTTTATTTTTTTGATTTTATATAGTAATAATTTAATTTCTTAATTAGATGACGTAATTTAATTAATGAATTTCATAATGTCTTTAGGTTTCATGACTGCATAATGTAATTTAATTTCTAAATTGTACCTAATCTGATTTTAATGTTTTTTTTTTATATTGTTTAATTTTTTTACCTATAAACTTTAGTTTTACCACAATGGTTTGTTTAATTAAGTACTTTAAAGTTGTGTATAGATTTAAGGGACAGCTCAGACACAGTGTCTCACTAGCTATAACCTAATGTGCAAATTGAACACAATGTTCTACAATATGTTTATTAAAGTCTTGTATTATTTTTTTGGAAACAATAAATTATTATTATTTCCTTTATTTATTTTCTGTACATATTTTGCACATTTTTAAATATTAAAAAAAGCATTTAAAAATATAATAAATAGTAGTCCGCCGGTGTCGAGAGCAGGGTCCAAGCTACCGGTGGTTAGGGCTCCAGAGACAAGAACCTCCTGACAATGCGAGCCGTATCAAGGAGTATTGCCTTCTGTTTCTATTGGCCATCCAGCCTTTGGCAGTCACAACAATTGGCACAATGACGGTCGAGTCCACATTCTACATGCCGACAACCTCGTGTGCTAAGTCGAGATATTTCAAATGTTTCTCTTTCTCAGCTTACACGAGATTCTCGTCATGTGGGATGGTAACATCGACTATCATTGCGCGGCGCGCTAATCGGTCTATCACCACTATATCCGGCTTATCGGCTACAATAGTCTGGTCAGTGATGATAGACCAATATACTAGTACAACGTGACATGATCATTTATTATTTTTTTTTTTATTTTTTTTTTAATAGCCTATACTGTCCCACTGCTGGGCAAAGGCCTCCCCCAACTTCTTCCAGGTATTCTTTTCTTGGGCCACCTCGAACCAGTCCTTGCGGTAGGCATCTAGGTCGTCTCGCCACCTCTTCCTAGGTCGACCTCGGCGGCGTCGTCCATCTTGAGGTACCCACTTTGTGGAGACTTTTGCCCACCGGTCAGAGTGCATGCGGCTGATGTGACCAATTTATTATTATATAAATTGTAATTTATGTACACATATATACAGAAGAAAATATCTTATTATAAAGATTAGTGCAAAGATACTGCTTATTTCAAAAATAAATTTCTTCCAGCAGACCTATATTATTATAAAACAGTCAAAACACAGCACATAGGTTTAATAACAAGTTAATAGCCAGGTAGTTGTCACAAAACCTGATATTCTCAATTCGTCGGAACACATTCACAACAGTGTCACACCCACTTGAATACTCTCTAACAATTTATTCAAGCGACAACACATATCACTAATATCAAAGAGCCATGCAAACTTATGAATATTCAGATAATTCGGTGTTCAGCCAACGAGTGTTAATTCTTTATCAGTGGATGCGAAGCCGCCGCTAATGGCTCGCGTTCTCTTGAAAGGCATCAAAGTACGTGTGTTTATTATTTATTCAATATCGAGGTATTTTTGCAAATATTAATGTTGGAGATAAATCTCACGGGCATTAGCAGCTGTTGATGGAGGAAACTCAGGCCTGAACTGAAATATAGCGATTTATTGTTGAATGCTCACTCAAGTAGGTATAGCTTTGATAAATGCTTGTTGTTCAAAATAGAATTTTATCCTTTCAATAAATAAGTAAGTACCTACTTTCTTACATTTTAAATATGTGCGCAGCATTCTGGGTGTAAAAAGAACAAACTGAATATGGAACAACACGCTGCGCTCCAAAATGGACATAATGACTTACTCCTGACTTTTAATGTCCTATGTCCCCTAGAAGGGGCAGAGGGCGTCCACAGTAATCCTCCATCGCGAACGGTATTGAGCTTCACGCTATACTTCGCTCCACGACATTCTGTTGCTCACCACTTCTACCAACACGGTGCGACGCCAGGTTTGACGGGGACGGCCACGCTTTCTTTTTCCTTGCGGATTCCTTGGGTATGTGTTCGGAATCCCTTCGAAGCGTGTGACCAATCCATCTCTGCGAAGCTTGATCTGGCGGTCGATCGGGCTATCGTGCCATTTTTCCAACAGCTCTACGTTGGACTACGGAGACAGCGGTTGGCGAAAACTTGGATTTGGCGTGAGTGGCCTTACCCGGGCAAAAAGGCTGCCAGGTTCAAATGGGATTGGGCGGGTCATGTGAGCCGCATGCACAGTGACCGCTGGGCAAATGACGACACTCAATGGGGTCCTACAGAGGGGAAAGCGCTGCCGAGGCCCAAAAAGAGGTGGTGAGATGATCTAAACGCATGCTACTAGAGCTGGTTCAAAACGGCGCAGGAGAAGAATATCTGAAAGGACTTGGGGGAGGCTTTTAGCCAGCAGTGAGAAAGAAATAGCTAGGGAAAACAAAAATAAAGAACTGGTGGACTATCATTGCTACAGTGGAATGACACACTCATACTACAACTCTAAATGACCTTTCTCTAGTTTACATTTCGGTTTCAATGTCTAATCCAAATGTATAGTTGTAACATTAAAACCTAAGCCAGCCCTATCTGAACTGTAACATAAACAATGCAATTGACGTTCAAACCACTAGGAAGAAACGGATATATATCTCAGTCGCTAGTGAGCGAGTAACCCGCGCGTGTCGAGCCGACGCGACGGTGGCGGCGCGGCGCGGCGGCGCACAGAACTTACAAATGATCCCACTTTGTAAACAATACAGACCTCACCACGCTTAGTAGCAAACGTAGAAGGTTCACGACACTAACATTGTAAGTAAGAAAAACTTTCATTTAAAATATGATAAATAGATCTCAACTAATGTATATCCTATCCTATGTAGATTATTAAATGTAAAATATAAATACAACTAGCTGCAGCAGCTAGTTGTATTTATATTTTACATTTCAATAATCTATATAGGATAGGATATACATCAGTTGAGCTCTATTTCAATAATCTACATAGGATAGGATATACATCAGTTGAGCTCTATTTCAATAATCTACATAGGATAGGATATACATTAGTTGAGATCTATTTATCACAGCTGCCAGCGGTTTCGCCTGCATGATAGTAGAAGATTGTCCCAGAATACAACGTAACCTGTGTGCTATTCCTGGACATGGTTTACTCGTGTATTAAGTTTCATCGTTTGAGCGTGAAGAAGCAGTTGTTTACATTATTAAAAAAAAACTGGGCAAGTGCGAGTCGGAATCGCGCCCTGAGGGTTCTACAAACTCACCTATGTAAATAGTTCAATTCCCGAATGAAGTCTCGAAATTTTTCCGAATGAATGTTTTTTTTTGTGACGTAACATCAAATTTACTGTTTTCAGATTTATTTCTATACTTGTGCTATAAAACCTTGCTTTATATCAAATTTCAGGATTCTTGGTCAACGGGAAGTACCCTATGAATTTTGATTCCCCTAAGAGTGTCGAAATATACGTTTTTTGTGTTACATAACGGTTTCTTTTTTTCCATTAACTAAGAAGTTTGATTTTTTCAAAGCTTCATGGGACCGCAGACTTGAGTATAGGGTTTTAATTTCAAATCGATGCCACCACGCGTTCCCGAGATAAAGGGTCGTGACAGACAGACAGACGGACAACAAAGTGATCCTATAAGGGTTCCGTTTTTTCCTTATGGTACGGAACCCTAAAAAGAAGTAACAAATATACACAGACACACATTCACAAACTTTCGCCTTTATAATATTAATATGATGATCATTATCATCTTCCTACCCTTGTCCCGTGTTATTTGTGGTCGGCGCAACATTGTTTTTTTTCCATTCTGTCCTGTCACCTGCCATGCTATCACTAACTCCCTTTTCTTTCAAATCACTCCTCACCTTCACCATCATCATCAACCATAACTCATCATCATATTTTAGATGGGGTGAAGTATTTACACACAAAAAACTTATGTTTAAGTTAATCACTTTGTAAGTTATAGAATTTCGGTATCTTACTGTTTAATGAGACCCTTCACCCGACTGTGAGCCCTTAAGAGGGTCTCATCGATATTACTTCGCCAAATTTAAATACCACTGATTTATAACATAGACCCGTACATACCTTTCTTGAATCCATTTTTCCAAGAAAGCTTAACGAATTGCAAGAAAGCAAATCCGCTTTTCATCTCCGTAATCTTGCCGCGATTCCTTGCTCTTATGATTGAGATAAATTCAATGAAATATAGTAATGGTATTAGATGAGAAAGGTTCGCGAGCCTCCATTGAAATCAACAGAGAAGTGAAAGAAATCGGCGCAATATTGTATCCTGTCAAAAATCCTCACAAACTGAATAACTGGCCTTTTTTAAAAATGATGAAGGGTATACCTAGCCAGTGCTTACAGGGCACAGTTTCTAAAGAATTTAATGAGCCTTTATTACTCTATCTCCTCTCAGAACCCTTCAGTTTATAAATAAAACACATCTTATTTTAAAAAAAAAAATTTAGCTTCATTATTTTCTACTGGCATACCGTAATATATTCGTGTATATCGCAGTAAGCATTGAAACCCCCATTGTACATACCTATACATTTAAGTTCATGTAAAAATATTGTGTAACTATTCTGATATACAATAAAATATAATTCTAATCTATTCTACTCTTTAAATTTTGAAAACAGGGGGATGTGTCAGATTTAACTAACGTATTGAAAGGCGATTGTTAGCTACGAACAATAACTATTGTTAGCGAAGTTTTGAAAATAATGTGACTTTTATTGTACGCCTCGCGCCTACAACAAGATGACCCATAGAATCGAACAATCGACCTTTATGAGAGAGAGACGGAGCTACACGTGACTAATAGTACCTACTGTCCTTTTTATCGCACCGAAATTCTGATGACCTCTATCTATCTCACTTGGTGGTAAGCGATGATGAGGTAGCTACGATGGAACACGCTTGCCCAGAAGTAACCTATTCACTTTTGACTTAGACCCTGTAGGTGTTAGCTATCAAGAAATACAGACACTGGGAATTCCACTCCTTAGCTGTAGTACAATGATTATGTTCCCAAAACATTTTATGCGTATGGGTGGAAGGTCCACCATGTATGGTGGTCCGATGGAGGAACGGAAGGCCTTGCAGAATTAAGGTACGCAGTTTCGACGCACACTACCCGAAATACAACCGGAAACCGACAGGCTAGCAACTCGGCGTCGATGCTTAAGACTTTGAAGCTTCGACTCGCCGAATGCACCATACCAATCTTCTTGGCTCGTTTCTTGATTGACCCAAGCTTATCAAGTTGGTATTTAGTAGATCCATCAAAAAACGAGAGCAGCACAAACTGTAATAAGTGCAAGTTCGATCGTGTATGGAACATGATCGAACACGTCTCGCCTTTAGTAAGATTTCCAAATTTTGGCAGCCAGCTGAGTCTGTCACAGTTATACGGTATTGCCCTAGTTAAATATCAATAAATGTCAAGTTGCTATTAAGCATTCACTAATATCATCAATCCATTTGTAGTATCACTTCAGATCTTTTGAAACTTCTTCAGTTCAGAAACTATGCAACTTATGTCTGTCGCTACTCGAGACTTTACCTACTCATAGTTTTAACCGGCTAGTGTTCGGATTACGGTGAGCAGAGTACCACTGATACCTGACACAAAGTCGAATATTCCAGACGTAACTATCGTCTGTCCACATATATTAGCTAGACTTGGTTATTTTCTAGTTGATACTCTCTCGTGTGACAGCTAATCAGGGTCGCGTGTTATCTCAGTGACAGATCGGCATTAGTGTGGATGTTGACGCGGCGCGGGATCAGACAGGTGCGGGCGCCTCTGAACTGTGTCTACTCAAACAAAACTCTTCGCGTAGAATGTTGTGCGTCAAATAACTCAGCCAGAATTTATGAATTCTATAATTTGAAATTTAACGGTGAGTGACTTCAAAGAACGCGACTAGTTCTCTCGTTTTGGCCTCTCATTAGATACATACCTATCATGTGAATGGAAAATAGAAACAGTGAAATAAGTAATAATAACAATTATTTAATCTCGACTTAACACACAAAGTTGTCGACTTATAAATACAAATCTTCTCTAGATATAAATATGAATAGCAGTTTGTTAGTCTTGCTAAAACTCGAGAACGGCTGGACCGATTTGGCTGATTTTGGTCTTGAAATATTCGTCATAGTCCAGGTAAGGTTTAATCGGTGAAAAAAATATGGAAAAAATCACGGAAAAAAATCCGAATATAAAGCCATCTCTAATTAAAATGTCGTTATAAAATGAATTATGTTGTTCTGGTAATGCCAGTAGATGGCGTTATCCTTAATATTAGGCGGTACGTCAGCTAGTCAGAAATAAAAATGGCCAAAGAAGGAATACTGAAGGACGCCCATTGTTACTACAGACCCGGGAGATCTGGAATGTGGACTCGGGTGCAATTTTATTGTGCTTATTGTCGTGACCGTCAACGGCCTGATGGTCTCAGCGACCTGTCGAAGTTGTCGTTACGATTGGATAAAGGATACAGGTTGAATTCCTCGATACGGCTCCCATTGTGAGAAGGTTCCTGTCTCTGGACCTCTAGCTTAGGCCCTGCTCCTGATACGATGTTGTTGCTCCCAACATGTATTTAAAAAATATTTGATAATATTCTTGTACAGAAAATAAATAAATGTAATAAATATACCTGCCGGAGGTCGTGGGTTCGATTCCCACCCAGGACAAATATTTGTGTGATGAGCACGATTATTGGTTCTGTGTCTGGGTGTAATTTATCAATATATAAGTATGTTTATCAGTTGTCTAGTACCCTTAGCACAAGCTCTGCTTAGCTTGGGACTAGACGGCGTTGTGTGATAGTTTTGTAATATTATATTATATATTATATTATATACCTAACCACTTCTTAAACTTGTAAATATTTCTCATTAGGTTTAAAAATACAAGTAGCATATTTCTAAAACTATCATTATTCTATGGTAGCGTAGACCACTAGTTGAGCCGCGATTGTTTGTAGTTAAATTGCTTAGTCTAGTTAGCCATGTGGAGACTTTGTGGCCTGTAACGTCGAACACAGGCGAAGAAGCTGTTCTCTCTGACAGTTCACGGAGCGCGATAGATTAGTTCGGAATTAGGCCGCGTTTGTGTAATGTTCGGGCGAGAAACTTACCCTGCTGGTTAATAAATTCATTTGCAAAGTTTTTATTAGGTAATGCGTTTATGAAGTTAACACCGCAGTCTACTATAGTTGAATGCTTGAAAGAGTTACCGTGGCCTTGGTAAGCAAAGAGCAACTGAAGAAACAGGTGGGTTATATCAGTAATTTTCTGACACGGCCTTTCGCACCACCCGGAGCGAGAGATGTTATTTGATGATTTTGAAGTTAAAAAAAAGCTAAATAAATATAATAAAGATAAATCACTTTTTTTTAGCATTGCCATACAGCGTGGCAATGACACCAGTCTTTTGGGCACATTACTAGTCGACAGCGATGTGAAAGAGTTTTTGACGCCATATTTTAGTTTGATTTTAGTTAATTGTAATCAGCTTGGGGTTTTTATTATTATTTTTAGGGTTCCGTACCTCAAAAGGAAAACGGAACCCTTTTAAGATCACTTTGTTGTCCGTGTGTCTGTCAAGACCTTTTGTCTCGGGAACGCGTGGAGGTATCGAGTTGAAATTAAAACTATATATTCAAGTCTGCGGTCCCTTAAACCTGTGAAAAAGCAAACTTCTGAGTAAATGAAAAAAAGATACGGCCGTGTTAGTGCAGAAACCATAGCGATAAATTGTAAATGTTAAAATAGTTGATGTCAACCTCGATAGATGGCGTTGGCGTCGAATTAAAAGTCGCTATGGTTTCGTTACCGCGGTTTGGTTGGGCTCCACAGTGAATTTTAGAAAATATAACCAGCTTAGATCAGGACACAATTTGGTTTTATTCTCAATTTCAACCCTATTAGTGTTCCCACAAGTGAGTTAGTTCAACATTACCATCTCGGTAATAACCATTGGTCCATCGACCCTGGATCAGACCCAGAAAGTCTGAATTTTTTGAAGTAACCGGTGCCAGCTTTGGACCGCACCCCAGTGTACTCGCAGTGGATCGCTGCGTCAGGAGTACCGGGCGTCCCGCAGTGGCAGAAACAGCTTTGTCCAGCAAGGTGGACGAGCTCAGCCGCTGGGGAATTATTAGTTCAACGTGACGCAATAGAGGGCGCCACCAGTAGTTCAACACAGAAGATCCAATATTCGAGTTCAGGCGACAGCTTCGTTCAGCAAGGTGAACGAAATCGACGTCAACCACCGGCCACCGGCAGTTGGAGTTCCAAGTGACGCCACAGAGGGCGCCACCAGTGGTACACTACGAAACGAACTTGGAAGTGTGAGTGAAGTGCAAACGTGAGTACAATTTAATAAATAATAGTAGCAGTGATTAAGAAGATTTTGCCAAGGAATTTTGAACTTTATTATGAAGACGATTTTTACTTTAACATTTTAAATAGTTATTTTAACTTAGCTTTAAAATTGTGCATGATAGACTTAGAATAATTTTATAAAAAACGACGGAACGGGGAATCTATGCCCGATTTCTGCCAGTATTTGTTTAAAAAAAAAACACTTGTAAATTTTTTCGCTGCTTTTGAGACTTAGAAAAAAAAAAAAATAAGTACGCTTAAAACAAAACTTGTGAGGTTTTAAGTCGCAATCTAGGTTTGTCTAAATTAAGCTTTGTTGAACGTTTAACTGGTTGATTGTTTTAACACATGCCTAATTGAATTGTTTTGTTGTTGTTCATGATGGAAGGTCAAGTAAATATATTGAAAGACCTCCAAAATGTTATACAAAAAGCTTTTATTAATTTTAAAAAGTGTCCTAAAGATAGATTGACAGTAGAATATATCGAGACAAGGCTTGAATTATTAGAAAATGATTGGTCGTCATTTAAGGAAACCAAATCCCAACTTTATGGTCGTTTTAAGATAGAAGACATAGGTCAAAAGGTGGTCGATATATACGATTCTACCGAAGATACATATATATCATGTAAATGTCTGATGAAAGCAACGTTTAATAAGATTAATACTAGAGAAGCGGCGCCACAAAATAGTGGAGCTAGCAATAATAATTCTTCTAAGCCATCCAATTCATTAGTAAAGTTGCCCAAGATCACAATTCCCAATTTTTCTGGCAAATACAGTGAATGGACAGCCTTTCACGATCTGTTCAAGTCACTTGTACACAATAACGCATCTTTAGATAATGTGCAAAAACTGCACTATCTTAAAAGCCATCTAACTGGGGAAGCCGAACAGTTGATTAGGCATACACCTATTACAGATGCCAACTACAGCGAATGTTGGTCTCAGTTGGAAAAGCGCTATGCTAATAAAAAGTATCTAGTCAATTGTATTTTGAAAAGGTTGTTCAGCCAGAAGCGATTAAATGTAGAATCAGCTGCCGCTTTAAAGGAGCTGTTAGATACCACAAGTGACTGTCTTAATGCGCTTACAAATTTAAACATCAATGTGAGTACATGGGACGTTATCATCATCCATATAGTAACATTCAAATTAGATAATGAAACGCGAAAACAATGGGAGTTAAGCAGTTCTAGCGATTTAAGTAACAAGTTGCCCACCTTTGAGGAGCTTAAAATATTTATTGAAAGTCGTTTTCGCGCATTAGAATGTATAGAGCCGAGAAAAGCCGTGGCTCACCAGGCCAGTAATAGTTCACAGGTTCATGGTCCGAAAGCGATGCTAGCCACAAAGCCGTCCAATATACGTTGCGAATACTGCTCGGAAGTCCATAAGCTGTGTTTCTGCAAGCAATTTGCAAAACAGTCCACAGAAAGTAGACGCGAATTCGTAGCAAAAAACAAAATATGTTTTAATTGTTTGGGCAGCAATCATAGAGTATCTGAATGTAAAAAGCAGACCGTCTGTAAAGTTTGCAACAAGCGCCATCATTCATTGCTGCACCCGAATGGAGAATCGAACGGAGAGAACGAAGGCCGAGATGCTACCGTAATGCCAGCTACTGATAACGCTAGTTCTTCAACTAGTGTTAATCCGATAGTTGCATGCTTGTCTACGGGCAAGGTCTCTAAACCCAGACAGGTTTTATTAGCCACAGCGCTAATAAAAGCCGAGTCCAAGACGGGTGAATTTCAAACAGTTCGAGCACTATTAGACCAAGGATCACAGGCTTGTTTTATTACAGAGGCCACAGTCCAACTTCTTCGACTGAAGAAACTTCCAGTCAGAGGTCTCGTGTCAGGTTTAGGTGACGATAGATCGACCATTGCAAAGCACATGGTGAATCTGACAATTGAGTCAACAATTGATCGCGATTTTCAACTCAAAATAAATGCCTATGTTTTGAGTAAGATCACCTCATTCTTGCCCGAGAGAAGTGTAAACACAAGTTCATTGGATTGGATTGCCATAAACGATCTGTGTCTAGCAGATCCTAATTTTAACACACCCAATAGAATAGATATTCTTTTGGGCGCAGATGCTTACTGCTACATTTTGAAGGAAGGTATAGTCAAGAGTCCCTCCGGCACTCTCATAGCACAGAGCACCACCTTAGGGTGGGTCCTTTCAGGTGTAGCCAGTCCAAGTAGTGAGAGTTCAAAGCATCACACAAAAAATATAAAGGTACATTGTGCACAGTTCAAAGAAGATGACATTTTAAAGAAATTTTGGGAGATCGAAGAACAAAGTAGTACAAAGAGATTACTTAATCCAGAAGAGCAACGGTGTGAAGAATTCTATATTAAAACTACTAAGAGAGATGATACAGGCAGATACATTGTACGACTGCCATTCCGAGACGAAGAACCTGCTTGTAAGGCCGGACGTTCACGTGATATAGCTGAAACAAGATTTAAATCATTAGAAAAAAGATTAAGTAAGGATGCAGATTTAAAAGTACAATATACAGAGGTAATTAATGAATACTTACAATTAGGACACATGAGACCTGTAAAAGAGGACGATAGTTTTAAAGATGAAGCCGTTTATCTACCACACCACGCGGTGATAAGAAACGACAAGATCACGACGAAGGTTCGTGTTGTTTTTAACGCCTCAGAACGAAATAAGAACGGAGTGTCACTAAACGACACACTAATGGTAGGTCCAACTCTGCAAGCAGATTTAAGACACACGGTTTTAAGATGGAGAATGCATGCTATCGGTATAGTGGCGGACATAATAAAAATGTATCGTCAAGTTAGAGTATGCGATGAAGATGCTGCCTTCCAGCGAATACTCTGGCGAGACGATCCTGAAAAGCCGATCAGAGATTATGAGCTGACAACAGTGACTTTCGGGACAGCTTCTGCACCATACCAAGCTGTTAGATCGCTCCATCAGGTCTCATATGATGAAGGAGAAAAATTCCCACTCGCAGCAGACAGAGTTCTAAATTGTTTTTATATGGACGATTTGATGACTGGATGTAACAACATCGAAGAGGGTGTAGAAATCTGTAATCAAATGGTAGAATTATTAGGAAAAGGAGGATTTACATTACAGAAATGGAATAGTAATAATCAGGAATTATTAGAAAAAATAAGTTCAATGGATAGGAATGAAGGAATTCTGCAAAGAGATCAAAAAGGCATAAAAAATGAGGACATAAAGAATAAGGACAAACAGGACATGATAGTAAAAGAAAAGGAAATAAATAATAAGGACAGAGAAATTAAACTAGATAGTACTACAAAAATTCTAGGACTTACCTGGAACCGCCACGAAGACTCCTTTCAATATGCGGTAAATCTTCCACCGCTGACGATGGCACCTGTAACAAAAAGATCTATAATATCAGACATAGCTCGTTTGTTTGATCCATTAGGATGGTTAGCTCCTAGTGTCGTTGTAGCAAAGGTGTTCATCCAGAAGTTATGGCTTGCAGGTGTTAGTTGGGATGAGGAGTTAAGTACGGAACTAATAACAGAGTGGAGTACTTACCGCGAAGAGCTAAAATTGCTTACCATGGTTCGAATACGTCGTTGGCTTGGGACTAGTTCAACTGATGATTTGGAATTGCTAGGTTTTAGTGACGCCTCAAAGGCTGCATACTCAGCAGTCGTTTACTTGCGGGTAATTGATAGCACAGGCAAGGTTCATGTTTCATTGTTAGTTGCAAAAACAAGAGTTGCCCCAATTAAACAAGTCAGCATTCCTCGATTGGAGTTATGTGGAGCAGTACTCTTATCCAAGCTATTGACAGAGTCTGCAGAGGTGTTAAACATACCAAAGGAAAAGATTTCAGCGTGGACTGACTCGACAGTGGTGCTATCATGGCTTAACAGCCATCCTAGCCGGTGGAAAACGTTTGTTGCGAATCGGACTGCTGAAATATTGGGTGCAATGAGTTCGTCGCAATGGTTTCACGTGTCGACCAAAGAGAATCCAGCAGACTGCGCTTCAAGGGGAATACTACCCAGTTTATTGGTCAATAATGAGTTGTGGTTTTCTGGACCTCCATTCCTGAAAAACAAAATAATTGAGTACAAAAGGCCAAAGGATTTAAAAATAGATTTAGAACAAACAATAAAGGCCCACGCAGCTGTAATTCCAGAGCACGTAGTTCTAGAAAATTATTCTAGTCTACGAAAATTAGTTAGAGTAATTGCGTATTGCCGACGATTTTTAAAGAAGGACAAGTACAACAGTAAATATTTAAAGAAGCAAGAAATAGAAGCAGCATTAGAAACCTGTATTAAGAAGACACAAATAGAGATATTTACAGCAGAATATACACAGTTAAACGAAAAAGGGTATTTAAACATGAAATCCAGTAAACTGAAGTCACTTTGCCCTTTTCTTGACACAAAGGGTATCATGAGAGTTCGAGGACGACTTGCAAAGTCGGAACTAGACGAGGATTCGAAACATCCGATAGTCCTACCGCATTCTAGCCATCTGACTCGTCTTATCGTTGCAGATGCGCATGAGAGAACACTGCATGGTGGTCCTCAGTTGTTGTCAAACTTTTTAAGGTCAGCCTATTGGATAATAGGTGCTAGATCTCTAATCCAACAACATGTTCGCAAATGTGTTGTTTGTACAAAACAGAGGGCTAGCGTCAGAAACCAACTGATGGGTGATCTTCCATCAGTCCGATGTAAACCAGCAAGACCATTTTTGCATAGCGGGGTCGATTATGCTGGACCCATAAACATAAGAACGACAAAAGGCCGTGGACACCGTTCATACAAAGGCTATATATGCCTTTTCGTTTGTATGTCCACACGCGCTCTTCACTTAGAGGTCGTCAGTGATATGAGCACACAGGCGTTTTTAGCTGCCTTTCGACGATTTGTGTCAAGACGAGGTCACTGCGCGAAGTTGTGGAGCGATAATGGCACCAATTTTGTAGGTGCCTCCAGAGAGTTACAACAGCTGGCCTCTATACAGCCAGCAATAGCAGAACACCTAGAAGCAAACAATACTGAGTGGCATTTTATACCGCCTCATGCTCCCAATTTCGGTGGTCTTTGGGAAGCAGGTGTAAAATCCACGAAGTTTCACCTTAAAAGGGTAATCGGCGACTCCACTCTTACGTACGAGGAAATGTCTACACTCCTCAACCAAGTGGAAGCATGCTTAAATTCGCGACCGATAAGCGTTATTAACTTTGCTGATCCTGGTGAACCCCTGCCTTTAACCCCTGGACATTTTCTGATTGGCGAACCGATAGTTAATGTGCCAGATAAAAATTATGAAAGTTCAAATGTAAATTATTTGACTCGGTGGCAATTAGTTCAACGAATGATGCAGTCTTTTTGGAAACGATGGTCCCACGAGTATTTGTCAAATCTCATGAACAGATACAAATGGTCTTCCCAAGTTCCGGAGCCCAATGTCGGGGACATCGTTTTGATTAAGGAAGATGATTTACCACCAAGTCGTTGGTTGTTAGGACGAGTTGTGGAGAAACACCCCGGTGATGATAACATCACCCGTGTGGTCACATTGCGCACTAAATCCTCTACAATTAAGAGACCAACTTCGAAACTATGTGTTTTACCAATAGCTCAATAAATTGTTTAAGATATTTTTAACTGTTGAACACTGTTGTTCTTGTTGTTTTTTTCTTAGATATAAGAAGTATTATTATACTGTGTACAAATGCAATTTTTAGACTCAAAGATGATTTAAGAAGAACATTCCGTCACTAAATGTCCTTGGTGGGCGGTATGTTAGTGCAGAAACCATAGCGATAAATTGTAAATGTTAAAATAGTTGATGTCAACCTCGATAGATGGCGTTGGCGTCGAATTAAAAGTCGCTATGGTTTCGTTACCGCGGTTTGGTTGGGCTCCACAGTGAATTTTAGAAAATATAACCAGCTTAGATCAGGACACAATTTGGTTTTATTCTCAATTTCAACCCTATTAGTGTTCCCACAAGTGAGTTAGTTCAACATTACCATCTCGGTAATAACCAGGCCGTTTATGACGCAAAAAACGTATATTTCGACACTCAATTCGGGAATTGAACTGTTTTCATAGGTAAGTTTGTACGGAATCCTCAGTGCGCGAGTCCGACTCGCACTTGCCCGGTTTTTTTTTATTTTACTGTAATAAACGTCCATGTCTACGAAGATGAGAGTAAGACAATAGCGGATATGACCGCTAATTTTCGTTCAGAACCAAGGCTCCGATAAAAAAAAAACACATAATAAATCTCGCCGACCCAACACACATATCTCAGCAAAAATATCCTATAAATTACGTAAAATGATCATCATAAAAATATCGGCAAAATATAATAGAAGATCAATGTGACGCATCTGCTAGTAAGTCACGCGGTCCCCGGCGGTCCTCTGCGGCCCTGAGGTACACACTATAGACTAAACAGTTCCACGCCATATTTACGTCAGCGACGGTTGGCGGCAAACCTGACGGAAACGATAAATTAGTTTTATTTGATTCGGTTGCGTTCAATAACTCTTCGATTATTACAGCGGTTGCCATTTAGCGATTGTTGGAGAAAGCAAGGAATTGTGATTTTATTCACTCGTAAAAATATTAATATTATAATTCAATTGACACCTTTCGTTGTTATACAAGCAATATAATGTTCATTCCCCATTTAATTTACCATTATGCATTTGAACATCCCGACTTCCTCAATAAAACTGATTTCATTGTCATGCTGACAAGTAATGTAGTTTTTTTTAATGTATTTTTATTTTTTAACCCACAGTAAAAGCACTGCTGGCAGGCAATACCTTAATACGAGGATATTTTGGCACTTAGTTATACGAAGATCATCATACAAAATTCACAGCATGCATAAGATTCGCAACAACAAACACAGGATTACGTTGAATAAACAATTAAATTTATACCAAACAGAACACTATGAATTCCATTCTACACAAATCGGAAAAGTTTATGAAATACAAATTGAAACAGATTTAGCCAACAAATAATTGATATTCAATTCAAAATATTTAATTTCACATAATCCTACGGTTCTAATTGATCGTTTCCTATGGCGACGAACAGGGAAGAGAGATACGGTTACTATTTACAAAAAGTTTGGTTTTACTCGTTAGATCGCACTCAAAAAGTTAAAATAGTTTCGGTTTGCGGGGCTCGCGGCTGAGCTACACAGTTCTTACTTCAAGAAAACTTCCTTGATGTATGATAATATGTTTCAAGATTTATATGTCTAGGGCTCCCCCGATTTGTAAAAAGAGGAGGTATATTTTCTATACTGTTATAGATACACTTTATTCCCCCATTCTAGCTCACTGTCCAGTATAATGTATGCTTGACTCGCAGGGAGATTTCGAGGTATTTGATGTGAGTAATGAAATTAAATTCTAGAGTTAGATGTTAATTAATTTGTAAGCATTTTCTTACTTCCTTTGTTTCCAAAACAGCTTAATCCATTTTTTATGTATGCAGCTATGAAGAACATTTTTAAGAAACCTATTCACATAAACCGTTACCAAATCTTCATTAATATTGAACGTGTGATGTATATGTATATATAGAGTGTTCTAACGTGTTCTACTATCATCACTCGATCGCCAGCATATACTCCGGCCCAACTCCCAATACGCATAAGTTAGCGCCGGCCAACTTGCCTAATCTATCAATAGAGGCAAACTCGAGATCGAGACGTGCCAACGTATGCACTGACACGCGCCGACACAACACAGACAACAGCAAAAGGTCTCTCAATTAACAGCTTTTTGTAGCAACCCGGTTTCTTCTAAAAGATCACAAAATAAAAAGTCATAATGTGACATCCACTAACCAGTACTGGGCGCGCGTGGTGGATAGAAACATTGAAAGAAAATGTTCACGAGTCAAATTAATTTTGATAGCGAAATACAATCTTCGAAAGGACGCCACAATGAAAAAAAGAAATGACAGTCTTATAAATTAAAAAGTAACATGTTCGCAAAGAGTTCCATTTTCGAATTCTATAATTGTTTTTTCATTCTTTTATTGTAAGTGGCCAGATCTAGAGACTTTCAGTATGCCCCACGTAATAGTCCCAGTAATGAGAGTCATACGCTGATCTTATTTATATCAAGTACAGCTGATTGCGGTATCAGTATAAATATAGGATAATCAGCCTCATAATTTTCCCACTGCTAGGACTCATGCCTCCTCCCTAGTACCTACAAGGAATGGGCCGTAATTCACCACGCGTTCCCAGTGCGGGTTGGTGGATGTCACATGTCTTCATATTTTTAGTTCTAGGACATGTCGGTTCTCTCACGATGTTTTTTCTCGAGAGCAGTGGTTATGAAATAAATTACACAAAGTAATGCTCCTGGCTGGGTTGAACACGCGACTTACAACTCTTAATTTGACTTTGCATGTTGCTCGTGAACGGGTGCTGTTGTGACTGGTCGTCTTGTTGGTCATTGTTTTGTTATGTTACTACTGTTATAACAATTACCTGTTTATTGATTTTGCTATGATGGCCTGTGACGTTGCAAATCAATTATTAAGTAGATAGCTAGCGACATCTCTTTCATGGAATAAGAATTGACACCTTATTGTTTTGCTTTAAACCAAGAGATGACACCTCGTTATAAATTGATTGATTCCCGTTAATAAAAGCTTCTTTAATAAAAAATAATACAGTGAGTTAATTAGAAGAAAATATGGTAACATTCTCACATTTATATTAAAACCACAATAATTAATTCATCAAGTTTACAACTTGAAAATCGAATAACGGAATGTGGTCTGTGGTCAGAAACTATGATAAAAATGAAGGGAAGGTAGGATGAAGGGCGTTCCCTGATTTTTACACGACTGCCCAAAAAAAGGAATGTTATGTTTTCAGGGTTCATGTATGTATGTACAATCACCCAGTAAAAGTGCTTAGATACCTTAACGCCTATTTTCCCTTGCACGTTAGAGTTCAAGTTTTCGAAAATTAAACTAGATGGCGTTGGTTTCTTCACAGCTAAGTGGCGAGCAAAGGCAATCTCACAAAGTATAAACTTGACTTTTAGTTTAACAAATAATAGACACATGCGTCATCATTGTCGTCAACAACTGATTGTAGTTCATAATTTCATCAACTTAGCATAAGTCAAGATGGCCTAGTGGTATAGAGCACACAGATTGAAGCGCAAATCAGTGTGCCGCAAGTTCAAATCCCACGCAATTGTTGACTTTTTGTAAGTTCTTACCCGATTGGAAGTTATGGAATAGCATTACATATTATTATATTAAATTATTCTTTAACTTGTTCACACATTTCTTAGAGTTAGAAAGGGATCACAAAAAAACTAAATAAAGAATTAGATTTCTGCGAGGTAGACATAAGTTTTAACTTGACCGAAATGAACTGTCGTTTGGTTGTAGTTGTTGGTTAGTGACGTGTGGTTAACAGTATTGTAATATTCGTAAAATGCAGGCTAATATTAGTATTGAAGTGAGGGCGACTATCATTGGGCTGCATAAAAGCGGTCTTAATAAAACACAAATATCTGAAGAAACCGGACTGAATGTGAGTATAATAGTTATTAATGAATTGTAACTTTATTATAAATTAATCTTCTAATTAAAATGTATGCCATTTATGAATCCATCCATCGTATCTTTATGAGGCTTAAAAGAGAAATACATAAATCGTTGGGTTTATTGGATTTATAAATGCAGTTTTATTTTAAAATTATATTCAATAATTATGATTGTTAACATTTTATATAATGAAAATGAAGTCAAGTAGGTATAGCTGCCTAATATATTTTTTTTTGTTTTAGAAAAATACTGTAAGTCTTTGGATAAAAAGATATGAGGAAGAAGGTAGCCTTGCTAGTCGCAAGAGAAGTGGGAGACCGAAGCTTATTAGCGAGGCGCAGCGACGACATATGGTGGACGTATACGAAACAAATGGTTTCGCACCAACGAGACATTTTGCGGAATTATATGACACCTCGATGGATACTGTTCGCCGTGCACTTCACGCTGAAGGCGTGCATCACAGAAAACCTACTAAAAAGCCGTACTTGACAGAGAGGCATAAACAGGAACGATTACGTTTCGCACGTGATTATTTAGATTTTGATTGGAATACTGCGGTATTTTCAGATAAAAAAAACATTTAAATCCAGTCAAAAGGGCAGGCTTCACTTATGGCGCAAGAATAACACTCGCTGGTGTGATAAAAACATTATTCCTAACACCGAATCAGGTCGAATCACAATTAATATGTGGGGATGGATGAGTGCAGCAGGACCAGGAGAACTGGCTTTCATTCCTCCACGCGCAAACAGTTCAACTTATGTGGAAGTGTTAGACTCAATTATGCTACCTACTGTGCGCAACATTTACCCAGCTGATGAGTTAGCACAATTTCCGTTTGTCCAGGACAATTGTCCTATTCACCGAGCGAGTACTGTGCGTGAGTGGTTTCACAATCACCCGGAAGTAATTGTTATTCCATGGCCAGCGCGATCACCCGACCTCAACCCCATAGAAAATCTATGGGGTTTGATGGTGCAAAGGTGGGACTCGCGGAATGAGAGGTCTACGGAACAATTAAAAACCCATTGCATGGAGGTATGGGAAAGTTTTAGAGGGAGCGAAATATGCGGTAATATGGTTGGGTCCATGCGCAAACGTCTACTTGACTGTATCGAAAATAATGGGGGTTATACAAAATATTAAGTTTTAGTAAAATCAGTCGGTGTAATTAAATATTTAGTAGGCCATTTTATTTTAACATATCCATGATTATTCGTTAACAAACACTGTATTATATTGTGTTCATTTTCGTTTAAAACAGCTATATATTTTAACTTGTGCCATCGCCTTATTTTAAGAATGCAGTGAACTCGCTATCAATTTTGTTGACAATAATCATGATTCTATTTCGTTTTTTATTCTTCTACCCACACTGTTCTAACATAATAGTTCAATTTATTTTTCTCATCTAATTGACGATTATCTTGTGAGAACTAAAGTTCTTTTAACAGAAATTGAGGTTTAGTTTCAATCTTCTTTTCGTCAAGAAAATTAACAATTAAGCTATGACCTCAATACATTCATTGTGACGTTAAATACAAATAAAATGTTTACAAAGTCTAAATCATATATCACTTTTCAATAAATAACTGGATATAAACAATTATATTTTATTTTATTAAAATTTTAATATCCTTTCATTGTTACGTTATTCATATTATGAATGGTCTAAGTGGGTATACTTCCAACAAACAATCTTACACGTAACATAGATAACGGTTACAAGATAATTTTTTTGTCTAGGTAACAATTCGGCGTCACAATTCTCATATATGTTTAATTTGTAAATATAAAGAATATTTTTTTTTATTAAACACGTCTTTTTATTTCCACCTTACAACATTGAAAAGATGTAACAACTAAATAATATTGAAAATTACGAATGTGTTCTTCTTGTGGTTAATAGATCATATTCGTAATTTGCAACTATTTAGTGCAAAAAATGGCCCAAAAAATCCCCGTGGTCATGGGGGACTTTAACGCGAAACTGGGCAAACGAGACGGTGACGAGCTGCGAGTGGGGCAATTTGGATTTGGACGTCGGAATCACCGGGGACACCTACTGGCTAGCTTTATGGAGAAGGAGGGCCTCTATATGATGAATTCCTTCTTCAAAAAGCGTGAGCATAGAAGGTGGACCTGGCAAAGTCCTGACGGTGCAACTAGAAATGAGATTGACTTCATCCTGTCGACGAAAAAGCAAATATTCAATGATGTCTCTGTGATCAACGCGGTGAAAACTGGAAGTGATCACCGCGTCGTAAGAGGCACATTGAATATTAACATTAAGCTTGAAAGGTCTCGACTGATGAAGTCTACGCTCCGTCCAGCACAGATCCGGATCCAAAACCCCGAGAGCTTTCAGCTCGAACTCCACAATCGTTTCGAGTGCCTAGGAAGCTCCGTGGATGAATATAACGATGGGTTCGTGGAAACTGTCCATACGGTCGGGTCTAAGTTTTTCAAGACTCACCGTACAAATAAAAACAAGAAGCTCTCCGATCCGACCCTCGAGCTAATGAAGAAGAGGCGTGAGATGATTCTGCAGTCTTCAGACGATGCGTGCATATACCGGCAGCTCAATAGACAGATCTCGAAGTCCCTGAAACGTGACCTTCGCCGCTTTAATACCGCAAGGATTAAGGATGCGATTGAGCGGAATAAGGGCTCTAAAGTATTTGCACGAGATCTGTCTATTGGGCAAAGCCAGCTCACGAAACTGAAGACCGACGATGGCAGAGTCATATCCGCCAAATCGGAGCTTCTGGGAGAGATCGAGGCTTTTTATGGACAGTTATACACGTCTACCGCTAAACCCGCTGTAAATCTAGTAAACGACCCAAGAGCTAGATTGACTCGACACTATACCGAAGATATCCCGGACGTCAGCCTGTACGAGATTAGGATGGCTCTGAAGCAGCTGAAAAACAACAAGGCGTCGGGTGAGGACGGAATTACGGCTGAACTCCTGAAGGCGGGTGGAAAACCGGTCCTTAAGGCCCTTCAGAAGCTATTTGATTCCGTTATACTCGAGGGAAAAACGCCTCAGGCGTGGAGCAGAGGCGTGGTGGTACTCTTCTTTAAGAAGGGCGATAATGCCCTGCTTAAGAATTATAGGCCCATCTCCCTTCTGAGCCATGTCTACAAGCTGTTTTCCAGAGTCATCACGAATCGTCTCGCGCGCAGGTTCGACGACTTCCAGCCTCCCGAACAAGCCGGATTTCGAAAAGGCTTCAGCACCGTGGACCACATACATACGCTGCGGCAGGTTATACAGAAGACTGAGGAGTATAACCAGCCTCTCTGCTTAGCGTTTGTGGACTACGAGAAAGCCTTTGATTCGATTGAAACTTGGGCTGTACTGCAGTCTCTCCAACGGTGCCAAATTGACTATCGGTATATCGAAGTGCTGAAGTGTTTGTACAAAAACGCCACTATGTCAGTCCGACTACAAGACCAGAGCTCGAAACCTATCCTCTTGCAGCGGGGTGTGAGGCAGGGCGACGTTATTTCTCCGAAACTGTTCACGGCAGCAATGGAGGATGTCTTCAAGGTTTTGGAATGGAGAGGGCTAGGCATTAATGTCAATGGCGAGTACATCACTCACCTTCGGTTTGCCGACGACATAGTAGTCATGGCTGAGACTACGGAGGAGCTCAGTACAATGCTTGGTGATCTCAGTAGAGCTTCCGAAAGAGTGGGACTTAAAATGAACATGGACAAAACCAAAGTCATGGTAAACAGCCATGTAGCACCCACTCCTATCAAGGTCGGGGACTCTACACTCGAAGTTGTAGACGACTACGTTTACCTGGGACAGACGGTCCAGTTGGGAAGGTCTAACTTCGAGAAAGAGATCAATCGTCGAATCCGACTCGGCTGGGCAGCGTTCGGGAAGCTGCGCAGTGTCTTCTCGTCCAATATACCACAGTGTCTCAAGACGAAAGTCTATGACCAGTGCGTGTTGCCAGTGATGACATATGGCTCAGAAACGTGGTCGCTTACAATGGGCCTCATTAGAAGGCTTAAAGTCACCCAAAGGGCAATGGAGAGGGCTATGCTCGGAGTTTCCTTGCGTGATCGAATCAGGAATGAGGATATCCGCAGGAGAACCAAGGTTGCCGACATAGCACGAAGAATCGCCAAACTAAAGTGGCAATGGGCAGGGCACATTGCTCGCAGAACAGATGGCCGTTGGGGCCGAAAGGTTCTGGAATGGCGACCACGTACCGGAAGACGTAGCGTTGGAAGGCCTCCTACAAGGTGGACCGATGACTTGGTAACGGTTGCGGGAGTCCGATGGATGCGAGACGCACAGGACCGTTCGCTGTGGCGACGCTTGGGGGAGGCCTATGTCCAGCAGTGGACGTCTTTCGGCTGAAATGATGAATGATGAGTGCAAAAAATGCAATAGTATTTTTCATAGAAATATAAAAAACAACTATATTAATATAGATTGGGAATTTTCAAAGTAATAAATAACCACAACGGACCGACCATGATTTGAACTCGGGCTACGTTGTTTGCGAATCCAACACTTAGTTCATACGGCTAACAGCACATGACACGTTTGCGTGAATTTTATCAATGCAATGGTAAGAACAAGTCGCCTCTGTGACTGTGTGATGCATATTCAATGGCACAGAAAAATAATAATGATATTTTAAGCTCAGTGCGACGACAGTTCCTTAGTATGTGTTATCTGTGGAATGTGGATACTCATACACGCGCACACATACGCACGGAAGTGTCGTGCGTGCTCGCTCGGTTCGTAGTAATCTTTAACTTTTGCGGCCTCACTGTAAATCCATATTCAACCTACCCTCTCAAGTTTGAAAACTAACACATAGATAATCAAATATTTATAAATTGATACTCAATTTTAATATCTTCATCTCTTTAAAAGAAATTATAAATTATTTCAATGTTTGAAGAAACAAAAAGAAAGTACAAAAATAAGCATTAATTAAGCATTAATCATTTGAAGCACAGCGGCGCCATCTATTAACAGTATAATGTAATGTTGTCGATAGCAACATTTCAATCAGGTTTTACGCTAGATGGCGTCATTTCTCGCTTCACACGATTTTATTTCTGTACTTCCTATGCACTTTTGCAGCAGACTTTATGTGAGTATCTTTATTCCATCATAACTTCTAAACGACTGGACTGATTTACATGTATGACGAATCGTTAGAATTCTTGCATTGTCCCGAGTAACATCATCATCTTCCTGCCCTTGTCCCATCTTATTTGGGGTTTTTTTCTTCCATTCTATCTTGTCAACCGTCATGCTATCACTAACTTCTTTTTCTTTCATATCACTGTTCACACAATCCATCCATCTTTTCTTTGGCCTCCCTCTCCCTCTCCACCCATCCACATGTATACTCATAACTCTTCTAGTAACATGCGTTTCATCTCTCCTCTTTACGTGACCAAGACAAACGACTCCCCTTCAACTTTTCAGTCACTGGCGCCACTTTCAAACTTCCTCTAATATACTTATTTCTCACTTTATCCATTCTCATCACACCACACATCCATCTCAACATTCTCATCTCCACTACATGCAATCTTTTTTCATCCGTCTTTTTCACAGCCCAACATTCTGAACCATTTAGTATGACAGGTCTTATCACGGACTTGTTAAAACCCTTCAACTTGGGGGGCATCCGTGGATCACAAATTGTTCCAGTGACCTGTCGCCATTTCATCCATCCTGAATTGATCCGATGTTATACGTCTCGATCTACCTCGCCATCTCCTTGGATAAGCGACCCGAGGTACCGAAAGTCGGAGCAGATTGGTATGGGCGTTCCAGCGAGAGCTAAGGGCATAGGACCGGAAAGACCACCGAAATCGCAGAACAAGTATTCGGTTTTCGTTCTGCTCAATTTTAAGCCAACACTTTCCAGTCTGTGCCACCACACCTCCAATTTGCTTTGGACCTCTAGGCCACTCTCGGCAACCATCACAATGTCATCGGCAAACAGCATACACCAGGGAGCCTCTTCCTGGATGTCCGACGTCAGAGCGTCCATTATCATCAGGAAGAGGTAAGGGCTGAGGGCCGACCCTTGATGTAAGCCAACAGCCACATTGAAGCTGCCAGTGTTGCCCTCTGTAGATCGGACTTGGGTACTGCATTGACTGTACATCGCTCTCGGATCAACTGCATATACTTCCCAGGCACACTTTTCTCCTTAAGGGCCCACCACAGAACCTCACGAGGTACCCGCTCATATGCCTTTTCGAGGTCAACGAATACCATGTGCAAGTTTTTATGCGCACCTCTGTATTTCTCGCACAGCTGGCGTATAGCAAAAATGGCATCCGTTGTACCCCGACCAGGCATAAAGCCGAATTGGTGGAAAAATTTCTGTGAAATTTCACTCTCTTCTCTCAGCCTCCTTTCAATAACTTTCTCCCAGGCTTTCATAGTATGTGACATTAGCTTTATTCCTCTATAATTGTTGCATTCAAGCACATCACCCTGGTTTTTAAAGATGGGCACCAGGGAACTGTTGCACCACTCATCAAGTATGGCTTCTTCCCGCAACAACTTATTGAAGAACAAAGCTAACCACATCCATCCATCCACTCGCAGCAACTTCCACACTTCAACATGTATTCCGTCTGGACCAATTGCCTTACCATCTTCATTCCATTTACAGCTATTCTGACTTCATCCATACTAAACATTCTCACTAAACTCATATTCACTGGTTTGCTCTCTAAAATCTCAGTTGTTTTCCTCATTCATCAGTCTTTCAAAATAGTCCTTCCACCTCTCTTTGATTTTTTTATCTTCTGATAGAATCATTCCAGTTTCATCCCTTATATAACTTATCTGACAAACATCTCTCGCATTCCTCTCTCTTGCTCTAGCAAGCCGGTATAGATCTTTCTGGCCTGCCGGACTATCTAGTGTGTCGTATAGTTTGTCCTGTGCTTTTGCTTTCGCTATTGCCACGGCTTTCTTGGCTTTTTTCTTTAAAGCATCATATTCACTTTTTTCGCAGACTTTAAGCTAGTGTTTTCCGGATCTATACGCTGCCATTCCTTAAATTTCCTCTTTTTTCCTTCAACACATTCTGCATATCTATCGACCACCACCATGTATCCCTATCTATTGTACCCTTTCCTCTCGTCTCTCCTAAAATCACTTTCGCTGCATGTCTAATACACTCAGCAATCTCGTTCCAGCTTTCATATATACTTCGATCATTCATGTCTCCCATTTCTATCATTTTGTTCACCACTCGCTCTCTCAATTTCTTCGCACAGTCACTCTTCTCTAGCATATGCCATTTTATTTTAGGAGGAGGACGCTCTTTGCTTTTTTTGTTATGTGTCTTAACTACTGACACCATAACCAGGAGCCTGTGCTGTGAGACTAGGTCTTCCTTGGCAGCGCTTTGCAGTCTTTGACGTGCTTTAGCTGGTTACGCCTAACCAGTAATCGATTTGCGTCTTGTGGTTACCGCTTTTGTACGTGACCAGGTGTTCGTCTCCTTTCTGGAACCAAGTATTGGCTACTGCCAGGTCAAATGCAGTAGCGGATTGCAGTAGCGTCTCCCTATCACTGTTCGGACTTCCAAAACCCCATCCCCCATGTACTCTTTCATAAACACCTCTCATTCTTCCCACATGTCTATTAAAGTCACCTCCAACAATCAATTCCTCACGTACAGGGATGGTCAATAAAGCTCTATCAAAATACTCCCAAAACTTCTCTTTCACCGTTTTATCGCATCCTACTTGTGGTGCATAAACACTCTTCACAAACAATCTTCACAACTATGAGCCTATCATTAATCCTTTGTATTTCCATCACGATTGTCCCGAGTAACATAAGCTATTGAAAAAATGACAAAATCCAATATGGTAGGTATAATAAATAAATGAACACCCACCCATTTCTTTTTATTTTTTAATCTGTTAATGAATTTAAATATCGTCTAGGATTTGACGACTAGATTCCAAAAACCGAAACTGTCGAGCATAAAAAAAAAATCTTTTTTGCAAGTTGGTTACGAAACCCGAACTAATATTATTAATATCAAAAATCAGCCAATTGCGAGTCAAATATGCACACGAAGAGTTTCCATACCATTGTATAAATAACACTACCTACATGCAAACAAGAACCAACTTATTAACATCGTAATTAAAAGAAAATAATATTTTCCCATATACCAAACCTGCAATTTAGGTACCTAAGTTTGTACGAAAAATATTAAAGGATTTACCATGTTGTTTCAAGACCTTATAGACTTTTTATAAGAAGTATCCTAACCTATATAGGTTTCTCTGGAATCTGTGAGTAGCAAACTTTTTTTTTCTGTTTGTTTTTAATCACTACTATACCTAATAGTATTTTTAGGTTTTCGTACCTCAAAAGGAAAAAACGGAACCCTTATAGGATCACTTTGTGGTCCGTCCGTCCGTCTGTCTGTCTGCCTGTCGGTCTGTCAAGACCCTTTAACTCGGGAACACGTGAGGATATCGAGTTGAAATTAAAACCATATACTCAAATCTGCGGTCGACGTATATTTGGACACTCTCAAGGGAATCAAAATTCATAGGGTACTTTCCGTTGAGCCAGAATCCTGAAATTAGGTATAAAGCAAGGTCTAGCACAGGTATAGGAAAAAATCTGAAATCTGTAAATTTGTAGTTACGTCACACAATTTTTTTTTTAGCGATTCTTAAAATCGTCATTAATTCGGGAATTGTTCAGTTTTCATAGGTGAGTTTATTAGTATGAAACATTGTTCAAAGGCGGACTTATTGCCTTAGGTGTTTACTAACAGTCAACTTTAGTGTGGTGCAGAAGCCGAACATGGCAGGGGCAACTTAATGATAAAAATAGAAAAGAAATACATAATAAACAAGCAATGTCACTAAGAAAACCTAATGTGACCAAACAACGTTGTGATGATTCCACTAACTTGCCAATGTGTTAACGAGTCTTCACTTTAAAGGCTGGATGCCGTACTAATGTTCAGCGGGAGGGCATTCCAAAGGAACGCCTCGATAAAGAAGGAGGACCGGATAAACCCAGAGTGATGTCAGGGACATCGTAGTAAACGATTAATGGTAGATTAAAGATTTTTACTATGGTCGGAGCAAAGGAATTGAAATTGCAAAGTCAAATAAGAAGAAGAAGAAGGCTTATCTAGCAAAGAAAACAGGGTAACCAAGACCCGAAGCGCTCAACGCTAACGAGTGGGTAACCAATTTAAAAGTAATCGATGCTCGGATACATGTTTATACTTACGGAGATTGTAGAAAAATTTAATGCAGTTATTTAGAAGGCGTTCAAGTTGATCGAGGAGATGCATTCAGGTCATGTAGCACATATCATCAGAGTCAATAAAAAGAAAATTTTGAAACTGTACAAGAATGTTTTTATGTGAGCCAGAAGTAGATTATTCAGTTGACAGAGCGATCGTAACATTTTGGACCTGCTTCCGCCAGTCACGACAGGAGTCGACGTGTAAAGCCAGATCCTTAACCTTGGAGCCAAACGGGATGACTGTATTATCAACGTAGATGTCACTACATATCAATAAAAGATTAAAAAAAAAATATTAAAAAAAAACCCGACTGCCATGTCAAAAAATAAACAAAAAATCAAAAAACAAGATGTTTGTTAATTTATAGAAAAGTGAAGAAAGTAGTCACTCATTGACTAAACACGGAATCTCTGAAACGACTTGATCTACAAAACTGAAATTTTCATCGCAGTCAGGGGACCACTCTGTAAAATATTTTCATAAAGTCAAGAAGTCCCCCGACTGCGAAGATAATTTCAGTTTTGTAGATCAAGTAGTTTTCGAGATTCCGTGTTTAGTCAATGAGTGAAGTTCTTGTTTCTGACTAGGATGGATATTGTTTTAGGTTTGGCTCTATTGACTGGCCTAAGGTCAGGAACGCCGTTGAGACGTGTCGCCCTGGTGATCGGATCCTTGACCAAGGTCAACTTCTGACAAGTTGACCTTGGTCAAGGATCCGTGAGGTGAACCGTTGGGATTCGGGGACCGTTCTCCTAAGACCGATTCGTCATTGGACAGTTCATCGATAGGACGATTTATTTATTTTCGTTTCCCTAGCAGAATCTTTCACGTACGTCTACAGAACATTTCGCCGACAGGAACTTTCTTTCATCTTTGACACTTTTGCCAACAGTTTCAGTTACCGGTGACTTAATATATCTTTTTTCCCTCAAAGCCCAGGAGTCGGGTTACATGCCGTTTATTAATAATAATAATAATAATCCGCAGGGCAGTTTTGTGGCGAACTGTTGGGCATTAGCGACCCCACGGACCCGATCTCCCGGGAAAATTCTTGTTCTTCATCTCCGGCTTGACTTTATTGGCCGACCGTAGTGAACACTGATGAGGAACAGAGCTCCCACCTCTCTCTTGCCTTTATTGGCTGGCTTGAGTGGAGATTCGCAAGAGCAAACGTGCTCGGGAGAAGGATGTAAAATCCAGTAAGGTGCTGGTAGGGATCTTGACCATACTTCCGGGATTGTCCTGATAGCCGTGGTATACCTCTCCACTCCTTAAGCACCTCAGGATATGTTGTCCTCTTGTTGCTACGTCACTTCGTGCTAGCGACCGTTTATGGGGGCCCATTTATTGAGTGTGCAAGTCACCCCCTGCCTTTCGTCGATGGATATTAATAACATTGTTTAAGCAGGGGCCATAGTCTTAAGATAGTTCCTGGTAACCAGTCCACTTAAGACTCCAAAAACCATAGCCTTATATCTTAGTTTTCCATATGTCGCAATAGTTTCCCACCAACTGGGGGTTGTCCTTGGATGCACTAGCATAGTGCGTACAGGGATAATCACCGGTTTGTACCACTTTCCATTAAAAGCGTCTAAAAGGGCCTCTGCGTGTTGGTTTCGGCTCCTCATACGCCTTCCAAAGGTCCAGGACCTTTTAGGGTGCTGAGATAAATTAATGTATAAATATAATAATAATAAATTTATTATCAGAAATGGAGGTACATCTTATCTATCCTAATCAAAATACAATGTATTAAATAAATTATGTTTCCTTTGAAAAGATAGAGTAAACGACGATGTCTGTGCTAGTATTAACTGTGTGACAGGCATAATTATGTCGTACGTATACGTGTGTATATATACTCTTGGCTTCGGGTCACAGTCCTATCGTTATATTATCAAGAAGTCAGTCAGTCAGAAAAATTATGCTAATTGCACATTCCAAAACGTAGACCTCTATGGAAAAGAATGTGCAAGAAACTCTACTCTCTTCATTATCATGTTATGTATTACAAATATCTCTGTTACATGTTGCATGTTACTTAACGCTACTATTATGTGAGAAAAGTGTAAATAAATTAAAAATAAATACTAAATATAGATATTAAACTTAAAGCAACTGGCAGCTAAGAGATGATCAGACTCGACTGACAGCACCCGTTCACAGACATGACGCGAATATTAGCACCACTCAGCTCAACCATTTTGAAGGGAGCCGAATGATCGTTGGATCATTCGGTTCCCTTCAAAATGGTCAAATGTCTCACTGATGGTGGTGTGCGTCAACACGCACTCCACCATCAGTGAGACATTTGAGTGAGCATGACAAACTCGCTACTTCCATGCTCATTTATTCATATTACTCAAGTTCAATAGTAATCTAAAAACCATAAATAGCTGCATGGTATTCACATTTACAAACTTTGAAAAAAAACTTCCACATTATACAATACTATAATATTTTCAAATTTCAAAAAACATGAAAAATGTAATTTCCAAACTAATCAATTTGTACACCGTTGTGGTAGTGGAGCTGGACCAGCATTGAACCAAGCATTTTTATCTTGAATATAATCCTCCAACTTATAATATGCTTGCCTGCATAGATTGCGTTTAATACAAGATTTAAATTTCGTTTCAATGAGTTCTAATATTTGGAGAGGTATTTTATTATAACATTTATAACAGTACCCTATGAAAGAAGAGGCCACTTTAGCCAGTCTGAAACCTGGTGGAACTCATAGGTCCCTATTTCTTGTAAAATAATGATGTCTATCGCCTCTTTAGTTTATTTTTCATACTTAAGTTGGTCTGTTTTTAGTTAATTAGCATACTATTGTAGAAATTAAAGTTCTCCAAACTTAACATACTTGTGATGTGTTGCTGGGGAGTTTGTTGCGCCACTTAATTCCAGCTAAAGCACAGGCGTTTTGGGGGAATGTCTCTAAGTAAATTTTAAAATTCAAAAAGTGCCGGCTCTCAGTCTGGATTGGATAAATTGATTTTCATTTTGACCCTTTAGCTGTACTATAAGAGATGCGCACCAACTTATGTACTGCACAGACTCTTACCGGACCTTCTGCATCCTCATTATGATGAACGTTAGTTGGGCGCGGGGAAGTGTCGGTAACAGTGCAAGAGCGGTGGGGGGGAGGGGCATACAGAGATTAAAGACGTGTCACATGGAGCGATAGACTAATTTAAGGTCAAATTATTCTGACAATACTTAGACGCTGATAGACGGGCATGGTATGACATGTCGACATACCAGATCATGTTTTTCGTTTATCGTGTCAATATTCTACGTGTTTGTGAACCAACCAAGTTCTCAGAAATATAGTCATAATTAAAATATATATTACACGCAGCCTCCACTAAATTAAATTGGTTACTTTTAGTTTTAGAGAATCTTCAATTTTTTACATTTCTGCAAATGACAGCCTTTTAATTAATGGAACCCAGGTGAACTCCATATTAAACAATTGCACGTGTCACCACTAGACCAAACAGATGAGATGATGATGCGTCAGATACGGTTTTGAAACCAAACGTAAATTGTGCACAGTGTTATTTTTCCCTAGAAGGTTCTATTTTCTGTGAGTAACACCAGCGATTCGTCGAAGGCTAAATTGCCAATTACAAATAACTGCAACTATAAAACACGGGCACGGAACATCGTCATTAATTGGGATCGTTATAATTTTCAGCAACACTTTTTGCGAGCTTATTGAGCAACTACGACTAATGGCAGGAGTTCATGTTTATTACAGTTTTCCATGTTGCAGGCGGACCCACGGCACCAGGTCATTACAGTGAAACACGCCTCACCCAGCACTGCGAGTGTCAACATTAACGACCTGTATATTATCTATTAATATACCCTGTGTATATAACACGTTATTACAAAATGTCAGGCGCCACAATCACGGAAAAATCGTAAAACACGCGCACAGTTTGACGGTGTTTTAAGAAACCGATGCTAAAAATTAAAATTAAAAAAAAATAATCCGACGTCACTTGAAGTTAAACTTCTTTAATAATTAATCGGTAATTGCTCTCAAACGCATAGTTATTATGTTGGTGATTTACTATTTCTGTATTTACCTGTGGTGGTATCGTTATTCCGTCACAATACCACCTATTCACCTGGTCATGCCTTTCAGCTAATAAAAACAACCTATGTGCTGTGCACTACATTCATTGATAGCCTTCAAAGTCAAATATAAAAGTGGTGGGTGCATTTAAACAAGGAATATTAACCGCGACAAGAGTTAATTTGTTATTTGATATGATAGTACAATAGGGTGATAGCGGTAGCGATAGCCTGAGTGTTACATTATACCTAACACGTGATAGCAACTTAACGCATATACATAGTCATAGTCCTTTATTGCTAAGGGATCTTACAACACCTCCGTAGCCAGGAGCCAGATATACTTGTAGATATTGAAGTGTTACATAATGTCACGGCTAGTGTAAGCATCGTGTCAGCATATATGTGAGCGTCCTATGTGTTTCATCAGGTCTCACGGACAAGAACAACTCCAACCTTCTAACTTATCTGGTTAAAGGGTAAAACTTTTTGAGGGTATAATTGAATAAACGTCATTCAATAAGGAATCATAGGGTCATAATAGCTGATCATATATGAACTTGAATTAAAAAATTACAATGTAATACTAGATTACCTGCATAATATGCAAATAGGTAGGTAGGTACCTATTTGCATATTATGCAAATAAGCTAGACATGCTAGTGTTTTGGAACCAAAAAGATAAAAATATGTGCAATAAAAACATGATGACCTCAAAGGAGCCTCTAAAGCTTGTCCATCAGACTGGTTATATAAATTGTTTCCGGTTTGTATATTTTTATTTATATTAAACCAGGATCTTACGTTTTTATCCTGCTACAAAAGATTTATTATAAAATAAGATATACTTCACACATATACCTATCCTACTAGGTACTACAAAAATTATACGTCTTTGCACTTAACATAAAGGAAAACAAAACAAGGCGGCGAAGTCTCGTTAACGTCACTGTGTCCCATCGACAAACTGCGCCACCTCGCTGACGGATACCCAACAACATTCCTCGTAATATTATTTGTGTAAATACAAAGTTAGTCAAAACAAAACACAAATCTTCCCACACACAGTACAGCGAGACAATTTAAAAACAAAAGCTTCCAGACGGAGGGGAGCTGTTTATATCCTGCGACTGTAGGGCTGCGAGTAAATAACAACAAATCTTAACAAACTTCTAAACAACTACAAACGATGTAAAAAACTTTAGTAGTGGCCCTAACATGCTTTATGTTCGGTGTGAAGCAACCCTAGCACTGGGAGCACACGGCCTGGCGGGCTTGGAACGAGCACGCAGAATAACCGGACAAAATTGAATGGTTCCAATTGAATGACGTGCCGAAATTCAGCTTTTAATTTTATAGGTGGAGTACATTTAGTGATCTCTACGTACCCCACCTATTCATCATTGTAAACTGTTAGGTGTGTATCTACTGCAATTTCTATCGACTAAGTTATAATTAAACTTATTAACATAATTTTAGCGATTTTAATGAATATTAATATAGATGACGTTTCTTAATTAATCTAATAACTGTCAATGCACATCAAAAACGCATATATTATGAATGCAGAACAATTTTAACATAATGGAATTAAGTAGGCATCAGATCATTTATGCAAATCAGATTTAAAATAAACTTATTTTTAAACAGCGTCGGTAAGTTCTGCCGAATGTTTTCATGATGACAATATCGACTGTAGTCAATTAATAAAAAAGTTTTTACTCCTGAATAGATTTACGATAGTCGGAACAAATAACACTAACTAATGTCATTAGGAATAAGATTAGACGAACATCTAAGAAAGACGCGTTTGTTATTAGATCGCGCGCTCGGCTGTGTCCGTGTACTAGGAGATTAAAGGATGAGAGGAGCAATGCAATTAAATTCTCAAGTAATTTGTAGTAGAAATAGAGCTTTGGATAATTGATAGTAATTTGAACAGACCACAACTAAGTAATTTGTAAATTGTCTGGATTTAAATGATGTAAGTCAAACTTGGGAAATCAACTGGGCTGGCTGTGGGACATTGATAAAAGGTACGTTTTAATAACAAACATCAATTTTCATAACATACCAAATGTTACTGTTCTACGCAAGACTGGTCTGCAAGGTTCTCATATAATTTGACCATTTCTTACATGTTTGCTGTATGGACTTTACAGAAAACTTTTTACAAAAAATAATAATAATAATAATATTCCACAACTATCACACAACGCCGTCTAGTCCCAAGCTAAGCAAAGCTTGTGTTATGGGTACTAGACAACTGATAAACATACTTATATATTTCTAAATACATACATATATAGATAAATTACACCCAGACACAGAACAAATGATCGTGCTCATCACACAAACATTTTTCCTGGGTGGGAATCGAACCCACGACCTCCGGCATAGCAGTCAGGGCCACTAACCACTAGACCAACAGGTCAGTCAAATAAGTAATCGCCTTCACTAAAAAAAAAAAACACTAAAAGGATCAAAATAACTTTAATTTCGGAAGTCGGTGTTTCTCGATATTGTTTGTTTCTTATTTAACACCGACTCCCGAAATTAAAGTTATTTTGATCCTTTTAGTGTTTTTTTTTTAGTGAAGTCGTTTTTTTTATGGAAAATGTTTTTTTATTTTACACTTTTTAGTTGTGGTAAACTTATAGCCAGAGTACCTATTTCTCATGACAATTCGAATTAACCCAAACCCTGCTAGAATACATTATTTTATTATGAAGTCCCCATCCACCCCCGGCTCCATCATCAGGTCAGTTCGACAGTACCTTATAGCCAAAGTGAATCTCATGATTATTCTAATAAGCCCAAACACGGCTAGGATACATTGATTAATTACGGAGTTCCAGTGCCTACCTTCCGGCTCCATCATCATCATCAGGTCACTTCGATAATACCATTTTCAACATAACTATTCAGTACCATTTATTTATTTATATTGTCATAGTTACTTATCTATCCTCATTGTTATATCTATGTGAGGATGAAGTTCCATTGGCCATTTCTGGTCTTCTTCATCAGTTCCACTTCATCAAATGTTAGTTTTTGACTGTAAATGCTTAAGTTCTCGATGAAAATATCAAAATCACTATATAGTTAGCCTAGAATATTTGAAGAGTTCCCCAATTCCTCATAGATTCCATCATCAGAACTGGATTTTGAAACTAGTGAGAGCAATCTGGATGCATATTCTTTTAGAGAAAAAAAAAATTGCAAATCGGTAAATGAACGACGGAGTTCTGAGATAACAAACATAAAAAAATGATTTAAAAAAATACAACCGAATTGAGAATCTCCTCCTTTTTTGGAAGTCGGTTAAAAAGAGACTTTGACCCCTGAGTTCGTTTCAGTATTTCTTCTCGGAGAAGTCAGCTAGGAAACACCGGCCTCGTCTAGTTTAAATTGACGACAAAATTGATGTGTGAAAGTGATTTTTTATTAAAAACCTATTTGAAAAATAAATATCAGAGTGTTTCCAACATTTTCTTTATGTTTAAATCTCCTATATAACTTTTGTTGGACACTTCTTTCGGGCTTATTCACCATTACATTGTACTAATCATGCTCTATTTTACATTCTTATACTTAGATTGAATATTCTCCCTAGGCGAGATAGATGTAGGTACGCCATAGAGTGCGACAACACCATCGCAAACACTAGCCCGCGTTATTAGCGAACTCACAGTTAAGCGACTAATGAAAAGGTCAGTCCACTAGCTGGCGCTGATGATAAAACACATCACATGCATATGTATGACTTTAATGTCGTATGTGTAACGATGTGAGAGCGTATTACGTTACACATAATATAATCCTGGTGGGTGTTAGTATAAGGTGATAACCTTGTAACAACTGGCAGCGCTTTCAAACTGACGACTTCACTTTTATGTACATTCAGAACAAAACTTTACTTATAATTAAGACACTCTGAGTCAGTAGACGAAGGTCTATGACCAGTGAAACGCTCCGAAACGTGGTCGCTTACAATGGGCCTCATTAGAAGGCTTAAAGTCACTCAAAGGGAAAGGGCTAAGATCGGAAGTTTCCTTGCGTGATCATATCAGAAATGAAGATGTCCACAGGAGAACTAAGGTTATAGACATAGCCCAAAGAATCGCCAAACTTAAGGGGCAGTGGGCAGAGCACATTGCTCGCAGAACAGATGGTCGATGGGGACGAAAGGTTCTGGAATGGCGACCACGTACCGGAAGACGCAGCGTTGGAATTCCTCCCACAAGGTGGACCGATGACCTGGTGAGGGTCGCGGGAATCCGATGAATGCGAGACGCACAGGACCGGTCATTAAGGCGACACTTGGGGGAGGCCTATGTCCAAAAGTGGAAGTCTTTCGGCAAATGATGAGTCAGTAGTACACTCTGGTCAAATCTCATATCCTTTGTTATTCAAAAATATATGTGCCAGTAAATGACTAAACATCTTATAGTAAGATCACAATGTATGATTTTAATCAAATGAAATATTCCAAATCAAAAAGTTTTTGTAAGTAGTAAAACCGCAGCAATTCTAGCATTTAAAATAAACACGATTATGTTATTCACATACACACACACACAGGCAGGCGTTGTAAACGGTAATAGATAGGGTTGTCACTGACCTCCGGGGTTTTGCGCATAAATCTAGGGCTGTCCCTAAAATACTTTCACTATATTCCATTCTTGTGTGAATCTAAACTATGTCCACGGGCACGCAAATAAAACGGTTATTTTCGGCAATGTGAATAACTATCTAGTAGGTATTATGTGCTCTGTAGTCTCTCGTGGTGTGTAACGTGTGGTATTGGGTTCAATTTTCATGTAAGTTTTTTGTAACCGGTTAATAGCTATTAGATTCGGTCCTTATTCCATGGGACTTGAATGATACTTGCTTGCCATATGAACGTACTATAACTTCACTACTCTGCTTATCCCTCGGGAGGTGTGATGTCAGGTATGTGTGACGCTACACGCCTACTTCTACAATTTCGTTGCGAGTTCACAGTGGCCAATAACTTAATTTACTGACTGAAAATTAACTTATTTAATTTTAAAGCATTCAAATGTTGTACGTAAATGCGTAATTATTTAGTATTTTCAAATAAGCACTATATTGAATGTAGCAGGCTGAGTGATTTTACTATAACACCCACTATGAACCAATAGTAAATTATTTAATTAAAAATTCTTAACTAAGTATAGCAGATAACTTGATCAAGATCAAACACCACCTCCGGCTCCGACCCGCAGGCATCGAAGCTGGGCGGGCTACAACTACAAAACATGTTTAAAGAAGGTCGGCTATACAACGAGCGAGTTCAGGCGCATGTACACATAAACACGTACGTACGGTGATCTCAAACAAATGCCGGTCGCGTGCACTCACTGTACCTGAAGCACGTCCAGGTGTGCGTGCGTGATCGCTTGTCGTATGAAGCTGACCTTCTGTTTCTGTTCCTGTCTGTTTTGGGTGAAGTATGCAAATTAGAGCATTCACGCGCCATGTGCTGTCTCTAATGAGTTCTCGCCTCATCAATGGACCCTCCACATTATAATATAATAATAATAATATAATAATATTCCACAACTATCACACAACGCCGTCCAGTCCCAAGCTAAGCAGAGCTTGTGTTATGGGTACTAAACAACTGATAAACATACTTATATATTTCTAAATACATACATATATAGATAAATTACACCCAGACACAGAACAAATGATCATGCTCATCACACAAACATTTGTCCTGGGTGGGAATCGAACCCACGACCTCCGGCATAGCAGTCAGGGTCACTAACCACTAGACCAACAGGCCAGTCAATAGGGATAAGACAAAAGTCTTATCCCTTTTTTTTTAACCCAGTCTAGGGTGGAATGGTGTAGGTAGGGTATGTCAGACTACTGACTAGAATCACATCTATGTTTCTTCAGTTGCCCTTTGCGTTCTAGGACAAATCGTTTTTAATATTATAAGCGTCAGGGCTGCCCCGAACGCTAATTAAGCAGTTTGCGTCGCGTCGTTTTTTCGCTAAATAATTTAGCTCGCGGCACTAATTACTATCCGCAGGTAAACAAACTCTATTTAGAATTTCTGATTAAAATATTAGTTAGCTAGAATCTTATTAACACTCATGTTTTTATAGCAATAATTCCTAAAAATAATAGTGTGTAAGACATATTTAATATTTCTCATTATAATTAAAAACTATTTATTGCTCGCAGGTTCAGTAGGTAATCAAAACCGATCAAGACATAGAAGAAACTGTTATGCACTTTAACCATTGCATCCAGAATATGTATGACATTATGCATGAGATTTATGCCACCTCAGGCCCCAGACTCCAGACCACAGACCTCATGCCGCAGACCCTAGTCCCTAGATCCTAGGCCCCCGACACCGAGCCCCAGGCTAGGCTAACTCTAAAGCTACGACTGGTTATGACTGGTGATAGATGCGTCGATCTACCATTTTTCATGTTAATAAAACAAGTTGATTCGTAAGTGCGTCAAACAGATTCACAGCAGTTTGACTTAAACAAAGAGAAGCTAAAGCTACACAGCTGTCTCGGTGGCTGGTGAAGTAGCCACAGCTGCTCCCTACGCCGGACATGACACTACCAACCAACTTTAGCTATCGTCAGTTCCATGATTTATTATGTCTTCGTGTTAGTGCTTTTCATACTCCCTGCGACGTAAACCTTAATGGAGATCCGTAGTTAGGCTCAAATTATGTATTGTAATGTACATTAGTACTCGTACAATCTATCATTGCCAAAGCAAATAAAATATTTATTTATTTATTTATTTATTTAAACTTCATGTACAGTAGTGGTACATAGGCGGACTTAATGCAACAAGGCATTCTCTACCAGTCAACCTTTGGGTTAAAAAAGACAACACTGTGGTAGGTTTGCACAATAAACAAATAACAGATACTTTAAACAGAAAATAAAATAAAAAAATAAGTTATTTATAATAATAAAATACATATATATGCTAAAATTATACACTAATAAATACTAAGAAAAATATGAAATCATTAAGAGAACTTAATAATAATTCCGACGAAGACCGAGCTAAGGTTGAGAAGACTTCAAGTAGTAGTTCCGAATTTTACATATCCGTATTTGTCAAAAGAACTTGCAAGGACTTCCAGTCAATCAGTGCCCTTAAGGTTCTCTTCAACTCTCTAGCGAGGAGTATACTGGAATATGCATCTCCCGTATGGAATCCAACGTTTCGTGTCCACATTGACAGAATAGAGTGCATCCAAAAGAAGCTTACAAGACACCGATGCTACAGATCACAGACCTGTGATCGCGAAGCTGAATATTCTCAAAGGCTCTATCATTTTAAGATGCTTGCTGTGCAGCTTCTTCGTTGCTTGCCTTAGAGCAACGAAGAAGCTGCTCAGATTTGGTCTTTCTTTTTAAGATTGTTCACAACTTGGCTAACGTACCGGAGTTAGTTTCAGAAATCAGTCTGATCATGCCCCGACGTTATCTACGTCGGGGCACGATCAGACTGATTTTTCTATTACAGATCCTATTTTAAAACGGACACCTTTGAAATGCCTATAACCAGAACCAATCTTGGTCGTTCCGATACTTTATACCATTTTTTGTGTACTTATAATAAGCTGAGCACTCGCACTAATAACTTAGACATATTATTAAACAGTCTGAATGAATTTAAACGACATATCCAAGCCAGCAGCAACAGTTCTTGATTAATTTAATTTACTTTTATTTTAAATTACCACATTTCAAATACTGCACTCTTTGATTAAACGACTTCAAAAAAAAGGAGGAGGTTATAAATTCGGTTGTACTTATTTTTATTTGTTTTCTTATGTTTTATGTGTGTTACCTCAGAACTCCGTCGTTTATGGACCGATTTGCAATTTTTTTTTTCCTCTTAAATGATATGCTTCCAGATTGGTCCCATTTTTTTCAAAATCCAGTTCTGATGATGGGATCCATGAGGAATCGAGGGAACTCCTCAAACATTATAGGCAACCATATTATTAGAATGATTTTGGTATTTTTATCGAGAACTTAAGCATTTACCTACAGTCAAAAACTAACATTTGCTGAAGTGGAACTGATTAATAAGACCAGAAATAGCCAACGGAACTTCATACTAACATAGATATCACAATGAAGATAGTTAAGCGACTATGACAATACAAATAAATAAATGGTTCTGAATAGTTATCCTGAAAATGGTATCATCGAACTGATGATGATGGAGCCGGAAGATAGGTACTGGTACAGAAATAGGCACTCTGGTTAGAAGTGTATCGCAATTAAAAAGTGTGAAATAAAAAACTTTTTACAAAAAAAAAAAAAAAAAACGACTTCACTAACAAAAACACTAATAGGATCAAAATAACTTTATTTCGGAAGTCGGTGTTAAATAAGAAACAAAGAATACAGAGAAACACCGACTTCCGAAATTAAAGTTATTTTAATCCTTTTAGTGTTTTTTAGTGAAGTTGGTTATTTTATTTTTTTACAACAATTAGGTATTCCTCTTTTCTTCTTTCTCTGTTCTTTTTTCTGTAATGTTAACCAGTGAGTGAGTCGTTGGTGTATCAATTTAAAATAAATAAATAAATTAACAAAGTTTATCGATGATTACCAGGCACGTGTGGGGTCACGCCTTGTAGGATTGGACTGGGGTCTACTACAAACAACGCTCACATCAACTGTTTGCGACAATATTACACTTAACGCGTAAAAAGGTTCAGCCAAACGACCGATATAAACGGTGGACAATATTTACCTAGAACAAACAACCTACTGACAAAAATACAAGCTATTATTAGTTTCTTTTCAAAATTGTGCCCGAGCAAGTGTCATGTGTTGATAGGTCACACACGGCAGATTCTCTTTCACAATACTGATTTCGATGAACGGATGATAATGGCGATAGACATAGATATCCGTGCGTACATTGGGTAATTTGGGATTCTTTGTTTAGAATATTTTATAAACGATTCCTAAACCAACAACACCTTAGTGTTAGCTATTTGGTAAAGTAGCTACATTCCAGGTCGGTTACCTGCTCAATATGTCAACTTTACTCCGGCTGAAAGGAAATGTGTGTGCCGTGTATTTGATCAATATAGATAGATACTAACCAGGCAGGGCGGAGAGGGCACTTGACTTCACCTCTCTAATACATCCCGCACTGCGCGTCTTGACTCCATACACCTCAATATATAAATGGGTATTACATAGTAACAATTTTATTTATTTATTTTTTATTGTACACCCAAAAAAAAACTTAACCTTAATATATTGATTTGATAATTTATGTACAAAGGCGAGCTTAAATCAACAATGAGTTTTCTCCCAGCAAACCTTCACGTTTAAGCGCATAGGGTGATAAATAAAAAATAAAACTGGGCAAGTGCGAGTTGGGACTTGCACACTGAGGGTTCCCTACAAACTTACCTGTGTAAATAGTTCAACTGAAAATGAAACTGGAGTCTTCTGTGCTGAATGCTTGAAATAGTATAAGTAAGAAGATAATTATAATATAAAACTAACACTAGGTTTAAGTTAATTGTTTACTAACATTATGGATCATTTGTTATCTCTAAAATAAATAAATAAAGTAAATTAAATTATTATTGGAATTGCCATGCAAAGTTTTAATTTTATTTTTATGTTTTATTAAATTCTATTCTTTTACTATAGAACTTGCAAACTATTTATGTTTGGCTCAGGGTTATTTTTTAGTTGTGGTACCACAACTAAAAAGTGTATAATAAAAAAAACTTTTTACAAAAATATACATCCGATTTCAATGTAAAAAAAAAAACACTAAAAAGTGCAATATAACTTTAATTTCGGAAGTCGGTGTTAAATAACAAAGAGACTATTATAGAAACACCAACTTCCGAAATTAAAGTTCTTTTGCACTTTTTACTGTTTTTTTTTTTACATTGAAGTCGGTTGTATTTTTTTTGTAAAAAGTTTTTTTGGGACGTAACAACAAAACTGTTTTCAGATTTATTTGTATACCTGGTTTTATGCCAAATTGTAGGATTATGGGTCAACGGGAAGTATTCTATGAATTTTGATTTCCTTGAGAGTGTCGAAATACACGTTTTTTTGCGACATAAACGGCCGCATCTATTTGTTTTCGTTAACTTAGAAGTTTGATTTTTTCACAGCTTCAAGGGACCGCATACCTGAGTATATAAGGTTTGAATTTCAACTCTTGGCAGACAGACGGACAACAAAGTACTCCTATAAGTACTATTCCATTTTTTTATGAAAAAGAAAAAAATAAAATAAAATTATAATTATAAAAAATTATGAAAAAAATAGCGGAATAGAAATCATCGGTAAAGTTCATCGGTAGAGAATTTAATTATACGCCAAAGACAATTATTTACTCTTTTATTTCATAGTAGTTATACTTGTAATTAGGTAATTACAACCTTCGGTGTACCGTAAGCTTTTTAAAAAAACGATTAGATTTTGAAAAAAATGGAATCAATCTGGAAGCATATCCTAAAAAGCGAAAAAAATATTTGCAAATCGGTCTATAAACGACGGAGTTCTGAGGTAATAAACATAGAAAAAAAAAATTATGATGATGATGAAAAAAATACAACCGAATTACAAAAATAAACAGAATGCCTATTTCTCATGACAATTCCAATTAACCCAAACACTGCTAGGTTACATTGTTTTATTATGAAGTTCCTGTGTCTACCTTCCACCTTCCGCCTCCATCATCAGATCAGTTCGATAGTACCTTATAGCCAAAGTACATCTCATGACAATTCTAATAAGCCCAAACACGGCTAGGATACATTGATTAATTACGGAGCTCCTGTGCCTACCTTCCGGCTCCATAATCATCATCAGATCACTTCGATGATACCATTTTCAACGAAACTATTCAGAATTATTCATAGTCTATCTTCGTTGTGATATCTATGTGATTATGAAATTCCGTTGGCCATTTCTGGTCTTCTTCATCAGTTCCACTTCATCAAATGTTACTTTTTGACTGTAAATGCTTAAGTTCTCTATGAAAATACCAAAATCACTATATGGTTGCCGATAATATTTGAGGAGTTCCGTCGATTCCTCATGGATCCCATCATCAGAACTGGATTTTGAAAAAAACGGGATCAATCTGGAAGCATATTCTATAAAGCGAAAAAAAAAATTGCAAATCGGTCCATAAACGACGGAGTTCTGAGGTAACAAACATAGAAGAAAAAAAATGATGATGATAAAAAAAATAGAACCGAATTAATAACCTCCTCCTTTTTTGAAGTCGGTTAAAAACGAGGAGGTTATAAATTTGGTTGTATTTTTTTTTTAATTTTCTTATGTTTTATGTGTGTTAACCTCAAACAATAAATTTGAAGCAAAATAAGCTAAGCGTAAGCTTATTGAACCAGCGATCTCGTTTGGAGCGTTTTTTTTCTCGGTGGGAAAATCATCTAATGACATCCCCCGCTCTTGGGCGGAAAGATTGTGTCAGACTTTTACTGACTATAATACCACTCCTGTTCCTTCCTGCCTTTCGTACTAGACCCGAGTCTTCCTTTCAGAAACAGACCCTTGGCACCAGTAGGCTTCGACCATACTGGGCCCCTACGGTTTGCTGACATCTTGAGACGAGTGTGGAACAATATGCGCCGTCGACGACTTGGGCTCGGTCTGGACGGTTCCCGGACTGTCGGACGGCGAGCTACCCATTGCTCGCCGTCCGCAAGCCCGTGCCTACGGTGGCCGGAAATCGGGTTTGCAATCCTGGCGACGGTTGGGGCGTGAGGACCGTTGTCTCCCGCGTGCGGTCTCTTCCTTTGCTAGCATTACTGCTTCGCAGAAGGAGGCGACCGCCTGCCACTCCTCCTCGCTCCGGACCATGGCCTGTACCAAGGCCGGATGCGACAGATCGCCGCCGCCGATAGCCCCCACGAGGACATGGCGGTGCTCTGCCCAGGTGGGGCACACCTCTACCGTATGCTCCACCGTGTCCTCCGGGCAGTCCACACAATGGTAACACCTGGGCGTTTCTTCCACACGAATCCGGTGCAGGAACCTCCCGAAATTACTATGTCCGGTGAGGACCTGCGTCATGCGGAAGGTGAGGTCGCCGTGAGGTCTTTCTAGCCACGCCTCAAACTCGTTTGGAGCGTCCGATATACACGACGGATTGTTCCAGATTGCTTCTTAATTTTCGACAAAATTCAAAAAGCAACCGTCACTCCTCCAAACGATTCCGCTCACGTGACTCCTCAACAACGTCTCAGCGTTCCCCGCCTTGGTACTAAAGAATTAATTGAGTGTCTTATTAGAGGTGAATCTCACAAATCCGTGGCGGGCACGTGCTGCAATAACTGACGGACCAGCTTGCTGATTACTACACATCCATCACAAATAGCGTTACGCTAACAAACATCAAGACGGTTTTTAACCGACTTCAAAAAGGAGGAGGTTCTATGTTCGGCTGAATGTATTTTTAGTTTATTTTTTTATGTATGTTCACCGATTTCTCGGTCAGTTGTGGACCGATTTCGAAATTTTCTTTTTGGTTGAAAGGTTATGTTTTGGAGTTGGTCCCATAGAAATATTGTTATAATCTGATTTTGAACTTCGAAGATATAGAACAGAACTCCTCATAGGATCACTGCAGAACCGTCGTAACAAGTAAAATTGCTTTGTTTAGGTATACGCGTAGTCGATGGCTGAAAGAAGAGGGGGAATATGTCGAACTGATCTGATGATGAAGCCTGAAGTTAGGCACCGGAACTCTGTAATAAATTAATGTAATCTAACCGTGTTTGGGATTATTAGAATTGTCATGAGATGCAATCTGGCTATAAGGTATTTAAGTTTGGCTGAGGGGTACTTTTTAGTGGTGGTACCTGTTGAGGAGCACAGCGATCTCCTAGTTTAACACTAGTAATTGTCAGCGGCCTCGCCCACTTGTAAATTTAAAGTAGCTTACGTAGGGATTGTTAATTAGCTTTATATGAAGTCACGCAACCTTAGACTTCATATTCGAGAGCAATAACAGTAGAGTTACTCTTATAAGAGAGTTTTGTATATATATATTCATCTGTTATTGCTCATTTGTATTGTTTACTAGATTTACATTAGATAACTAAGTTAGATAACTAAGAATTACTGTAATGGATAGTTGTTTACGTTGTATAGAGTAATCTTAGTTAGTGTGATGATTGTAAGTAGTTATAATGTGATTTTAGTTAATAAGTTTCAAATTGTAATTGAATTATAAATAGATACATTTTAATGCTCGAATGTGGTTGGAAGTAGGACAAGGATTTGAATGGTCGAGCCTTCGTCCATTGCGGGGTGGACTATTTTGGCCCCATGGAAATAGTCATCGGGCGGCGCCGGGAGAAGAGGTGGGGCGTGTTGTTCACGTGCCTCACTACGCGCGCTGTCCATCTGGAGCTGGCTGCAACACTGAGCGCCGACTCCGCGATACTGGCACTTAGGCGCCTGATCGCGCGCCGCGGCTGTCCTGCGGATATGTACTCCGACCGCGGGACCAACTTTGTCGGGGCGCACTCCGAGCTTCGGGAGGCGCTGCGGGAGCTGAACCACGACCGTCTCGAAAGCGAGGCGACAGGCCGGGGCATAGCCTGGCACTTCAACCCCCCGGCTGCCCCACACATGGGTGGCTGCTGGGAGCGCCTGGTGCGTTCTGTCAAAAACGCACTACGGGCGACCCTCAAGGAACGAGCCCCTCGCGAGGAGGTCCTCTATACCCTTCTCGCTGAGGCCGAGCTGGTCGTGAATAGCCGACCGCTCGCCTACGTGAGCTGCGATGCGGAGCAACCGGTGGTGCTGACGCCGAATCATCTCCTGCTGGGCACTGCCGCGGGAGATGCGCCGTGCACACGTCGACATGTGGTCGACCTCGACTCGCGCCGCATGTGGAAGCGGGTGAACGCGCTGGCCGACCTCTTTTGGAGGCGCTGGCTGCGCGAATACCTTCCAACGCTGCAGCAAAGAAGAAAGTGGAACAGTGATGTGCCAAATATTAAAGTCAGTGATGTGGTTGTGATTGTGGACGAGAACAAACCGCGAAATCAATGGACAAAAGGCATAATTGCGAAAGTGTACCCCGGCACCGATAACGTTATTAGGGTCGTAGACGTTAAAACCAATAACGGAATTTTACGACGTCCCGTTGTAAAGGTCGTTGTGCTCCCTACCGACGGGTCTGTAATCGGTTGAACCCTCTTACGGGGGGTGGGATTGTTGAGGAGCACAGCGATCTCCTAGTTTAACACTAGTAATTGTCAGCGGCCTCGCCCACTTGTAAATTTAAAGTAGCTTACGTAGGGATTGTTAATTAGCTTTATATGAAGTCACGCAACCTTAGACTTCATATTCGAGAGCAATAACAGTAGAGTTACTCTTATAAGAGAGTTTTGTATATATATATTCATCTGTTATTGCTCATTTGTATTGTTTACTAGATTTACATTAGATAACTAAGTTAGATAACTAAGAATTACTGTAATGGATAGTTGTTTACGTTGTATAGAGTAATCTTAGTTAGTGTGATGATTGTAAGTAGTTATAATGTGATTTTAGTTAATAAGTTTCAAATTGTAATTGAATTATAAATAGATACATTTTAATGCTCGAATGTGGTTGGAAGTAGGACAAGGATTTGAATGGTCGCACCTACCACTACCTCCGCCCACGTAGAAATGTCGGTCGAACGTGATTGGCCAATAGGAATTTTAATGATCTTATAAGACCGCCACTACTTCCACCCACCTACGAGGGGTATATATATAGCCGCTTCACGGCCAAAAGATTGTCGATTTCCTCTCGCCCGACGCTCGCCCCGAACGGTCGTGCCGCTCTGTGCTCCGCGCCCGCTCCGTGCTCTGTGTCGAGTTACGTCACCCCGCGTGACGTCATCGTGGTCGCCGACCGCACCAGCGATCCGAAGCCGCCTTTTTCAAGGCAGTGGAGGATAGACTTTTCCTTACGGAAACAGTCGATAAACGTGTGCCCCTTCAGGGAAAATCCACAGTTTCGTGGTCCTTGACGGGAAACCTAACGGTGTCAACAACGTCAAGGGGGTGTTGCCCCAATACACCCGCCGAACCCCTTCAGGGCTAGGCAGTCATTTGGAGTCGGGAGCTAGGTTTTGGCCTTGGGGGATCTCCTAGTCAAACCTATTACTCCGAGTTCTCTTTCAGCTACACACCTGGTGTCGGTTGGGGTGTCTATCCCTTCGCACCAGACCCTGGTAGGGCCCGATCGCACATTAAGATTGGCGATCGGTTTCAAGCTTAGGGCTCACCAGTAGGTACACACCTCCCAGTTAGCAAACCCTTACTGGGAGGGTCACTCACCCCCGGGCCCGTCCACCCGGGGACTTAGGGTATTAGGCATAGGAGAGTTACAACTAATGTAACAAAGCCCAATCCCACCCTAGTCATGACGGACGCTATTATCTTAGCGTTCGTCAAAGAGGTCCTTTTCAAGGACCCCGATTTTCTCGCCAAATATGGCGAGAAAATCGCTTTAATTAAAAGCGCCCCTCCTCCCGTTCCGACGAGCGTCACCGATTTTAGTGACGTATTGTCGCCATTCCCGGCCAACACGGACTCAGGTCCGTCCCCGCCGTCCCCCTGTCCCCGCCCCTTACCGGGAAAGGCTTCTATGCCTCCCCTTTTAGTAGCCCATTTTGCCAATGAGGCTATGGACACGTCGGTGCCCGCCAGCGACTCAACGTCGCATTCCTCCGCCTCGGACTCCGAGCAGTCCACTGATTCCTCCTCCTCCGAGGACGACTTCCAAGTCGTCCTAGGGGGCAAGAGGAAAGCCCGAAAGGCCGCGCAGGCCTCTAAAGCAAAGAAGACCGTAGTGTCTCCTCCCGCCCCCGCTACCCAGCCCGCCCCTGTTACCCAGCCCGCCCCCGTTTCGCAGGCTAGCTGCCCTCCGTCCGCTTCTGGCACTCAGCCAAAGAAGCAGCGCCCCCCTCCGCCCTTGTACATCCAGGACAAGGCGAAGTGGACAGATGTGTCCAAAATGTGTAGTGATCGCAAGATCAACTACACAAACGCCCGCTCTTGCCAACAAGGCATTAAGGTTCAGGTCCCGACGTCAAATGACTATCGGGAACTAACCAAAGTCCTCCGTGATAGGAAAATCTCCTTTCACACGTATTCCCTCCCCGAAGACACGCCAACCCGAGTGGTTATAAGACGTGTCCCCAAAGAGATCGCCACCGAGGACATCAAGTCCGACCTCCTGGCGCAGAACATCCCCGTGTCCGCTGTCCACCGCCTTCATAAGGCGAGAGGAAGCGAGCTCTACGACATGGTACTTGTCGTATGCGACCCCACCGAAGGGCACCACCCGATCTTCAAAGTCAAGTCGGTGTGTTCCCTCTCTGGCATCTCCATTGAGAAGCCTTTCAGACCGACGATAGTCGGTCAGTGTCACCGCTGCCAATTATATGGCCACTCGCAGCGGAACTGCTACGCTACACCCAGATGCGTTAAGTGTCTGGGCGAGCATGGCACGAGCGACTGCCCTCGGCCCAAGGACCGCACACTCTGCACAGAGCCACCCAGCTGTGTACTGTGCGGTCAAGCCGGGCACCCGGCTAACTACCGTGGCTGCCCTAAAGCCCCCAAAATCCCTCCCAAGCTGGCAAAGCGTGCTGCTGCTCGCCAACAGAGGGAAGTTCCATCTGGGAAAGCCCCCTCTTCCCAACTCCCCGAACGTCTCGCACCCCAGAGACCATCCCCATGGAATCTGTTGAACCATCACAAAGCCTTCCCGGCTTTGGCGGTCTCACAGCCCATCCCAGCGCTAATGGCCAAGCCCATTCCAGCGCCTGCCCCCGCTTCTGTGGCCCCCGTGGCCGCAAAAACTCCCCAAAGAGCGGCTGCGTTCCCACGCAGAACCGTTGGCCAGATCATTCTGGACAACTACCGCATCTTTATGACGCAGGATGCTAGGGATTTAGCTGATGAGCTAACCCTAGCAGAAATAAATGGCCAGCTCGACTACGCTAAGCGAGCTGAGCTATTCACAAAATATGAGTCGGTCACGGCCGAACTCGACAAGTTACCCGCAATAACTCTTGATGGATAGACATCAAAGAATTTGTTCCTCCAAACCGCGATCCCTTAAATTAGGCTTCTTTAATGCCAACGGCATTATCAATCAGAGAGATGAGATCGCCACTTTTCTCCGCGACCATCAGTTAGACATTCTCCTTATCCAGGAAACATTCCTCAAACCCCACCGTAAAGATCCTAAAATTGCCAACTATCGCATAGTTCGCAACGATAGATCTCGCTGCCACGGTGGTGGCACCCTCATTTACTACAGGAAGGAACTGTACTGTATCCCCCTAACCCCACCCGCGCCCTGTTCGTTCTTAGAATACGCAGCCTGTCGAGTAGGCATGACTGGTCATCAACCGATCACTGTCATCTCCGCCTACTATCCCCCTCCGACTTCCTCGTCTCGTATGCCAGACGAGTCCATCGCTCTCACTAGAGACCTCACCGCCCTCTTTGGCTTGAGTGACTCCGTTATACTAGCGGGCGATCTCAATGCTAAACATCCCGCCTGGAACAGTAGTACGACCAACCCTAGAGGTAAGGTCGTGTTCAACCTTGGTGCATCCCTTAACTTTGACATCATCGCCCCGATGTGTCACACTCACTTCCCCCTAAATCCCAACCATAGCCCCGACGTCCTCGATGTAGCGCTCCTGAAGAATGTAAACCTCCGTTTACAATCTATAGAAGCAATACACGAGCTTAACTCCGATCATCGCCCCGTGATCATGCACCTAGGCTCCCGCTCGGGTAATCTCGACCCCGGCCAGCCTCCCCCGTCCCAATTGATCACTGACTGGAAGAAAGTAAGCGAAAGACTGAAATCTACCACGTCACCTCAATTGGATTCTATCCCTGACCACATCGACTCAGTCGCTGACACGACGGCTGCGATTGACTCGCTCACTGATCACGTACAATCCGTCCTGAACGAATGTTCAAGGGAGATTCCAGCGACGGAGGACCGTCGCTGGAAAATCCCGGACGATGTACGGGCTCTGATGACCGAGAAGAACGCAGCCATCCGTGCGTACAGCGCTTTTCCCTGCGACGCTAACAAGGCTCACATGCGTAGATTACAGCGTGCTGTTAAGAAACGCATGACCGAGCTGCGTTCCGCCCGCTGGGACAAGACGCTTAGCGAACTCGAGCCTACTCATCACGCCTTCTGGCAACTTCAGAGGAAATTACGTTCCACTGAAGAGTCCTCTATCCCTCCGCTCACCCGCCCTGACAAGAGTGTCGCTTTCGACAACTCTGAAAAAGCGGAATGCCTAGCCGACAGCCTCGAAGCCCAATGCTCGCCTAGCTCTCAACTAGTAGACCAAGCTCACATCGACATGGTGGACGCTGAAGTCGAACGTAGAGCCTCCCTCCCTCCCGTTGAAGACCCTGATAACCCTCTACCCCCCGTCACTCCCGACGAGGTGGAGGATATCATCAAAAAACTTCAACCCCGGAAAGCCCCCGGCGCCGACGGTATCACGAACAGAGTGTTCAAACTCTTCCCTCCCCAACTTATAATGCTAATGACCGCCATCTTCAATGGCGCATTAAGCAATAATATCTTCCCCCAAGCATGGAAGCAGGCCACCGTTATCGGTATCCCCAAACCAGGCAAGCCCAAGTCTGACCCTTCCAGCTACCGCCCCATCAGTCTCCTCAATGTTCTCGGTAAGGTCTACGAGAGGCTTATTTATAAGCGTCTCAAAGATTTTGCCGAATCCAAGGGTCTCATTCCTAATGAGCAGTTCGGGTTCCGTACCGAGCACTCATGCATCCACCAAGTCCACCGCATCGTAGAGCACCTAAGCGCTGGCTTCCAGCGTAATACGATGACGGGTGTCTTGTATTTCGATATAGCGAAAGCATTCGACAAAGTCTGGCACAATGGCTTATTATATAAGCTATACCAACTCGGAGTGCCAGACCGTCTCGTGCTCATCATGCGAGACTTTCTGTCGAATCGCACCTTCCGCTATCGAATTGAGGGTGCCCTCTCCACCCCCCACCCCATCCGAGCAGGAGTCCCGCAAGGCTCCGTAGTATCCCCCTTAGCCTTCACGCTGTTCACCAGCGACATTCCCCAGAGTAAAAAGGCCCAGTTGGCTCTATTCGCCGACGACACGGCAATTTACTACACCGGTCGTGACCCCAGAGTTATCGCTCGCAATCTCCAAACCTCCGCAAACATTTTGGGCAAATGGTTCCGGAAATGGAGAATAGAGGTTAACCCTGATAAGAGTCAAGCTGTTCTCTACTCGAAACAGCGGAAGTCCGTCCTCCCTCCCCCTCCGATCACCATGTACGGCAAGCCAATCCCCTGGGAGAAGCAAGCCAAGTACCTCGGAGTGATCCTAGATCAGCACTTGACCTTCGCCGAGCACATAAAGCAGGCTCGCTCGCGAGCCGCTTTCGCTCAAGGTAGGCTCCACTATCTCATGACTGCTCGCAGCAAATTATCACTTAAGTGCAAGCTGCGCCTCTTCACAGCAGTAATCCGCCCGATTATGACATATGCCTGTGCTATCTTCGCACACGCCAAGCCCCGTTTCCTCCATAGGATGCAGACCCTCCAAAATCGGACCCTCCGTAAAATCCTCGGTGCCCCTTATTACGTCCGAAATGAGAATCTACACTTAGATCTCAAAATCCCCACCATCCAGCAGTTCATGAAACGCCTGTGCAAGCGTTTCTTCGATACTGCTGTGAAACACCGCAACCCCCTTATCGTATCGGCCGCCCGATATGAACCCTCCCTCATCTCAAAGATTCGCCGTCCTAGGCATACTCTTGTCACCCCCGACGACCCCATTACCCTGCTCCAGGAGAGCCGTAAGGAAACCAGTACAGTTCGTAGACATTACAGACCGCCGTCATTCCGTCCTCGCCGCCGAGGCCCGCCGCGACAGACCCGTCAACGTCCTCCCCGTCCTTTGCTCGAGCCAGCCCGCGCCGCTGAGCCGTAGTTTTAAAATTCCCCGTTAATAATAATAATATCTTTGTGCGATCCAGCCCGTCCCTTGCTGCCCCCCCCCCAGCGACGCCCTAAGCCGAGGTCCGTACCCCACAGGGGGTGCCCTTAGCGTGTAGTCGCTTAGTTTTTAAGTTAGTTAAGTAAGCCCTGGCTGGAGGCTTTGATTCTCGAATCGAGGCCGCCACAGGCAAGTCCGGTTAAGCAGCTGACAACCTCCTAGGTTGACCTGCGAGAGGCCACACACAAAAAAAAAAAAAAAAGCCAAAAGATTGTCGTCGTTTGGTGTCATCGCTTGCTTGCTGTCTTCGCTTCCTGTAAACATCTTTCAAGAATAAATCCTCAAGTCTTCAGTTCCTGTGCGTTTTATTTTCTTCGGGAATCATCCACCCCTGCGCCTGAATACTCAACAAAATTGGTCCTTTGATTCGCCGGATCGTCCTGAAGACTGAAAAACGTCCTGAAAAAGCTGAAGATCGTCTTGAATATTGGCTTGAAGATTCGTCGAGATCGCCCTGTGAAGATCGCCCTGAAGACTTATCAAGATCGCCTGAAGACTTATCAAGATCGCCTGAAGACTTATCAGGAGCGCCTGAAGACTTGTCAACAACGTTCTGAAGACTCATCAAGATCGCCCTGTGAAGATCGCCTGAGAAGATGAGTGAACGCAGCGCCGTGACTACACGAAGCAAGCTACGCAAGTTGGAGGAGGCGATGAACAAGCGTCGTGCCATGGACAGTGACTCGGGAGTGCCGACTGAATTAGCACCGGGATCACCATCGATAGCGCCTACCTCATCTTCTGTTCCTGTGCCTGCACCTGTGATTCCATTGGCGGGGCCCGGTCGTGTGATCGACTACAGTGATGCTGCAACACCAAGGGAATCGGAGATACGACGGAGTGCAAGGAAACAAGGATCAAGAGCCAGCCACGTCTCCACGAAGAGCGGACAACGAAGTGCCGACTATCTTCGGAGGAGGGTCGAATACGAGGCTGAAAGAGAGCTAGTGCGCCTGAAAGAAAACCTCGTGAGGAAGAAACTGGAAGCAGAGTTGGCTGAAATAGACGCCGCAGCTGACGAAGATGACTCGTCAGATGAAGAAGGAACGACTCGCCGAGTTGAAGAATGGATAACTCGTACCGCACCCAGTAATCAAGAACTATCAGTGTCGCAAGTGCCGTCGAACTCAGTGCCAGTGACAACGTCCGTGACCGCGACCTCGCGCGAAGTGCCCGTGTCCGCGCCCGCGACCTCACACGAAGTGCCCGCGTTCGCGCCCGCGACATCTCGCGGAGTACCTATGTCCGTGACGCCACAAGTATCTGCGCTCCCACAACAGTGTGCGCCCGCGACCGTTCAGTTCAGAGACTTAGTGCCCAACACGCCTATACCGAGTGGCAGTGTACCGCGAGTGCAACGTGAAGTGCCTGACTGGGATCAAACCTTCGCTGAAGACACGGACAGAAGCCGGTCGCGAGACAGGAAAATAGACCAGCTAGCAGAGGCCATTTCGAACCTAGCTCGTCCGCGACCAGTGCCCAGACAAGCTTATGAGTTGCCGTACTTTAGTGGGGACCCAGCTGATTGGCTGTCATACAAGAACATGTACTGGGACACTACAGCAATGTACAACTTCAAGCCGCATGAGAACCTAGCGCGCCTGAAAACATCGCTGCAGGGAGAGGCCAAGTTAGCAGTAGAAGATCTGCTCAGGACATCTACGAATCCGACGGAGATCATAAAGACACTGGACGAAGAGTTTGGACACCCGAACCTGATACTGGAATGTGCATTGAAGAAAGTGCGTGCGTTGCCTAAAGTGACGGAAAGTGGTCGTGAATTACGGAAATTCTCTTCGACTGTGCGTAATTGTGTGTCGCTGCTGAGGAATGTGCATGCAACCGGATATCTCAACAACCCACAACTGGTGAGTGAATTATTGAACAAGTTGACACCTGTACAGAGAGCTCAGTATGGGGACTATGCTATGGGCGTAGCTTCAACCCAAGGAATTGACGTGAGGGTGTCGCCTAGTTTAGAAATATTGGCAGACTTCCTAGGACACCTAGCCCGAGCTACCTCTTATTATGTGCAAATGGAAGTGAGCGCTACCGGAGCACCGGTTTCTAAACCACAGAAAAGCGCACCAAAACAAGTTCCATACAGAAAATACAACGATTGCATGTACAAAGTGACAATTCACCACCACAAACAAGAGTATCTCAGTGCACAATGTGTGAGGGAAATCACAATCTCACGAAATGTGATAAGTTTGCTAAGCTGAGTGTAGATGACAGATGGCAACACGTGAAGGATAAACGTCTATGTTTTAAATGTATAGTGAAGCAACATGCAAAGAATTTCTGTCGAGCTAACAAGTGTCCGTCATGCAACTATGCACACCATATCCTATTGCACGCAGCGAAAAAGACCACTGAAAGTGTCACGAACGTGAGTGAATACCACGGCAAGTCGCTCCTGAAGATATTACCAGTGTGTGTAACGATAGAAAACAACACACACGAATGCTACGCCCTACTTGATGACGGGGCCACGATATCACTGGTGGATGACTCGTTGGCAGAGAACGCTGGGGGCCAGGAAGAACCTTTAGTGTTGAAGAGTGCGCGCGGACAAGAGGTGTCGGACAAGACCTCGCGTAGAGTGATAGTGTCAGTGCGTGGGCCAAACGGCAGAGTGCATACAGTGAAGTGTCGTACATTTAAGAGACTGGACTTACCCGCACAAACAGTGCCGGCTGCGTTGCTTACGGAGCACGCCCACCTGCGCGACTTGGGCTGCGAGGGAATGATTGGGGCCAAGCCGCTGCTGTTGCTGGGACAGGACAATTGGGAGCTGCTGGTCGGCCGGGATATACGCCGAGGAAAATCTTGTAAGCCCGTTTCTTCCTTGACCAAGCTAGGTTGGGTCGTTCATGGACCCGTAGGCAAAGGACATAGGTCGGCTGAAGAGTCTGTAAATTGTGTCGTGGAACCACTCTTAGATTTGCATACGATAGTTAAAAATCAGTTTGAGCTAGAATCTATCGGTATAGCACAAATCCCTAGATCGCATAGGGAGAATGATAGGGCTCTAGAAATTCTACATAATACTAGCCATCAAAATGGGGATGGCCAATGGGAAGTAGGGTTGTTGTGGAGGCATGATAGCCCGCAACTCCCCGATAATTATGCTTACGCTCGCCATCGCTTGGCGGGGATTGAGCGTAAGTTGAACCGGGATCCCGAGTATGCAGAGGCCTATAAGAAACAAATAGATAGGTTGGTTGAACAGGGTTACGGCAATAGGTTGGAGAGCGGCGTCCAAGATCCGGTCTGGTATTTACCCCATTTTGGGGTGAAGAATCCAAACAAGCCGGGGAAGTTAAGATTAGTCTTTGACGCTGCCGCCACGTATCAAGGGACATCCCTAAATGACAACCTATTGACGGGCCCCGACCTACTGAATTCACTTCTAGGAGTGTTGTTTAAGTTTAGACTAGGGCCAGTAGGGTTCACGGGAGACATTGCTGATATGTTTTTAAGAATAAAAATTAGAGAGCAAGACCGCGGGGCACAGCTATTTTTGTGGCAGTCGGGAACCGAGAAGGAACCCCAGATATATGTGATGAGTTCTATGATATTCGGTGCAGTATCGTCTCCAACCTCGGCGATATACGTTCTAAATAAGAACGCATCGCGTCATGAGGAGGAGTACCCCGAAGCGGTAGCTGCCGTGAGACACAATCATTACATGGATGACTACCTTGATAGCACGTGGTCTGTTGCTCAGGCTAACAAGCTAATAAATGACGTGACCCACATCCACGCCGAGGGCGGTTTTCATATACGGGGGTGGGTCACGAACTCCCAAGAGCTAAGGAGCAAGTTACAGTTAGACATGCCAGACCGCATATCCCTGGAAAATGGGGACAACGCGTCCGAACGAACATTAGGAATGATATGGTCGCCAGGAACCGACCAATTAGCCTTTGACTTATCTTTTAAGAAGATACCCAAGGCTATCGTGGAGGGGGAAATAGTACCCACGAAGCGTGAATTCTTGAGATTCATAATGTCGGTGTTCGACCCACTGGGTTTCCTGTACCCATGCGTCATTCAGTCGCGCATATTGATGCAGAAAATATGGCGTACAGGCATTCAGTGGGACGAGAAACTGGGTGATGCAGAGGCTAGGACTTGGTTCGAGTGGCTGCATAACTTGCAGCATCTCGAAAAGATAACCATCCCGAGATGGTATGGCTTAGTCCTAGAAGACATAGAACTCCACGTTTTCGGGGACGCAAGCGAATCCGCCTATGCCGCAGTCGCTTATATAGCGGGAAATGATGAACTCGGCAACAGGCGGGTGAGCTTCGTTCTAGGTAAAGCCAGGGTAGCCCCTCAAAAGGTCATTTCGATACCTCGCCTGGAATTGCAAGCGGCAGTACTGGCCTGCAGGATAGCGTCAACTGTAGAGATAGAGTTGGGGGTAGTAATCAAACGTAAATATTTTTGGACGGACAGTCAGACTGTCTTAAAATGGATAGGTTCCGACGCTACAGACTTTCAGCGGTTTGTGTCCCACCGACTAGCCGAAATTGACTCAAGGTCAAGGAAGTGTGACTGGCACTGGGTTCCCTCGGCGTTGAACCCGGCCGACAAGAGCACCCGCTTGGACTGGCCTAGAAACAGTAACGAGTGGCTTTCGGGCCCGTCGTTCCTCTGCCGTCCACAGGAGCAATGGCCGACGGCTTCCGGGAGTGACGCAGTGACGGAGGAGGACCTAGAACGTGTGCAACGACTAAATGTCCTGACCACACAGGCCGAACCCACACTGACATACGAGCGGCTGCCAACATGGACACGCGCCGTACGTGTCGTAGCGCGTCTAATAATTTTCACTGAGCTTTGTCGCAAGCGTCGCAACTCAGCTACCGTCACCATAACAGACCTGCGAGAGGCGGAGCTACGCCTGCTGAAACTCATGCAGGCTGAGAGCTTTCAAGAGGAAATTAAAGCCCTCCGAGAGGCCCGACCACTGCCAAAGAACAGCAGAATAAGGACCCTAGACCCTATATTGTACGAGGACGGGCTGGTGAGAGTACGCGGCAGACTGGGCGCCTGCAGCGAGCTTGTCTTCGGAGCGCGTCATCCTATAATATTGGATGGGAAACACGCCCTCACGCGCCGACTAATATTAAAATATCATGTGGCCTCCCTGCACGCTAATCAAGAGGCTGTGGTGAACAATGTGCGGGAAAAGTACTGGGTAACGAACCTGCGATCGACTGTAAAAGCAGTGACTGCAAGCTGTCAGCAATGTCGCATCAAGAGATCCGCACCTACCTCACCAAAGATGGGAGACCTGCCACCAGCGAGACTGGAATCGACTCGTCGAGCCTTCGTCCATTGCGGGGTGGACTATTTTGGCCCCATGGAAATAGTCATCGGGCGGCGCCGGGAGAAGAGGTGGGGCGTGTTGTTCACGTGCCTCACTACGCGCGCTGTCCATCTGGAGCTGGCTGCAACACTGAGCGCCGACTCCGCGATACTGGCACTTAGGCGCCTGATCGCGCGCCGCGGCTGTCCTGCGGATATGTACTCCGACCGCGGGACCAACTTTGTCGGGGCGCACTCCGAGCTTCGGGAGGCGCTGCGGGAGCTGAACCACGACCGTCTCGAAAGCGAGGCGACAGGCCGGGGCATAGCCTGGCACTTCAACCCCCCGGCTGCCCCACACATGGGTGGCTGCTGGGAGCGCCTGGTGCGTTCTGTCAAAAACGCACTACGGGCGACCCTCAAGGAACGAGCCCCTCGCGAGGAGGTCCTCTATACCCTTCTCGCTGAGGCCGAGCTGGTCGTGAATAGCCGACCGCTCGCCTACGTGAGCTGCGATGCGGAGCAACCGGTGGTGCTGACGCCGAATCATCTCCTGCTGGGCACTGCCGCGGGAGATGCGCCGTGCACACGTCGACATGTGGTCGACCTCGACTCGCGCCGCATGTGGAAGCGGGTGAACGCGCTGGCCGACCTCTTTTGGAGGCGCTGGCTGCGCGAATACCTTCCAACGCTGCAGCAAAGAAGAAAGTGGAACAGTGATGTGCCAAATATTAAAGTCAGTGATGTGGTTGTGATTGTGGACGAGAACAAACCGCGAAATCAATGGACAAAAGGCATAATTGCGAAAGTGTACCCCGGCACCGATAACGTTATTAGGGTCGTAGACGTTAAAACCAATAACGGAATTTTACGACGTCCCATTGTAAAGGTCGTTGTGCTCCCTACCGACGGGTCTGTAATCGGTTGAACCCTCTTACGGGGGGTGGGATTGTTGAGGAGCACAGCGATCTCCTAGTTTAACACTAGTAATTGTCAGCGGCCTCGCCCACTTGTAAATTTAAAGTAGCTTACGTAGGGATTGTTAATTAGCTTTATATGAAGTCACGCAACCTTAGACTTCATATTCGAGAGCAATAACAGTAGAGTTACTCTTATAAGAGAGTTTTGTATATATATATTCATCTGTTATTGCTCATTTGTATTGTTTACTAGATTTACATTAGATAACTAAGTTAGATAACTAAGAATTACTGTAATGGATAGTTGTTTACGTTGTATAGAGTAATCTTAGTTAGTGTGATGATTGTAAGTAGTTATAATGTGATTTTAGTTAATAAGTTTCAAATTGTAATTGAATTATAAATAGATACATTTTAATGCTCGAATGTGGTTGGAAGTAGGACAAGGATTTGAATGGTCGCACCTACCACTACCTCCGCCCACGTAGAAATGTCGGTCGAACGTGATTGGCCAATAGGAATTTTAATGATCTTATAAGACCGCCACTACTTCCACCCACCTACGAGGGGTATATATATAGCCGCTTCACGGCCAAAAGATTGTCGATTTCCTCTCGCCCGACGCTCGCCCCGAACGGTCGTGCCGCTCTGTGCTCCGCGCCCGCTCCGTGCTCTGTGTCGAGTTACGTCACCCCGCGTGACGTCATCGTGGTCGCCGACCGCACCAGCGATCCGAAGCCGCCTTTTTCAAGGCAGTGGAGGATAGACTTTTCCTTACGGAAACAGTCGATAAACGTGTGCCCCTTCAGGGAAAATCCACAGTTTCGTGGTCCTTGACGGGAAACCTAACGGTGTCAACAACGTCAAGGGGGTGTTGCCCCAATACACCCGCCGAACCCCTTCAGGGCTAGGCAGTCATTTGGAGTCGGGAGCTAGGTTTTGGCCTTGGGGGATCTCCTAGTCAAACCTATTACTCCGAGTTCTCTTTCAGCTACACACCTGGTGTCGGTTGGGGTGTCTATCCCTTCGCACCAGACCCTGGTAGGGCCCGATCGCACATTAAGATTGGCGATCGGTTTCAAGCTTAGGGCTCACCAGTAGGTACACACCTCCCAGTTAGCAAACCCTTACTGGGAGGGTCACTCACCCCCGGGCCCGTCCACCCGGGGACTTAGGGTATTAGGCATAGGAGAGTTACAACTAATGTAACAAAGCCCAATCCCACCCTAGTCATGACGGACGCTATTATCTTAGCGTTCGTCAAAGAGGTCCTTTTCAAGGACCCCGATTTTCTCGCCAAATATGGCGAGAAAATCGCTTTAATTAAAAGCGCCCCTCCTCCCGTTCCGACGAGCGTCACCGATTTTAGTGACGTATTGTCGCCATTCCCGGCCAACACGGACTCAGGTCCGTCCCCGCCGTCCCCCTGTCCCCGCCCCTTACCGGGAAAGGCTTCTATGCCTCCCCTTTTAGTAGCCCATTTTGCCAATGAGGCTATGGACACGTCGGTGCCCGCCAGCGACTCAACGTCGCATTCCTCCGCCTCGGACTCCGAGCAGTCCACTGATTCCTCCTCCTCCGAGGACGACTTCCAAGTCGTCCTAGGGGGCAAGAGGAAAGCCCGAAAGGCCGCGCAGGCCTCTAAAGCAAAGAAGACCGTAGTGTCTCCTCCCGCCCCCGCTACCCAGCCCGCCCCTGTTACCCAGCCCGCCCCCGTTTCGCAGGCTAGCTGCCCTCCGTCCGCTTCTGGCACTCAGCCAAAGAAGCAGCGCCCCCCTCCGCCCTTGTACATCCAGGACAAGGCGAAGTGGACAGATGTGTCCAAAATGTGTAGTGATCGCAAGATCAACTACACAAACGCCCGCTCTTGCCAACAAGGCATTAAGGTTCAGGTCCCGACGTCAAATGACTATCGGGAACTAACCAAAGTCCTCCGTGATAGGAAAATCTCCTTTCACACGTATTCCCTCCCCGAAGACACGCCAACCCGAGTGGTTATAAGACGTGTCCCCAAAGAGATCGCCACCGAGGACATCAAGTCCGACCTCCTGGCGCAGAACATCCCCGTGTCCGCTGTCCACCGCCTTCATAAGGCGAGAGGAAGCGAGCTCTACGACATGGTACTTGTCGTATGCGACCCCACCGAAGGGCACCACCCGATCTTCAAAGTCAAGTCGGTGTGTTCCCTCTCTGGCATCTCCATTGAGAAGCCTTTCAGACCGACGATAGTCGGTCAGTGTCACCGCTGCCAATTATATGGCCACTCGCAGCGGAACTGCTACGCTACACCCAGATGCGTTAAGTGTCTGGGCGAGCATGGCACGAGCGACTGCCCTCGGCCCAAGGACCGCACACTCTGCACAGAGCCACCCAGCTGTGTACTGTGCGGTCAAGCCGGGCACCCGGCTAACTACCGTGGCTGCCCTAAAGCCCCCAAAATCCCTCCCAAGCTGGCAAAGCGTGCTGCTGCTCGCCAACAGAGGGAAGTTCCATCTGGGAAAGCCCCCTCTTCCCAACTCCCCGAACGTCTCGCACCCCAGAGACCATCCCCATGGAATCTGTTGAACCATCACAAAGCCTTCCCGGCTTTGGCGGTCTCACAGCCCATCCCAGCGCTAATGGCCAAGCCCATTCCAGCGCCTGCCCCCGCTTCTGTGGCCCCCGTGGCCGCAAAAACTCCCCAAAGAGCGGCTGCGTTCCCACGCAGAACCGTTGGCCAGATCATTCTGGACAACTACCGCATCTTTATGACGCAGGATGCTAGGGATTTAGCTGATGAGCTAACCCTAGCAGAAATAAATGGCCAGCTCGACTACGCTAAGCGAGCTGAGCTATTCACAAAATATGAGTCGGTCACGGCCGAACTCGACAAGTTACCCGCAATAACTCTTGATGGATAGACATCAAAGAATTTGTTCCTCCAAACCGCGATCCCTTAAATTAGGCTTCTTTAATGCCAACGGCATTATCAATCAGAGAGATGAGATCGCCACTTTTCTCCGCGACCATCAGTTAGACATTCTCCTTATCCAGGAAACATTCCTCAAACCCCACCGTAAAGATCCTAAAATTGCCAACTATCGCATAGTTCGCAACGATAGATCTCGCTGCCACGGTGGTGGCACCCTCATTTACTACAGGAAGGAACTGTACTGTATCCCCCTAACCCCACCCGCGCCCTGTTCGTTCTTAGAATACGCAGCCTGTCGAGTAGGCATGACTGGTCATCAACCGATCACTGTCATCTCCGCCTACTATCCCCCTCCGACTTCCTCGTCTCGTATGCCAGACGAGTCCATCGCTCTCACTAGAGACCTCACCGCCCTCTTTGGCTTGAGTGACTCCGTTATACTAGCGGGCGATCTCAATGCTAAACATCCCGCCTGGAACAGTAGTACGACCAACCCTAGAGGTAAGGTCGTGTTCAACCTTGGTGCATCCCTTAACTTTGACATCATCGCCCCGATGTGTCACACTCACTTCCCCCTAAATCCCAACCATAGCCCCGACGTCCTCGATGTAGCGCTCCTGAAGAATGTAAACCTCCGTTTACAATCTATAGAAGCAATACACGAGCTTAACTCCGATCATCGCCCCGTGATCATGCACCTAGGCTCCCGCTCGGGTAATCTCGACCCCGGCCAGCCTCCCCCGTCCCAATTGATCACTGACTGGAAGAAAGTAAGCGAAAGACTGAAATCTACCACGTCACCTCAATTGGATTCTATCCCTGACCACATCGACTCAGTCGCTGACACGACGGCTGCGATTGACTCGCTCACTGATCACGTACAATCCGTCCTGAACGAATGTTCAAGGGAGATTCCAGCGACGGAGGACCGTCGCTGGAAAATCCCGGACGATGTACGGGCTCTGATGACCGAGAAGAACGCAGCCATCCGTGCGTACAGCGCTTTTCCCTGCGACGCTAACAAGGCTCACATGCGTAGATTACAGCGTGCTGTTAAGAAACGCATGACCGAGCTGCGTTCCGCCCGCTGGGACAAGACGCTTAGCGAACTCGAGCCTACTCATCACGCCTTCTGGCAACTTCAGAGGAAATTACGTTCCACTGAAGAGTCCTCTATCCCTCCGCTCACCCGCCCTGACAAGAGTGTCGCTTTCGACAACTCTGAAAAAGCGGAATGCCTAGCCGACAGCCTCGAAGCCCAATGCTCGCCTAGCTCTCAACTAGTAGACCAAGCTCACATCGACATGGTGGACGCTGAAGTCGAACGTAGAGCCTCCCTCCCTCCCGTTGAAGACCCTGATAACCCTCTACCCCCCGTCACTCCCGACGAGGTGGAGGATATCATCAAAAAACTTCAACCCCGGAAAGCCCCCGGCGCCGACGGTATCACGAACAGAGTGTTCAAACTCTTCCCTCCCCAACTTATAATGCTAATGACCGCCATCTTCAATGGCGCATTAAGCAATAATATCTTCCCCCAAGCATGGAAGCAGGCCACCGTTATCGGTATCCCCAAACCAGGCAAGCCCAAGTCTGACCCTTCCAGCTACCGCCCCATCAGTCTCCTCAATGTTCTCGGTAAGGTCTACGAGAGGCTTATTTATAAGCGTCTCAAAGATTTTGCCGAATCCAAGGGTCTCATTCCTAATGAGCAGTTCGGGTTCCGTACCGAGCACTCATGCATCCACCAAGTCCACCGCATCGTAGAGCACCTAAGCGCTGGCTTCCAGCGTAATACGATGACGGGTGTCTTGTATTTCGATATAGCGAAAGCATTCGACAAAGTCTGGCACAATGGCTTATTATATAAGCTATACCAACTCGGAGTGCCAGACCGTCTCGTGCTCATCATGCGAGACTTTCTGTCGAATCGCACCTTCCGCTATCGAATTGAGGGTGCCCTCTCCACCCCCCACCCCATCCGAGCAGGAGTCCCGCAAGGCTCCGTAGTATCCCCCTTAGCCTTCACGCTGTTCACCAGCGACATTCCCCAGAGTAAAAAGGCCCAGTTGGCTCTATTCGCCGACGACACGGCAATTTACTACACCGGTCGTGACCCCAGAGTTATCGCTCGCAATCTCCAAACCTCCGCAAACATTTTGGGCAAATGGTTCCGGAAATGGAGAATAGAGGTTAACCCTGATAAGAGTCAAGCTGTTCTCTACTCGAAACAGCGGAAGTCCGTCCTCCCTCCCCCTCCGATCACCATGTACGGCAAGCCAATCCCCTGGGAGAAGCAAGCCAAGTACCTCGGAGTGATCCTAGATCAGCACTTGACCTTCGCCGAGCACATAAAGCAGGCTCGCTCGCGAGCCGCTTTCGCTCAAGGTAGGCTCCACTATCTCATGACTGCTCGCAGCAAATTATCACTTAAGTGCAAGCTGCGCCTCTTCACAGCAGTAATCCGCCCGATTATGACATATGCCTGTGCTATCTTCGCACACGCCAAGCCCCGTTTCCTCCATAGGATGCAGACCCTCCAAAATCGGACCCTCCGTAAAATCCTCGGTGCCCCTTATTACGTCCGAAATGAGAATCTACACTTAGATCTCAAAATCCCCACCATCCAGCAGTTCATGAAACGCCTGTGCAAGCGTTTCTTCGATACTGCTGTGAAACACCGCAACCCCCTTATCGTATCGGCCGCCCGATATGAACCCTCCCTCATCTCAAAGATTCGCCGTCCTAGGCATACTCTTGTCACCCCCGACGACCCCATTACCCTGCTCCAGGAGAGCCGTAAGGAAACCAGTACAGTTCGTAGACATTACAGACCGCCGTCATTCCGTCCTCGCCGCCGAGGCCCGCCGCGACAGACCCGTCAACGTCCTCCCCGTCCTTTGCTCGAGCCAGCCCGCGCCGCTGAGCCGTAGTTTTAAAATTCCCCGTTAATAATAATAATATCTTTGTGCGATCCAGCCCGTCCCTTGCTGCCCCCCCCCCAGCGACGCCCTAAGCCGAGGTCCGTACCCCACAGGGGGTGCCCTTAGCGTGTAGTCGCTTAGTTTTTAAGTTAGTTAAGTAAGCCCTGGCTGGAGGCTTTGATTCTCGAATCGAGGCCGCCACAGGCAAGTCCGGTTAAGCAGCTGACAACCTCCTAGGTTGACCTGCGAGAGGCCACACACAAAAAAAAAAAAAAAAGCCAAAAGATTGTCGTCGTTTGGTGTCATCGCTTGCTTGCTGTCTTCGCTTCCTGTAAACATCTTTCAAGAATAAATCCTCAAGTCTTCAGTTCCTGTGCGTTTTATTTTCTTCGGGAATCATCCACCCCTGCGCCTGAATACTCAACAAAATTGGTCCTTTGATTCGCCGGATCGTCCTGAAGACTGAAAAACGTCCTGAAAAAGCTGAAGATCGTCTTGAATATTGGCTTGAAGATTCGTCGAGATCGCCCTGTGAAGATCGCCCTGAAGACTTATCAAGATCGCCTGAAGACTTATCAAGATCGCCTGAAGACTTATCAGGAGCGCCTGAAGACTTGTCAACAACGTTCTGAAGACTCATCAAGATCGCCCTGTGAAGATCGCCTGAGAAGATGAGTGAACGCAGCGCCGTGACTACACGAAGCAAGCTACGCAAGTTGGAGGAGGCGATGAACAAGCGTCGTGCCATGGACAGTGACTCGGGAGTGCCGACTGAATTAGCACCGGGATCACCATCGATAGCGCCTACCTCATCTTCTGTTCCTGTGCCTGCACCTGTGATTCCATTGGCGGGGCCCGGTCGTGTGATCGACTACAGTGATGCTGCAACACCAAGGGAATCGGAGATACGACGGAGTGCAAGGAAACAAGGATCAAGAGCCAGCCACGTCTCCACGAAGAGCGGACAACGAAGTGCCGACTATCTTCGGAGGAGGGTCGAATACGAGGCTGAAAGAGAGCTAGTGCGCCTGAAAGAAAACCTCGTGAGGAAGAAACTGGAAGCAGAGTTGGCTGAAATAGACGCCGCAGCTGACGAAGATGACTCGTCAGATGAAGAAGGAACGACTCGCCGAGTTGAAGAATGGATAACTCGTACCGCACCCAGTAATCAAGAACTATCAGTGTCGCAAGTGCCGTCGAACTCAGTGCCAGTGACAACGTCCGTGACCGCGACCTCGCGCGAAGTGCCCGTGTCCGCGCCCGCGACCTCACACGAAGTGCCCGCGTTCGCGCCCGCGACATCTCGCGGAGTACCTATGTCCGTGACGCCACAAGTATCTGCGCTCCCACAACAGTGTGCGCCCGCGACCGTTCAGTTCAGAGACTTAGTGCCCAACACGCCTATACCGAGTGGCAGTGTACCGCGAGTGCAACGTGAAGTGCCTGACTGGGATCAAACCTTCGCTGAAGACACGGACAGAAGCCGGTCGCGAGACAGGAAAATAGACCAGCTAGCAGAGGCCATTTCGAACCTAGCTCGTCCGCGACCAGTGCCCAGACAAGCTTATGAGTTGCCGTACTTTAGTGGGGACCCAGCTGATTGGCTGTCATACAAGAACATGTACTGGGACACTACAGCAATGTACAACTTCAAGCCGCATGAGAACCTAGCGCGCCTGAAAACATCGCTGCAGGGAGAGGCCAAGTTAGCAGTAGAAGATCTGCTCAGGACATCTACGAATCCGACGGAGATCATAAAGACACTGGACGAAGAGTTTGGACACCCGAACCTGATACTGGAATGTGCATTGAAGAAAGTGCGTGCGTTGCCTAAAGTGACGGAAAGTGGTCGTGAATTACGGAAATTCTCTTCGACTGTGCGTAATTGTGTGTCGCTGCTGAGGAATGTGCATGCAACCGGATATCTCAACAACCCACAACTGGTGAGTGAATTATTGAACAAGTTGACACCTGTACAGAGAGCTCAGTATGGGGACTATGCTATGGGCGTAGCTTCAACCCAAGGAATTGACGTGAGGGTGTCGCCTAGTTTAGAAATATTGGCAGACTTCCTAGGACACCTAGCCCGAGCTACCTCTTATTATGTGCAAATGGAAGTGAGCGCTACCGGAGCACCGGTTTCTAAACCACAGAAAAGCGCACCAAAACAAGTTCCATACAGAAAATACAACGATTGCATGTACAAAGTGACAATTCACCACCACAAACAAGAGTATCTCAGTGCACAATGTGTGAGGGAAATCACAATCTCACGAAATGTGATAAGTTTGCTAAGCTGAGTGTAGATGACAGATGGCAACACGTGAAGGATAAACGTCTATGTTTTAAATGTATAGTGAAGCAACATGCAAAGAATTTCTGTCGAGCTAACAAGTGTCCGTCATGCAACTATGCACACCATATCCTATTGCACGCAGCGAAAAAGACCACTGAAAGTGTCACGAACGTGAGTGAATACCACGGCAAGTCGCTCCTGAAGATATTACCAGTGTGTGTAACGATAGAAAACAACACACACGAATGCTACGCCCTACTTGATGACGGGGCCACGATATCACTGGTGGATGACTCGTTGGCAGAGAACGCTGGGGGCCAGGAAGAACCTTTAGTGTTGAAGAGTGCGCGCGGACAAGAGGTGTCGGACAAGACCTCGCGTAGAGTGATAGTGTCAGTGCGTGGGCCAAACGGCAGAGTGCATACAGTGAAGTGTCGTACATTTAAGAGACTGGACTTACCCGCACAAACAGTGCCGGCTGCGTTGCTTACGGAGCACGCCCACCTGCGCGACTTGGGCTGCGAGGGAATGATTGGGGCCAAGCCGCTGCTGTTGCTGGGACAGGACAATTGGGAGCTGCTGGTCGGCCGGGATATACGCCGAGGAAAATCTTGTAAGCCCGTTTCTTCCTTGACCAAGCTAGGTTGGGTCGTTCATGGACCCGTAGGCAAAGGACATAGGTCGGCTGAAGAGTCTGTAAATTGTGTCGTGGAACCACTCTTAGATTTGCATACGATAGTTAAAAATCAGTTTGAGCTAGAATCTATCGGTATAGCACAAATCCCTAGATCGCATAGGGAGAATGATAGGGCTCTAGAAATTCTACATAATACTAGCCATCAAAATGGGGATGGCCAATGGGAAGTAGGGTTGTTGTGGAGGCATGATAGCCCGCAACTCCCCGATAATTATGCTTACGCTCGCCATCGCTTGGCGGGGATTGAGCGTAAGTTGAACCGGGATCCCGAGTATGCAGAGGCCTATAAGAAACAAATAGATAGGTTGGTTGAACAGGGTTACGGCAATAGGTTGGAGAGCGGCGTCCAAGATCCGGTCTGGTATTTACCCCATTTTGGGGTGAAGAATCCAAACAAGCCGGGGAAGTTAAGATTAGTCTTTGACGCTGCCGCCACGTATCAAGGGACATCCCTAAATGACAACCTATTGACGGGCCCCGACCTACTGAATTCACTTCTAGGAGTGTTGTTTAAGTTTAGACTAGGGCCAGTAGGGTTCACGGGAGACATTGCTGATATGTTTTTAAGAATAAAAATTAGAGAGCAAGACCGCGGGGCACAGCTATTTTTGTGGCAGTCGGGAACCGAGAAGGAACCCCAGATATATGTGATGAGTTCTATGATATTCGGTGCAGTATCGTCTCCAACCTCGGCGATATACGTTCTAAATAAGAACGCATCGCGTCATGAGGAGGAGTACCCCGAAGCGGTAGCTGCCGTGAGACACAATCATTACATGGATGACTACCTTGATAGCACGTGGTCTGTTGCTCAGGCTAACAAGCTAATAAATGACGTGACCCACATCCACGCCGAGGGCGGTTTTCATATACGGGGGTGGGTCACGAACTCCCAAGAGCTAAGGAGCAAGTTACAGTTAGACATGCCAGACCGCATATCCCTGGAAAATGGGGACAACGCGTCCGAACGAACATTAGGAATGATATGGTCGCCAGGAACCGACCAATTAGCCTTTGACTTATCTTTTAAGAAGATACCCAAGGCTATCGTGGAGGGGGAAATAGTACCCACGAAGCGTGAATTCTTGAGATTCATAATGTCGGTGTTCGACCCACTGGGTTTCCTGTACCCATGCGTCATTCAGTCGCGCATATTGATGCAGAAAATATGGCGTACAGGCATTCAGTGGGACGAGAAACTGGGTGATGCAGAGGCTAGGACTTGGTTCGAGTGGCTGCATAACTTGCAGCATCTCGAAAAGATAACCATCCCGAGATGGTATGGCTTAGTCCTAGAAGACATAGAACTCCACGTTTTCGGGGACGCAAGCGAATCCGCCTATGCCGCAGTCGCTTATATAGCGGGAAATGATGAACTCGGCAACAGGCGGGTGAGCTTCGTTCTAGGTAAAGCCAGGGTAGCCCCTCAAAAGGTCATTTCGATACCTCGCCTGGAATTGCAAGCGGCAGTACTGGCCTGCAGGATAGCGTCAACTGTAGAGATAGAGTTGGGGGTAGTAATCAAACGTAAATATTTTTGGACGGACAGTCAGACTGTCTTAAAATGGATAGGTTCCGACGCTACAGACTTTCAGCGGTTTGTGTCCCACCGACTAGCCGAAATTGACTCAAGGTCAAGGAAGTGTGACTGGCACTGGGTTCCCTCGGCGTTGAACCCGGCCGACAAGAGCACCCGCTTGGACTGGCCTAGAAACAGTAACGAGTGGCTTTCGGGCCCGTCGTTCCTCTGCCGTCCACAGGAGCAATGGCCGACGGCTTCCGGGAGTGACGCAGTGACGGAGGAGGACCTAGAACGTGTGCAACGACTAAATGTCCTGACCACACAGGCCGAACCCACACTGACATACGAGCGGCTGCCAACATGGACACGCGCCGTACGTGTCGTAGCGCGTCTAATAATTTTCACTGAGCTTTGTCGCAAGCGTCGCAACTCAGCTACCGTCACCATAACAGACCTGCGAGAGGCGGAGCTACGCCTGCTGAAACTCATGCAGGCTGAGAGCTTTCAAGAGGAAATTAAAGCCCTCCGAGAGGCCCGACCACTGCCAAAGAACAGCAGAATAAGGACCCTAGACCCTATATTGTACGAGGACGGGCTGGTGAGAGTACGCGGCAGACTGGGCGCCTGCAGCGAGCTTGTCTTCGGAGCGCGTCATCCTATAATATTGGATGGGAAACACGCCCTCACGCGCCGACTAATATTAAAATATCATGTGGCCTCCCTGCACGCTAATCAAGAGGCTGTGGTGAACAATGTGCGGGAAAAGTACTGGGTAACGAACCTGCGATCGACTGTAAAAGCAGTGACTGCAAGCTGTCAGCAATGTCGCATCAAGAGATCCGCACCTACCTCACCAAAGATGGGAGACCTGCCACCAGCGAGACTGGAATCGACTCGTCGAGCCTTCGTCCATTGCGGGGTGGACTATTTTGGCCCCATGGAAATAGTCATCGGGCGGCGCCGGGAGAAGAGGTGGGGCGTGTTGTTCACGTGCCTCACTACGCGCGCTGTCCATCTGGAGCTGGCTGCATCACTGAGCGCCGACTCCGCGATACTGGCACTTAGGCGCCTGATCGCGCGCCGCGGCTGTCCTGCGGATATGTACTCCGACCGCGGGACCAACTTTGTCGGGGCGCACTCCGAGCTTCGGGAGGCGCTGCGGGAGCTGAACCACGACCGTCTCGAAAGCGAGGCGACAGGCCGGGGCATAGCCTGGCACTTCAACCCCCCGGCTGCCCCACACATGGGTGGCTGCTGGGAGCGCCTGGTGCGTTCTGTCAAAAACGCACTACGGGCGACCCTCAAGGAACGAGCCCCTCGCGAGGAGGTCCTCTATACCCTTCTCGCTGAGGCCGAGCTGGTCGTGAATAGCCGACCGCTCGCCTACGTGAGCTGCGATGCGGAGCAACCGGTGGTGCTGACGCCGAATCATCTCCTGCTGGGCACTGCCGCGGGAGATGCGCCGTGCACACGTCGACATGTGGTCGACCTCGACTCGCGCCGCATGTGGAAGCGGGTGAACGCGCTGGCCGACCTCTTTTGGAGGCGCTGGCTGCGCGAATACCTTCCAACGCTGCAGCAAAGAAGAAAGTGGAACAGTGATGTGCCAAATATTAAAGTCAGTGATGTGGTTGTGATTGTGGACGAGAACAAACCGCGAAATCAATGGACAAAAGGCATAATTGCGAAAGTGTACCCCGGCACCGATAACGTTATTAGGGTCGTAGACGTTAAAACCAATAACGGAATTTTACGACGTCCCGTTGTAAAGGTCGTTGTGCTCCCTACCGACGGGTCTGTAATCGGTTGAACCCTCTTACGGGGGGTGGGATTGTTGAGGAGCACAGCGATCTCCTAGTTTAACACTAGTAATTGTCAGCGGCCTCGCCCACTTGTAAATTTAAAGTAGCTTACGTAGGGATTGTTAATTAGCTTTATATTGTAGCTGCAATACATCGTTACGCATCCGTTCGCTGCCGCCGCCATCGGTGTACTGGCGCCTCGCACGCCGCCCGGAAATATTTATACGCGAGACACACTAGCCGCGCATGGAGCGAGCGTTGAGCCCAACAGTGAGCCGTTTCGACAACAGCGATCCGCGCGCCCCCGCACGTATTTCTTAGGAACTATACTTAGGAAATAAGATACGTCAACCGTCCACTACTTGCACCTATGTATTTAGTTATAAGTTCTGTACATATTTCTGTAAATCCATTCCCTTCTGAATACATCAATATAAATATAGTCAGTACATCTGGAGTATCATTACTGCACACCACCTAAGCGCTACAGTGGTGACCCCGACGTGATACCCCGATAAGTAAAAAGACCTCCAGATACAAAAATTCATCATGGCCAACAAAGAGGAACAGGAACTCTCCGGTGTCTCGACGTCGCTGCGCATCCCACCTATTTGGCGCGACAAAATACGGTTGTGGTTCGCGCAATTTGAAGCCATCATGAGCGCACAGAAGAAAGGAGATCAGACAATGTTCGAGCTCGTCATCGGGCAACTTGAGCGGCAAGATCTCGACGAAATTTCCGACATAATTCTCCATCCACCCGCAAATCAACGTTATGAGGCCCTGAAAAGTCGGTTATTCCGAGTCTACGAGGAGTCTGAACAGCGTCAAGTACAGAGGTTACTGTCTGAAATGGAGCTCGGCGACATGAAGCCTTCACAGCTGCTACGTCGCATGAAGAACCTCGCCGCCGATAACATCTCCGACTCAGCGCTGCGAATAATGTGGACTAACCACCTACCACAATCAGTTCGAGCAGTCCTCGCCGTGAGCGATAACATCGCAAAAAAATCTGACATACACGAGCTGGCGATGATGGCAGACAAGATCCTCGAGCAGACGCAACCATACGGCGCAGTCGCGGCAGTTTGCACCACATCCACCACCCCAGCAGCACCTACATCAATTGAGGAGAAGATCGACGCGCTCGCGAGAGAAATCGCAGAATTGAAAACGAGACAACCACGTCATCAAAACTACCGACGTAGATCGTTCAACAGACGACATTCGAGATCGCGTTCTCGTTCGTCGAGCCGGCACAATCACGATCACACTCGAAATGACCAATCAGCGATTTGTTTTTACCATCGTAAGTTTGGCAAAGAAGCGCGAAGATGTACCCGTCCGTGTAGTTACGAAGACAGCAGTGCCCCCTCGGGAAACTAAAACTTGCGTTGGCTGAGGCGGCAACCGGCGCAAGCAACACATCCTACCGCCTATTTATAACGGACAAAAATTCACGTTTGTCGTTCTTAATCGACACCGGCGCAAACGTCTCCGTGATACCCAAGAGGAAAGGCGGGAAAACGACACCTACAGATTTCTGCTTGTACGCGGCGAATAACACGGTGATCCCAACATACGGTGAGAAAACACTGCAACTGGATCTCAACCTACGCAGACCATACACCTGGAAATTCATCATCGCAGCAGTCAGCAAGCCCATCATCGGTGCCGACTTCCTAAAACACCATCAACTTCTTGTCGACATAGCCAGCCGATGTCTCGTCGACAAAGTAACCAACCTCACCGTAAAAGCGCCAGTCACCTATTCTGCTGACCCTACAGTCAGAAATATCGACGTTGATCAGCCGTATCACCAGCTACTCAGCAAGTATCCCGACATTCTTCGACCGTCGTGCATGAAGAATACTCCTAAACACTGTGTGGAACACCACATCGAAACTACTGGCCCACCAGTATACAGCAAGACCAGACCCGTACCACCACATCGATATCTGGCTGTGAAAAAGGAGTTTGAGACGATGATGCAGCAAGGAATTTGCCGTCCAAGCAAGAGCCCATGGTCCAGCCCGCTACACGTCGTACCAAAGAAAAACGGCGACATACGCGTATGTGGCGACTACCGAAGGCTCAATGACGTCACTAAACCCGACCGCTATCCAGTACCTCGTCTCAAAGATTTCACCTACCTACTACACGGCAAGAAAATCTTCACCACACTAGACCTAAATCGTGCATACCAACAATTGCCTGTACACGAATCAGATATTGAGAAGACTGCCATCACAACTCCATTCGGACTATTCGAATTTCCACGAATGTGTCCAGGTCTCAAGAATGCCGGGCAGACCTTCCAACGGTTCATCCATCAAGTACTCAACGGATTGGATTACGCATTTCCATTCATTGATGATGTCATCGTCGCTTCGGACAATGAAGCACGCCACGTCGAAGACCTACAAGAAGTGCTACGCAGATTAGACGACTACGGCATAACAATAAATCCATCTAAATGCGTCTTCAGCAAAGAAAATGTGAAGTTCCTGGGCTATGAAGTTTCAAGCAGGGGAATTAAGCCACCTCAAGATAAAATCACCGCTATCACTGCTTACCCCAAACCCGAGACGATACAAGACCTACGTCGATTTCTTGGAATGGTAAATTTTTACCGCGACAGTATTCCGAACGCAGCACACATACAAGCACCTCTCAACGCGTACCTACATAATTCCAAGAAACGCGATAAGACCAAAATCGACTGGAACACAGAAGCTTCACAGGCATTCGAGTCATGCAAAGTTGGCATACAAAACGCTGCTTTGCTCGCTCATCCATCTCCATCACCAAATGACGCCATCTCCCTCATGTGTGACGCATCGAGTACCTGCGCAGGAGCCGTACTGCAACAACTTGTAAACAAGAAATGGATACCACTGGGTTATTTCTCGAAAAAGTTCTCCGACACACAGCAGCGATACAGTACATTCGACAGAGAACTATTATCAATCTACATGGCAATCAAACACTTCAGAAAAATGTTCGAAGGAAGAGAACTGATTGTTTTTACTGACCACAAACCGCTGACTTACGCTATCCGCAAGCCACCGTCTGATAACGACACGCAACGACGCACGCGTCAGCTGTTATTTATCAGCGAGTTCACGACGGACATACGACATGTGAGTGGAGTGAACAATGTTGTCGCCGACGCACTCTCTCGCATTGAAACAATAGAAACACCGTCACCAATCAACTACGATGAGTTATCTCAGGCGCAAGGAAAGGACAGCAACATACAAACCTTATCAAAACAGTCAAATATCCAACTCAAGAAAATCGTCATGCCCGGTACTAACAAATCAATATTCTGCGAAACATCTACTTCACACATTAGACCATACCTACCAACTGACTTTCGTCGCATCGCATTCAACGCCGTGCACAATACAAGTCACCCGGGAATACGGACTACACGCAAAATGATGCAAGAACGGTACTTCTGGCCAGCAATGAATACCGACATTGGCGAGTGGGCAAAAACATGCACGTCATGCCAACTATCAAAAGTACAACGGCACAATCACAGTGAAATCGCAACTTACCCACCGAGTGAAAGATTTCAACATTTACATATTGACATTGTCGGAAAACTACCCACAACTTCGTGCGGACATCGATACTTACTCACGATTATTGACCGCAGCACTCGATGGCCCGAAGCAGTACCTTTGCAAGAGATAACCGCTGATATTGTTGCAAGAAAGCTGTATGAAACCTGGATATCTCGCTACGGTTGTCCTTCGAGAATAACGACTGATCAAGGACGACAGTTCGAAAGTCGACTATTTCATGACCTCGCACAACTTCTTGGCATAGAACGAATCCGAACTACTGCCTACCACGCTCAAAGCAACGGGGTTATTGAAAGATTCCATCGCACGCTGAAAGCTGCACTCATGGCCCGACTGCAAAACAGCAACAAATGGATTTCTGAGCTGCCCACTGTGCTGATGGGATTACGAGCCGCCGTGCGCACAGACACTAATACTAGTGCCGCGCAACTCACCTACGGTCAAGCATTGCGACTACCCGGCGATTTCATATCACCATCACCAGCTGTTACAAAAATGGACCACAACTACGTTGATCACCTACATGACGTAATCACGAAGCTCACACCCACATTCAAACCGCATTCCAACAAGCGATGTATGTTCGTGCACAACGCCTTGCAAACATGCAGCCATGTGTTTGTACGCGATGACACCGTCCGAAAGCCACTGCAACATCCCTACAAAGGTCCGTACCAGGTCGTCAGTCGCAATAACAAATACTTCACCGTACAACTACCAGGAAGATCAAGCACTATATCGATCGATCGACTCAAACCGGCGTTCACTGTCAACATTGAAGAACACGGACACACAAGTAGTGAGACACTCCAACCAGCTGCAGCTACCACCGAAGACCACTCCAGCATACTCCCAGCGAACACCAACGAACACCGGACCAGATCAGGCAGAATATCCAAGATGCCCGTACGCTTTCGCTAGGGGGGGAGTACTGTAGCTGCAATACATCGTTACGCATCCGTTCGCTGCCGCCGCCATCGGTGTACTGGCGCCTCGCTTTTTTTTTTTTTTTTTTTGTGTGTGGCCTCTCGCAGGTCAACCTAGGAGGTTGTCGGCTGCTTAACCGGACTTGCCTGTGGCGGCCTCGATTCGAGAATCAAAGCCTCCAGCCAGGGCTTACTTAACTAACTTAAAAACTAAGCGACTACACGCTAAGGGCACCCCCTGTGGGGTACGGACCTCGGCTTAGGGCGTCGCTGGGGGGGGGCAGCAAGGGACGGGCTGGATCGCACAAAGATATTATTATTATTAACGGGGAATTTTAAAACTACGGCTCAGCGGCGCGGGCTGGCTCGAGCAAAGGACGGGGAGGACGTTTACGGGTCTGTCGCGGCGGGCCTCGGCGGCGAGGACGGAATGACGGCGGTCTGTAATGTCTACGAACTGTACTGGTTTCCTTACGGCTCTCTTGGAGCAGGGTAATGGGGTCGTCGGGGGTGACAAGAGTATGCCTAGGACGGCGAATCTTTGAGATGAGGGAGGGTTCATATCGGGCGGCCGATACGATAAGGGGGTTGCGGTGTTTCACAGCAGTATCGAAGAAACGCTTGCACAGGCGTTTCATGAACTGCTGGATGGTGGGGATTTTGAGATCTAAGTGTAGATTCTCATTTCGGACGTAATAAGGGGCACCGAGGATTTTACGGAGGGTCCGATTTTGGAGGGTCTGCATCCTATGGAGGAAACGGGGCTTGGCGTGTGCGAAGATAGCACAGGCATATGTCATAATCGGGCGGATTACTGCTGTAAAGAGGCGCAGCTTGCACTTAAGTGATAATTTGCTGCGAGCAGTCATGAGATAGTGGAGCCTACCTTGAGCGAAAGCGGCTCGCGAGCGAGCCTGCTTTATGTGCTCGGCGAAGGTCAAGTGCTGATCTAGGATCACTCCGAGGTACTTGGCTTGCTTCTCCCAGGGGATTGGCTTGCCGTACATGGTGATCGGAGGGGGAGGGAGGACGGACTTCCGCTGTTTCGAGTAGAGAACAGCTTGACTCTTATCAGGGTTAACCTCAATTCTCCATTTCCGGAACCATTTGCCCAAAATGTTTGCGGAGGTTTGGAGATTGCGAGCGATAACTCTGGGGTCACGACCGGTGTAGTAAATTGCCGTGTCGTCGGCGAATAGAGCCAACTGGGCCTTTTTACTCTGGGGAATGTCGCTGGTGAACAGCGTGAAGGCTAAGGGGGATACTACGGAGCCTTGCGGGACTCCTGCTCGGATGGGGTGGGGGGTGGAGAGGGCACCCTCAATTCGATAGCGGAAGGTGCGATTCGACAGAAAGTCTCGCATGATGAGCACGAGACGGTCTGGCACTCCGAGTTGGTATAGCTTATATAATAAGCCATTGTGCCAGACCTTGTCGAATGCTTTCGCTATATCGAAATACAAGACACCCGTCATCGTATTACGCTGGAAGCCAGCGCTTAGGTGCTCTACGATGCGGTGGACTTGGTGGATGCATGAGTGCTCGGTACGGAACCCGAACTGCTCATTAGGAATGAGACCCTTGGATTCGGCAAAATCTTTGAGACGCTTATAAATAAGCCTCTCGTAGACTTTACCGAGAACATTGAGGAGACTGATGGGGCGGTAGCTGGAAGGGTCAGACTTGGGCTTGCCTGGTTTGGGGATACCGATAACGGTGGCCTGCTTCCATGCTTGGGGGAAGATATTATTGCTTAATGCGCCATTGAAGATGGCGGTCATTAGCATTATAAGTTGGGGAGGGAAGAGTTTGAACACTCTGTTCGTGATACCGTCGGCGCCGGGGGCTTTCCGGGGTTGAAGTTTTTTGATGATATCCTCCACCTCGTCGGGAGTGACGGGGGGTAGAGGGTTATCAGGGTCTTCAACGGGAGGGAGGGAGGCTCTACGTTCGACTTCAGCGTCCACCATGTCGATGTGAGCTTGGTCTACTAGTTGAGAGCTAGGCGAGCATTGGGCTTCGAGGCTGTCGGCTAGGCATTCCGCTTTTTCAGAGTTGTCGAAAGCGACACTCTTGTCAGGGCGGGTGAGCGGAGGGATAGAGGACTCTTCAGTGGAACGTAATTTCCTCTGAAGTTGCCAGAAGGCGTGATGAGTAGGCTCGAGTTCGCTAAGCGTCTTGTCCCAGCGGGCGGAACGCAGCTCGGTCATGCGTTTCTTAACAGCACGCTGTAATCTACGCATGTGAGCCTTGTTAGCGTCGCAGGGAAAAGCGCTGTACGCACGGATGGCTGCGTTCTTCTCGGTCATCAGAGCCCGTACATCGTCCGGAATTTTCCAGCGACGGTCCTCCGTCGCTGGAATCTCCCTTGAACATTCGTTCAGGACGGATTGTACGTGATCTGTGAGCGAGTCGATCGCAGCCGTCGTGTCAGCGACTGAGTCGATGTGGTCAGGGATAGAATCCAATTGAGGTGACGTGGTAGATTTCAGTCTTTCGCTTACTTTCTTCCAATCAGTGATCAATTGGGACGGGGGAGGCTGGCCGGGGTCGAGATTACCCGAGCGGGAGCCTAGGTGCATGATCACGGGGCGATGATCGGAGTTAAGCTCGTGTATTGCTTCTATAGATTGTAAACGGAGGTTTACATTCTTCAGGAGCGCTACATCGAGGACGTCGGGGCTATGGTTGGGATTTAGGGGGAAGTGAGTGTGACACATCGGGGCGATGATGTCAAAGTTAAGGGATGCACCAAGGTTGAACACGACCTTACCTCTAGGGTTGGTCGTACTACTGTTCCAGGCGGGATGTTTAGCATTGAGATCGCCCGCTAGTATAACGGAGTCACTCAAGCCAAAGAGGGCGGTGAGGTCTCTAGTGAGAGCGATGGACTCGTCTGGCATACGAGACGAGGAAGTCGGAGGGGGATAGTAGGCGGAGATGACAGTGATCGGTTGATGACCAGTCATGCCTACTCGACAGGCTGCGTATTCTAAGAACGAACAGGGCGCGGGTGGGGTTAGGGGGATACAGTACAGTTCCTTCCTGTAATAAATGAGGGTGCCACCACCGTGGCAGCGAGATCTATCGTTGCGAACTATGCGATAGTTGGCAATTTTAGGATCTTTACGGTGGGGTTTGAGGAATGTTTCCTGGATAAGGAGAATGTCTAACTGATGGTCGCGGAGAAAAGTGGCGATCTCATCTCTCTGATTGATAATGCCGTTGGCATTAAAGAAGCCTAATTTAAGGGATCGCGGTTTGGAGGAACAAATTCTTTGATGTCTATCCATCAAGAGTTATTGCGGGTAACTTGTCGAGTTCGGCCGTGACCGACTCATATTTTGTGAATAGCTCAGCTCGCTTAGCGTAGTCGAGCTGGCCATTTATTTCTGCTAGGGTTAGCTCATCAGCTAAATCCCTAGCATCCTGCGTCATAAAGATGCGGTAGTTGTCCAGAATGATCTGGCCAACGGTTCTGCGTGGGAACGCAGCCGCTCTTTGGGGAGTTTTTGCGGCCACGGGGGCCACAGAAGCGGGGGCAGGCGCTGGAATGGGCTTGGCCATTAGCGCTGGGATGGGCTGTGAGACCGCCAAAGCCGGGAAGGCTTTGTGATGGTTCAACAGATTCCATGGGGATGGTCTCTGGGGTGCGAGACGTTCGGGGAGTTGGGAAGAGGGGGCTTTCCCAGATGGGACTTCCCTCTGTTGGCGAGCAGCAGCACGCTTTGCCAGCTTGGGAGGGATTTTGGGGGCTTTAGGGCAGCCACGGTAGTTAGCTGGGTGCCCGGCTTGACCGCACAGTACACAGCTGGGTGGCTCTGTGCAGAGTGTGCGGTCCTTGGGCCGAGGGCAGTCGCTCGTGCCATGCTCGCCCAGACACTTAACGCATCTGGGTGTAGCGTAGCAGTTCCGCTGCGAGTGGCCATATAATTGGCAGCGGTGACATTGACCGACTATCGTCGGTCTGAAAGGCTTCTCAATGGAGATGCCAGAGAGGGAACACACCGACTTGACTTTGAAGATCGGGTGGTGCCCTTCGGTGGGGTCGCATACGACAAGTACCATGTCGTAGAGCTCGCTTCCTCTCGCCTTATGAAGGCGGTGGACAGCGGACACGGGGATGTTCTGCGCCAGGAGGTCGGACTTGATGTCCTCGGTGGCGATCTCTTTGGGGACACGTCTTATAACCACTCGGGTTGGCGTGTCTTCGGGGAGGGAATACGTGTGAAAGGAGATTTTCCTATCACGGAGGACTTTGGTTAGTTCCCGATAGTCATTTGACGTCGGGACTTGAACCTTAATGCCTTGTTGGCAAGAGCGGGCGTTTGTGTAGTTGATCTTGCGATCACTACACATTTTGGACACATCTGTCCACTTCGCCTTGTCCTGGATGTACAAGGGCGGAGGGGGGCGCTGCTTCTTTGGCTGAGTGCCAGAAGCGGACGGAGGGCAGCTAGCCTGCGAAACGGGGGCGGGCTGGGTAATAGGGGCGGGCTGGGTAGCGGGGGCGGGAGGAGACACTACGGTCTTCTTTGCTTTAGAGGCCTGCGCGGCCTTTCGGGCTTTCCTCTTGCCCCCTAGGACGACTTGGAAGTCGTCCTCGGAGGAGGAGGAATCAGTGGACTGCTCGGAGTCCGAGGCGGAGGAATGCGACGTTGAGTCGCTGGCGGGCACCGACGTGTCCATAGCCTCATTGGCAAAATGGGCTACTAAAAGGGGAGGCATAGAAGCCTTTCCCGGTAAGGGGCGGGGACAGGGGGACGGCGGGGACGGACCTGAGTCCGTGTTGGCCGGGAATGGCGACAATACGTCACTAAAATCGGTGACGCTCGTCGGAACGGGAGGAGGGGCGCTTTTAATTAAAGCGATTTTCTCGCCATATTTGGCGAGAAAATCGGGGTCCTTGAAAAGGACCTCTTTGACGAACGCTAAGATAATAGCGTCCGTCATGACTAGGGTGGGATTGGGCTTTGTTACATTAGTTGTAACTCTCCTATGCCTAATACCCTAAGTCCCCGGGTGGACGGGCCCGGGGGTGTGTGACCCTCCCAGTAAGGGTTTGCTAACTGGGAGGTGTGTACCTACTGGTGAGCCCTAAGCTTGAAACCGATCGCCAATCTTAATGTGCGATCGGGCCCTACCAGGGTCTGGTGCGAAGGGATAGACACCCCAACCGACACCAGGTGAGTTGCTGAAAGAGAACTCGGAGTAATAGGTTTGACTAGGAGATCCCCCAAGGCCAAAACCTAGCTCCCGACTCCAAATGACTGCCTAGCCCTGAAGGGGTTCGGCGGGTGTATTGGGGCAACACCCCCTTGACGTTGTTGACACCGTTAGGTTTCCCGTCAAGGACCACGAAACTGTGGATTTTCCCTGAAGGGGCACACGTTTATCGACTGTTTCCGTAAGGAAAAGTCTATCCTCCACTGCCTTGAAAAAGGCGGCTTCGGATCGCTGGTGCGGTCGGCGACCACGATGACGTCACGCGGGGTGACGTAACACGACACAGAGCACGGAGCGGGCGCGGAGCACAGAGCGGCACGTCCGTTCGGGGCGAGCGTCGGGCGAGAATAGATTGCCACTGGCGCCTCGCACGCCGCCCGGAAATATTTATACGCGAGACACACTAGCCGCGCATGGAGCGAGCGTTGAGCCCAACAGTGAGCCGTTTCGACAACAGCGATCCGCGCGCCCCCGCACGTATTTCTTAGGAACTATACTTAGGAAATAAGATACGTCAACCGTCCACTACTTGCACCTATGTATTTAGTTATAAGTTCTGTACATATTTCTGTAAATCCATTCCCTTCTGAATACATCAATATAAATATAGTCAGTACATCTGGAGTATCATTACTGCACACCACCTAAGCGCTACAATATGAAGTCACGCAACCTTAGACTTCATATTCGAGAGCAATAACAGTAGAGTTACTCTTATAAGAGAGTTTTGTATATATATATTCATCTGTTATTGCTCATTTGTATTGTTTACTAGATTTACATTAGATAACTAAGTTAGATAACTAAGAATTACTGTAATGGATAGTTGTTTACGTTGTATAGAGTAATCTTAGTTAGTGTGATGATTGTAAGTAGTTATAATGTGATTTTAGTTAATAAGTTTCAAATTGTAATTGAATTATAAATAGATACATTTTAATGCTCGAATGTGGTTGGAAGTAGGACAAGGATTTGAATGGTCGCACCTACCACTACCTCCGCCCACGTAGAAATGTCGGTCGAACGTGATTGGCCAATAGGAATTTTAATGATCTTATAAGACCGCCACTACTTCCACCCACCTACGAGGGGTATATATATAGCCGCTTCACGGCCAAAAGATTCCATTCTCGCCCGACGCTCGCCCCGAACGGACGTGCCGCTCTGTGCTCCGCGCCCGCTCCGTGCTCTGTGTCGTGTTACGTCACCCCGCGTGACGTCATCGTGGTCGCCGACCGCACCAGCGATCCGAAGCCGCCTTTTTCAAGGCAGTGGAGGATAGACTTTTCCTTACGGAAACAGTCGATAAACGTGTGCCCCTTCAGGGAAAATTCCACAGTTTCGTGGTCCTTGACGGGAAACCTAACGGTGTCAACAACGTCAAGGGGGTGTTGCCCCAATACACCCGCCGAACCCCTTCAGGGCTAGGCAGTCATTTGGAGTCGGGAGCTAGGTTTTGGCCTTGGGGGATCTCCTAGTCAAACCTATTACTCCGAGTTCTCTTTCAGCTACACACCTGGTGTCGGTTGGGGTGTCTATCCCTTCGCACCAGACCCTGGTAGGGCCCGATCGCACATTAAGATTGGCGATCGGTTTCAAGCTTAGGGCTCACCAGTAGGTACTCACCTCCCAGTTAGCAAACCCTTACTGGGAGGGTCACACACCCCCGGGCCCGTCCACCCGGGGACTTAGGGTATTAGGCATAGGAGAGTTACAACTAATGTAACAAAGCCCAATCCCACCCTAGTCATGACGGACGCTATTATCTTAGCGTTCGTCAAAGAGGTCCTTTTCAAGGACCCCGATTTTCTCGCCAAATATGGCGAGAAAATCGCTTTAATTAAAAGCGCCCCTCCTCCCGTTCCGACGAGCGTCACCGATTTTAGTGACGTATTGTCGCCATTCCCGGCCAACACGGACTCAGGTCCGTCCCCGCCGTCCCCCTGTCCCCGCCCCTTACCGGGAAAGGCTTCTATGCCTCCCCTTTTAGTAGCCCATTTTGCCAATGAGGCTATGGACACGTCGGTGCCCGCCAGCGACTCAACGTCGCATTCCTCCGCCTCGGACTCCGAGCAGTCCACTGATTCCTCCTCCTCCGAGGACGACTTCCAAGTCGTCCTAGGGGGCAAGAGGAAAGCCCGAAAGGCCGCGCAGGCCTCTAAAGCAAAGAAGACCGTAGTGTCTCCTCCCGCCCCCGCTACCCAGCCCGCCCCTATTACCCAGCCCGCCCCCGTTTCGCAGGCTAGCTGCCCTCCGTCCGCTTCTGGCACTCAGCCAAAGAAGCAGCGCCCCCCTCCGCCCTTGTACATCCAGGACAAGGCGAAGTGGACAGATGTGTCCAAAATGTGTAGTGATCGCAAGATCAACTACACAAACGCCCGCTCTTGCCAACAAGGCATTAAGGTTCAAGTCCCGACGTCAAATGACTATCGGGAACTAACCAAAGTCCTCCGTGATAGGAAAATCTCCTTTCACACGTATTCCCTCCCCGAAGACACGCCAACCCGAGTGGTTATAAGACGTGTCCCCAAAGAGATCGCCACCGAGGACATCAAGTCCGACCTCCTGGCGCAGAACATCCCCGTGTCCGCTGTCCACCGCCTTCATAAGGCGAGAGGAAGCGAGCTCTACGACATGGTACTTGTCGTATGCGACCCCACCGAAGGGCACCACCCGATCTTCAAAGTCAAGTCGGTGTGTTCCCTCTCTGGCATCTCCATTGAGAAGCCTTTCAGACCGACGATAGTCGGTCAGTGTCACCGCTGCCAATTATATGGCCACTCGCAGCGGAACTGCTACGCTACACCCAGATGCGTTAAGTGTCTGGGCGAGCATGGCACGAGCGACTGCCCTCGGCCCAAGGACCGCACACTCTGCACAGAGCCACCCAGCTGTGTACTGTGCGGTCAAGCCGGGCACCCGGCTAACTACCGTGGCTGCCCTAAAGCCCCCAAAATCCCTCCCAAGCTGGCAAAGCGTGCTGCTGCTCGCCAACAGAGGGAAGTTCCATCTGGGAAAGCCCCCTCTTCCCAACTCCCCGAACGTCTCGCACCCCAGAGACCATCCCCATGGAATCTGTTGAACCATCACAAAGCCTTCCCGGCTTTGGCGGTCTCACAGCCCATCCCAGCGCTAATGGCCAAGCCCATTCCAGCGCCTGCCCCCGCTTCTGTGGCCCCCGTGGCCGCAAAAACTCCCCAAAGAGCGGCTGCGTTCCCACGCAGAACCGTTGGCCAGATCATTCTGGACAACTACCGCATCTTTATGACGCAGGATGCTAGGGATTTAGCTGATGAGCTAACCCTAGCAGTAATAAATGGCCAGCTCGACTACGCTAAGCGAGCTGAGCTATTCACAAAATATGAGTCGGTCACGGCCGAACTCGACAAGTTACCCGCAATAACTCTTGATGGATAGACATCAAAGAATTTGTTCCTCCAAACCGCGATCCCTTAAATTAGGCTTCTTTAATGCCAACGGCATTATCAATCAGAGAGATGAGATCGCCACTTTTCTCCGCGACCATCAGTTAGACATTCTCCTTATCCAGGAAACATTCCTCAAACCCCACCGTAAAGATCCTAAAATTGCCAACTATCGCATAGTTCGCAACGATAGATCTCGCTGCCACGGTGGTGGCACCCTCATTTACTACAGGAAGGAACTGTACTGTATCCCCCTAACCCCACCCGCGCCCTGTTCGTTCTTAGAATACGCAGCCTGTCGAGTAGGCATGACTGGTCATCAACCGATCACTGTCATCTCCGCCTACTATCCCCCTCCGACTTCCTCGTCTCGTATGCCAGACGAGTCCATCGCTCTCACTAGAGACCTCACCGCCCTCTTTGGCTTGAGTGACTCCGTTATACTAGCGGGCGATCTCAATGCTAAACATCCCGCCTGGAACAGTAGTACGACCAACCCTAGAGGTAAGGTCGTGTTCAACCTTGGTGCATCCCTTAACTTTGACATCATCGCCCCGATGTGTCACACTCACTTCCCCCTAAATCCCAACCATAGCCCCGACGTCCTCGATGTAGCGCTCCTGAAGAATGTAAACCTCCGTTTACAATCTATAGAAGCAATACACGAGCTTAACTCCGATCATCGCCCCGTGATCATGCACCTAGGCTCCCGCTCGGGTAATCTCGACCCCGGCCAGCCTCCCCCGTCCCAATTGATCACTGACTGGAAGAAAGTAAGCGAAAGACTGAAATCTACCACGTCACCTCAATTGGATTCTATCCCTGACCACATCGACTCAGTCGCTGACACGACGGCTGCGATCGACTCGCTCACAGATCACGTACAATCCGTCCTGAACGAATGTTCAAGGGAGATTCCAGCGACGGAGGACCGTCGCTGGAAAATTCCGGACGATGTACGGGCTCTGATGACCGAGAAGAACGCAGCCATCCGTGCGTACAGCGCTTTTCCCTGCGACGCTAACAAGGCTCACATGCGTAGATTACAGCGTGCTGTTAAGAAACGCATGACCGAGCTGCGTTCCGCCCGCTGGGACAAGACGCTTAGCGAACTCGAGCCTACTCATCACGCCTTCTGGCAACTTCAGAGGAAATTACGTTCCACTGAAGAGTCCTCTATCCCTCCGCTCACCCGCCCTGACAAGAGTGTCGCTTTCGACAACTCTGAAAAAGCGGAATGCCTAGCCGACAGCCTCGAAGCCCAATGCTCGCCTAGCTCTCAACTAGTAGACCAAGCTCACATCGACATGGTGGACGCTGAAGTCGAACGTAGAGCCTCCCTCCCTCCCGTTGAAGACCCTGATAACCCTCTACCCCCCGTCACTCCCGACGAGGTGGAGGATATCATCAAAAAACTTCAACCCCGGAAAGCCCCCGGCGCCGACGGTATCACGAACAGAGTGTTCAAACTCTTCCCTCCCCAACTTATAATGCTAATGACCGCCATCTTCAATGGCGCATTAAGCAATAATATCTTCCCCCAAGCATGGAAGCAGGCCACCGTTATCGGTATCCCCAAACCAGGCAAGCCCAAGTCTGACCCTTCCAGCTACCGCCCCATCAGTCTCCTCAATGTTCTCGGTAAAGTCTACGAGAGGCTTATTTATAAGCGTCTCAAAGATTTTGCCGAATCCAAGGGTCTCATTCCTAATGAGCAGTTCGGGTTCCGTACCGAGCACTCATGCATCCACCAAGTCCACCGCATCGTAGAGCACCTAAGCGCTGGCTTCCAGCGTAATACGATGACGGGTGTCTTGTATTTCGATATAGCGAAAGCATTCGACAAGGTCTGGCACAATGGCTTATTATATAAGCTATACCAACTCGGAGTGCCAGACCGTCTCGTGCTCATCATGCGAGACTTTCTGTCGAATCGCACCTTCCGCTATCGAACTGAGGGTGCCCTCTCCACCCCCCACCCCATCCGAGCAGGAGTCCCGCAAGGCTCCGTAGTATCCCCCTTAGCCTTCACGCTGTTCACCAGCGACATTCCCCAGAGTAAAAAGGCCCAGTTGGCTCTATTCGCCGACGACACGGCAATTTACTACACCGGTCGTGACCCCAGAGTTATCGCTCGCAATCTCCAAACCTCCGCAAACATTTTGGGCAAATGGTTCCGGAAATGGAGAATTGAGGTTAACCCTGATAAGAGTCAAGCTGTTCTCTACTCGAAACAGCGGAAGTCCGTCCTCCCTCCCCCTCCGATCACCATGTACGGCAAGCCAATCCCCTGGGAGAAGCAAGCCAAGTACCTCGGAGTGATCCTAGATCAGCACTTGACCTTCGCCGAGCACATAAAGCAGGCTCGCTCGCGAGCCGCTTTCGCTCAAGGTAGGCTCCACTATCTCATGACTGCTCGCAGCAAATTATCACTTAAGTGCAAGCTGCGCCTCTTTACAGCAGTAATCCGCCCGATTATGACATATGCCTGTGCTATCTTCGCACACGCCAAGCCCCGTTTCCTCCATAGGATGCAGACCCTCCAAAATCGGACCCTCCGTAAAATCCTCGGTGCCCCTTATTACGTCCGAAATGAGAATCTACACTTAGATCTCAAAATCCCCACCATCCAGCAGTTCATGAAACGCCTGTGCAAGCGTTTCTTCGATACTGCTGTGAAACACCGCAACCCCCTTATCGTATCGGCCGCCCGATATGAACCCTCCCTCATCTCAAAGATTCGCCGTCCTAGGCATACTCTTGTCACCCCCGACGACCCCATTACCCTGCTCCAAGAGAGCCGTAAGGAAACCAGTACAGTTCGTAGACATTACAGACCGCCGTCATTCCGTCCTCGCCGCCGAGGCCCGCCGCGACAGACCCGTCAACGTCCTCCCCGTCCTTTGCTCGAGCCAGCCCGCGCCGCTGAGCCGTAGTTTTAAAATTCCCCGTTAATAATAATAATATCTTTGTGCGATCCAGCCCGTCCCTTGCTGCCCCCCCCCAGCGACGCCCTAAGCCGAGGTCCGTACCCCACAGGGGGTGCCCTTAGCGTGTAGTCGCTTAGTTTTTAAGTTAGTTAAGTAAGCCCTGGCTGGAGGCTTTGATTCTCGAATCGAGGCCGCCACAGGCAAGTCCGGTTAAGCAGCCGACAACCTCCTAGGTTGACCTGCGAGAGGCCACACACAAAAAAAAAAAAAAAAAAAAGCCAAAAGATTGTCGTCGTTTGGTGTCATCGCTTGCTTGCTGTCTTCGCTTCCTGTAAACATCTTTCAAGAATAAATCCTCAAGTCTTCAGTTCCTGTGCGTTTTATTTTCTTCGGGAATCATCCACCCCTACGCCTGAATACTCTACAGTACCATAACTAAAAAGTATACAATTAAAAACTTTTTACAATAATAAAATACAACCCAGTGGCGGATTTACAAATTTCTAAGGCATAGGCTATACAGTTTTTACCGCCCTTGCCTCTACAATTGTCATCTCCTGCATTATTTTTACAATTCAAAAATTTCGTTGAAATTACACGTAAAATAATTTTTGGGTATATTTTTGCGCTAGTCAAAGCTCAGTCATGTACGAGCGGGGTAATGCACTACTTACACAATAATGTGTACTTACACAATAATGTACATTTGGTAAACGTGAATAAATAATCTTTATTGCACTGGTAAACTATTAAAAATAATCAACTCAGTGAAGTTATAAAAATTTGTTACTTCGTTACAATACCTTTTTGCGTGATTTTTTGTTGGCAAAATCATCGATGATATCGTCGTAAGTAATTTTGTTCATTAATTCCGACTCTATGCACAAAAGAGCTAAAGCGTTTAATTTAAGCGATCTCAGATAATTTTTCACTCTTTTTAAACAAGAGATGCTTCTCTCACCCAAACAATTCGTCGCTGATGTACATAAGGCCATACAAAGGGAAATGTCCAAGTTCGGATAAATGTTCTGCAGACTCTTTTTTCGCAGAAACGAAGATAGACTCTCTAATGATGAAGAAGCTGGTTTTACCAAAATGCTTTGCGAAGATATGTGGCTTCGAAAATGTATGCATTCTTGAACTAACTCAGTCTCTAAATCATTAGGATATACTTCTAAGGACAGAGCCTTGTTTGTAAGGATTGATGATGAAAATTCGCTCATTTTGGTCAGAAATGAAAATTTTTCATTGAAATTGTCGTACGCTTTCTTCTTTTTTAACCGACTTCAAAAAAAAGGAGGAGGTTATCAATTCGGTTGTATTTTTTTTATTTTTTTTTATCGTTATTTTTTTTTTTTATGTTTGTTACCTCAGAACTCCGTCGTTTATGGACCGATTTGCAAATTTTTTTTTTCTCTTTATAGGATATGCTTCCAGATTGGTCCCATTTTTTTCAAAATCCAGTTCTGATGATGGAATCCATGAGGAATCGAGGGAACTCCTCAAAAATTATAGGCAACCCTATGGTAATTTTAGTATTTTCATCAAGAACTTAAGCATTTACAGTCAAAAAGTAACATTTGATGAAGTGGAACTGATGAAGAAGACCAGAAATGGTCAACGGAACTTCATACTCAAATAGATATCACATTGAAGATATAGTTAAGCGACTATGACAATACAAATAAATGAATGATTCTGAATAGTTACGTTGAAAATGGTATCATCGAAGTGATCTGATGATGATGATGGAGCCGGAAGGTAGGCACAGGAACTCTGTAATTAATCAATGTATCCTAGCCGTGTTTGGGCTTATTAGAATTGTCGTGAGATGCTCTTTGGCTATAAGGTACTATCGAACTGATCTGATGATGGAGCCGGAAGGAGGAAGGTAGGCACAGCAACTTTATAATAAAACAATGTAACCTAGCAGTATTTGGGTTAATTGGAATAATTGTCATTAGAAATAGGCACTCTGTTTATAAGTGTATCGCAACTAAAAAGTGTGAAATAAAAACTTTTTAGAAAAAAAAAATAACCGACTTCACTAAAAAAAACACTAAAAGGATCAAAATAACTTTAATTTCGGAAGTCGGTGTTAAATAAGAAACAAACAATACCGAGAAACACCGACATCCGAAATTAAAGTTATTTTGATCCTTTTAGTGTTTTTTTTAGTGAAGTCGGTTATTTTTTTTTTCTAAAAAGTTTTTTTTTCTAATTCGGATACGTGATCCTCACTATCACTGTTCAAGGTTTTTTAAGTTTTTTTTAGAATTCCAATTGAATTCTTCTACTCTCGGAATATGCAATGACAAGTCAGAGAGGAAAGTCATCAGCAAAATTTGTTGCAGACTTCTATGAGACATCAGAAAACTGTCATTCAAAAATCTTTTTGATTTCTATCAGGTATTCGTAGCAAAAAAAAAACGGTCCCCAAGTTTACCGCCCCAAAAATCTGCCGCCCTAGGCTCCAGCCTACTCAGCATGCTGGTAAATCCGCCACTGATACAACCGACTTCAAAGTAAAAAAACACTGAAAAGTGCAAAATAACTTTAATTTAGGAAGTCGGTCCTATTTTTTACTTCTACTTGCTTATTGCTTGGGCCAAAGTTTGTTTCCGTCAATTCTCGCGGTCTATCCATCTGAAACCATTCAATTTCAAACACGTGGCCATCCGTATCTCTGAGCTTTTGCCCTTCTATAAGGATAAACCAACAATCATACCTATTGCGTTACATATCAGCAGGAATCAAACAAAACAGGTATCTAACGTTACCCTCGGAAACTTTCCGTCATTCGATCATAAGCTGAGAATAAAAAGTTGGATACTTTGCTTTGGAGGGCTTCTATCCGGCGAATTCGGCGACTTACGGCGCCGGTCCGGCACGTGTCCGACCTGGTAATATAGGTCAGCGACATCATACAACAACAGAGCCGAAAACCAATGTTGTTTATGAGAACTACGTCCGCGGTAATAGCTAAGTAAAACCAATGTTGTAACGAAACACGCTGGTTCCTTGTTGTATGCGAAAAGTACGTCTGCGGTGATCGCTAAGTAAAACTACTATATACCTATGTAGAAATTAAATAATAAATTCTCCTTCACAAATTACTCAGTGTATTAGTGAAAATCGCATGAAAAACCGTTCAACAGTTTTTGAATTTATCTGAAACAGATAGACGGACGTGGTGGCGGACGTATTTTTTATTAGGTATGTAAGGATTTTTACCCAGTTAGTTTCGGGGACAGCAATGTAACGAACATTATTTTTTGAAAAGCGTTATGTAGGTACTTCTGTAGTAATATTATGGTGTGGCACGGGTTGACCGGCTCGAGAGAAGAGTTACTGATTGTGGTGTTTTGTCAACAGCCTGCACTAACCCGAATATCATAATAAATTGTGTTACCCCCTATGCGCCAACCCGCACTCCGCCCGGGAACTGGGGGAACACCGTCGTTACAATACTGCCACCATACAAGAATTTTATTGCTACATGTAATGATCCCAGTAAAGATTCATTTGTTGTTCCATATATTATTACTTTCTTATTCAGGCAGTTTTCTCATTGTTATATTATTTCAATAATTGAAATATATTTGTAATTTGTTAACTAATTTTAAGTTGCGATATTGTTTTTAATATTACGAGTAACTATAAATACTATTATACTAAACCTAACTATGTACATATAATACAAAAACACCTATTACACTCAGGCGTCGAAGTACTCCTCCACATCGCTGTCATCCGGAAATGTGCCCAGAAGGCTGGCAGCATTGCCACGTTGAATGGCAATACTAATTCTTTGAGCGAAGAACGAGCCAGCCCCCTGATCACGCAAAGTGTCTATCAGACGGCGTCTTTTTTTTTCCTTGAAGAGGAGGCGCGCACTCGGACCCCATGACCCAAGTGTTTCGACCCCAAACGGCTCAAAACTGTAATACCAATAAGGTTACAGTATTTGCGCCGTTTGAGGGTCTCAGCAGCCGCAGCGGCAGCGCCGGCACAGCCCGCCGTACTAAGAGAATAGGATGGCGCAAGGGTGTCGACAGAGGTTGCGTCCCACACCAGAGCCTACCACCCTTCCACGGCACCAACGTCATACCATCTGGTCTCTTCCCATCGTCACGTACCAAGCCGCTAGGTTTTAATGTGGCAGGTACGCCAGCGGTGACGAGAGCTCGACGAATAATGTCGTTGATGCTAGCGTGCCGTGCTATGCGGCCTGTGCTCCTGCAGCAGGACAGGCCATGGTGTCCGAGGCTGTCGACAGTTTCACCACAGTGGCACCGAGGTGGAGAAACAAGGTGCGCCTAAGCGTAAACAGATTGCGAGCCGAAACGAGGCGTCATCCATCATAATGCCTATGGTGGATGACGGGAGTGCCTGAAGCCACAAACCCGACTCCCATTCCCCTACAGCCAGCAGACGCACACGCTCAGCAGTATTTGACGACGTATTCATTAGATTGTTCCGTACAATACTGCAGAGCGGCACATCCCACCGTCTCTGCGAGGACAGGTTGTTGGACAAATCCCTGTTGGGCCATTTTCCAAGCGTTCAAAGCATCGGACAAGCACGGTACCTCAACATCAACCAGTGAGGAAGATAAAATATTCCTGGTTAAAGTTTCAGCACTGTGCACCGAGGAGAGGAAAGCTGTTAAACTTATACTTGAAATTTTGCGGACGCCGAGGCCACCTAGCCGGATGGGAAGAGTGGCTTGCTGCCGAGCTCGGTCATCTAAGGCCACATTTAGGATCGAAGATAGTGTGTTCCTAACAATTTCATCGACTTTTAAAGTTGTGGGTGTTTCCAAAGATGGGAGGAGCGAAGGCTATATGTAAATTTTGGCCCAAAACACCAGTATCGAATGAGTGTGAAAGCCGAATACATGTTAAGTTTGATAAGTTTTTTTTTAAATATAATAATAATAATATAATATTCCACAATTATCACACAACGCCGTCTAGTCCCAAGCTAAGCAGAGCTTGTGTTATGGGTACTAGACAACTGATAAACATACTTTTATATTTCTAAATACATACATTATATAGATAAATTACACCCAGACACAGAACAATGATCGTGCTCATCACACAAACATTTGTCCTGGGCGGGAATCGAACCCACGACCTCCAGCATAGCAGGCAGGGCCACTAACCACCAGACCAACAGGCCAGTCAAGATAAGTCTTTCCGAGACGTCATTAAAATTTTGTATTTTCTTTTCTATGAATGTTGGAAAAGATTCATCGAAAATTGGGGAGCCCAGGAGGTGAAGTGAATTTCTATCGGTGGTTTGGATATTTAGTGCTATTGAGTTAAAATTTTTCTAAAGTCGTCTGTCTGTCAGTCGTTTGGGGGAAGAAAATTTCGCATTTTGAAAGGTTAATTTTAATAATTGAAATTAAATACACATATAATAGATACTACACACTGGGAGCATATAGCGCCTTACGTGTTCAATACAATAACGCGTTTAGCGTGCTGCTGGGGCTACCATGGTTCTACAGTGCCTCCACCATGTTCGCTGAAGCGCACACTGATGGCTTTCGTGCCCTTATTAGGAAGCAATGTGCGTCACTGATGAGCCGTGTTAGAACCAGTAGCAACAATATTGTGAACGTGTTTGCGGACAGGTGGTACTCTCCACTGCTGCCCCACTGGATACGCTTGCACGCTGTACGGTAAGTACTGGACAGTTCCCCCTCACCGCACTAAATGTGTGTAGTTTTTTGTTTTGTATGTGTTTCTTTTTGTTTAATTGTGTATTGTAAACTGTTTCTTTTTTTTCTGTTGTGTGTTGTTTGTAATATTGTGTGTGTTGTAAAAATGCTGTAATTGTTACATATGGACGGAAAGGTCCGAAATAAAAGTTTATTATTATTTTTATATATTTTATTTATCTCAGGACCCTGAGGTCCTGGACCTTTGGGAGGCGTACGAGGAGCCGAAGCCAACTCGCAGAGGCCCTTTAGATAATTATAATGGAACATGATACCAACCGACGATTATCCCTGTACGCGCTATGCTAGTGCACCCAAGGACAACCCTCGGTTATTGAAAAACTGTTGCGACATATGGAGAACAAAGATAATAGGGCTATGGTTTTTGGAGTCTTAAGTGGACTGGTAACATGGAACTATGTCAAGACTATGGCCCCTGCCTGAACAACGTTATTAATATGCATCGAAAAAAGGCAGGGGGTGACTTGCACACTCAATAAATGGGCCCCCAAAAACGGCCGCTAGCACGAAGTGACGTAGCAACAAGAGGGCAACATATCCTGAGGTGCTTGAGGAGTGGAGAGGTATACCACGGCTATCAGGACAATCCCGGAAGTACGGTCAAGATCCCTACCAGCACCTTAACTGGATTATACATCCTTCTCCCGAGCACGTTTGCTCTTGCGAATCTCCACTCAAGCCAGCCAATAAAGGCAAGAGAGAGGTGGGAGCTCAGTTCCTCGTCAGTTTTCACTACGGCCGGCCAATAAAGGCAAGCCGGAGATGAAGAACAAGAATTCTCCCGGGAGATCGGGTCCGTGGGGTCGCTAATGCCCAACAGTTCGCCACAAAACTGCACTGCGGATTGTGTCTCTCTTAGTCTGGCCCCTCACCCTAGGCATATTACGGCAAAGCAAACTTTACCGATACAGACCTAGGGTATATTGGAGCACGCAAGCCCCACCACGACGTCAACGTAGAGATACGGCGATGGGGTATTATTATTATTATTATAATGGAGAATCAAGAGCATGTCTGTGAAATTCCCATATAATATTTTTTTATTACAGTAATATTTTCAAAATAATATATACTAATTTATTTTCATTTAATCAAAAATCAAGTTAATTAACTCCTATAGATAGACTTGGGAGCTAATTTCCCTGAAAAATGATTTCATCTAAAATTTTTAGGTCATACAGAATGAATAAAGCAGTAAAATACAAGACACTATTATAATTAGACCACAAGGCACTCCACGAGACTTGTTCCAGTCGCTCAGCTTCCCCGAAAGCTGACTTGATTGCCCGATAATTGGCAACAAGCCGCTATTGGCATGCATGCACTATTTTGATCGCTGTACCTAGTATTAAGCTGTCAGCTTCTGTTATCTGTAAAACAATCGCTTCTACCGCGCTTTATGAGAAACAACCTAAGAATAGCCCACGTAATGATTTATGTACTTGTATACCTTTCAGTTTTATTTGTAACTTGTTTAACCGCAGATAGGCAGATCTATCAAAACGCCGTGAATAGCAGAGCTTCGGGGAAAACATCAAATAACGAACAATATACGAGAACCACGCTATAAACTTATAATAGTTAAGCCTACATTATTATGTGGATACAGGTAATGCAGCACTGACGTCATTTCGCAACCGTTCTTCTAAGATCGATTCGCCATTGGACTGTCCGTCGACAGGATGATTAATTTATTTCCGTTTCCCCAGCAGTGTCCTGCCTACGGACATTTCACCGACAGAAACTTTCATCTACGTAATTTTCGACGACAGGCCTTTCCAACTACAGAATGTTTCACCGAATCTACGATATTACCCTATAAGTCTTTTATTATAACTACAAACCTTTCCATTTACGGAGAATTCAAACGAAATTATAAATAACTAGCTTTTGCCCGCGACTTCGTCCGCGTAGAAGTCGAAAATGTTTCTTTGATTGATTTTGTTTTATTATTATAATCAATAGCACTTGCCCGCGACTTCGTTCGCCTAGAAGTTGGAAATATTTGTAAAGTCTAAGTACATTAGAAGACTGTTGTAGGTGCATCACGCTATTATAAGTAAGAGTGGAACTACTGGGTGAAAGTACTGGGTCTTATAATATTATCAATGGAAATGTAGTTGATGTTATCTTCTGGAGGTTTACCCAGAAATATTTGTTACCTATTGATTTTGACGACACTACTTTTTCTAGCCGCCAATATTGCCCTTTGACACGTGTCAAAGGGCAATATTAATTAAGACTACATCTGGGTAGACGTTGGATATTAGGTCAATTCATACCAATCACGATCAATTTCGGTTTTGTTTTTGCAATAAGGTACTTTCCCGTCTCCGATAGTAGATAGTTTAAGGGGCAGGACGAATTTCCATAGCGGGAAAGTTTTTAAGCAAGACTTCTTCATAATGTCAGCTCTAATTCCCCTATGACTGGCAATGTTTGACGAAAATCACCAGCAAACTTGAAAGTGATTCCACCCGATTTTATTACAGCTTTTTATGTATCTAAGGGTCCTGCCTCTACAAGAGCTCTATTAATCATAATGCATTCATCCCATATGATAATATTGACATTTTGCAAAACTTTTCCCAAAGGGCCATTTTTACACGATTTGAGCACACGCTACCTTTCTGCATAGTCTGCGGTACGTTTACCTGCCAATAGAGTCGCAGCATTCGCGCATCATTTATTTGTTGCAGCGTTATTTTAAAACTATAATATTCCTTAAGATATTTATCCAAATGAAATAATGTAAAGGGTAATTGAGTACAAAATTAAATCTTAGAATGATAATTGTATAATTATTTGGATAAGAATTAATATTATGTTTATGAAAAAACCTTCGCTAATAATGGCCTTATTTCAAAACAAATTTGAGTACCAAACAAAGGGGGGTAAAGGTTATTGTGAGCCCACCTTAAAAGATAGCCATATGCTGTCGCATATTTTTTTTAGAATTTTTAAAGAGGATCAATTTTATAATATCTACATATTTTTTGCGTAACTGTAACCGTATACACAGTGCACGTAACGGAAGCTCTCAAAAGGAATATTTTTCCCCCGTTTTTGCAAAACTCGTTCATTCGTTGACACTCCGCTCCTATTAGTCATAGCGTGATGTTATATAGCCTATAACCTTCCTCAATAAATAGGCTATCTAACACTAAAAGAATTTTTAAATCCCATCAGTAGTTCTTGAGATTAGCGCGTTCAACCAAACAAACAAACTCTTCAGCTTTATAATATTAGTATAGATAGATATATTTACAGCAGCAAAATGTTCGTATGTGAAAGACTCTGTTGGGAAAATGGAAATAAATTAATTGTTCAGTCGACAAACAGTCCAGTGGTGAATTCAAGTCTTAGGAGAATGGTTGCGGAGTCGTTTTCTTGTGATATGTTGATAATTCAGTATACGAATAGAACATCCAGTAGAAACACAAGCACCCGACTCTCTGAGGCTGCATTTTAGTTTTTCTTTACAGATATTTAGAAAATATACAAGTTTGCCCATTATATGAAAATTAAAATTACCTGCCAAAATTTAGGAATGCCTGTACTTTACCCTTTGAAAAACACAGTTCATTCTCTTAGTTCCTCAGCTCGTCATTACGATAAAGTCTGTGTTCACCAACATTTAACTACTATTACTTTACCAATGTAACCGGTTGATTAATTATTGGTGAATCACAATGAAAGACAGAAGTTTCGTGCCCCCTCTCTTGTACTGTGATTTCACGGGTATTTGCGTGCGTCGTACCAGCGCATGGTCTGCAGCAGTAAACAATGCCGCTTGATAGATCTCTTAACGAAAGTTTTACTATCGCAGAGATTTAAGCTTATGCGCCACATAAATCAATGTGTTATAGGTACATTATAAATTACCTGTACGCTTAAATGAAACAATTCGCGCGACTTTATTACATACAAACTTTATGATTTTGGAAAGAATTTGCAGGATGACTCACTTATACAGATTAGAGGTATTATTATACATTATTATAGTGTATAAATACTTTCTAAACTAATACTCGGTGAGTTATTTGAATGAGACAGAATTAAAAGTTATGGAGCAAAATAATGTAGTAAATAATTGTACCACACCTTACAATACAATTATTCGTATGAAGAACACATAATATAACATTATATTTTATAGGTGTTATGTTTTTCGAAAGCAGGTTGGTATTGGCGGTGTGTATAGATCACCTGCACATTATTTCTGTGCGCGTTATTTTCTATGTCACCGAGCGCTCCGGGCTTTTTGCACACAAAAAAAAAGGAATACGTGAACACATAATATAATCAACTGACATAATAAACAACTACAAACCAACCCACCTGGTGAGACTCAACAACTATAACACTCTTCCTCATAATTGCATCTATTTATTACTTGCATAAATCAGACGCAGGACGTACTTAACACTACAAGTCGCTGGGATAGTGCGATGTGTAGGTTATTACCCGACCACGGAGGAGGGTTATGATTTTGACAGGCTATGTATATGTGTAAGTTCATCTGTTCCCTCATAGCTCCTGAACTACTTATCGGAACTGGACGAATGAGATATCATAAGAACCGGCTTAATTGTCCGCTAAACATAGGCTACTATTTCAGTATCCTGAAAATCTTGTTTCATACTTTTTCAGCATCGTTTTTTATTGTCGTGTACGGGTTTTTTTTACAATATTTATTCTATTATCAAAGCCAATGCTCAAATTGTATAACGTTTACTTCATCAAATAACACTTTAAATCATTTTATAATAATATTTTAGAATATTTGTTCAGTCTAATGAACGAAGAGCAAGTGAAGCAAGCAGTAATCATTAGATCAAGAAATCTTATAAGATCTTGTAATCATTCGTTTATTGTATATTCAATCAATTAGAGATTCCATACATTCCCGAACCCACTGTTCCTCTTTATTTATTTATTATTGTTTTTTTTTTGCTTCATAGGTTATAATTAAGTTTATCAAATCTCAAAACATGTCGAGTGATAGTTATGACTAACTTTTAAATAATACTTGTATTTCTCTAATAGGTATATAATTTTTTTTAGTAAATTTTCGTTTAATATTATCTCACAGATGGTTTTTTTTTTTTATAGGTGGGAAAATCATCTTATGACAAGATGGTGTAAAAAGTAGAGTATCCAACACGGGGATAAAGCTGTCTTTGTCTTGGGCGGCTTGAATTCCTCACTTCACTCAGGTTTCTATATTAACTCCCTCGCGATGCTCGGGAGTTAATTATATAAATTCCTCACTAACGTTCGGGATTAAAACTTAGCAACCTTCGTTTCGTTCGGAATTCAACATGCCGCCCGCGAATTAAAGACACTGCTTTATCCCCTAGTCACATAATCTACTATTACTTAGGTACATTGATTGTTTGCAATAGAACATAATTATAATATTGTTTTTTTTTTTAAATTAATATTGCATGAACTATAATAATTATGTGAATTTGCAAATTAGATAATCATTTAATATTTCTACACCGGCAAAGGTAGTATATGTGATTCCGTCTAATATTAAGATCTTCATATACCATGTACTCAGAAATAAACGATTCTATTCTATTCTAATAACTAATTTTGAAAACTAATTCCGTACCTAGGCAATAACGAATGTCTCAGTTACATCTTCATCCATAATAACCTGAATCAGAATCGATCCATACGATGGAAGCAGCCATCAATATGGTGACCGGCGGAGGATTTCCAATTGACAGCCAATTACTAAACAAACGGCTCCGGTCGGTGCGGCGACGGCTCGCGCATGGCTTAGGTCACGCAGGCAGACAGGGTCGACTGAAACCAATTCTGACAGATTCGTTCTGGACACTATCCCACCAAAAATTTGGCCACGTGATGAAAAAAATAGATTCCCCAAATTGTGACGCGTGTGGAGAGTTATCGATGATGTCCAGTATCTTTTGTTCGAATGTATCTAGTAGAATCAGATCAGTAAAATCGCTGTAGGTATTTTTTTTTAACTCAACCTTGGTGCAAAGTATTTTATCCATTGTGCTGATTATTAAGTTAAGTTGTTATTGTAAACTTAGGTTGCAATAGGTCTGACATGATCTATGTGATACTCGTAAGTCTCTAAAAAATAAAGATTCTCCAACTTTTCGAATTAGTAAGTACCTACTACGCACAGTTACAGGTTATGAAGTTTGAAGTATCGCAAAAAATAGGCCCGACTATGTCACACGACATCCTAAGACCTCAATCCTACTACAACTAAGCAACAATACAAACAAATCATATTGTTATATTGTACCTACTAGCTGTCCCGACAGACGTTGTCCTCGTATTGTGTCCTGTACTTAAATAGTGGTGATTCTCTGATATTTTCAAATTTTCTTAACTTTTTAACGGACTGCCAAATAAGGAATTTGATTTTTTCTATTTTATTGAGCTATAAAGCTTCGTCAAATTTTAACCGATTTTGAGGTTTTTTTTTTTTTATCCTGGTGAAGATTTAATGAAGAACTTCGGAAATAGACCATGGCACACTTCAAGAAATGATGGCAAATCATCCGGGATTGCTGCAATTGTATGTCTGTTCATTGTTAACACCATTTCATAACATAAAATCACGCCTCAGTACGCGGTGAAAGAGTTCTGCATATGTGTAAAGTCACACTAGTATTCCGTCATTACTCCTATTATGTTTATTATTGGGGTTATTAATTCGCGCATAACTTTTTTGTTTATGGATCGATCTTGATTATTCTCTTACAGCAGCAGTCGCAGTGTGATTACCGGCTACCGTAGACGTGGCGTGTGGACGACATTCAATGGGTAGATCGCTGTCCGGCCATCCGGTAAGGATCAAGCCCGACTCAAAGGCGCCTCAAGCGCCTCAAAGAGATATTATGGTTGTTGTTACCTTATCAGAGAATTTGCTTTTAGTTTTAATTGTGGTATCCTAATACCACAGCTAATAGTGAAACACTTTTTACATAAAAATACAACTGAAAAAACATGCTCCTTCATATTCCCTCTCACCGTACTGGCTGTATGTCCAATTCATACGCTGTTTCCACCATAAAACTCTGGAATATGCTTCCCCTTGACATCAAAAAAGCTGAAAGTAAATTTTCCTTCAAGCGTAAAATTCGGAACTGCTACTTGAAGTCCTCTCAACTTTAGTTTGGTCTTCGTCAGAATTATTGTTAAGTTCTCTTAACGATTTGATATTTTTCATAGTATTTATTAGTTTATATTTTTAGCTTAAATATGTATTTTATTCTTATAAATTTTTTATTTTATTTTTTCTGTTTGAAGTATCTGTTATTTATTTATTGTGCAAACCTACCACAGTATTGTCTTTTTAACCCAAAGGTTGACTGGTAGAGAATGCCTTGTTGCATTAAGTCCGCCTATGTACCACTACTGTACATGAAGTTTAAATAAATAAATAAACTGACTTCAAAAAAACTAAAAAACACGAAATTGGGATTGATTTTTATATATAGATTTTATTGTCTATATTGTTATATTCATCAATGAATGCTATAAACAAAAAGTAATCGAGCTTAGCTCCCAGTCTTTCGTAGAACCGGTGATTGGACTCTGTACCCGGTTTATTAGTTATCTAAGCATCCCTTGATTAATCTATGAAACATACATATGTACACACATCCGGGTCGGACCGTGTCACTCCTACACAATGGACAGCCAACCGCGAGCTGTTGATTACGTTATGTCACTATTTGATTAAATTACGATGTCTCTGAAATATATAGAACACATTCCTAGTATTCGCCTGCAGTACTTATATTAACTATAGGCAGTAAATTGAATGACCCACAACTTGGTACACAGAGGACTACGACCCAAGTTACTACCTCTACAGTTTCCGTGCACATATCAGAATATGGCCGTTCTGGGAATATTTAAACAAATACAAAGGCGTAGGCGCAAAATTCTATAGCATTTAATGTAATTTAGCTATACCTTCTTGTAAGGCTTTATTTGATTAAAGACGACGATAACCATCGCCCATCATAGTAATCTAATTAATTATAAAGTGTAACGTCGGTTGTTGTAGATAAGTTTCATTTTGTTTGATTCGAACCGAAGCGGAAAATCGACTAAGCTGCCGAAGCAAAGTGCTCTCACCATCCGCCGCGCACCATCGGTGAGTGGAAAAGATTCAAGGACAACTTCTCCAAGACTAGAGAGTTTGGTAAGGAACATTACGCACAGGTCACACCAGTAAAATAGATCCGAAAAAATTGTATGACACAATCACTGTATGTCAGCTTCTTCTTCTTCTTCTTCTTCTTTTCGTGTCGATGTACTCCAACAAAATTTTATCTGACCAGTATTTGGCAACCTCTACGGCTCTGTTGTTGGCCTCGTATAGATCCTGAAAACTGCAGTTGGTTGTGCAGGATGGACAGCATAGCAAATGACGCATGTCCTGTACAGCGGCTCCACACTGGCACTGTGTTAGAGATGGGTCGAGGAAGCCCCATTTAGCCAAATTATTTTTACAGCGGCCAACCTGAGTCCGCAGTCGGTTAAGAGATTTCCAGATTGGCCACTGCAATTCGCGTCCAGGGGGGAGATGCTCTGACGGGGTGATAAAATGTGTAGGAGTTGGGTGCTTCTGCTTCCACAGCGCGCATCTCTCGTCCTCTGCACTGTCTTTTGAAGAGGTCGTAAATCGCATAAAGCTCTCAAACTGTATGTCAGCAAAAGACTGATAATGCTCTAAGTAGGTACTATTGCTTTGTCTGAAACTCGATGTCTGTTAGATACGTAATACAATACTTTCGAATAAGTGTGAAAGCCGAAGTCATAACTTAAAGCATATCCAAGTAGGTACTTACATTAAATACATACTTTTAAACATTAAAAAGTACGTATAGAAATGTTGGTAACCTTCCCCAAGTAGAGGAAGGTTTACGTTGAAAGCTTATTGTTTAACCACGACATGTTATATTTATATGAAACTCCTTATAATATTTATTTATTTATTAAATACTTTATGCACAAACGTACAGCGGCGGACTTAATGCCTAAGGCATAAAAAAAAAAGTAAATAGTGTAATAGAACCGCTCACTTCAGTATAAAATAATATATTTATTACAAATAAACCATTTGCAGGCACTTTTGAATTGTCAAGAAGTCAGTCAGTCCGTAAAATGTTGCTAATTGCACATTCCAAAGTGTAGATTGGCATGTGCCAAAGTGTAGATCTCTATGGAGAAGAATACACTCTTTTCAATCACATTTATGTATTACAAATATCTCGGTTACATTTTCTTGTCGCTTCAATAATGAAAGAGACAAATTTTATTGTGAGTCCGAGCTCAACGATCGCCAACCAAACAAGAAGGCTGTCGAACGCCATTACGCTACATCGACAGCTTTACTACGGATAATCACAAATACGTTTCGGTGTTGCCAGCACGATTAGTTGATTGCAATGAATAATCAAATACAAAATAAATTAAATAATGTTCTTGGTAGCAAAATTAACCAGTTAAAAATAATAATAATTAATTAATAAAATTTTATTGTTTAATTTGATTACGTATCAAAACAATATAATAATATAATATAATATAATATATATAATATAATATAATATAATATAATATAATATAATATAATATAATATAATATAATATAATATAATATAATATAATATAATATAATATAATATAATATAATATAATATAATATAATATAATATAATATAATATAATATAATATAATATAATATAATATAATATAATATAATATAATATAATATAATATAATATAATATAATATAATATAATATAATATAATATAATATAATATAATATAATATAATATAATATAATATAATATAATATAATATAATATAATATAATATATATAATATAATATAATATAATGTTATATAATATAATATAGATACCAAATATTACAGAATTACACAGCAAACGCGTCAATTAAAATAAAAACACGCTCACAACATAAAATTAAATCGATATTTTTTTCTTTTCAAGTACCTAACGTAGTCAGGGTACGGTATTGTAAGAAGAGCGAAATATAAACAGTAATTAGATATCTTCGTCTTTCCAGAGCTTCAGTTTCTAGTACTTCCTATGTAGTAGGAAGTAACATCTCCTTTGTAACAAAGATCGCGGTAGCATTTCATTCTTAACACTTTCATCTCATAGAAACATCCGAGTTGATAACGTTACTGATCATGAATATGACTATCAATGACAGTCTTTAATAAATAGGTACTTGATCTTATAGAATCTACGAGCTTTCTAAAAATAACAAACTAAATTGAGGTAGTAATTTAAGTTACTTCTTGAAGGGACGTTACTGTCTCCACCTAACCCACTAATACTTCATAGCTCTTTTGAAGCGAACTAGTCTTATGTACTTTCATCAAAACAAACGAGAGCTAATACTTTTCTATGACAACTTGAAGTTATGATTGTTTTCAGTCAAAAAAAGAGAAATCGTGTTTCAGTCCCTTGTACTGTTCATAATGAAGATAATAACGAAACATGACAAGGGTCATGTTTTAGCATTCCTAGCATAAAAGAATCTTACTCTTGTAAGTACTTGAAGCCTACGGCTATATTTATACCATCGTTAGAACTCAAATAATTCTCTGTGCAGATCACTCAAGTGTTGTGGAAAATCTCCAGAATAAACGAATGGCTGATTTCTATGAAATGGTTATAACAAACTCCTCGATACTGCACACATCAGCGAACAGTCAGGCGCAGATCAAACAGTAAGTACTCTGTCCTTAAACCTATCCTTGTTACACTCCAACTAGTAGTAGATCTGATTTTCAAAGTAGGAGGTGAACTTATTGTAGACTTGATCAAAGTTACAGTTAATCGCAAGAACCTTAAAGTCTGCTGAAGCAATCACTGATGCTTGAGGAGTTGACAGTGGTATTAAGCTTTGAAGTTTCAATGCTTTTCTATTAGATGTGCGAGAATTAAATCAATAAATGTAATCAAGTCTTAACAAAAAAGTTTTTACAAAAAAAAAATAACCGACCACTAAAAAAAAAAACACTAAAAGGATCAAAACAACTTTAATTTCGGAAGTCGGTGTTAAATAAAAAAACAAACAATACCGAGAAACACCGACTTCCGAAATTAAAGTTATATTGATCCTTTTAGTGAAGTCGGTTTTTTTTTTGCAAAAAGATTTTTATTTCATACTTTTTAGTTGCGATACACTTATAACCAGAGTGCCTATTTCTCATGACAATTCCAATTAACCCAAACGCTGCTAGGTTACATTGTTTTATTATGAAGTTCCTGTGTCTACCTTCTACCTTCTGGCTCCATCATCAGATCAGTCCGATAGTACCTTATAGCCAAAGTGCATCTCATGACGATTCTAATAAGTCCATACACGGCGAGATTACATTAATTATTTACTGAGAGCCAGTGATAACATATGGTCCCGAAACGTGGTCGCTCACAATGGGCCTCATCAGAAGGCTCAAAGTCACCCAAAAGGCAATGGAAAGGGCTATGCTCGGAGTTTCCTTGCGTGATCGAATCAGAAATGAAGATATCCGCAGGAGAACCAAGGTTGCCGACATAGCACGAAGAATCGCCAAACTTAAGTGGCAATGGGCAGGGCACATTGCTCGCAGAACAGATGGCCGTTGGGGTCGAAAGGTTCTGGAGTGACGACCGCTTACCGGAAGACGCAGTGTTGGAAGGCCTCCTACAAGGTGGACCGATTACCTGGTGAAGGTTGCGAGAATCCGATGGATGCGAGACGCACAGGACCGTTCATTGTGGCGACATTTGGGGGAGGCCTATGTCCAGCAGTGGACGTCTATTGGCTTAAAAGATGATGATGATTTACGGAGTTGCCTACCATCCGGCTCCATCATAATCATCAGTTCCCTTCGCTGATACCATTTTCAACATAACTATTAAGAACCAATTATTTATTTGTGTTGTCATAGTCGCTTAACTATCTTCATTGTGATAATTATCTATAATAATATGAGTATAAAATTCCGTTGGCCATTTCTGGTCTTCTTCAATAGTTCCACTTCATCAAATGTTACCTTTTGACTGTAAACGCTTAAGTCCTTGATGAAAATACCAAAATAACTATAAAGTTGCCTATAATATTTGAGGAGTTCCCTCGATTCCTCATAGATTCCATCATGAGAACTGGATTTTGAAAAAAATGGGCCCAATCTGGAAGCATATCATCTAAGGGGAAAAAAAATTGCTAATCGGTCCAAACATAAAAAAAATATACGACCGAATTGATAACCTCCTCCTTTTTTTGGAAATCGGTTAAAAAGAGAGCTAGAGTCCACAACGAATGTTTAATTTATAACTTTTCTAAATATCTAATAACATATATTACATTATGCAAAATGTCTTGATGCTCATCGGTTCAGTGGTTTAGGCGTGCAAGGGTAACAAACAATCTTGCTATTGTCATGATACTGCTGCTGCGCGAAGCGGCGGACCTCCTTGCTGGCCTGCCACCATGGGATCTGGTGGCAACAGTCCTTGCACGATTTGTGCGTGGAGATGCAATGCTGGGGCGAAGCTCCGCTGCTGCGACAAGTCGCGGCATGACGGACAAAGTTCCGGCGGGATCTCATGGTGAAATGGCGACAGCGACTGTCGCAACCCAGTGCTGGGCACGCCATAATTATGGCGGTAAGTCCCCTCTTTGAGGAGTGGCTGGATAAACCTCACGGAGTCCTTACCTTTCGCATGACGCAGGTTCTCACCGAACATGGTCAGTTCGGGAAGTTCCTGCACCGGATTCGTGCAAAAATAACGCCCGGTTCACTCTGTGGACCGCCCGGAGGACACGATGGAGCATACGGTAGAGATGTGCCCCGCTTGGGCAGAGCGCCGCCGTGTACTCGTGGGGGCGATTGGCGGCAACGATCTCTCGCGCCGAGCCTTGGTACAGAGGCCATGGTACAAAGCGAGGAGGAATGGCAGGCGGTCGGTTCCTTCTGCGAAGCAGTAATGCTAGCAAACTAGGTGCACGTGCGAGGGAGCGCGTTCACGCCCCAGCCGCCGGGATCCCGATCCCGATTTCCGGCCACCGTAGGCGCGAGCTTGCGGACGGCGAGCAGTGTTTTTTTTTTTCAGTGGGAAAATCATCCAAAGACATCCCCCGCTTACCGCCATAATTATGGAGTGCCCAAAATGTTTGCCTTTATGATTTTAATGTGATTAGGATACACGGTTTGATTGTGAAATAGTTAGGTCCCAGTTCACTTCTCAGTAACATGGCGGTGGCACGTGAATCGTGAGGTGGAGAGCACTGAGAACGAGGCTTATGGCTGCTGATGTGATATCATCAGCCTACATTAGAATCTCAAAACTATATACTAGTTTATCAAAACCATGAACTAGTATCTCACAAATAGAATGCAAGCTTCTTAAAATTACTCGTAGTAAAATAGTATGCCAAACAGTAAACCGCTTTCTATCAGGACGGTACGCAGATCAAATATTTCTGTCGTCTTATTGACAGATGCCTCGGGAACAACCTGCACGATCGAAAGCACTGACACAACCCAGAACTTGTTATTTCTAAGTACCTTTATACGTAGTTGACAGGCAGACGTTGCAGCAGGGTTGGCACCACGGTGATAACGGGACCCTCGTCACAGGCGAAGAGCTGAGATATCTTGTTGATCGTATCATGCACACATGAGGTCTAGAAATGGGCGAGATAACGTCCGTCTCGTAACAAATAAGCACAAAATATTTCCAGTACGTCGTTCTGTACGCTTAAGAAATATTCTGACTGTTTACATTGAAATCAGTTAAAATAGTACCGTAAATACTAAGTAACGATGTGATAGATCATCATTCTTCATGCTACGATTCGTGTTACTATTCAAGTATACCATTAAAACTCGATGTGATGAAATGGGATGCTATCAGATGAGTACTTCTTAGCCCGCTTAGTGTTGAGAGTTACTTCTGCATGGCGATGTTAACTTTAGTGAACGGAGCTAAATGGTTTTTCATAGGTCATAATGATGATATTATTACACAGTAGGTTCATTTTTCTATAGCATACACCAATACACAAAAAGAAATAACCAGTTTATAAATATTCCAAATCGTCTTCGATTAGTTGGTACACATGTTGCTAGCAGTTGACAGTTTACAGGTACCTAGATACCTAAATAGCCTGCCAACTATGTCGCTGTTGTGTTGCCGGTCTGGCTCCACAGCCAGTTTTACCTTCAAATTAGTTTTTTTTATGTATTTATAAATATTAGAAGAGATACTATTCTCCTTTTTGTATTGTTGTTTTCAAAATGTTTTTTATTTTATTTTATTTGTTTATTTCAATAGAGCTTATGATAATTTATTACCTTTTGTATTTGGAAACAATAGCATTGTATAATATAGAAGCACTTTTTTTCAAGTTTTGTGAATGTGAAGTAAGTACCATAGAGCATTTTTATTAGTTTACAACTTATATTTGACATTACGAGCATGGCAGTTGAGAGTTTGTCATGCTCACTCAAATGTCTCGCTGATGGTGGCACGTGTTATTTAGTTTAGTAGTTATTGGGTCATTCAGTTCCCTTCAAAATGGTTGATCTGAGTGGGACTGATGCACGCGTCATGCTCGTGAACGGGTGCCGTCAGTTGAGACTGGTCATCTGTTAGCTGCCATTGGCTATTTAATTTCCATTTTTTAATTCATTTTTTTTTTTTTCTTAATACTTTACCTACATTGTGCTCAAATATTAGAAGCGACAAGAAATATGTACCAAGATTTATGTAACTCTTAATATAATTTAAAAGTGTCCATGGAGTTTCTTGCACGTTCTTCTCCATAAAGATCTACGCTTTGGAACGTGCAATTTAGCTTCACTTATTTTTGTTTTTTAACCGACTTCAAAAAGGAGGAGGTTATATGTTCGGTTGAATGTATGTTTTTTTTTTTTATGTATGTTCACCGATTTCTCGGTCAATTGTGGACCGATTTTGAAATATTTTTTTTTTATTGAAAGATTATGCTTCCGAGTAGGTCCCATAGAAATATTGTTATGATTTGATCATGAACTTCGAAGATATGGAACAGAACTCCTCATAGGATCACAGCAGAACCGTCGTAACAAGTAAAATTGCTTTGTTTATACGTGTAGTCGATGACTGACTGAAAGTAGAGGAGGAATATATCGAACTGATCTGATGATGAAGCCTGAAGTTAGGCACCGGAACTCTGTAATAAATTAATGTAATCTAACCATGTTTGGGATTATTACAATTGTCATGAGATGCACTCTGGCTATAAGGTATTTAAGTTTGGCTGAGGGGTACTTTTTAGTGGTGGTACCATAACTAAAAAGTGTAAAATAAAAATCTTTTTACAAAAAAAATACAACCGACTTCAAAGTAAAAAAAAAACACTGAAAAGTGCAAAATAACTTTAATTTCGGAAGTCGGTGTTAAATAACGAAGAGACAAAACTATTATAGAAACACCGACTTCCGAAATTAAAGTTATTTTGCACTTTTCAGTGTTTTTTTTTTACTTTGAAGTCGGTTGTATTTTTTTTGTAAAAAGATTTTTATTGTTTTTTTTGATTGACCGACATTTTGACAATTCAAAGTGCCTGTAATTGGTCTATTTGAAATAAACTGATTTCTGATTTCTGTTGTGTGTCATGAGAGCCACAGCGCGCGGCACTACTTCGAAACACAAGAAATTAATTGGCACGTCTGGAGCGGCCCCTCCCACCCCGCCCGCAACCCACGGCTGGAACGGACGCCTTCTCCTACAGGCTACGCTACTGAATACGCAGAAAGCTAATACTTAAAGAAGGGACCGACATTGACCACTACATTTAGTTGTACTAACTGAGCGCCAATAAAGAGTCGTAACCACCACTTCTAGTAAAATTAGATCTGACTATTACGAACATATATTTTTCTAAGATAAAAAAAAAATCGGTACAATTAGAAGGCAACTGGTAAAATAAGTAAATAAACTGGTTCAACTTGAACTGGAGATGTCGAGACACACTCACACAATAGAATATAAATGACTGGTTATTGTCAGCCTGTATCCCACGGCTGGGCATTGGGTATTAATTTTGTTAAGCTCGTCCCACCACTTTAGTATGTAAGTAATCTAAGACATGAGAGTACAGGTGCTATTAGGAGTGGACATTCTGCGCATAACTTTTTGTTTCAAATAGAGAGTTCGACAAAAAATCTTTCCGAAGTACAAAATGCTTAGCACCTCTTAATTACTTTACTACTAAAATAATAATCACAAGTCAGCCTCCTGAACAAACTAATTACTATCGCTAACTTACCGCGGATTAATGAAAAAGAGCAATTAAAAATACACTGAAGAGAACTTTTTAATTTAGAAGTTGATTAGAAAATAATGTATAAAATTAATTGTGTGGTGAGGTTACGTTCATTAACAGTTGTTTCAAATTAACCATTTACAGTCATTTTCGAATTCTCAATAAGTCGGACAGTCAGAAATATACCTAAAGCTTCTGTTTGACAGTCGGTCTTTAGCTATTGTTTCCAAACTATACAATACTAGGGCAAGGCGGCCGACCACCGGGCTGGGAGCAGGTCCTGCGACCCCCCCGCCAAGGCCAAGGGCAAGGTCTGGAGGCCCATCCACCCCGACGTCCTCACCGCCACAGCGTCTCCTCTTTGGCTGCCGCCGCTGTCGCCGCAGCAACCCTCGCAGCAGGGCCCGACAGAGCCCTTGTGAGTGGTCAGCGGTGGGCGCTGAAGCAGATGCCAATTGTAATTGACCTTTACTGCTTTTGTATTTTCGAGTGAGTAATTACATCAAATAATAAAACATAAGACACAAAGTACACAGTAGTATGCTTAAATTCCTGCTAAGTACATAAGCACCTATATAATGCAGTTTGATAAGGATATTACGTGCGTCACTCTACGACAGTGTATTCATAATATTAAAACACAAACTGTCATAGTTCAGCTTAATTCCAAAGCTCGTATTTACTAAGCTATCTTTAAGAAAATCTAGACTTTGGGCATTAGTATGCAAACGTGAGCACTCGTTAATTTTAATAGAATCTGTCTACCATCGCGCTGAAAGACGAAGTACCTTTAGCAGTTTATTTTTATTTATAATATCAACCTACTTATTAGGTACTTTTAAATAACTTTATTATAGTAGTAAAATAATAATAATATTTAATTTATTTCAGGCAACTTGTGGGTACATGTTGCCTGAAATAATTGATAAATATAATATATATCATAAATACTCTAAAATAATCTAGACCTTATAGATTTTTTTACCGCAGGTCAGCACCACGACAAAATAGTGCGAAGTGAAGTGTTACTAACACACTTTTAAATCATGTTTACTAACAAAATGATTTATTATAAGTAGTTAGGTATACAGTACTCGTATGTTAATCTATACGGTATTTATGATATGGGCCTGAAATAAATTGATTACTATTATTATTAGCCTCAACCGGCTAATAATAATAGTAATCATAGCACGCACTTTAACAGTATAACATAGTTACGCACTGTTCCCGAAAATTGTCCACTGCTGATGGGAAAGATTTATAGAAAAAAAAAGTCCATAATATGTTATCAAAAAGGGTACCGTTAAAAGGCTTTACTACGGTGCCAAAGACAGTATAACTTACACACATTACACCATTACACACACATTATAACTGAAGTTTTTACACCTTTGGATCAACAAAAATTAACCTTAATCACTCCGATATCGACCAGTTCTGACCATGATCGAGAAAACATAATTTTAATCCGTCGGCAATCAGCAAACTGCTGATCAGCGACGTTCTTGAGACGCGGCCGCCTAAGTAGTGCCTGAGTAGATACATACCTTATTTATTTATTATTACACACAAATACTTAAAATCGGAAAGAACAAATACAAATAGAAGAGTACAAAGGTCCTGCTTATTTCTAACGAAATGCCTACCTACCAATTGACTCAGCATCAAGTAGACCTAAGCTTTGTATTGCTTTGTTGGTCATCTCGATCAGTGGTGTGATTATCCTTTGTTTACGAACACAAACTCAAATATATCAAACTTTAACTACTACAATGGGCGCCCGCATTGTCAAACAAAACAATTGCTCCCTTTCAACCCCCGGAGTGCTCCGGCGACCTCTTATTGAGCAGACATCGATACATCTCTCGAACATGACATGTTATGAACGACCTCGAAAAATAACTTATTAAACAAAAAGAGAGACGTTTGCTAAAGGATAAACACATGGGCTACCGATTTCCCCTATACCAAACTTTTTCTTTGTGAGTAGGTATACCTACTCATGTTTCAATAAATTTTCCTACGGGCATTCCCTCCCGTCTGCGGCAGTTTCAATAGCCTCTTCTGAAGTACTGGCAAAACTCGTGGACATTATGTTTATCAAATCCACATCATTCTCCTGTGTACTGAAATAAACATGAGCGTTAAAAAAACGGTGTTCGTACTATTGAACTCAGCGCCATCTGTTTTAGTTTGCTTGTAGCATCTTCAGCACACGAATGTGCGTAGAGTAGAGTAGAGCGATGAATGAATGTGTGTGGCATACCAAACAAAGTACTTAATAGAGAAGATCACAGATGGCGGTAGTATAGCTAAAGATATAAAAAAAAAAACAAAATAACTATCAAAATGGATTTTTTAATTAAACTTGTAATAAAATTTGGAATCCTTTTCCACCTCTAATGGGACATCTTTATTTTATTGCATGCTTCCTTAATATTTGAGAGACTACGAGTCTCATAGAGGTTTACCTACTCGTACCTGTATGAGACTCCAACAACCGTCTGGCCAGTCAAACCTGAAAAGTGAAATAACTTCTAGCATCTTTCCAAAATCAGGACATTTAGGACTCATTGCTGGACCCTAAAAACTAGGTGCCAGGATAGTCCTACTACCTACTATAAGCCAGTTTTATTATTATAGAAGATCGCTACAGCAGTCCATTGTCTCTTGAACCAGACAAAAAAAACCTACCAACAAAGTTATTTTGTTGTATAAGTAATTGTGATTTGTTTGTGGTGACAATTTCGACAAAGCATTGTTTAAAGGTCATAACCGGTGCGACACACATTTTCGTTGAATATAAATAAGTTAGCAAATCAGGTCGTCCATATTTATTAGGTTGCTCATTATTCCGTACAGTTTGCATTATAAATTAACCTACTAAGTGGCCGGCGCGCAAACTGCCATTATCTGCGGCCTGACCGCCTGATGAGCTTCACTGCGAGTGTCGTTATAACACTGGGACATACACCACGTAGCTCCTGTCAGAAGGATCACCTGCACAAAGGAACATGAATGAACAACACTACCTCACAAACTAACTACATCACAGATAACATGAAGACGAAGTCTTGATCCACTGCAAATCACATGTGATTCAGTTTACTAGTTCTGTTCTGGATGTCATATTTGCTGGTCACAGAGAGTGGATCTTCTGCATCTACCTGCAGAATGTAGTGATGTGTGTTGCGCTGTCAGTCCGCGAGATGTCACAGTTCAGGGGCTATCGCACGATTTATTATCTGTGGCGATAGCGCGGCGACACGACACTCTGCAACACACACACATGTACCTACGGGAGTGTTGTCAACCACACTCCTCATTAGTCCTCATTATAGATTGTGTTTTGGTATCAAAACAATTATTTATGAAATAACATTTATGATGTCAAGCGCTGTCCCGGACGTTCGATCTTGCTTTACGTTTACGACCTACCTACAACAAAGTCATGGTAACTACCAGTCACATAAGCATGTGTGAAGTATGATAACTAAGGCTAGTGTTAAAACAGGTAGGTACATAACAGGTTCCACTGGGCTTCTACCACTCTCACTAATTAAATATGTAAAGTCAACAAGAAAATATTGCTTTCGACCATGTAGGTTAACGCCAATGCCATTCAAAACCTGATAACGCTTCTTGATGTGTAGTGATTCAATGAAAAATGCTTTACACTGGATTACCAGTTAGTACGGCCCGCATTCTGAACAGTCAGCCCGGCTAACTGCCTAGCCTTTTAACCACAACACCAAATGTTCTCGTTTTGCTCGCCAGTATACCATCAAACCACTATCGCAGATCCAACGATGATTTGGTCTTGATCCCCTTAATCGGCCACTGTACTGGTCCCAGTGACCAGTACAGTGGTCGATCTGGTAAGGTCATGGGCTGCTCCTGCTGGGTGAATTCATTTAGTCTGTCTATGTTGTGATTGTTGTGAACCTATATAGGTACATATTTTCCTATATGTAGGTACTTAACATTATTTAGAACATTGTTAGGTTAGGTTATTGACAATATGCAGTCCTAATTGGGGCACGGTAAAACCAGTCAAAACTGGTGTACGAAGTAAAACCTGCATTTAAGTTCTGCGACAGGATCCGACTGTCGCCTGTCATGGACGAAAGCCAAACATTTATGTTCCGTTGTATCATTATCAAGATCAAGGAAGGTGATGTAGCATTTGAAATGATCATAGGTACCATAGATTGAAAATACCACAAACCTAGTTATTGTGTAGGTAAATAATTTTGTTAGCATATTTATATTAGATAAGTACCTATTTATTGAATTGACAGTAGGTACCTTTGCGAGTAGAGCCAGAACATTCATAGCATCGTATAATTTTAATCTATCGTTTTTACTGCAAAAGAATGGTGTGGTTGCAGAAGTCAAACAGTCCATCGTTATACAACCGAGCTTGTCAAACATATCGGAAGCGGTCACTCGATAACACCCATTGTGACATTTAGAATCCCACGGTATTTTTGTGGCTGATGATTTCGACTGCACAAGTTTACTTTTTTCGATGTTATGATGTGGAAAACAAACAAAAACGAGCGTATCTTTAATCATGTTACTATACAGCTCCATACCGAGTGCGTCATAAACCCTCGAGCTGCGATACCTGCTACACAGTTTATGACATGGCACAGTGCGGTGACGCCGTGTACGGACAGTACGGAGTCAGTCCAGGCGAGTCGAGCAGGCTCGTAAACTGCGCGATATATATTGATAGCTCTGCCCACCGTCAAGTGTGGCATGCGAGTCCCGCGGCAGATAACGGGCGATATCGACGAGGAGGACGCGGCGAGTCATCGCCACTTGCTGCACGTTTATGAGCTTGGGTTACAAACTGGAAGGATAATATCAGTGGCGAAACTATACTGTGGCAAGGCTGGCAAAATTCACCCATTTTCCTCTGGTCTGACAGAGCCCCCACAGTCGATGTTGTCATGGCCAAGTTGTTAAGGCACCCGCCCCTCATGTACGAGGTTGCGGGTTCGAAACCAACAAGTACGAATGTGAATTTTCAATTCATATGTAGGCATTTTTCTAAGTTCTAAGTTTATCTAGAACAGTACTGAGGGCCCGTGCCTAGGAAAACTCATAAAGCCGTCAGTTCCAGTTATCATTCGTAGATCTTTGACAGCCGTTACGGGGAGTCAGGCGCCAGAAAGTCTGACCATCAGTCTATACAAGAAGTATCGTGTTGCCCGGTAACTGGGTTGTGGGTGTCTAATAGACAGTCGCTCCATGTAAAACACGGGTATAAGTGTAAGTGTATAGTGTATTATGCTACATCCTGTTAGACTAGAAACCCCTGGACCTGGACTCCAAGCTAGTTGGGAAAAGGCATCGGAAACAATAAGTAATTTGTTAGCAACAAATTAAACGACTCTTCCTGGTAATTAGGTACTGGATAAACAGTTCAATTCCGAAAATCGATTCCTAATGAATAAGTAGCTCATAATAACAAGCTGCTAATCACTCAAAGAGCTATCACCCTACCATTAAAGAAAATTGATAAAGAAGATGTTCAAACATATTTTGAAACCGATATCAATCGTGTTTCGACTAAACACAATGCAACCGTTTGAGATAGATACTATCACCTAATGCTGACCATCTTAAGGCGCACAGTCCCTTGAACATATGGCCGGGGTTAAATGTCCAGCCGTTACCAAGGGGTAGGCTTCAGAAAGTCACTGTTTTATGGCACTAAATGGGAGTAAGGGCCTTAAATGAACGTGAGGCCACTGCTGCGGTTCCGGCCGAGTTTACCCGCGATGTTCACTTGTTAGCGCCATCAGACCGCTTATTACCGCCTGCCACGCGCCTCCGGCGACTGTCAACTTAATAGATACTAATCGCCATTTAATTGATCATAATAAAATCGGTGATCATAGTAATAGTCATTTATTCATAAGCAAATAATTTGTATCTGAATTACACACAATAAATTAAAAAATTACAGTTTTAATAAAAGAAGTAAATTTGGATTTTATTTTTTTATACGTCGAGAATTAAAAATAATAAATTTAAATTTTATCAATAAATTAAATAGGGTCAAACTTTAAAATTACAAAAAAAAAACATTATTTACATTAAAAAAAGCAAAGAATGGCAGAATGAGTTAAAAAATAACAATTATAAAATTTATAATCAGATCAATAAATGAATGAATAACTCCCAATAAAAAATAACACAATTTTATAAAACAACAAAAATTAGAGTTCTTTTACAGCTTATAGACACTTATTCAATAGGAATTGTTTTAGCTTTAATTTGAAAGCGCTACTGTAGACAGCACTTTTTATGTCTAAAGGCAACCTGTTAAATAATTAATTAATTAATTTTACGGACTGGTATCGTGGACAGTGTTTAAAAATTCGTAGGTTATGATTAGTAAAATGTTTATTCTTCAAATCTAGTCTACGGGTGCCTTCCCTAATCAGCCGTACTACTGCTGACTCATAGTCTTGAATGTATTTGGCCAAATTACTTAAAAGTACTAGTACATATAGACCTGGGACTGTAAGAATGCCTAAATTGACAAAATGTTGTCGGTAACTTTACCTTTGTGAGATTCGGACCACGGTAAGAATTGCTCTTTTTTGTAGTACGAAAGCTCTTCTGCTGGAGTTGTAGGTCGCGGGTTCAAACTCAGCCAGGCGCATTACTTTGTGTAATTTATTTCATCACCACTGCTCTCAAAACGGTGAAGGAAAAGATCGTGAGGAAACCGGCATGTCCTAGAACCAAAAATTCGAAGACATGTGACGTCCACCAACCCGAACTGGGCCCGCGTGGTGGATTACGGCCCATTCCCCCTCTTCTAGAGAGGAGGCCTGAGTCCCAACAGTGGGAACATTATAAGGCCGACTATGCTATGCTATGCTAAAGCTGTTCTGCAATTATATTCATAGCTGTTTCCCCAAAAAAGTATGCTATATCTAATTTAGGACTCCACTAGCGCCAAATATACAATTTTTAGTTGTTCTATGTTGATTTCATTTCTCAGGGCTCTCAGAGCGTAACATGCAGACGATACAGATGAATCGATTGCCTTTAATTCTGGTTTGCAGTTTAAGAGTTGGTCAATATGTATGCCTAAGAATTTTATTTCGGGAACGGTCGTAATTCCAACTTCATTTTTAAAGGTAACATTTAAATTATCTGTGTTACGGGCTGTAGTTTTAAATAACATTATATGAGTGTTTTTACTATTAATAGATAATTTATTTGCTGAGAACCACACATGAAATGCTTGTAACGTAGCATTTACCCTTTCTATCAACTCTACCATGTCATTAGCAACCACTATAGCATTCGTGTCATCCGCGAAAATTACTAATTTAATCTAGAATTGTATTTAAATAATTAATCAAGTCATTCATATATATCATATGCTTATATCTTCTGTGGATAGGGATAAGAATGGTTGAGATGTGAATCTACTGTGTCCAGTTTTGTTCTATTACCTTATTTTATTATAGTTATGAGATAAGCACTCCGCCAGCAACTTTGTTCGAGCGATTACATTCCTAGAAACTTCAATATCCCCATCCTCATAACCATCCGGACTGAGCACAAGTCGTCGACGGACGGCGCGTACTGTAGCACGCGCGCCTCAAAGGATGTCAACAAAACATTAGGGCCCAGGAGGGTATCGGCCTACTAGGGCATTGGGATGACTTCTGACAAGATAGCGTGGTCTTAAAACGCAAAAGGCGACTGAAGGATCATAGGTGTAGTTTTAGTCAGTAAAAGTCTGACACGCCCTTGCGCTCCATCTTAGAGCGGTAGAAGCTATTAGATGATTTCCCTTTAAAAAAACCCTCTTTGAGAAATATTTATTTTAATTGTTACTAGCTTTAGCCCGCGGCTTCGCCTGCATACCTACATAAAATATAGCCTATGTCACTCAGGAACAAATCAGCTTTATCGGTGAAAAAAATTTCGCAATCGGACCAATACTTTCAGAGATGACCTCCTACTACAAATAAAAAAACAAACTTTACGTCTGTAGAATATTAGTGTAAATTACCTACCTACTCTGGCGTGCTCACATATATCTAATTTGTGCCAAGATTTAGAAATCAGAAATTCAAGGTCCTCCTGATAATAACGCCGATATCTAAGGAACCTAAGTAGGTTGTGTGTCGTGGGATGTGCGACAACTGTACCTTACAGCTTCAGTCTGCATATACTTACCTACACCATTACTTTATGAATGACCTGCACGACGTATTATAATGAGTAAACATTCCTCCGTAGACTTTATACGACTAATAAGATTCTGCTACGAAAAAAAAAACAAAAAACCTTCAACTTACTCATTGCTGAGTAAAGTTTTTCGCTTGTGTACGTGAACTGTCTGCATCACCGTGTACTATGTATGTTTTTGTGTACAATAAAGAATTAAAGACTTACATAGGTACTTAATAATTTTGTTTTTATTCAATCTAAAAATACTCGTCATTTTTTATTAGGTTATCTGCATGTTTATTCGCTGTTACTCAGATTAACATAACAGTGTAATTAATAGCTAACAACGCACGTTCTAGCGTTTTGTTTTATATCGCAGAGGTCACGACCAAACTGTTTGAGCATCATTCCCTCTTCATCCGCAGCTAATCGGTCGATTATTCGGACTAACACAAGATTTTACAAGTTTTTTTTACTCACGTTTAATCATCGTCATAATGATCCTAGGTTTACTCCTGGGCATCAGCAACGCAGTAGGTACTTCAATGTGAATGTCATGATCGCATACAAGTGTTGGTGAACTTATTGACAAACAACAAGTTAGAATTTATAGTATTACTTATTCTTTAGAATTTTTCTCAGCAGGTAGACTTACAATTTATAGATTCACATTTCATTTCATTGATCTGATTTATATTCTATCCGTAAACCCAAAGTAAGGTTTAGTTGAAAACTGGCGTCAGGCGACTGTTACATAGTTGTCTAGCATTATTCTGAACTGAACCTAATTGGCAAAACCGTGAGACACAATGTTGTTGTTATTTTATTTTTTATTTTATTTTTCTATATAGGTACTTGTTTTTTCGTTGTCTGTGTGTCTGTGTGCTAAATGAACGTATTTTCTTTCTTTCTTTATTTCGGTAATAATAAAAGAAAAGGCAATGGTCAGTACAACGCCTACAGCCATATTTGGCTAATTGATCTAATTAATATTTAATTAAAGACGTCAACGTACAACAGTAGCGACAGTGCACTTCTTACGTAAGCGCCCGCCCTTTACGCAACAACCTGTGCGCGCCACAGCGTGCAGCGTGTGCACACACAATGCGCTACTGGGGACCATAACATGTGCTGTGCTGCAATCATATCAATGTTAATTGAAACGAGTTCCGATCAGGTTGTCTAACGCGATGGATGCCCGCGCGACGAGAGGGGGGAAGCAGTTCGACATCACACGCGACAGGTACATACAGAAGGTACACTCATTGCAGAGGCTCAGCTATTGCACACGTTTATGACGTTCGACGCTCCGATTCGCCTGCAACAATCAGAAAGCCAAATGCGGTAAACTAACTCGCACTAGACACACTGATGTGTACGAACGCAAACGGGATAGCTCGTGCATTCTTGCAGTAATCATGACTTATGCTAACCTCACAGCTGACGACCTTAACGAGCAAGCTACTCGCACTGGAGCAATGATTGAAAGAAATGCGTAAGTTTTTACCGGGCTGAGATCCCGGTACTGACAGGTGGAAGATTCAAGTATTTATTTAGCAGACAACGCACAGCTGATGTTGTACGGCCTGTGAGCCATGAGTGTGTCCTCTGCAGTTTGTCTGTGTCATAGCGGTAGATGCGCGTGGCCCTGACCCGCCGCCGAACACTTGGGATCAGCGCTAGCACCTACTTACCGAATGCTGATCGAGATATTCACACACTTGCGAGTCGCGCTACTTTACTAAAACCTGTTGACTCGCTTCCGTGCTACTGACACCCAAAATACAGAAAGTTCTGTCCGTTTCTTGTTAAGTATTGGAATGTTCGACATTACACCCATATTTCATAATGTGATAAGAATTTTTGCAGATCATTGTGTTTGATTGTGCTTTGGACACGTAGCGAGATAAGGAAACGACTGTGTGTTATGTTGACCAATTATTAAGAAGTTCAGTTCAGGAAAAAGCCTATGTAATACGTACCTACCTCTAATTCTGTCTGCTGTATGCCCTGCTGTAACTTAACATCCAACAATTCTCGGTGGTGCTCCTACCTACTGGAGTAAAGTGTTACTGTCTGAAGTATTTTGTTGTCTCTTCCAAACAGTAGAATCAGTTCTGTACCTGTCAACTTTTATTTACCAGTAGCTGCAGTGGAGCAGGAGGGCATTTCCAAAAAAAGGTCTCTGAAAAAGCTCGAACATTTGTTAGAGGCAATTTGTTTAACTAGTAAAAAAAGAAAACAAAAAAAACACTAAAAAGAAAAAATAAATAAAACAAATTATACAAAAAACAAAAAAAAAACTCTTACATATAAAAAACACAAAAATAAAAAAAATATCAATAAACAAACAAGTGTGAGTCGGACTCACGCACTGTGGGTTCCTTTCAAACTTAACTATGAAAACTGTTCAATTCCCGAATTAAGTTACGAAGATTTTTCCGAATCGCAAAAAATATTATTTTTTTGTGACGTAACCACAAATTTACAGTTTTTAGATTTTTTCCTGTAACTTGTGCTATGAGACCTTGCTTCATGCCAAATTTCAGGATTCTAGGTCAACGGGAAGTACCCTATGAATTTTGATTTCCTTGAGAGTGTCGAAATACACGTTTTTTGCTACATAAACGGCCGTATCTTTGTTTTAGTTAACTTATAAGTTTGATTTTTTCACAGCTTCAAGGGACCGCAGACTTGAGTAGGTATATGGTTTTAATTTCAACTCGATACCTCTACGCATACCCGAGATAAAGGGTCTTGACAGACAGACAGACAGACAGACAGACGGACGGCAACAAAGTGATCCCATAAGGGTTACGTTTTTACCTTTTGAGGTACGGAACCCTAAAAACAAAAAAAAAATACAAATATAAGGTTGATAACATAGCAAATTATAATGGTAACATGTTCGACAGTAGATATGTAGTGCGATAGTTTGGAATATGATCAGCTCGCGCGTGACTGCCTGCGATGTAGCTCGCGATCAGCTACAGTTTACTGCTCATCCGAAACAGATTAACTAGTTTACTATAGCAAACAAAATACTATTAGATACGCAAATATTATTATCTGAGTACAAGCAACGACTTCTGAACAAAAATTTAAACGAATTCGTGTAATGCAGTGTATTAGTGGTATCTGTTGGTATCTTATCGCTTCATGATTAGATAGAGATTAGGAAAACAATTAATTGTTAATGTTATCTACACGTGGCGACAGAGCAAGGCTTCCTCAACCTTTCGAAACATCTGTCAGCAATAAAAAAACAACAATATTACTATTTAATGGCGTACTGCTACCACTTCTGCTATAAGCACCTTCTAAATAAATCCAAACGATTTCGCAGCAGGCGTAGAAAAAAGTGCTTGGAGGAAAACTTAACTTATGTTGCGCTGGCATCGACGAGCAGTGAATCTATGAAGGGCAGGCTGCCCTTCCTATATTCTATGCTGGCCAAAAATTAAAATATAATTATCATTATAAAGCGGAGATCATTGATTTTTTGTAAATCTCTTTTTGTTTTGGTATTATAATATTTTTGTGATGATAAGAATAACTAAACAATCTGTGCCTATTTACAGGACTTACTTAAGGAAATAAAAAGTTGTGCAATAATTCTCGAGAGGCATGGTGCATTACTGTGGAACACAGTGCAGTGCAGGGTGCTCAGTGCTCAAGTCACGATGGGAGCAACCAGCGCCAGCTCGGCAGGACAAACATCGCGATAACCAAGTTTATCGCAGCCCCATAAAAACGTATCGGCGCCTTATCTGCTGTCACCGCTACAGAAATAGAGCAACGAATATTTATACTTAATCACTATAATCGGAAAATAACGAAGAGACACTCCGATAACACTTCGACCTCTCAATGTGGCCGGCGCCTGAACGACATAGAACCGACCTTATTTTCATTTTGTTAAGGTATTGTATTGGTTGTGCGGCGCGGGGCAGTGATAAGACATGCCCCCTGACCTACGCTTCTCGAAGCGGCCGTATCTCAAGAACGTTCTGTCGTATCGTGGCGGGGTCACTCTGCTCCGCGCTCCGCATCACATGCCTCATGCTCTGGACGATGTACGACCGACGACCAGGAAAATTATACACTAATTATTTTATACTAATTAGCTAACATACAAGATCTACAAACCTACCGAAATTGGGAGAACTTAGCGAATCCCTGGACTGTGATGCTGGTCACTTAAGGAGGTCCTTTTGAAGTCTGGCGTTTGTAAAAAATACACGTAAATAAAAATATAGATAAAAGTTTCTGATCATCACAGACACACCCTTAGGTTTCAACAGCTACAAGTGAAGATGAAAACCTTACAAAATGCTGCGTTCAGTATGGACTGGCACTACAGCACTAGTTCCGCACTCCAAGCGTGCTATAATTAGCCCAATGAGCCGGCTAGCTAATGCATTACACGTAAGAACAATTTTCATGAATTTTCATAAACTACATAAATTAAAAGCTGCAACTAAACAGTTGGTAGTCACGCAACGCTGACATGTTGCTCGCTGCACCGACAGACCACTCGCCAGTGCGTGGTGACCGCGTGGCTTCAGTCATAATGTACTTATAGAAAATCACTCTTACATACTTCTCAACCATTTCAATCTGCAATTCACTGTAGCACTGTAGCTTCAAACCTAAGTTAGGTATATGTTCTGTTAAAATGGTCAATACGAAGAGTTCCTGAAGCATTTACTGCTACTGTTAAAGGTTTCTGATTTTTTATTTATTTATTCAAGAACTATTATAACTTATAACTGATTATTCCAACACTGCTTCGGTTCTGATGTAGATATTTTATAATTCATATTAAATTATCGTATTCATTTTTCTTTCCGAGTTTTAACTGTAACTTTTGTTCCAGTGAGCATAATCCAATAATATTTTCAACATCACCTACTCAACATTATTTTCAGTGTTGCAAGAAGGTATCTATGTACCTACATAGTTACATGATTATCATATCATTTTCCTATCCATATTTCAGTAAATTATATAATTGCTAAACGATAATTTTACACAGTTTTCTAAAAATCCGCTCTACGTAAAAACATCCCCCAAACGAACCGGCACATTCTCACTTATATAACATAAAACAAAAATGAGCATCACGTATGCAACGTGACACGTGACGTCAGCGTCGTCACCTCGTAGGGCGCCGACCGACAAGAGCGGTTCGGTCGTGAGGATTGTTTGCAGATTGTTACCCAGCCGGGCCGGGCCGGCAAACAGTGGCGAGCCGAATATTTGCATGCGTTCTACCTAATACATTAGTAAATCATAACAGCAAGGTACAGCAGGCCCACTACTTCCAGTATATTATTTTGTACGCAACTTTATCTGCATGTCTTAACATAATAGCATCGAGTGCGGCACGAGTGTAATTTTCTACTGAATGGTAAAATAAAGTTTGAAATCGAATCACTTTCTAATTACAAGAATCACCATCATCATCATCATTTCAACCGAAAGACGTCCACTGTTGGACGAATGAAAATAACAAGAATCTATGAAAACTATTTACTTCTTTGTAATACCATACTTATTGATCAATTATACAGATTCACTTGTAAAGCTTCGTGGCTACCGCTGACTGCCATAGCTTCATAGAAAAAGTGTCATGAACCATAAGTAAGTAAGTCTTATGTAGTCACTGTCATTAGTAATGATGTCATCTGAATTGCACCTATAAAATGTCGTTTGTGAAAACTGTAAAGATTGCTGCTGTACTATGTCATTTTTATGAGTTTCAGTTCCCCCAAGGGGAACGCCGAGGGGGTCAGGGGGCAGGAGGCAGGGGTCACACGTGTGCACTTGACCAAACAGCTGGAAGTGTGTCAGAGCTGACATACTCACACACCATTACTCCACTTTGCCGAGCAAACACTGGCTCGCTACAGCCGCGCGGGCTCGGCGCGCCCGGTGAGCTCGGCACTAGTACAGCACAGTTGTCCCTCCGTTGTTTGCCTGTCCCATAGAATTGTTTATAAAAGGTCTCTACTATGTCATGTTTTCAGACTTCAGATCGGATTAACTCTTGGGATTATAGAAGCTCTTTTTCTTCAGTCCCTCGACTTTTCATCACAAGCTGGTGATTCTATGATCACTATCCATATTAGGTTAGGTATACTTTTTACAAATGAGCGATGCTATGCCCTCACAGCACATAAGTATGCACGGCTCACGTGTCGATTCAAATGCGACAGCTTGTCCGGCGCCATTGACTCACAAATGTGTGCGGCCGAGCCCCGACCGCGGCCGACCTGTGCGACTATAACGTCCTTTAAAACACCGCTGTATTCGCTAAATCGAAAAACGGCTCAGTTAACTGATACAATTGGTGACGAAGAAACTATGAACTGGGTTTGATCAACCACTAAAAAACGAATACCAACAAAAGCTTAAGATTGCTGAGTTTGAATTTGATACCCGATAGTGACACGGAGAGAGCATAATTTCTTCCATCCTCTTCTAATAATCACATAGGTACGTAGTAACTTCTAAACTACGCTTGTGCTGTGTCTACGAACACAAGTCGTAAAATTGAACGCCAAAGCCCTTGAGCTCATTCTTATCTGGCACCCCTTGGACCGATGACCTACTCACTGATAAGCTGAGCGTTAACATCTGTCACAACAATACAGATATTTTATCAACTGTCCCAAACGACAAACTGAGTACCGACTGAAGTGCGTGTTCTTACTAGGTATTTATGAATAAGAAGCATGTACAAACAACTACCCAAATTTACAGTAAGTGGGTTGACTCTAAGCCTGCAGACGGTAAGCAGTTATGCAAACGATGGTTGCGAATTGCACTAGTTAATTAAGAGCCTATTCACTCTAGCCTTGAAGACACCTAAATTATAATCGGACGGGAAGACCGCAGCAGGTAAATTGTTCCAGTCCTTCAATGTACGCGGTAAAAAGGACGAGGTGAAACGATTAGTTAGAACTGTAGAGATATCAACAACATAAGTGAGGACACGCGCCGTACGTCGGGTTGTCCCATGGTAGGAAGGAGATGTCGGAATCAAGTCATGTAATTCCTGCGCACACTCACCAAAATACATTCTGTAAAAAACTGGAACGGCTGGCTACCCTACGCCTGTGCTCCTAACCAAATCTGGATCTTCAATTAGCTTCTTCGTACGACTTTCCACTGAGTCTAAAGCTACTAGATGGCATAATAGATTATTTTTTAAACATCGGTCAGCAACAGTTTAAAGACTGCCCGGTTAACGATAAAGTACCCACTGTGCCTGTAGCTAACACTTGGGTGTCTGCATGCGGGTGCGGGTATCTGTAGTTAGGCGTAGTGATACACGTGCACGTTGGTAGACACTAGTGACAGTACAGCTCGGCCGGAGCGCCAGATGTGCGCCACACAGGAAGCAAAGATTATCAAGATCTGTAGCCGTCGCGTGGAGGTGTTCTCATATTGGAACTTGACCAAATTACAATATATATTTTGTAAAAGTATGAAGTTACTAGATTTCCGTACATAAGTCGGCAAAACCGGGACCCTAATAGGATTACTTTGTCCGTCTGTCTATCCGACTGTCAAGACCCTCTTTCTTAAGAATGCATAGAGCTATGAAGCTGAAATTAATACTAAATACTCAGCTGGTCTGCTACCCTAAGCAGTAGTGATAAAACCAAACTTCTGCCAACGCAATGTAGTATACGAAAAAATCTGTTTTTTTGTTTTGGGGAAAATATTTTTTTTTTGTTTGTAGGTTGTTGTAATCTCTGAAAATACTGGTCCGATTGCTAAAATTTTTTCACCGATAGAAAGCGGCTCTAATCCTGAGTGGCATAGACTATATTTTATGTACGCGGGCGAAACCGCGGGCAAAACCTAGTTTGCGTATATTAGCGTCTTATTATTATAGTGCACCGCGCACTCAAACACTCCGTTTGTTTGTTCTACATTTCCGCACCTAGTCAAGCGCTGCCCACACCGGCCCATACTGGCCTACGCTGGCCCACAATGGCCTACACCGGCCAACACCAGTCCACACTGGCCCACTCACCACCATTGGTTTGTCAGTTTGTATGGAACATAAAAACTGAAGAGATTATGAATGTGATGTCAATATATCAGTAGCATACAATTTGGTTCCGTTAAGAATAAAACGTGAATGAGACAAAGTGCGAAGGTTATCACAGAATATGTTATTCAATAAATACTTTTTAGTCACTGTACATTTTAGATAGATAGCAAGATAGGTAGCTACAAAAACTCGAAATAATAGTCTCCAAGCAGCGCACGTGCTCCGAGACGCAACAGGCGTGATACATGTGCGCAGTGCGCGCGCACCCTTATACGCTCCTCAGTGTCTCGTAGCCAGAGATCAGTTTGCGCGCACCCTTATACGCTCCTCAGCGTCTCGTAGCCAGAGATCAGTGTGCGCGCACCCTTATACGCTCCTCAGCGTCTCGTAGCCAGAGATCAGTGTGCGCACACCTTTATACGCTCCTCAGCGTCTCGTAGCCAGAGATCAGTGTGCGCACACCCTTATACGCTCCTCAGCGTCTCGTAGACAGAGAGCAGCAGAGCTACCACGAGCTCTTAACGCCACGAGCTCTAACGACCTAAAGTGAACGGTTAAAGGTATGGAGCTATATAGGATGTACAGCTTAATCCCTCTTTCTCGCTCTCACGAGTAACATTTAAGTCCCCAGTAAGTATCGCGTCACTATGAGCTGCTACGAGCACTCGCTGTCCTGCACGCTTTCCCTGCGACCTCGCCGCTATGGACTGAGTTTTTTCCCCGAGCCGGCGGCGGCAGCGGCGAGCTCACAAAAACTTATCAGGCTTGAGCTATTTCGTAGTGTAAAGATATTTAAATCAGCTCACTAGACTTCACGGGAAACGACACAAAAAATATAATCAAATATTCGATCACTGAAGCTTCTATCTTTTGTAAGTGAATCATTTTTTATTGCACAAGACTGTTTTTTTTTTCAGTACGTCTAGATTTTAAACGATTAGGTAAGTATGACTATAATACAATTACAGGAAAAAAGATAGGTACGCATTAAGTAGTTCTTCTCATTAAATTCTTTAGATATAAATAAAAGGAGAAACTGACTGACTGACATATCAACGTACCGCCGAAACTGCTGGGACTAGGAACCTGAAATTTTATACAAGATTATATTTTATGACGTGGGCGAGCACTAAGAGAGGATTTCCCAGAATTCACCCCCTAAAGGGATAAAATGGAGGGTTAGGGCAAACTTTGAATGGAGAAACCTACTTTCACGGTGAAGCCGCTACCAGAAACCAGTTTAGTTCTATTATAGAACTTCTGTAGTTCTGCTTTACATGAGCTACATGGTATATGAGCTGCCCTCTGAAAACTTCTGTAGTTCTGCTTTACATGAGCTACATGGTATATGAGCTGCCCTCTGAAAACTTCTGTAGTTCTGCTTTACATGAGCTACATGGTATATGAGCTGCCCTCTGAAAACTTCTGTAGTTCTGCTTTACATGAGCTACATGGTATATGAGCTGCCCTCTGAAAACTTCTGTATTTATGCTTTACATGAGCTACACGGTATATGAGCTGCCCTCTGAAAACTTATGTAGTTCTGCTTTACATGAGCTGCATGGTATATGAGCTGCCCTCTGAAAACTTATGTAGTTCTGCTTTACATGAGCTACACGGTATATGAGCTGCCCTCTGAAAACTTATGTAGTTCTGCTTTACATGAGCTGCATGGTATATGAGCTGCCCTCTGAAAACTTATGTAGTTCTGCTTTACATGAGCTACATGGTATATGAGCTGCCCTCTGAAAACTTATATAATTCTGCTTTACATGAGCTACATGGTATATGAGCTGCCCTCTGAAAACTTCTGTATTTATGCTTTACATGAGCTACATGGTATATGAGCTGCCCTCTGAAAACTTATGTAGTTCTGCTTTACATGAGCTGCATGGTATATGAGCTGCCCTCTGAAAACTTATGTAGTTCTGCTTTACATGAGCTGCATGGTATATGAGCTGCCCTCTGAAAACTTATATAGTTCTGCTTTACATGAGCTACATGGTATATGAGCTGCCCTCTGAAAACTTCTGTATTTATGCTTTACATGAGCTACATGGTATATGAGCTGCCCTCTGAAAACTTATGTAGTTCTGCTTTACATGAGCTGCATGGTATATGAGCTGCCCTCTGAAAACTTATGTAGTTCTGCTTTACATGAGCTACACGGTATATGAGCTGCCCTCTGAAAACTTATGTAGTTCTGCTTTACATGAGCTGCATGGTATATGAGCTGCCCTCTGAAAACTTATATAGTTCTGCTTTACATGGGCTACACGGTATATGAGCTGCCCTCTGAAAACTTATGTAGTTCTGCTTTACATGAGCTGCATGGTATATGAGCTGCCCTCTGAAAACTTATGTAGTTCTGCTTTACATGAGCTGCACGGTATATGAGCTGCCCTCTGAAAACTTATGTAGTTCTGCTTTACATGAGCTGCATGGTATATGAGCTGCCTTCTGAAAATTTGTTTTTGAACTTTTTTTGTGTACAATAAGACGAGAGAGAGGTAGTAATGACTTTGGCAGAGTGCCCTCGTAAGGAGGCTGCAACATCAGGCCGTCTCTACAGACTCTACTAAGAAACACAGGCGTAACGTAACGTAAACTAACATACTTGACAATTTAAAAGAAATTTGTCCAAAATACGCATGTTATTTTTTTTTAATTCATTATAAAATTTTGTAATAAAAGCACTTGTTTATTTTTGTGTGACTGTTGTGTGCGAGTGCATGAAGTGTAGACAAGCCGCAAACCGACACTTTATCTGGTTTGTGTGTTTAGTTAAACAGCGCAAATGAAATCGCCGCAGACTGTTAACACTGTACTTACGCTTCACCCGCTGTTCAGTTACACGCACGAGTCGTGGCACACTGCGGCTGCGAACAGAAGGTGAGGTACAGCAGTACAATGGTACCCTCACGGTTGCGGCCATCTTCTTTGCTTCGCAGAAGGAGATGTCTTCTTCTCATTCTCTTACACTCCGGATCTTGGCATGCACCAGGGCCGGGTGCGAGAAATCGCCGCCAACTATCGCCTCTACGAAGACAGGGCAGCCCTTTACCAATGTGGGGCAGACTAACACCGTATTATATACTCCACCGTGTCCTCCGGACGATTTGCACAGTGGTGACACTCGAGCATTCTTCCATCTTAATCCGAAACAGGAACCTCCCAACCTGGCTATATCCGGTGAAGACCTGCGTCAGGCAGAAGTTGAGGATGCTGTGACGCCTTTTAGCCACTACTCAAACAAAGGACTTCCCACCGCGATTGTGGCGTGCCCATGACAAATACACCTAAGTACAAGATTGTATATTTGTGTAAACATGAGTATGACCTATGGTTACCATATGAAAGTCATTAAGTTCATGCTGATATCGCAAACGAAAACTCCAGCCACAATTTACAAAAGCGTTGATGAAAGCAAAATGATGTTGATATCATTGCTAGAACTATTATTTTCTATCACGAGGTAAACAAGTTCTACAACATTATTAAAATAAACAAGTGAGTCTCTGCATATATATTTCCAACAACAAATCTGTTGAAGAAATGGGCCTTCAGAAGCTAAACGTCTAATTATTTAAATTAGACGTTTTGCTCCTGAAGGCCCATTTCTATGCTGTATTTTTTACTTTTAGCTTCTGAATGGACAGACAGGAGACTAGAATTTTGAACCTCAAAAGGGTCAAAATTCTAGTCTCCTGTCTGTTTACTCCAAAGAAATAACTATAAATAGTATGACTTTATATTAGGTTATCTAAGAAAACGTAAACTCGCCCATGCTTTCTCTGTAAACTCTCTTTCCAAAAATTTCTCAACTAACTTTTTGGGCCAACATATCTTGCGTTTGTAAATCAAACGCCGCGCCGCAAATTTGCTATGGACATTAGAGTATCAATATACTTGAAATCAATATACGCGCCGTAGTCGCGTATCAATATACTCGACTACGGCGCGGCGAAAACGAAACGTATTGACGTTTTGTCCACGTCAAAGTCGAAACTTATGCTGAGAGAACGTACCACAGGGATAAAAAGATGTCCTATGTCGGAATCCAGGTCTGTATCTACCTCCTTGTGCTAAGTTACATCAAAACCTGTTTACCCACTGCGGCGTGACTGATTAACAAACATAAACACATTCCAATATTTGGAAAAGTAACAATAATATGTTTCTAACAGCGTCTTTTTGAGTACGTACAGAGTGCCTCGGCGACGTCAATCAACAAACGTTTCAACTGTCTATTCATAAGTGTGATCGGCACAAGGCTGCGCGCGCGCCGTCGCGCCGCGGCGTCGTCCGTGTTGTCTCGCATAGTGCTGGCGAGACATCAGCGTAATGTGGTGCTCGCGACGCAACAGTGCAAGCTATTCACTTTCGCGGCAAACAATCCGGCGCAGGCAATTAATCAAGCGTCGCTCGCGCAGCTCGCCCGCGCCCTGACGTCATAGCCTCGCCACTGCACAGCAACCGTCAGAAAGACCACACACAGACCACTGACCCAGCAGTACACGTGGTATCCTGTCAGTTCACCAAAAATTGATTTACAAATTTTCACTAGACAACCAACGATTGGCAAAAACATGGCTCGCCATTTCATCATTATACAACAAGTTTTCCAAACAATTTACTTTACAAACAAATCACAATATAAACTTTTGTTTAATATGTGTCATTTGACAAACGATTTATTTGTTATTCATTTTATATTTTTAGTAGGCTACCTGGAACCGAGTGTATTTTTTTTCTGTCATGTCATTGAATGTTTGTCAACGATGCAGCTATTATTCCCGACACTCATCCACTTAGTAAAGAGGCACAGAGAACTTATGATGCAAGAGCGAGTGAAGCGAGCTCGGGACTTGGGGCACCCCATCTCAGAAAGGTCAGGTTATAAAGGGATGGCGGGGTCTAGTGAGCCAGCGAAGCGAGCGAACACAGACCCCGATATTATGGTTATTTTTTTTTAAACTACCCAGAAGTAGGAAGGGCCCCGCGAAACCGGGCTTGGAAGAGCGTCTTTTAGTGCACAATTAGTAGTTTTGGTGGAACAAAGGCATATCTTGCAGTAGAAAACAGGAATCAAATGAGGAACATTGAAATGAAATTGAGGAACAGTTAAATACTACCCCTTAAAAATAAGAAAAACATGATCAATTTAAAGTTTAAATATTAAAAGGGAAAAATACATACCGTATTTTCATATAAAAGCCTTAAAAGATAACGAAACACCTATGTTCAGATATGTTACACAATACCGTCATGATCATTTAGAAAATTTGTTATAAAATGATATCTAGTATAACGTAACTTTTTCAAAAGGATCAAAATATTAAATGAAAAATTTATAAATGATTAAATATCATCCGAACCATTTATCAAGAGAAGCATTTGCCAAAAAATCTTTGTAAAGCGAGAGTTTGTAAAATGTTAAACGAATCGTTTGTGAAATAAATAGTATACGAAACGTTGGTTGTTAACTAAAAATTTGACAATAGAGTTTTAGTGAAACATTAATGAACCAGTACACGTCGACCCAGTTGTTACGGAAGTAGTTTCGAGTTTAACAATATGATTGCTAGTTAGGGTTCGGTATCCAAAGGGTAAAACGAGACCCTATTACTAAGACTCCGCTGTCTGTCCGTCTGTCTGTCCGTCTGTCTGTCCGTCTATCACCAGGCTGCATGTCTTGAACCTTGATAGTAAGACAGTTGAATTGTTTACAGACGATTTATTTCTGTTGCAGCTATAACAAAACTAAAAAAAAAAGAACGGTACGGAACCCTTCGTGCGCGAGTCCGGCAAGCACTTGGCCGGTTTGTTTTTTAATCATTGGTCTTTTCAGCCGATACGAGCACTAGTTGTTACTTTTTATTTAGTTCTTACAGTTTAGCGTTTCAGTGGCGTTAGCACGCAGCACCCAGGGCTAGGTACTTCAACTCGCGGAGTATTGGTGGTACCTCCATACCGCTCGATTACTGTGCCCACTTGTTGGTTCTTCCTTTATGTGGCACACATATATAGCACAGTAGCATAGTGCTTAGGGTAATAGCATAGACATAGCATAAATGATATTTTGTTAACGTTTGAGTCAACACCTGGACCTTCAGCTTGTAACCACTTGGCTGGCGTGCTGAGCCTCAACCTACTTCAGTGTGTTTATACCTACATAAACGACCTAAATAAAAGCGGGAATTTTGTTCTATTCTGTTGTGTACTATTCACGTGCTTCAGTAGCGGACATCTGCTGATTTCTTCATCAAACATATTAAATGCATAATGACGTGTTATGTAACCAAATGACTTCGTTTCTCGTTTGGCGATAACTTCACATATCTACAGTGTACAGTGTGCAGAGAGGACGCATTGACATTGTCGAATGGCACGTCGACGCCGCACGCGGAAAATACGCCGCCGCCTACGTGTTCCGGTGCGGCCGGCACGATCACGTGACCAATATACATATTGTTTTTGTTAACTTTTATCACTCGCAGTGTTTTGAACTCTTAGTCAATGAACTGACTGCTGCAAGCCGGATGACGATTTTATATAATAAATTATTTTGGGAACGTATTAACTACGAATGATACGAGTAGGTACCTACGCCCAAGTCCTCCATGTGACAATAAAGCCATAACGTGTGTGACTACGCGACACTCTGTCACTGTGTCGCGATACAATTCGGGTGACACCATTAGTGAGGGCTCGTCACCAATTATGATAAACGTGTAAGTGAAGGGTGCGCGCGGCGGGCCGGGTGGTGCGCCCCCGAGACCACGCCACCCCACCTGTAGCGCGCGGCCGGCGACCTGTGGCGCACCCCACGACGACTCCACGACACACAACCCCTTCCGACTGCTCCGCTCCACGCTGTCCACACAATACGCCACACAACCTCTCCTGTCTCCGGGCTCATGTGTTTACCGCTACATTTAGAGAAGGTAGAGCTTGAACTAGCTAGTTCTACGATTTATGAAGGTTTAATAAAATGCTATAACGATATTGGACTGTCCACTGACAATATATTATGTTGATGGTTTCTCAGTCTACTAAGCGTCGACCATGGTACTTTATACATTACAGTAAATACATTCAGACCTATGTTCATGACGTAGGCACCCACTGAGTGTCTATGACTGACAAATGTTGCTGTCATCATAACGAACACACATATTAAGTTATTTAAATTTCCATGAAACCTGTGCGGTTAGCTAGACTATCAATATCCAGTACAATGGTGTGCTGAGCGCATACGAAGGTTGGTCGGATTACACACGTCACGTGATCTCTTCACGCACTCAGCGAAACTCCAGTAAGAGGAGCGAGCTCAGGCTTCACTTGCAATTCAGGATTAAGTTCTTTAGCATCGAAAACTAACCACTATATACTGCGATCGCAGGTTCTATAGTTAGCAAATATAATTGTATTTGTTTTTGTGAACTTAATGCTTCCAATCCTATTTAAAGAAACACACCAAGTAAAGCCTTAAGTTTTGGAAGTGTTGCTGAGTGTTGCACAGTGAAGCGCCATGCATGCACCGCGGTTGTTAAACGTCCCACAGTTGTAGTCATTATGATGATTAGTGTACGGGCGCGGCGCACGCGGCGCTAACGAATGGCGCACATTAGCCACCAGCCACCCTCGCCGAGCCCGCGCGCGACCCCGACGCGGGCCCCCGCCGTCCGGCCACCAGGGTGTTTGGAGGTCAATAGCATCGTACGCGCCCTTTACACTCATCATGTTTATATGACATCCTCTATTTTTTAATGGTTCTATATTTTTAACTAAATAGCTAACTGGGCTCAATTACGCTCAAAGTAACCTACCGAAATGATGCTTAATTATGTATACCGACATATTCGTGTATTCCAGTGCTAATTATATATAAACCTAAAATTGAATCACGACGGATGGATTTCGATATGTACTATATTTCTCCTTCCTGATTATTGATCTTCAGATCCGCTCACGCCGATGCCTGCCATAGGTATATCCCTCGAGACTCCACCACTCACGTCTCACATCTACCAATGATTCTGTCGGAAAGTTTATGCTTCATTATTATTTATGAATATGTCAATAAACTGAATTATACGGTGGACATCGTGTGGTGAAATCAACTTTCTACCAAAACCATAGACTATATGTACATAAAACGGCTAGTGTTGAGAAAAATATACAATTCGGTACAAACCGAGAACTGGTGACATTTACCTTAATAGCCGTATCGTATAGATTTAAGAACAGTCTACCACTCATTCCTCTCACGATAGCTCAACGCTTCTGTCGCAAGAGTATTACTAAGTGGGCCCAGACTCACCGACACGAACCACCCTATATATAAAGTGATCCATTTAGCCCTCTACTATGAGAACCGAAGCATATCAACGTTAGTTTATACTGAGGAACATGTATGCCTGAGTCAAGACACAATATACAAGCCTGCCTTCCGCCGCATACGCGGGAATGACTGCACCATCTCACTCATGTTCTGGAGTGTGAAGCCCGCGGTAAGGCAGCGACGCAGAACACAATACATACTTATGTATCCCCAATTCTAATTTATACACGATGGAATTTATGGCCCTATTTTATTTAAAACATTGGTCAATTTCGTAGCAACAGCGTGGCTATGTAAATTATAAAGTAATATTAACCTCCTTGGACGACATCTGTATGTATTAGAGTCGGAATAACATTTAATATTATAAACAGACACGTTTTGTGAAATCGGCAAGTTCACGGCCGAACTAGATCATAAATTGTCACCACGGTCGCATGGGGAATGAGACCACGACGAGTTTATAACGCCAGCACCAATACATATCCTTCTACAAATAAAAATAAGAATCACTATGTTTTAAAACCTTGTTATTTCCAAACATTTGAATGTAGTGCAGCTAACGACGATTCTTTTACCATCAATATGTTTAGATCATCTCATGTGATGAGCGCACCAGGTCACCACAGCTGCAGGCGGCGACTGCACTAAGCACTCAAATATTTATGTTTATCTTGATTACGGTCCCGTGAATCAGTTTTGACCATCTCTATGATTTTACTATTTAGTAAGTTTGTCATCTATTCTAAATACTCTAAAGTACCACAAGGATACAGTGAGAGTCATGATGATCATTGTTTTAACATTACTGTACTACGTCGTGCCGAATATCGCATGTCATGAACTACCTTCTCCAAGACGACAGCGGCACCCGGCGAGCGTGACGTCACCGCGGCTGCCCCGCGTCGCACCCTGGCCGCAAACGACCAGGCGACCACCCCTGTGTGTGCACGTAAACTTACACGAACATTATTATAGTACCGACCTCGTTTATTCTCTCTAACCGTCTGCATCTACGGACATAACTTCCGCCGCTTTGCGCTATTACAACAAAACCAGAACGCAAACATTAAAAATCACTCGATTGCTTTCAGCCCACACGGTCGACGGCGAAGCGCTGCTTCTGTCTTGCTGTCAAACAAAATCAGTAGAATCCACGTGAAGTTCTCAGATAAATGAAATAAAATGACGGTAACAAGGATCCGTTGAAAATTTGAATATTATAAGATATCGAATCGATAATTTCAAACAACTCTATGACAACAAGGAGAAGAAGTTAATCTGCTAACTAGCTTCTGCCTAAAAAATAAGCCTATGTCACTCAGTGATTAAGTAGCATTAGACAAGACAGGTAAAAGAGTTTTTTAAATCAGTCCAGTAGTTTTCGAATTTATTCATAACAAACAAAAATATAAAAATACAAATCTTTAACTTTAACTACACACAAAATAAAGTGAGGATCGACTGTACTCCACTACTCGACGAGTGAGTTATCGTTGGAGAATGCAGCTCGCACTCGAGAAGTATCTTTCAAACTTGTGAATTGTAGAATAGAGAGAGGTGGTCGTGGAGGGCTGATGGCTGTGAGTGGTGACGTCACGGGGGCTTCCACAAGGCTCTAATTGTGTTCTAATTGTGTGATAGCGGGAGACACCGCTAATTCATTTGCGCGCTCCGTTAATTAGGCGGCCGGGCCCGCGGGCGCACCTCGCCGCGCGGCCGGCGGCGCACCAATATTACTTACTACGAACAACAACAACGACAACAATATTCGATCTACCATCGAACATAATAGCTGAATGTTTACTTTTTGGATTCGTAACTAAATCACCCGGGACCATAATACTATAGGTACCTACTTATACTAAACTGAAGCCAGGCAGGCCCGAGAGACACCACACGGAGTGGACCGAGTCTGCCTGACACAACAGAACGACTCTCGCACATCCAGCTTCACTACATTCTCTTTCTTAACATTGTATCACCACATGTGCTGTACCTACTTAGCGTACAGAGCGGTATTTCGGCAACGCATGCGGTGTGGTGCCTGCCGAATGGCGATTATGGAGAGCAGTCCCTGTACTTGTGGCGTTGTGGCGATGATATTCATTACTAATTATTTATACACACCCACAAATACCTTGCTCTCCTAACTTACTTCATTACCTAGATAAAATTTATTTCTTATTTACACACAGCATGACAGTTTAGTATTAAATAGGACTTTTTGTAGCTGAAGGTAGCATTTAAGCATTTTACTTCTAAGTACATCAAACATGAAATGAAAACCAATAATTCGTATAATCAATTCGGTCAACGTAACAGAACAGTGGTGGGTGAGCTCGGCACCATTCTCACAGACTGTGCGGTACCCGCGAGCAGCACACGCCTGCACCGGTAGTGTGTAGAAGTTCAACACTGCGCCATATTTTATGTGCAGGACTTACCAACGCCTAAGGCGTCCATAAAACGATAGGTTTTGCTGTCAGTTTTCCCACAGTCAACGTTTTGATTGAAAAATACCTACCGTCTAATGCGATGATTGACGTTTGCATGACAAAAACCTAATGGCGATAAAATTCCATCATTCAAACATCATTCATGATTGATGGAATTGATTGACGCCTGCATGACCGTGTACTGGACGCCTATGATGTGGCGCTAACGCGGGAGAGTATTATGAAACGTTATCCAAGTAGAAGAACATCGCGTCGTATGCTGCACAGTGATCTCTGCGCTGCGGGTACTCTGGCCACCTCTGATGCCCACTGATAGGTATATATGTATGGAGGTCCATGCAGTAGTCACCAGTAACCAGAGCACCAGGGCAGCACGACGAAACGCTAGCAGCTTTGGTTACCAGCGCACAATGGGGCAACGTTGCGCGCCCGCGTATGTCGTGCGCGACACCGACGACCCGATCATTGTAGCAGTCAGTCGAGCCGGTTCATGTCGCTCTAATCAGTTGTTATCGCCGGTCAATGTTACGCCCGCCGTATCGTGGCATGTAGATCGCTTATACTTCGATTATGCTACAATGTGTGCCAGCGCGGTGCGCACTGTGGACACTTTCCCCCGGGGCGCGCGGCGGCGGCGGCACTGATATGAAATTCGAATTAGTGAAAATACAGTTAGCAGTGCGGAGCAAGCGCCGCCGTGCACAATGTGCGCTACCACACCGAGTGCGGACACGCTCATTCATAAAATATCACATTGTTTTCCTTGAATATAATTTATATTTGCGTATCTACCGATAACGAGCTCATATTTGAAATAATGTGGGTAAGTGGTCGTTAGTGCTCGCGAGCCGCGGTACAGCGCGCGACCACGTGTCTCCGAGTACGGCGCACGTGTGACGTCATCATGTGTGAGTGCGATGTGCCACGACTATTGGCTTACTGCAGATAATGTAGACTGCAAAGTAGACTGATGGATAGTACGCGCTGAGCTACAAGCACCCCCAGCTTGTCTCGGAGAGCGACGCGGACTCGGATTACGACTCTCAACTGGGTTTGCACTTGCAAATACCCTTCCTCCCCTTTGGATATAACGAAGGTTGTATAAAGTCTGCTCTAGGAATCAGGTTTCCACTGTAGAGCCAAGTATACCGTCCCATGCTAAGCGTCACATCGATGTAAACATTCCAACTGATATAGTTTGGTAGCGCTAAAGTTCCCGAGTGATCGGCGGCGGCGGCCTCGCGCGGGTTATCGCGCGACCTCTTATCACCCGCGCGCACACACGCGCACGCACCAACACATGCGCACGCCGCTTGCACATGTGTTTGTATGAAATGGGTCGCGTATGTCGCCACATGTAATTAGAGCAAGAAACTGTTTATTGTTCCCGACCGATGGCCGATGTTCATTATTTTATATTATCTAGTTTCTTGAGTTATGGATACCGATAGAAATGCATACTCTGCAGGGAAAGCGGTCTTTAATGTACTGTTGCCTAAAATGTGTATGCGTACCAGCTGGATGGTCACCATGGCGCGCGGGTCCTGCAGTCCGGTTGGGGGCGCGGTCCCGGTCTGCTGCGTTAGATGCAGCCAAACTACAGATCGTGTGCACGGACACAGCGTGAACATCTCATGTGTTCGTATTGGTTACTTCTAGCCTTTTACAGTTCTAAGCAAAGTAGCAGATTACCAATATTTTAAATGAAGCGTCTGCCTACCAGAGATCTAAAAGTTACTGGGTTAAAGGTACTGCAACTAGTGGAAATACTAATTACTAAACTTTTAGACTTCTTACCACGCGTCGGTAACTAATAAGTCACGTGACGACTGTCGAAGATCTACCATTCGGCCAGCCGGGACTGCCGTCCCGCCAAGGTTAGTCGATGTGGGCAATGTGACGATATTATAATATTAAGAAGGCTGGTGACCGCAACTAGCCTCAGTTGACCACAGACGTGCGCTGTTCACTTTCAGTAGAAACTTCCTTATTACGAAAATAATTTTCAGCTGAAAACGTAGGCGGGGCAGCTTCGTGAATGATGAGCTGCAGGGTGCGGGGTGTGGGATGTGGGGTGCGGTGTGCGGGGCGCGGGGGCGGCTCAGGTGGAATAATTGTCACAATAAACAGTCGGTAATGGAGTGGCGGCGCGCCCAACGAGTTAATTAGTGAAATGACACCCTCCCTCCCCCGCGCCCCTCGTGCGCCCGCACGCCAGCCGCCACCCGGCCACTCCTCTGCGCGGCCCACTTGCCCATTAAATTATGTCCAAGTGCTCATGAATTTTTGGCAGTGAATTTACAATATGACGCCTATTGCTCATACCCTGCGTACTGTGTCTAGCCAACATCGCCTCGTAGCCTACACATACAGCACATTCATTTGACTTGAAAGGTTCCAGAAACTAGCTCTTCGGGGAATCCACTATCGCAATATTGGTTTAGTTTTACAAACTGAACATAACTTGGTAGCTATCTAATTTCATAACAGTTTTAGTTAGCAGACACTGTAATATAATAGCTTAGCACTAATAGCGACAAAACAGTAATACAATGAACGTCTCTAACCTAAAGTTTCGCCATAATAATTGCAGCCCTAATTTGTGATTTGTTGTCGGTTTGAAATCCAATGTACCTGGATATTAGCTACGATTACTGCTACTGGAAGAGGAATATAGATCTGTACCTACTGATTATGAGTGGACTCAGCATTGTCGAAGTCAATCGATCATCGACTGACAGCAAAACCCAGCCTGACGTATCTGCTAAGATGAACGTACCTAAGTATTGCGATGAGCGTCCCAGCACTCTGCGCACCTAAATATAAGTTAAAAGCTTTTATTTTTCAACCTATTTGAAATAGATCGCTTTCTGGTTAGCAGGCAGATAAATCAGACTTGCAAGAGCTTACGTTTGCACATAGTACTTTGGCCTAGTGTTGCAGTGTTTGTGTTTTCTGAACAATAAAGAATGATAATGATGTGTGATAGATTTGTAAGACTGATTAACCGAGTAAAGTTTCGCCGGTCAGCCATACTAGCAGACCAGCTGGTGTCCACGTGTACCATTCTCTACAGCCCCCGCAGGTTTTCTGTAACCATCATCAAATCACCGCTATTATTTGTCAGGTAAATGCATAATTAGAATGTGACATTATCGGTATAATAACACTAAAAGGAAGAATAATTTTTATTTTTGGGGGATGAACTGCTTGCGTCCGTAGGATTTACTTAGTTATGAACACCCTACACGTGTCCCCTGGGTAGTGCTAAACGAGCAGTAAAGACGGTGGTAGGCCATAGCATCGGCTGCCGGCTTAAAGGTTACCACCCATCAGACAAAGCCATGCCGCCAAGCGATCCGTCGTGTTCCGGCGTGATGTCTGGTGAAGCCGTATGGTGGAAGATGGGTCTGAGCAGTTGTGTTGTGACGTATACCGGATATGATGCGCCAGCTGTTGTTGTGTCGGACGTTTGATCGTGGAGGGTAGCGGGATCCGAAGCACGGTGCTCCGCTGGCCAACCGTAGGTAGTTGGGGGCCCAAGTAGTGTGCCAGCCACACACGAAAGGCTGCCCCGCCAACTGCGAAAAATCCCAGGGTGGCCCCATCGTGCCGGTTGGCGACCGGGCGAGAGGACCCGATGGCGATCCCTGGGGGGGTTCGGGCGTCCCCGCAGTCTCCAGATCAACCCTCCATTGGCACAGCAACTCTGGTTGTGTTGTTGGGTTCAACATCGCATCACCTCGCTCAACCGCCATCTTCCATCTCTCCTATTTACTCCACACACAAAACAATGAAAGGTAAAAAGAAAGGCAAGTGTCAACAGCGGATGCACGTCCTCTCATTTCAAGTGCAGTTCTCAAATATTAGAGGGCTGCACTCCAATCTCGTTGCGGTCCACCACCATCTTGAGACTGACAAGCCACACTTGCTTTTCTTGACGGAGACCCAAATTAGATGTCCGTCAGATACGGCGTACCTCAACTACCCGGGATACTCACTGGAGCATCATTTCCTGCAGCGTGCCGGGGTCTGTGTGTACGTCCGTAATGACATCTGCTGCCAGCGTCTCCGTCACCTTGAAGACCCTAATTTATCTACGCTGTGGCTGTTGGTGGACACTGGTACGGACAAAATTGTTTATGCCTGTGTCTACCGTTCGCACAGCGGTGATCAGGAGACGACTCGGTTGTTCGACCACCTCAGTGAGGCTGCCGATAAGGCTCTGCAACGGCACCCTGATGCGCAGCTCATCGCTCTGGGGGACTTTAACGCGTGCCACCAAGACTGGCTGTTCCCATACCAGAGGACCGACCACGCTGGGAGAGAAGCGCGAAACTTTGCAATATCGATGGGCCTTTCCCAGCTGGTCAAGCAAGCGACTAGGGTGCCTGATGTAGTTGGTCATACTGCCAATTGTCTGGACCTTCTGCTGACCACCGATCCGGACAGATGTATCGTAACAGTTTCCTCACCACTTGGAACTTCAGATCACTGCCTGGTGAAGTCTGTTTCGTCCTTCTCCCCACCTGACTGCGACTCACGCGGTGAACGGCGAATGTGGCGTTACAGGTCAGCAGATTGGGATGAGATGCGGCATTTCTTTGCATCTTATCCTTGGCAGCAGGTCTGCTTCTCTTCTGAGAGTCCGTCGAGCTGTGCGGATGCTATATCCGATGTGATACGTCAAGCTATGGAGTTTTTCATCCCTTATAGAGACGTACCCGTTGGAGGCTCAGCTCACCCATGGTTCAACGCCGATTGCGTTCAAGCTGAAGAGCGTAAGCATTCGGCGTTTCTCGCCTGGGTTGATGCTCGTGACCGCAAAGCTCCGGATCTGAGCTCAAAGAAGAGAGCTTTCAACCATGCTGCCAAGTCCTACAAAAAGGCACTAAAGAAGGCTCGGTTCGACCGCATTACTCATATTGGCACAAAGCTCTCTGCACAGCCGTCCGGTAGCAGAGCGTTCTGGTCCCTTGCCAAATCGGTCGAAGCGAACTTCTGTAGGCCCACATTGCCTCCGCTGGTTAAGCCTGATGGAACACTGGCTCACTCGGCGAGAGAGAAAGCAGGTCTCTTTGCATCTCTCTTCGCCCATAATTCTCGTCTTGATACTAGCAGTGCTACTCCACCGGCTCTACCTCACTGCAACACCTCGATGCCTGAGGTTCGCATAAGAAATAAAGAAGTTTTGAGAGCACTGTGTCGCCTAGACGTGAATAAAGCTAGTGGACCAGATGGTGTACCAGCAATAGTTCTCAAGGCATGTGCGCCCGAGTTGTCTCCTGTGTTGACGCGCTTGTACCGCCTCTCATTTAGGACTGGTATAGTGCCCAAGTCCTGGAAGCTTGCCAACGTGCAACCCGTGCCCAAAAAGGGCAGTCGTGCCGATCCTGCCAACTATCGGCCGATTTCAATAACCTCCATACTCTGCAAGATTATGGAGCGTGTATTGAACTCGCGCCTCATGGCATACCTGGAAGGTAACGATCTCCTCAGTGACCGACAGTACGGATTTCGCCACAATCGGTCTACTGGGGACCTACTAGTGTATGCCACTCACATGTGGGGCGAGGCCCTCGAGAAGAATGGAGAAGTGATTGCTGTCTCCTTAGACGTCTCGAAGGCCTTCGACAGGGTATGGCACGCCAGCCTTCTGAGTAAGCTTCCAGCGTACGGCATTTCCCCTGGTCTGATTAACTGGGTAAAAGACTTCCTGAGTGAACGGTCTCTCCGAGTTGTTGTCGATGGATGCTCATCAGAGCCCATGTCCACTAATGCCGGAGTTCCTCAGGGGTCAGTTCTCTCTGCAACTCTTTTCCTGCTGCATATTAACGATCTGCTGATGCCCGGTATCTATGGGTATGCAGATGATAGCACAGTTGTAGAGAGATACCTTCCAGGTGCTCGGGCTAGTAAGGAACTAATCCGGTCCGAACGAGAGGCTATGGTGGAGCGTACGAATGTCTCACTTCAGGCAGTCTCCAAGTGGGGCGAAACCAATCTAGTTGAATTCAACGCCGCCAAAACACAAGCGTGTCTGTTCACCGCCAAAAGGAGCCCGTTCACCTTGGCTCCTGCTTTTCGGAATGTATCCCTGGAGTGCACCGACCGCCTTCAGCTCTTGGGAGTTGAAATCTCCTCAGACCTCAATTTTGGGCGGTTCATTGAGTCCAAAGCCAAGGTAGCTGCTAGAAAACTAGGCGTTCTTGCAAAGGTCCGACGGTACTTCACACCGGGACAGCTTCTAATGTTATACAAAGCACAGGTTCGATCGTGTGTGGAGTACTGCAGTCACATATGGGCTGGTGCTGCAAAATGCCATCTAGCAGCTTTGGACTCAATGGAAAGGCGTGCGAAAAGGCTAATTGGGGATCCTGATTTGGTTAAGTCCAGTCTACAAAGCCTCGAGCACAGGCGCAGGGTAGCCAGCCTATCGGTATTTTACAGGTTGCATTTTGGAGAGTGTGCGCAGGAATTGCATGACTTGATTCCGCCATCTCCTTTCTATCATCGGACAACCCGACGTACGGCGAGTATCCACCCTTACGTTGTTGAAACTTCAACGGTCCGGACTAAGCGTTTCGCTTCGTCGTTTATACCGCGTACATCGAAGGACTGGAACAATTTGCCTGCTGCGATCTTCCCGTCCAACTATAATTTAGGTGTCTTCAAGGCTAGAGTGAATAGGCTCTTGATAAACTAGTGCGCCTCACCATCAATGATTGCATCACTGCTTACCATCAGGTGGGATCGCAGTCAAGCGCTGGTTTATATCAATTAAAAAAAAAAAAAAAAAATTTTTAATGGAAATACATGTTATTGATTGTTTCGAGTGGTTCTCAATCTCAATCCACTTTTTTTACTATTTCGTCTCTTATTAGTGATGCCGAACAAATGTTTTCTCTATTCGTGCCCTAAGGAGATTTTATTCAGAACAGGGAAGGTAAGTTAAGGAAAACCAAAACAAACACTCTCTGTATCGAATATCAAAACAGTACTTTTGTGACTCATTAGTACGTAAAATATTAGCGTGCTATCTCATTACGTTATCAATGTCGGAGCGAAGCGGACGGTGCGTAGGTGCACAATATTGTAGGTATCACGCTGCCGGTACTCCGAGGATGCAGAATACGCTGCAGTACTACACCGAAGCACAGGGCACGTGCTCACCAGTTTTATAGTCTTTCTAGTGCTCTCCTGCATGAGTTACATTTTTAATTTGTGAAACAGTTTTCAAGATAAATATGTTTGTCATAAAACTTTCACAAAAAAAGAACAGTCACTGTTCATACGTAACATGCTACGCACATGAGGTGCGTAGCATGTTACGCACTTCATCTCTTAGCATGTTACGCGCCTCGTCTCGTAGCATGCTACGCACTTCATCCCATAGTGCTACGCACCCCATCTCTTAGCATGTTACACGTCTCGTCTCGTAGCATGCTATGCACTTCATCCCATAGTATGCTACGTACCTCATCTCTTAGCATGTTACACGCCTCGTCTCATAGCATGCTACGCACTTCATCTTATAGCATGCTACGCACTTCATCTTATAGGATGCTACGCGCTTCATCTCTAAGCATGTTACGCGCCTTGTCTCACAGCCTGCTACTCACTTCATCCCATAGTATGCTACGCACCTCATCTCTTAGCATGCTACTTACCTCATCTTCTAGCAAGCTACTAACTTGGTCTTGTAGCATGCTACGCACTATATGTTGTAGTATGCCACGCACATCATTAGAATCTCGTAGCAAGATACGTACTTCGTCTCATAGCATGCTATGCACCTCATACCCTAACATCTACGCGCCTCATCTCGTAGCATGCAACGCACTTCATCCCATAGTATGCTACGCAACTCATCTCTTAGCATGTTACGCGCCTCGTCTCGCAGCCTGCTACCCACTCTATCCCATAGTATGCTTCGCACCTCATCTCTTCACATTACGCGCCTCGTCTCGTAGCATGCTACGGACCTCAACTTCTAGCAAGCTACGTACTTCGTCTTGTAACATGTTATGCATCTTAATTATGTCGTAGTATGCCTCGCACCTCATCAGAATCTCGTAGCAAGTTACGTGCTTCGTCTCGTAGCATGCTACGTACCTCATGCCGTAGTTTGCTACGCATCTCATCTCGTAGCAAGCTACGTACTTCGTCTCGTAGCAAGCTATGCACCTCATATCATAGTATGCTATACACCTCATATCATAGTATGCTACACACCTCATGTCGTAGTATGCTACGGACCTCATGTCGTAGTATCAAGTTACATGTTACCTCCTGAGACTTTTTTAAGAATATAGTCTTTCTTTTATTTATTATACCAGTTCTCGCAACTATTCCTCTCGTACTTTTATTGTTTTTACTTTATCTTTTTTCCTTCGTCATTGTTCATCCAATAATAGGCCTCCCATTTTGTACAATGTAATTTTAATCTTAATTTGCAAATTTATTTATTTGTACTTCTTCTTTTGGGGTAAATAAAAGTTCAATAAGTTTTTATTTGACTTTTACTCTTACATTAGGTATGTATTTATATAGTTGCTACTTATTATAATTCTAGCCTATTACAATGGTTTTTTTAAATTACTGTCTACATAATTACTACTTTTAAGTATTTTTACTCTATATAGCATAGAGTAAAAACTAAGCTTGTATTATTTACTTAAACTACTTTTAATGTAACAAACGTTACAATAAGTGCTTCTTTTGATATGCTGAGGTATTTAAAATATGATGCAATATCTTATAGAGCATAATTGATACAGTTACTTATCCGTGTGACACGTTCAGCTATTTTCCCACTGAAGTTTAAGAAGGTCTATCTATTTTTCCCTTTCATTATGTATCATAAGTTTTCTCTACGAAGGCTGACATCGAGCCGCTGCTCTAGATCGTAACGCTCCGCAGCATGAATTGGGCCGTCCCGAACTAAATGCGGAATGGTTTCACTCGCGCCTGCATCGCTAGCACACGATGTATTCCGAGAGAGAGAGACTATCTTTTCTCTTAAAGCGATTTATGTATTCCGAGAAAATCACCGTTCCCTTTTATTTGTGTGGGAAATCATCCAACGACTTCTCTCGCTCTAGGGCTGAGCGAGAGGCCTTGCCAGACTTGTACTGACTAAAACCCACACCTATGTTTCTTCTTTGCCTTGCGGTCCAAGCCTCTGGGTTTCCCCTTCGGAAGCGAACCTATGGCCCCAGTAGGCTTCGGCCCTGCTGAGCCCCTACGGTTTGCTAACGGTTACCAGACGGCCGGACCGCGAGCGAGCTACCCGTTGCTCGCCGTCAGCAAGCCGATGCCTGGAAACCCTGTCAGTAACTGAGCTGTTAGTCAGTGTAGCTGTGTAGCTATTGCAAAAAAACACAAATCATCCGTTAGAATTTATATAGCATTGGTTGCATACTCCTTTGTATAGTTTTCAACAAAATGTAATGTGTCATTGTTTGTTTTCCCTAATAAATAAATGATGTAAGTATATGCACCGTAATAGATAATGAACCACTTTTGTGGACACTCGTTAATCATTATTTGAATAAACAACATATATCTTTCTGGTTATTCCTGATAATTAGCATCAGCTTGTAATGAACCAAATTACGAGTATTACTTAGATACTATTAGAGAAATTAATTGAGGACCACGTAATATTACTGTTTTACTTTCAAATAATCTACATAACTACTCAACTATATTGTTAAAGGTATTCAGTTAACTGTGTCGAGGTGTGAGCGCTGCGCGGGAGTCGAACCGGTCGCGCCGTGTGCCGGTGCGCCGTGCGACACCGCGCCGCGCGCATACCGCCGCGGCCGTGTGAACTGGCTGCAGGCTGCAGGTGATTCGGAGAGCTTTCTTTTTGTACTCGTTTAACTGTACAAATAAAATACTAGATCTATCCGGAGCAGGTTTTATAAGCTTCACGAAAACATTCCCCTAAAGAGTACGCGCTGAAAATAGATCATCATATTTAATAAATATATTTGATGCCGAAAGTAAGTTCAATTCTGTAGTAGCTATCAGTTAATAATCTTCACAGCTCCGAGTTTTGTTGTTAATAAGCTTCAAGTCCTCATCTGAATCGAGGTTGATCTAATTTGTCACTATTCCTAATATTAAAATGGTGCCTGTCACTTATCTTAGTAAAAAAATGAATATTTTTCCAAACATACATAATTGACACGAGATAGTTTGGTTCATGTTGCAATTAGTTTCAAAACAATCATAGTAAGAGCCCTTGTTAGGCTAGGTTTTGTTGTGGTTAGCATAGCATATTTCATTGACTAAATTCTAGTAACTGTATAAGGTGTGTAAATAAAATAATAATCAACTGAAGAAATCAGTTTATTAAAAAACAAAAACCAAATAAATGATGGGCTTATGTCTGTTGCTAAATCTATTCGGCTGCAGACATTGGCCCATCATTTGCCAAATCAACAGACGAGTCATTGATGAGTAAATTATGCCAGAATGCCTTTCTTGTCCCGGACATCAGGCATACTTACCAATTTATTAATTTCTTCTTTTTTGTTTAGCATGTCATGCATCATATTACTATATTTCCATATTACAATATTAATACATATATAAGGACAGTGGTAGACCAGTCAATATTGTACCCAAAAGCACAATAAAAATAATCATAATAAAAAGTGGGTCGTAATAGAAACCAAACTAAGAATTCACGGAGTCTACAGTGTTCTCACATTCACGTAATAAAAAAGAAGCCATATAAAACAAAAAAGCAGAAAAAATAAATAATTACAACCATCAATAAATGAGATGTTTACAAAAATAAATAACTAATGAATTTAAGGTGGTTGAGTTTAACACATTTTCACACATTTTCTTTTCCAAATAAAATGTATATTTTAAAAACTTTTTACAAAACAAAAAAAAATAACAGTCTTCACTACAAAAATCAAAACACTAAAACGATCAAAATAACTTGTAACCTAATTTTGGAAGTCGGTGTTTCTGGTATTGTTTGCTTGTACACCAACAACCACCGACTTCCGAAATTAATTTTAATTGTTTTAGTGATTTTATTTTTTGTAGTGAAGTCGGTTATTTTGTTTTTTGCAAAAAGTTTTTTAATTCACACTTTTAAGTTGTGATATACTTATAGCCAGAGTAAATATTTCTCATGACAAGTCGAATTAACCGGAACATTGCTAGGATACATTATTTTATTATGCCCCATTTCCATCCACCTCCCGGCTCCATCATCAGGTTAGTTCGATAGTACCTTATAGTCAAAGTGCATCTCATGACAACTGTAATAAACCCAAACACAGTTAAGTTACATTGATTAATTACGGAGTTCCGGTGCCTATCTTCCGGCTCCATCATCATCATCAGATCATTTCGATGATACCATTTTCAACATAACTATTCAGAACTATTCATTTATTTATATTGTCATAGTCGCTTAACTATCTTCATTGTGATATATATGTATTATGAAGTTCCGTTGGCCATTTCTGGTCTTCTTCATCAGTTTCACTTCATGAAATGTTACTTTTTGACTGTAAATGCTTAAGTTCTCGATAAAAATAATAAAATCACTATATAGTTGCCTAGAATTTTAAATTAAAACTGGATTTTAAAAAAATGGGGCCAATTTGGAAGCATATATTATCCTTTTAGGGGAAAATAGAAATTTGCAAATCTGTCTATAAACGACGGAATTCTGAGGAAACGAAACAAAAAAAAAATGATGATAAAAAAAATACAACCGAATTGATTTTGTAATAAGCTTAATATGGGTTTTGAACTTTCCCTTGTTTAGTTTAGTAACAGCCTTTGGCAGATTGTTATAAAAGCGTATTTATGCTGTTTACTAGGAAAGACTTGCCAGTCTTAGCTAATCTCCATTTGGGTAAGACAATTTCGTGTTTACTATGCGTATTTTTGTTATGAAAATCGCTTCTTGTTTTGGAAAGGCCTAAGTTTTTACGAATCTGATGAATGTCATTATTTTGACAGATAATGCAGAGACAAATTATAGACTTTACTTTTTAAACCACAATTTAGCAAATTTCTCGGCGCAATCAGCGATATATATGTACTACGCACTAGATTACGCGTGCCGTACACTCACTTCAATTGACTCAGGTGCAGTGTCTTCTATGCACCTTGATATTGATGACATTAGTGCAGTTTTGACGTTCATGCAGTGTGAGAGTGGCGCTAATAAATTCAAATCAAAGTGAATCTGGACGTAAATAATAATTATGTAGTCATCTAAGAAAAATTACTGGTTTATCGCTAGAATATAAGTCGATGGGCGCAATTTATATTTTAAGTAACAATTTTCATTAAATGGTTATTAATATCGTTTTTAATTCTATTTATTTATTCGTTATACCGTGAATTAGACTTTCTAAAATTAAAATCTGTATTTCAATATCCTGGTAGAATACATAATAATGTAACTGGCGATAAGTCGTTGATAGATCGTTTAGTTCCGAGCAAATTGAATTGTTGTTATATCCAATCCCGATTAAGGAATACATGAATCGGTGATTTTGGGTAGGACTTCATAGTCATAGTCATAGTAATTTATTGGTAAGGGATTCGATCGAACGACTATAAAACTTCAACGATATATGGCTTGTGAAAACGTGAAAACTGGAATACAAAGAGCTACAGAAAGAACACAGGTGGGTTATAGATTGTAAAAGACTCTTTCGGTACACTCAGAATGGAGAGAAATTATTTGATGATTTCCCAATTAAAAAAGGCACATTATAAATAAAATAAGTAAACACTCATTTGAGTTTTAAAATGAACTAATATGATCAAAAAGAATTAGGACGAAAGTCGATTGATCTTTACAATTATTGTAAAAGAGTCATTTTTTATAGAAATTAATTTGAAACATTTTTTATAGAACTACATCCAAATGCGTATAAACTCTTTTTATTATCTCCAGTTCCTACAATACATACAAGTTAAGATCTGTTCGATGAGTTTCTGGATCTGGCAACGGCCCCGACTTACGAGTTGTAGGTCGTGGGTTCAAACCCAGCCAGGCGCATTACTTTGTGTAATTTATTTCATCACCACTGCTCTGAAAACGGTGAAGGAAAACATCATGAGGAAACCGGCATGTCCTAGAACCAAAAATTCGAAGACATGTGACATTCACCAACCCGCACTGGGCCCGCGCGGTGGATTACGGCCCATTCGACGGCATTCGATATTTTACGGTCATTTCGATTTTTTCTCCTAGAGCGGAGGCCTGAGTCCCAGCAGTGGGAACATTATAAGGCCGACTATACTATACTATACTATACTATACAAGTTAAGATCTGTTCGATGAGTTTATCAGCTGTGTAATCTAAGCTCTCCTCATTATAATATTATGTTGTTCGACCGATATACTTAAATAAAATAAAACATTAGCATAATCTTGAAGAATACGTGGTATGGGTTTAAAGGGTGTGGTGCGAGTGCAGGCGGTGTGCGTGGCGTGCGCGGACCTTAGGTACTGGAAAACGGACAGTAGCTACTAGGCAAGAGGCGATGGCCACTGGTTATTAGGCGCACGCTGGCGCATTAGGCGCGCAATGCCACATTCGCAAAATGACACATTGGATTTTCACAAAATGTCATATTCTCAAAACGTCATATTAGCAAATTACCATTTTCGCATAATGTCCAAAATTTCACTTCAGACACAATATTTTTTTTTTTAATTTGGACTAGTATGGTTACACGTTTAACGCCACCTGGCTAAAACTTTAATAACCACTGAATATAAAAGATACGTGGATTGAATCATGTGTGATATTATATATCATTGTAATACATTAACATCTAAGTTGAATTAATACTTTAATTAGTTAAAAAAACTTATTAAAAATGAGCGAAGGTGGTACTTCGAATAAAAATTAATCAGCGTACTCACAAAGTAAATAAAATTAGTGTAGGTAAAGGTAGGTATCCAAAAAGAAAAGACAGATATACACCTTGACGATTCAAAACAAAAAAGAACAGAGCAAGATTTATATGATCTACATTTATGTGGTTCATGAATCGCTTTAAAACTGAAATACTGTACAAATGTTTGAAAAACATATCTACGATTTGAAATTGAAATTTCCTAATATTGAAGGCGCGTTACCCATATTTGAATCACTGAATTAATTGTACCTACAGGTTACGCAATAAGTTTTTAAATACAGACAGACATGACTTTTTGAGAACGTGTCATTTTGTAAAAGTGTCATTTGGATAGTATGGCATTTTGACAAAAGATATTTTGCGAATGTGGCATTGTGCGCCTAACCCACGCTGGCTTGTGGCACTGGGCTCTGGGCACTGGGCTCTGGGCACTGGGCTCTAGGCACTGGGCTCTTGGCACTGGGCTCTTGGCACTGGGCTCTTGGCACTGGGCTCTGGCCACTGGACTCTAGGCACTGGGCACTGAGCACAGTACCCCAGTGCGCCAGGACGGTGCAGGATGCCGCACGAGATGGCAAACCACAATGATTTTCATTAAACTGTTCGTTAATGAAATAGGTATGGTAGGAAGATAAGATTTTAAATACTTGTCATATTTAAGATCGTGTAATTCACATGAAATTGCAATAAAGATTTTCATTGTTGAATTGAGTTTACTCTCAAAGCAAATATTAGTCACTAGCAGGCTGTCCCCTACGGTTTTACCCGCGTTTTTGGTTACTGCTTCATTGGTGTGGGCCGTAGGGGTTATCCAAGATTAAAATATTTGTTCAATTAACTCGTTCCAACAAACAAACTCTTCAGCTTTATAATATTAGTATACACAATAGGGATCAGAATTACAAAAAAGAAAGGAAGAATTACATGTTGACCCGTAGATTCTCTCGTTGTACGGACCATGTAAAAATCACCCTAATCAGAGCATTTCGTCAAGGTTTGTATGCGATGGATCAATGGGTCAACTACGCCAAAAGATCAACAAAGATTTTAGGATGCTGTTGAAACTGTTCCGTTTCTGTAGTGCATCGAAAATGTTTGGTCAGAACTGAATGGCCGGCTTACATTCAGTGATTCGAGAAAAAGTCGTGCGTAGAATGCTATTGCTACTGAGCAGTAGCATCCTGCAAACAGTGGTGAAGAGACCTTACTGCTCATATTCTGAAACATGTTGGGAGAATGGTCAGGTAGTTTATTCCTTGCATTGTCGTTCTCTGCACAACCTGCTCCAGATACTCACTTTATTGTATGTTTTAGCCTTGTTTATGTACTACTAACACTAAGTACAAGGTATTTTACTAACAAAATTGACATATACTTACTATACTTCGACATGAAGCCGCACCCATCTTTGCAACATGGGGGACTCCCACCTATCTGCAAAAACACTCAGTATAGTATTGGTGCTGCCACGAACGTGAGCGAGTAGGGAGGCACATCTCTTCCTGATTATAGCGGCAAAGCCATCAACCCGCGCCTCAGAAAACATCCCTGACGCATTACAACGCCCCGGCAGCCCCAACAGTAACCTGAGTGCATTGTTATATTGGACACGCAGGTCGCTGTATGCCCGCTGCAAATATGCGACCCACAGGCTGCAGGTGTAGAAAGATTGACAAAATGCTTTAAAAAGCGTGATCTTTACTGATTTGGTACACCGTGCAAACCTGCGGGCCAGCATGTTACAACAGACAGCCAGCGACCTGATCTAAATCTAAATTATCATTTAAATCTTCAGTGGTCCAGTGACCCAAATACTTAAATTTAGAGACCCTATGCAGTCAGTCAGTTGCCGCCCGTAGCCTATAAATTAGTTACGTTATTTTGGAGGATTATTTTCATAATAAATTCGGAACTACTACTTGAAGTCCTCTCAACCTTAGTTTGGTCTTCGTCATAATTGTTATTTTTAAGTTCTCCTAATTATAATGTATTTATTAGTTTATAATATTAGCTTATATAAGAATTTTATTATTATAACTTAATTTAATGATACTACATTCCACTTGATATTTATCTGTTATTTATTTAGGTATTGTGCACACCTTCCACAGTGTTGTCTCTTTTAACCCAAAGGTTGACAAAAGAATGCCTTGTTGCATTAAGTCCGCCTATGTACCAGTACTGTACATGAAGTTTAAATAAATAAATATATATATACCTAAATAAAAGAAAGCCACACATCCCTAGTTAATAAGTCAACAGATTAGGAAGGTTTTGTCTTTGATCTACATAATATTATCGACCTAAGAACTCCGATAAAGTGCAAGGTCAGTTTGACTTTATCTCTAACACAAATAAAACATTATCCTTAGGAAATTGTGGATTTACAATCTGAGAAAAGAAAGCAATAGCAGTGAACGAGATGCCAGCGGCATTAAACCAGCTTAAATAAATTCGTGGATAAATCTCTAACCAATCTTCTGCAGCTAACTGGGGTAACTAATGACAAACCAACGGTTTTCTCCCTTTGGATATCGGCAAAAAGCCTAAAAAAACTCAATTATTCAAATACTAATAGGTCCGTCCGTCCGGTAACCGTCCGGACCGAGCTCAAGTCTTCGACGGTAAGTACTGTTCCACGCGCGCCTCAAGGAGATGTCACCAAACCGTAGGGGCCCAGCAGGGTCGAAGCTTACTGAGACCAAGGGTCTGCTTCTGAAAGGAAGATTTGGCCTTGGTATAAAAGGCAACGAGGGAACAGGAGTGGGTTTTTAGTCAGTAAAAGTCTGACATACCCTGCCGCTCCACCCAAGAGTCATTGGATGATTTTTCCATCTACAATAAAAAAAAACCTGATGGTAAGCAGTAACGCAATCGCAAATACAAAAAAACCGGGCAAGTGCGAGTCGGACTCGCACACTGAGGGTTTCGTACAATCTTACATATGAAAACAGTTCAATTCCCGATTCGAATTGCAAAAAAATTTTTTTTTGTGACGTAACTACAAATTTGCAGTTTTCAGATTTTTTCCTATACCTGTGCTATGAGACTTTGCTTCATGCCAAATTTCAGGATATTAGGTCAACGGGTAGTACCCTATGAATTTTGATTCCTTTGAGAGTGTCGAAATATATGTTTTTTGCGACATAAACGGCCGTATCATTTTTTTTTTCGTACATCAGAAATCCGATTTTTTCACAGCTTCAAGGGACCGCAGATTTGAGTATATGGTTTTAATTTCAACTCGATACCTCCATGTGTTCCCGAGATAAAGGGTCTTGACACACAGACAGACGGACAACAAAGTGATCCTATAAGGGTTCCGTTTTTTCCTTTTGAGGTACGGAACCCTAAAAATAACCATAGACAAGATTATAAGTTTGGGAGGAGTCCTGGAAATTCTAGTCGCCTGCGCGAACATTAACTTAGCCCCTGAACAGAGGTTTTAGATATTTTGTGATGGTATATCACTGTCACAGTTGATCCCATAGAAATAGCTATTAATCTTGTAAGCACTAAACCTTCTGTAGAAGTTCAGTTGTGCCCGACGCGGTACAGTTAGCCACTCCAGTTCAATAGTCGGCGATCAGCGGTGGATCCTGATTTCGATCTCGCATCGATGCGCGAGCGTACCTCCCACCCCTACCCGCCGGCATTCGCACTGCACCGCTGATGGCGCTCGAATATATCATAGAGGCAGAACAGCTAAGTGACCAGTGTTGGCAGATGGACTCTCTTACAGTTTGCAGCTTAAGGTCGCATTTTAAGCCAACTTGAGTGAACTTTTCTATTCATAATGTCTAGATAAACACCTTTCAGGCACCTATCTCATTATTTCACAGATAGATCAGCAACTTCTAAAGACGTCTATCCCGCAGCATCGAAGCAGCTATCCCGGTGCCATGCTATCAGCGCGAACATGTCATTACGGTCGGCTCTCTAATGATTAGCAAACAAACTTATCATTAGTTCAGTCGTGAGTATTCCGATTGAAACTCTTAACGAATGATCTCATGAGCAAAGTCAAAAGTTTTATTTCACATAGGCCTACATGAGCACTTATAATTGCTTCGCTCAACTTTTCTGAATAAGTCAACAAAGTAACTCATAACAATTGTTTGTTTGCACATTTTAGAGCTAGTCTTAATACTCTAGATCATTTCTACTTAAGTTGTGGAAGTAAATTCTATCTAAGAGAAAATCAAATATAACCAAGACAGTACAGACATTTTTGATGTCACTACTTATAATTTTTGAGAGTAGGTATTAGCTGACAAAGTCATTTACATTTCTGGAATTACAAAAAATGTACCTAAATCTCGAGGGATAGCGCCACGTACCTCGTTTATAACTTGACTCCAATCACATGGACTATTTTGTTTGACGAGGATGACGGGGGTGAACAGTCATTCCACCTTATATGAAGGATCTGTAGGTCTCACTTCAAGTTCACTGCAGCTATACTATATAATTCCACGGACAGTTATGTTAACAGAACAGGTGGAAAGCAGGTAGCAAGCCGCCGCACGCCGTGTGCGTTGATGTCTAATGTTGGCGCGACGCGACGCTCTGTTCAAATATTTTTGGTCACTCGCCTGCCTGAACCAGGAATCGGACAAACTCAAACACGTGAAACATGTAAGAAAAACCTTTCTTGGCAATCGGGTAAAGGGAATTTAAAGACACTATTCGGAAGAGGCAGTCATCAATTTAAAAACTAAAAAGTCTTAAATAATTATTGTAAACAGATTCTAAAATAAAACAAAATAATGAAAATTAATTACGAAAAATGATTGAGCAAAATAATTTGCCGTCCTTATTACCTGGTTGGGCTACACAGAGCAGAGCACTAAGTGATAGAACTCGTCCGGTGTGTAAAACCCCTTGATGTTATGGCATGGCTTAAAAGCATCTCTACAACGTAATGTGCTAATTTGGTAACCAGTTAGTATCAATATGTCTTCGAGTAACAAGGAATATATTAAGCGATACAATACTTGGTCAGAGTGGATATTCTGCACGACCATGCACGTTGGCTGCCAGCGGCGGCGGCGCCGGCGCACGCTGTGACGCAACCCGTTTTTGTAGCGATTGTACTGTGTGCAGTAACTCAGCTTCCAGATTTACGATGATCCACACAAGATTATCATAAATTACTTATGGTCATTCATAGTTTGGTTTCTTCAGTGCGAATCCGTAATATCATCTTATAAAATCCCAGCCGGACCAGCTGATCGTTTTATATTATATTTTTGGTGGTTGAAAAAAGTGAACGTGAAGTAAAGCAAATGAAGTGCCTAAGAAGTTGGTTCAGATCTGGTAAAACGTTTCATTATCTCAGCGTTTCGCGCAATCGGGACGATGATCGAAAGTATAAAACTAACTCCAATGACCGTTTGATTTTATTTAAAAAATTCAAATGAGACAGTGATTCGATTAAAGCAGTGTTTACGGAGCGTTAATGGTGACATAAATTTGAATGTTAATGCGTGGCTCGGGGTCGCGACCGGCACGGCGCGCGCGTTCCAGCTGGCGACGCCGTGTCGCTCAGTGTCGACTCGCGGCTCACTCAGCCTCATTCATTTAGAGCAGCGATTGCCAATATCTAACACTATTTACTCCCATTAGTTTTGCAACTCCACCTTAGTGACTAGATGGCGCTGTCACATACATCCATGCCTGCATGGATAATAATATTCTTTCTAGAGTCTACGTACGCACGTTAGTGTACGTAGCGTTAACGGGTAATTTCTTGGACTGCTGGAACGTTCGAAAGAATAACCATGGCCCTGGACCGCAAAAGGTAATTAAAGGAACACAGATGGGCTTACTTAGTAAAAGTGTGATACGCCTCTCACTCCATCGAGAGTGGGAGAAATTATTTGATGGATATCCGCCTCAGGAACGGGCGTAGGTACGCTCTTGTTCAATTTATTTTCAAATAGGTATTCTCGGATAATAAACACAAACTGTATCCACCTACGTACTTTATATACGAATAATTTACGGCTGTAAATCTGGATGAATTTGGTGTCCGCACTTAATCCATGGTTGATTACTGTACGTGCATGATAAAATTGGCCGTAACGGCATTTATGCCATCTCGCACACCTATCTCTAGGTGTATTCAAGGAGCACGTGCACGACCGTTTCCATGCATGCTCTGCACAGGGGTCTAGATACACGTGACATCTATTGTAAGGCAGTATTAATTTAGTGAACAGTGTCCGATGACAGTCTCCGCTTCCAAGCGCAGGTTTCCTCTGTCCAGTCGCAGCTTCGGTTTAGTTAGAGTTTTGTACAGGAATGCCATGGCCTCCTTAGACTGCCTGTAACCAGATTTCCGCCAGTGTGTTCTCGTAGCTAATCACGCAGCTCACTGAAGGCACAAAGATTACTTTGCCGGATACATTTATAGCTAACTCATCAGCTATGTCATTGCCCATGATCCCATGTGTCATTTTATCCACTGCAGCATCAGTGTTGCAACGCTATATATCGAACGGATTGAAAGACTGAGGGCATTATCGGTGAGTATGCAAATGTGAAATTTTGCATAAAGCAAGGTCTTATAGCACAAGCATAGGAATAAATCTGAAAACTGTTAGTTACGTCACAACAACAAAAAAATTGCGATTTGAAAAAATCTTCGAGACTCCATTCGGGAATTGAACTGTTTACATAGGTAAGGTTGTACGGAACCCTCAGGGTGCGAGACCGACTCACACTTGCCCAGTTTTTTTTGTGATGTCTGTTAATTTTTTTTTTGTAAATAGTTTTTTATTTCACAGTTTAGTTGCGGTACACGTATTTGACCAGAGTACCTATTTCTCATGACAATACCAATTAACAAAAACACTGCTAACTACTGCTAAACAATGTATTTGTTTTATATGAAGTGCCCGTGTCTACCTTCCACCTTCCGGCTCCATCATCTGATTATTTCAATAGTACCTTATAGCCAAAGTGCAACTCATGACAATTCTAATAACCCCAAACACGGCCACGAAACATTGATTAATGACGAAAAAAAAAATTGGCGTGTAAAAGTGTTTTTTTTTTAAACCTATTTGCAAAATAAATATCATTTATCATTATTTGTATTGTCATAGTCGCATAACTATCTTCATTGTGAGATCTATGTGAGTATGAAGTTCCGTTGGCCATTTCTGGTCTTCTTCATCTCGGAACTGGATTTCGAAAACAATGGGACCAATCTGGAAGCATATCCTTTAAGGGAAAAAAATTGCAATTCGGTTCTTAAACGACGGAATTCTAAGGTAACAAACATAAAAGAAAATACAACCAAATTGATAACCTCCTCCTTTTTTTGAAGTCGGTTAAAAATAAACTTCAGTATTTCTTATGAAAATATCACAATACTTGTATTTAAAAGTTTGAATCGTTTCTCCTGAAAATGTACAGCTACGATTTTAGGGTTACTACAAACTTACCTATGAAAACAGTTCAATTCCCGATTTGAGTTGCAGTTGAAGATTTTTCCGAATCGCAATTTTTTTTTTTTGTCACCTAACTACAAATTTACAGTTTTCAGATTTTTTCAATACTTGTGCTATGAGACCTTGCTTCATGCCAAATTTCAGGATTCTAGGTCAACGGGAATAACCATATAAATTTTTATTCCCTTGAGAGTGTCGAAATACACGTTTTTTGCGACATAAACGGCCGTATCTTTTTTTCGTTAAGTCCAAAGTTTGATTTTTTACAGCTTTAAGTAAGAGTATATGGTTATAATTTCAACTCGATACCTCCACGTGTTCTCAAGATAAAGGGTCTTGACAGACAGACAGACGGATAACAAAGTGATCCTATAAGGGTTCCGTTTTTTCCTTTTGAGGTACGGAACCCTAAAAATATGCTGCTGAAACAAAAACATAATAAAAATATTAACTTTTGTGTTGTTTTATCATGTTTTGCTCAAAAAATCTCTTACAAAGTTCAGCTGAATTCATATCTTGGCCCTGTCGCGCTAGGTGTCTGTCGAATATGGGCCATGTTAACAAATTGCGACTTGACATTCATATTAAAACCTACCCGAAGATTTTAAAATTCAAGTAAATAGTTCTGGATATTCTGGTTTGCTTTGTGCATTTTGGCTACTAACACGGTGTAACAATCTATGACCTAGATGTGCGAAAATTCGATATCGTTTTTAGGGTACGGTTCATCATCGATTCCTGCTTTTAATTTTTTCACACTCAGGGCTGAAGTTATGTGTCACTTTCTGAATCAGTCCCTATCACTGGCATTGACAATGAATTCCTTGAAGAAAGCTGTTTATTTCGATGGATACAGGCAGTTTTATAATACAATCACACTTATCCGTTACACCATGTAGGTATTACCAAGAAATTGATAATTTGTCGTCATCCTCGAAAGGTAGACTCATATTAAGATTGTACTTTTTAGCGATAAAGTCTATAGCTCGATACTATTCTTTCAGTCTGCCACACTGTAACGTCTTGATTTTGCATGACTGGTATAAAAAGAATGTAGGTACGTAATCTACCCAAGGTAACATTCTGACTGACAAAGACTCATATGTAGAATGAGAGCCGGGACCAACAGCCTAACGTTAGACTATCCGTGCCGTGGAAAGCACGTGCTTTCCAAGGCACGGATGAATCTAGGTGTAATGATAAAATGGTCACCGATCCGCAGACTGACCTCGGCGAGCCTTTTCCATGACTATTGACCCGCGCTACTGTAGCCACGGGCTCCTCGAAAATCAGAGAATTACGTAAAAAAAGGATCGCAAAAGAAATAATCAAGCTGTCGGCGGAATCTACAGTGTTATCATCACACACACATTATAAAAATGAAGCAACTTTAGACAAAAATAAACCTATTAACAAATGACATGACCACATAACTTTATTAAAATTGAGTGGAAATCATGTTTACAAACGAAGTCATTAATTAAGTTAGTGGTCTAAATAATGTAAAATGTATAAAATGTTTTTTTATTTTTTATTACGATGTCTCAATTTTCCGAATTTTAATCAGAATGAGGATTCGAAGACGGGTCTCTCTTATTTTTGATACAATTTGTAATTAGGACAAAGTTGTCAAGAAGAAACCCTGTATAATCCGTATCCGACAGGAATCGCATTGGATATAGAGTTGCGAGCACAACTCGACGAGATCACGAAACCATGCTCCTCGAAGTGGTTCTTCTGTGTGTATCGCACAATGTGCTATGGTAATATAGTGGGCGCGCCGCGAGCTTGGCAGCCATCAAATAATTTCTCGTCGCGACACTTGCTCGCTCAAGGCTGGCGGCGCGGCCGCGCACCATAGTGCTGCCTGCACCTGCGGCCGCGCTCCGCACGCACACACGCTCGCCGCGTCTATTAATAGTAGTCGATGTACGACACTTGCTAACCGACTGGTTGTGCTTAGTCAGTGGCGCTTCTATTTGCAAGGAATTTGATTCCCGCTCCCTGTCCCTGCTCCTCTGTGCGCTCCACTCAGAGGACGCGCCGTGCGTGACGTGTTCTTATATATTACATGAACATACTTTCTTTTCCCTATTACGAGTATATTCTGGGACCTGACATTAAAGTAGGTACGCTTGACATATCATCGGTAAGTACCTACTCATTTAGGCTCCACCGACCTCTTTCTTAGTGATAGTGTGACGGGTGACAGGACAGAATGGAAGAAAATAGTCGCTTTCCATCAGGTAAGATAGCGGTCAAGCGCGAACCTATCAAGAATTAAAAAAAACCATGAGACGATAAGACACTGCGAATAATAGCCTCCGCACCGCATCTGTGCCAAGACCCTGGGAATGCCAATAGACCGAAAGGCTGACTTGGAGAGATCACGTTGGAGGTATCGAGTTGAAATTAAAACCATAGGTATACGAGTACTTAGGTTTGCGGTCCCTTGAAGCTGTGAAAAAATCAAACTTCTAAGTTAAAAAAAAAAGATACGGCCATTTATGTCCCGGTAACCTAGAACCCTGAAAGGAGATTGGGCACTTATAATAGATTCACTTTTTGACGCGTATGGCCATTTGAGTTATCGTATAATTCATAACTATTATTTTTATTGATTTTTTACTTAAATACATTGAAATCATTTGTGGCGTTTCTATTTTCATATTTAATTAGTATTTAATACAGTAAATACGTCATTTGTTCCATTATAGTGAAGCGACTCCTTTCTCAATTATAATCCTTCGATTAAACATTAACGTAAATCGTGGAACAAAAAAACAATCTATATTCGCAACTAAAAAATATTAAGAGTTGTCATTATTATTTTTCTTTAATTAAGTTAATAGGTATATCTTTCGTTAAAAAGCAATTTTTGGGCAAAAACAAAACAATTAAGATATAATCGATAATGTTATAACGCCGTAGTCGATTGATATGTCACAACACTATTCGTTAAAATGTCAAACAAAATATTGTTTACCGTGTTAAGCAAGCCGAGAATATTGTTTTTAGCTTTTCTCTGCTAACAAATATAAATTCGTGTTGAGTTGAGCTTTAGGATTCTTCCACGTTCATTTACTGCATTGAGCGATTTGACTCTTGTGTGTACTTCTTAGAACATTTTTACGTCCATGGTGATTTGATCTAGACTTAAAACAATATGTCGCGCTGTGTAAAGGTTCTTTTTTATTAGCACACCCACTGCCTAGCCACCAAATCAGAGAGGCAACTGATTCCATGGCCCGGAGGCAAGGTTTCGAAACGAATTGTTTTGAGATGTAACATAACCTCAATACTCAATATATTTTTTTTTTCAAAAACCCCACAATATATCATTTTGAATTTAACCTTGTTTTAAAGCATGACACTACCCCTTTTTTGAGCCTAATTTTCACCACTATACTGTGTCAAAAGTTGCGCAACCAAGTGTCATAGTAACTTGCCCAATCTCCTTTGGCAAGAAGCAAGGTCTAAACCTGAAAACAGTAAATTTGTTGTTACGTCACACAAAAAAAATACTCTTTCTGCGATTCGGAAAAATCTTCGAGATTCCATTCGGGAATATAGGTTCTATTTACATAGGTAAGTTTGTACGGAACCCTCAGTGTGCGAGTCTGACTCGCACTTGCCCAGTTTTTTAAAATCATATGTGATTTCTAAATGAAAATGATTGGTGTTTAAAATGCTACGTATAGGTAAACTAAAGCAAATGTGTACAAAAGATTAAGTAGGTATAATCTTTTGTACACTTTTGGACAATCGGACCCGCCCCTATGTGGAAGCTATAGCTACGCCCGTGATAGCCTGTTCGACAACTGCCAACCTAAGGGTATCAAATAAATTCAAACAGTGACGCTGTGAACACTAATTAGCATAATTAAACAAACCTTTGCTCCATTAGTAAAGCGATTTAACTATTCAAGCAATCCATGCCGTATACAATATTTAACTTACAAAACATAGCCACGTTTCCGTGATTTACTATTCTTATAGAAGAATAATAAATTTGTCCATTACGTGTTGTTCACAATAACCAACAATCTAATAGTGAGCTGTATCACCGAGACCTAGAGGTGAGATCGCCGTGCTCAGCCTGGCTGCTTTGGATAGAAGCTTTAGCGTACGCAGTCTCGTCACACGCTCGATACCTATTACTATTATTATTAAATAGCTCACGTCTAACATAAGTTATCAATGAATGTGCTTACTTTAGTAAAGTCAATATGTCTAACAATACAGTATAAGTACCTACTTACCTTACGTAAGTATACTTATTTAAGTAGCATTAGCAGCAGATACGGAGGATGCGCCCGCGCAGCCCACTAAATTCAAATTTTTGGCTACGGAACCGCTGTAATAAGAATACTTATTATTCGGACACGTTTTGATGACGTTCGAAAAAATAGGATTCATTACCATCACCGATTACATTACCTATCTACGTATTTACAAAATTATCATCGAAGAGCAAATTTTAATGTACATGTAATGTACATGTCGCGGCCAGATCTTAGAATTCATTTCATGATCTATTCAGCCACTTCATGAAATATTGGATTTCATGATATTTTGCCCACTGACCACATTATGATAATTATGGATTAGCCAAATTAATTAACACTTTGTATTTAACTATATGTATAATATGGACAGCGTCATCAACTGCTTACTTCTTTTGCTAAGGTATTTTAATGTGAGAAGGATACCTTCCCAATTGATGCAGCTAGCTGTACCTAAATACACGATTACTTACTTCATGATATGGTCAAACATGACTGATTATATCGTGAAATAGTAGGTAATGTGGTCGACCGGTAGCGGTACGGCAGACGCCGACGATTATACAAATATTATAAATGTGGAAGTAACTTTGTCTGTCTGTTACACTTTTACGATTAAACTACTAAACCGATTTTGATGAAAATTGATACGGAATAGGCTTGAACCCCAAGGAAGGACATAGATTACTTTTTATCTGGCTTCGACTTCGATTTCGCATTCGTAATAACCAACATTCACGCAAACGAAGTCACTGGTAGACGCTTATTCTTTATAAAAATCGATTCATAATTTACATTTTCAAAATTAAAATGTGCAGCAGTGAAATAAATTGTTGCAACGCAAAGCTGCACTATTTGATATAGGTAATAAATACGGAGCTGCAGTCAATCAGCTCGAATGCACCTATACGGTGCAGTTTTGCCAACGATATGTAGGTAAATAGACGATTTTAATTGCTATTGAATTTTTTTTCAAAATAAAGACCATCTATATACCTAGTTATATTTTTTTTAAACTTTAGTTAATTCTTACAAGAGCAATAGGTAAATGATTTCCAACAATTTCAGACCATTTATTATCATGTACAACCTACGTTAATCTTGGACAAAAATGGATTGACATATATAAACGTAACATTTAATCGATTTGGCCAGTTTTAGCCGGCTATAGCATGAAATGCAACCATTCCATTAAATGATATGAAGTGATCAAATCTAAGATTTGGCCACGCATTTCATAAAAACAGTTTTTCAGCTAGTGTCCATCTGGGTGATTTCTTAGTAATTTTATCAAATAACTGACTCCACTAGGCAGGTGTTGTTTATGTGGCCCGATCTTGTGGCGGCAGTGGCCCGCGATCAATACAGATAGGTACCTATAACTCGGTTCCAACTCTGCTAAAACCAAAAAATAAATATTTTTATTGTTTCTGACACAATAAACTACATTACAGAGTTAGAGTTAACCCCAGTAAGTTATAAAATACACTTGTGTTGGGGCTATCTCGCTATTTCCCATAGTAATATCTATTATTATTTTTTTATAAAACCATGCGGGTTTCAAAAGGCGGAGCTACGTTATCAACCACAGACACAAATAAGTTTGACCTAACCGCAATTAATTTTCATTTTTCCAAATCTCCTGTTGTTCTGGATGACAACGTTAAAGTTTCCACTCTTAACCATCTTTCTAAACTTCCGCGGTCAAGTTGTACTTCGTTCTCTTTTCACCCAGTTACAGAAGGGGATATTAAACGGGCCATAACCTCTATATCCACGAAAGCGGTGGGTGATGATGGTTTTCAACTCCAGATGCTTCTTCCTATCCTCCACATTATCAACTATTCCCTTTTCACTAACTGCTTTCCTTCTGCGTGGAAGGAAGCGCATGTCCTGCCTCTACCCAAAGTCCCTAATCCCTCGTCAGTTCCCAGTTCCGTCCAATTTCCATACTCCCAATCGTATCCAAAGTCCTTGAGAGTGTTGTCAATAATCAACTGTCTCATTTCCTATCCTCTAATAGCCTGCTGAGTCCTTATCAATCTGGTTTCCGCCCTGGTCACAGCACTGTATCGGCACTAGTTAAGATAACTGACGAAATCCGACTGGCAATGGAAAAAGTTTTCATATTTTGTAGATATTCTTGAGTAGGTAGTGTAGTGAAATAAACAAAAGGTAAATCAGCATTCCGCGACCAAACGTATTTATTTTGTAAATTAATATTTTATTGAACAATACAGATTTATAAATCAAAAAGGTTGAAAAAATTAATAAATAAAACAAGTCGCCGTTGAAAATGCTGATTTCTCTCATCATTTTCCACGAAGACTTATGTATGAGACGTAAAATTTGAATGGCTAACCACTGGTCTGTGTGATTGGATCCCAGATTTCTTGAGGGATCGATCGAATGATGGCTGTTCGTTTGATCAAATGGATATAAATACTGGGGTCTTTCAGGAGTTGGTACTCTCGTCAACCTTGTTCTTGCTGCACATAAATGACCTTCTTAAGTCCGATACCTTTGGGTATGCAGATGACAGCACTGTTGCTGAGAGATACCTGTCCGATGCGCGAGCTAGTGGTTAAATGGAAATATGAAGCTATGAGTAATTGCAATGGCCCGTCGGACAATAGATTAAACTTACATATTGGTTTTAGAAGAACTGACCCAACCTACTACCACTAGTATTGAGTATTAAAAAATATAATTAGATCAATATGGTTTTTGGTAAATAAAACTTCTCTTCCTGTTGGTCAAGATACACGAACAAACCAGAGCGCGAGATACCCTGTCCAGTAGTCACGTCGCTGCGCAGACTCTCAAATGACGATCGTCTTCAGACATCTCCTATGGGCAAAAGACACATAAGAACGGTTTTACGACTAAAACCGTAGGGATATGGGCCAAAAAGAAAAAACGTGGCTCTGTCGACTGGGAATCAAGAATTAAAATGTTTATTTAAAATACTTAATCTATTTATAGGAATTTTTGAATTGTGCTAATTGCACAGTCCAAAGCGTAGATCTCTATAGAGAAGAATGTGCAAGAAACTCCATGGACACTCTTTTCAATCATGTTATCTATATTATAAATGTCTCGATTACATATTTATAATAAAAGCGACAAGAACGTCGCCTCTATGAGTAAATAAATGTATGTTGAATGAAAAAGCGATGAAGACAGCAATATAGAAAGTATTGAACACGTTAATATTGCAACATTGATTAAATTTACCATAAAAAGTAAAGAACGAGGAATAGAAAAACTGTTTAGAAAGAAAAAGTAAAACATACCTACATGATGATGCACCTACCATGTTTACTCTACAAATAAAGTCATCAAAATAATAACAAATATTATAAAGCAAACGGACAGCTGTATCTATAGGTAACAAACTTTTCGAAAGACATAAGAGATAAAATGATGAATTAAATCGATTGCTTATATAATACGTTTAATATTTTTTTTGCCGACATATTAGTAGATACATAACTAGATTTTATATATACTTGTGAGTTATTAATTATTCTTAGATAATTCTGTTTAAGTATACAACATTTTGATTATTAGACCTTTTCATCATTATCCCGCCTAGCCGAGTACGAAGCAAACACTGCCGTACCATCCTTTACTGGAACCATTTCGCCACATTTTCAGGCCCCTATTTGAGAACCTCTGCGCAAAAATTTTCGTCATCCAGTAAGCTATAATCACATACTTAAAATCTAAAATTTCAAGTCTGTAGGTCATTTAGTTCCGAAGTTAAGCGAAATCAAAGTTTCGCATTTATGACACTCACTCACTCCTGATCATCAGAATAGAACTAGTACTTCCCATAAACTCAGAGAGCTGAAATTTGGTACAGAGTTAGGGTTTAATGGCCACATAAAGGGAAAACTATAAAAACTAGGATAAGCGAAGATCTGGAGTACCTGGTGACCCTGATTAGAAAACACAAGAGCCCAACCAAACTATTAGAGATCGACATACCGCCGTTACAAAAAATATTCAACTTGGTGGGCCGCTTCATTTGATGTCAAAAATCGAAGGTCTGAAGTATCTGATGAAGAACCCCCAGCTAGTCTCAGCTGTATTAGAGATATGGTGATGCCCCCTTCTACTATTGTTACATAAAAAAATCGACTGTCATTGCAAAAATCAATATGCCAAGTCTCGATGGAGCTGCTTGTTTATCTCTAAAAAGTAATGAAATCTGGACAAAGTCGTAGCAAGTCTAAGGTTCCTTACTGCGATTTCTTTATTATTATAGTTAATGTTGTGTGACTTGGCCGTTGAAGGGCACACAAGGGTACAAAACCAGGTTCTCCATGACACCTTTGTACCAATATGTCGCCAGAACCGCTACCCATTGGCGATGGAAAATTGCCACTTGGAAAACGTATTGTTTAACAGCCATCATTAACTATAATAATAAAGAAATCGCAGTAAGGAACCTTAGACTTGGCACGACTTTATCCAGATGTCATTTACTTTTTAGAGATAAACAAGCAGCTCCATCGAGACTTGGCTAGTTTTTTACAAAATGTTTTTGGTGGGATTAGTTATACAATTTTACAGGAATTTTATTAGTAGGATGCTCAAGACTAGACTCTTGCGACTTTGCAAGCTTCGATTCGACGAATTATCATTGCCGATGTTCTTCTGTCTTCAATTTTAATTGCTTGCAATGGTCAGACAGTTCACGTGACAGATGTATGTGCAGATTTTAATATGCTGGCCCACATTCGTCGACGTCTCCACAACTAATCTACACTAATATTATAAAGAAGTAAAGTTTGTGTTTTTGTTTATAAGAGGTAATCTCTGAAAGTACTGGTCCGATTGCGAAAATGTTTTTCACCGATAGAAAGCTGCTTTATTCCTGAGTGTTATGTACGCGGGCGAAGCTGCGGGCAAAAGCTAGTTGATAATAAAATCATAATGAAGGTCTATAAGATAAATACTAATAAAACAATAAGGTTAGTTATCTTGATACAGGCGAGGTGCTGGCCTTAGTATTTATTTAGTTCGTGGCATTGTGCGGTTGAGGTTAAGTTTCAATCGACACTTTCTCAAGAAAATGAATAATTAAGCTAATAAGAGGCCATCCATAAATTAGTCACATATATAGACAAATATAGGTCACATGGATCCCATGATTTGTACCCCTCCCGTCGTCCTTCCCTCCTACCTACTCTGCAATCTCACAAAAAGTTAGCTAACCTGAGTATTTAATATAATTTTAGCTTCATACCTCCAAGCGTTCCTGAGAAAAAGAGCCTTGACAGAAGGACAGACGGACAACAAAGTGATCCTATAAGGGTTTCGGTTTTGCCGATTTATGTACGGAACTCTAAAAATAAACAAAAAGCAACTTCGGGCTACCGTGATTCGAACCTACGCCATCCGACTAGATCTTCTTACGCGAATCTGCCACGACTTTAAGTACCTACCTGTTACTGTAGACCCGGCTCTCGACTATTGTAGTTGAGAGAATCGAATAAGTGAACATGTACTTTTGGGTAAAACGACGTAGGCGAATATGAACGTTGAGGTTTGACTGCAGTATGACTGTAGATATGCTCAGTAGATACTGTGCGATTTTTCCAGCTTTTTTTAAATTTCAACACGATCCCAGACATGAGTTCGCAAGGCTGCATGGGCTGTTTACCTTCATCCAGACTCGATGGAACATAGCTACTTCGGGGAAGGCACCAGTTGACCATTCCTGAAGGGGCCGCAAGCAGGTCGTCGGATGCAGGCGAGCAGGTGGCGGCGCGCGCTCGTTCGGGCTCGGTCGGACTTGGCCAAGCTCGGCGTCGCATGTTAATGCGCTACATTCATTAGCGGAGCGCGGCGCGGCGGCTCGCTGTCGCGCGGCCAGTTTTAAAACAAGAATTAAACACCGAACGAGATCTGAAAGCAAGAAAAGTAACGGTACCGGACATAACCAGCCGGCCAGCGCTCCACCGATACAGGCGCACAGCTCACATGCGTACGTATGAATATATAAAGTTTATCGCGGCGGGCGCCCACGGCCGCGGGGTCGCCGACCGCCCATCCACCAAATGGACATGAGACCGTGTGCACTGTTGTCATGTGTGCGCACTCCGCACCCGCGCGCCGCACCCCGCGCGGCTCACACCCCGCGACCTGCGACACACATGTACGTACACGCAGCCAGCAATGCTGATTTTTTATAAATTCCACTTACAAACTACATAGCTGTATTTATAAAAATATCTATAAATATACTATTCTCCATACTCCTGATTCATTAACAAGGCAAAACAATCCATGGAGTATAATAAGATTGCTACCTCGTTAAGGTATACGGAAGTAGGTACGTTTAAGTAGGTAGCTATTCTTCTGAACACTGCCCCGGCCGCGGCCTGCTGCTGTTACCAACTTTTTGATGTAAACGGAAGAACGTAGAAGGTCTGTACCTACATACAATCACACTCCCGACATTTTGAAGGCAATGAATAATTCTGATGTTTCCGATTAAGATTTCATATTCTTTTTTAAATTTTTGCTTTTCCAATGTAAATAAAGGAATTAATATCGTTAACATTTCAGAATGAAAAAGAACGTGATTGTAATTGTGGTTTGCGTAGAATGGTCGCGTCACAATCACAACGTGGGATTGTTCGGTCGGCCGCTCGGCGCCAACGGTCGCTATCGAACGCTATCGAAACACACATTATCCTAAACCGGGCAGCACCGCGCGATAATGTAGCGATTACACAGAGATACGCGAGCTCGGCCGCGGCTACCGCCTGCCGCGCGGCTAGCGCAGCGCCGACACACGCCACCAACACTCCAAACTTAACTATCAAGGATGTGCACTGATAGGGATCCAAGCACAATTCATATATCTTAGAAAGTATTTTGTAAGTTCGTAAAAATTTAGGACTTAGAATCAAGATTAGAACCGATTTTCATAGTGTATACTCGTAGTACCCAAATCGAGATTATAAGATAAATAAGTCATTCCTCATAAATAGCATACGCTTCTATAACAAGTTGCCAAAGTCGGTCACGGAAGTTAGTGATGGAAAGTTGAAAACCCACATTAAATTAAATGATGATGATGATTAAAGACTACGTTGAAGACATGCGAGTTTGGCAATGACTGCTAATGCATAATATATGTGGTTTCTGTGATAGCTCATTAACTTCATTATCATGTAAACATCGATTAACTGCTATAAACGTGTTATGTTATGAATCAAAAAAATATACATATATGACAGAATATTTTTTTTTAATTCTTAAAATTTATTTTGCAATATTTTTTACAGCATTTGTGTCACTCTCAACTTCATTAGTGATTAGTATAAGAATTGTTCTTTATTCATGCCATTTATTAATAAATTGTTATTTCTATTATTAGATGGAAAAATTATGAAAAAAGATGGATGTATATGGCTTATGGATGTATATACTTAGTATAACTATTCTGGGAACATTTTCAAAAATGCAAAAAATAAAGCTTGGGTAATTGTTGAGAGGTATTTGGGACGGTGCACGGTGTGACAGATTAGAATTACAAAAGGTGGTGGAATAGAACACTCGACGCCTAGGACAGAGTAGTACACTTAGGTTGTGCGCTTAATTCATATTAACTAAATTGTCTAGGTATGTAGATCCGTGACCGGTAATTGAAAAATTCTACCTTTTCGACGTTCAACCCTGCAGTACCATAACAGGTAACGTCGGGATGCCTGGTAGCGGTACAGGGTGATGACGGAGTCGTAACATGCTTTACACTGTTCTGACAATCATAATGTTCAATAATAATAGGTGTCATAATATATAACTCATAACCATTATGATATGTTACCTACTATTTGATATCTTCTAATATTGAAAAAAAAATAGTACAATTTTATTATTGTTAGACATTATTTCTACTCACATTGCCAACAAACACCATTAGGTTATTTTCGAGAAGGTCAAGACAGACAGAGAGTACCTACCTTCCGCGCATGTTAGATATACCGACTAGTCAACCAGTATTAAGGCACTTCCCCTCCATACCGATTTATATGTGTACCTAGTCTAGTGTAGAACTCTTTGCCAGCATCTGTACTCTTTTCCATATGAGTCGTCAGCTTTCAAAGCAAGAGCCAACAGGCATCTTGTGGACTTGCTCGCTTTGCCGTAGACCTCATGCATCACTTAGCATGGCATCTTGTGGACTTGCTCGCTCTGCCGTAGACCTCATGCATCACTTAGCATGGCATCTTGTGGACTTGTTCGCTCTGCCGTAGACCTCATGCATCACTTAGCATGGCATCATGTGGACTTGCTAGCTCTGCCGTAGACCTCATCCATCACTTAGCATGGCATCTTGTGGACTTGCTCGCTCTGCCGTAGACCTCATCCACCAAGAGCGCGCAGCTTAAGGCGAGCTCGACGTCAAGAGCGCGCTTGTCAGAAATGAAAAACAGCATATAGAGTCATCTTTGCTCCGTTCGGGGTTGACTCCTAACGACACAGTCTTTATGCTATAGTATTTCGTGCGACTTCCATGCGCATGCACTTGCGCAGCGGTAAGCTTTGTCGATGAAATAAAATATAATATAGGTAATGTGGTGGTGTAGTGGCGATTGTGATAAATGCTCCAACAACGCGCGCCGCAGGTGCACGCCGGCTGACCTTTGCGTTAAGCGCACCCCCCCCCCCCGCACCCCGAGTCGTGCGGCCTGATGCCTGAGCCACTGCCCGTTATGAAACCTCTCGTATGCGAGAGTGACCGTTACCGGCAAACTGTATTTTAAAATCCACGTTTTATATACACGGCTAACTAACCATAAATGTTTTATGTTGCTGAATATACAGCTTACAGAATAAAAAAACCTAATAATTAGCCAAACTCCATGACGCGCGCAAACTGGAGGGATAACTGTCTCACACGTTGGAAGTTTTAATGGAGGTAGGTCACTGAGTTCTGTTCTAAGGTCATAGCTATGGGACTGGAAGGTGCACACGTAACAATTTCACGGCAAACATATCGGGCACAAAAATACTAAATTTTGACATTCACCTGAGTTGAAACTACAGAACACCACGACCACGAGCTGGTGTGCTACCACTTACGAGACAAGTTGACGTTTACATGAAGACAGGACAACTACATAAAACATACATGTTTAGTACAGGTACATAACTGCAGAGGTGTTGTAACAGAACTCCGGTGTGTACATATATGTAGATATATACATATCGTGTACTATGTATATTATATTAATATCTTCTAAATGCCAACGTTTAAATGATCGTGAGATATCCGACAGACGGAAAATTATAAGGATTTCATTTTTGCCATTTGGCTACGGGACCCTAGATAACAGCACAAATGATAACAATGTAAATCATTAAATGACACTCATTTTTGTTTGTCACTGGTCAGCTAAAAAGAAGGTTTGATCAGCTATAACAATTTATTTGGTCAGTAAATAAAGAGAATTGAGCTAGTTCCACTGGGTGGTAAAAATAATAATTAGATGGGCACCGGTATGTATGTATATCATGTATGTGATATTGGGCAGCCTATTAATAAAGGTAATAAGAAATTAAATATATCTACAGCGATTAAATTAATAGAGCAGCAAATCCTAATTCAGGTTTATCAAACTTGAATTTGCATTTTTATTTATTTTTTTAGATAGATTAAAATTTTGTTTTGCTAACAAAGTTTATTTTTATATGATAACTAGGCATTCTATAAAATGCCGATTATGCAGCCAGTAATGTGAAAAAAGATAAGTCGACTCCTATTTCTGTCTGCAGAATTTAAATCGATGATGCCAAACAGACGTCGGCGACTATAAACACAAAGGATCCATGTGAGCGAGAAAAAGAATATTATTTTTTATTTATTTATTTCCAAATTTATTAATTTATAATACAATATTATTAATGCTAAATAACAAAAACCTCTCAGGGTTTATCTGAGTAATAATAATTACCTGATAATTATACATTAAACTTTTGTGTAAAGAAACGTTTTGATTTGTACTTAAAACTTTTCGAACTCGTTTTATAGGTATGTATAATGTTTGTAAATCTTCTAGAAGTTTATTATGAAAGTAGATAAGGCACTAAATATTCTGCAACCCTCATCCCGTACACATTGTTGGCTTTGGGTGTTTGTGAGATGTAAAAATAAATGGAGTTCCACGATAGACGAGCTCATAACGGACGGTCACGATTTTAATTTTGAATTTCCATTAATTAAATGTTTATACGGCTGGTCCCCGCGGGAGAGCAAGACCACAACCCTCCATTGAAAAAGCTGTACATTTGTACTTATAATGTACGATCTCTACTCTCACCAGAAAGAATGCTGCTACTAAAAGAATCTTTAGTAAAACTGAAATATGACATTATTGGCCTATCAGAAATAAGAAGAACTGGTTACAATATTCTAGAAGATGATGACCATATATTCTGTTATATAGGTGAAACTAAAGGTCTATATGGTGTAGGTTTTCTTGTGAAGAAGAAATACAAGATGAATATTGAGAGTTTTATTGCAGTATCTGAACGTATATGCTTTTTAAATCTTAAATTCGGAGACATAACACTTACAATTGTCCAAGTTTACGCTCCTACCATTGAAGCAAGCGATCAAGAAATAAATAACTTTTATGATCAACTCCGGCAGGCTCAAATTCATTTCAACAAACTCTTAATCATAATGGGTGATTTTAACGCTCGAGTTGGACATCGGCTAGCAGGTGAAGAAAGATTACTAGGCAACTACTGTTTTGGAAAGAGAGATAAAAGAGGCGAGACACTGCTCCAGTTCTGTAGCGAGAATAACCTAGTTATAACAAATAGCCTATTCAAAAAGAACATAAATAATTTATGGACATGGCTCTCACCAAAGAAAAAGAAAAGCCAAATAGATTATATATTAACCAACACCAAAGGGATTTTTACTAACGTAGAAATAATAACCAGGTTACCGTATCCGAGCGACCACCGACTAATACGAAGCACCATTGCAATTTCAAATTTAAAAAGAAGTAGAGCCAAGTACAACCAAAACAATACAGAACTAAAGACAAAAGAAGAAAAGGAACAGTTTATCAAATCTCTAAATAGAAACGTTTCTTCGTTAAAACTTGAGGAAGGGGAAGACGTAGAAACTTTCTACAGTAAAATTAAGAGGTCAATATCTGACAGTTTAAACTCCATTAAAAAAGAAACAGTTTCAAAACATGTCTTTTCAAAGAGTATCAAAAGGCTCATTGCAAGAAGAAGCGAATTGACAAATAAGAAAAATTTAACAAGTGAAGAAAAGAAAGAGCGCACCTATCTATACAAAAATATATACAAACAAATCAAGAAAGAACGTTTAGAGCACAGATTAAAAACAATAGAAAACCATCTTAAAAAATCAGGAAGCTTGAAAAAAGGATACAAAATACTGAACTCGACCAAAAGTTGGATTCCCTGCCTAAATGACGACTCTACCAATAACAAAACATTTTCTAGACCAAAGATTATAGATATAGCCACAACATTTTATAAGAACCTCTACACAACTCAAGATACAGACCAAGAAACCTTGCTTCTCAATCAAAACCCTACCACACTGGAAAGATTCTCGACTTTCGAGGTTTTGAAAAAAATAGAACATTTAAAATCTGATAAAAGCAGTGGGCCAGATGGGATCCCAAACGAAGCAATAAAAACAGGTAAATATTTACTAGCATCACCTCTAACTACCCTGTTTAACAAGATTCTAGATGACAAGAAAATTCCGACAACATGGGCAGAATCTGATATAATTCTGTTATATAAAAAAGGAAACCCTGCTGATATCGGTAATTACCGACCCATCAGCCTTCAACCAAATCTGTATAAATTGTTTGCTTCATGTCTAGAAGAACGCCTCGCAATATACACTGAGAAACACCAACCACCGGAACAGGCAGGTTTTAGAAAAAACTTCTCTACCACAGATCACATACACGCATTAAACTTGATTATAGAGAAATATAATGAACACAACCGGCCACTCTATCTGGCTTTTATTGATTACGCTAAAGCCTTCGACTCTATTTCCCATAGTAGCATGTGGAAGGCCTTAGACGAATGCGATGTACCACTGGAGACTATTGAGCTTATCAAAGACATATACAGAAAAACTAAGAGTTGTGTAAAATTGGAAAAAAGAGGCCCAGAAATAAAGATATGTAGAGGTGTTAGACAAGGAGATCCTCTCTCGCCGAGAATCTTTATAACAGTCTTACAAAGCGTTATGAAAAATCTAGACTGGGAAAGAGAAGGTATCAATATACAAGGAAAATTTCTAAACAACCTAAGATTTGCAGATGATATAGTACTTTTTTCGGAAACATCAACTCAACTGGAAAAAATGGTAAATGAGCTTAATACAGTGAGCAGAAAAATTGGCTTGGAATTAAATACCACAAAAACAAAGGTCATGACCAACCACCAAATGATACCCATCAAAGTCAACAATAGCTCTCTGGAATATGTACAGGATTATATTTACTTGGGTAAACAAATATCGTTCGCTACGACCAGACACCAGGATGAACTACACAGACGAATTAATTCTACATGGAATAAATTTTGGAGCAATAAGGAAATACTAAAATCGAACCTCCATATAAATCTGAAGAAAAAAGTACTGGATTCCTGTATACTGCCGTGCCTAACCTATGCATGCCAAACTTGGATATTTAATAAGCACACAAAAAACAAATTACAAGTATGCCAGAGGTCAATGGAACGTAGTATATTAAATCTAAAAAGAAAAGACCGGATAAGAAATTCAGAAATAAGGAAAACAACGAAAGTATTAGACGCTCTAGAACATAGCATGAAACTGAAATGGAAGTGGGCTGGTCACATTGCTCGTATGAACAAAGATAAATGGGCTCAAAGAATAACTATTTGGCCGGGACCACCCAATAAACGGAAGAAGGGAAGACCAAAGGAGAGATGGATAGACGAGATAAATGAAGTGGCGGGAAACAACTGGATATCAAAGGCAAAGAATAGAGACAGTTGGAAAAAAATGGAGGAGGCCTTTACTCGTTGCGAGGTCCTTAATTAATAATAAAATTAATAAATAATAATATTAATAACTTTTACTTAAATATTAGATATTATATTTTGCATGTATTTATATAAATGTTTGAAATTAAATTTATTATTTATTTGTAGGGATTTTAAATCAATTTTATGTAAATTTTAAAATTATTTAATTTATTTTATATGAATGTTTAAATTAATGAATTTATTTTATGGGAATGTTTAAATTATTTAACTTGTAAATTATCTATTTAACTAAACTATTAACAATGCTTATGTAAATGAAATGTTAAATTATATTAAGGAAATAATAAAGGCTATAATAATAATAATTAAATGTTTATATACACAAAAAAATGTGAAATTTCCTAACAAAATAAAGAAACAAACTGGACATGTATTATCTAGCTCCAGGTTCATGCCTTCCACTAGAAAGCGTTTATTTTTACTCATTGATTTTACACAATAATTTTATTTTGGTTTGATTTCATATCAGTTTCTTAAATAGTGTATTTATTGTATTTTACAACACCAACAATGACAAATGAAGACCGACCTTTCGACACAGCTTGGTTTTAGTTATTAAAATTAAAACAGTCCAAGATGGAAGGAGTTATTTGATAGTTTCCTATAAAAAGGGGATCTAGGGGACGAAAAAGGTGAGGTTCTCCGGTTTGAATGAACTTTAAACCTTAGAATATAAGACCTCCATTTTCCGTTACACCCGGTATAATCCTGACTATACAATAATTTTCTATTGACCACGTAACAATTTTCCGCTAACCAAATCATATTTTTTACTGACCAAATAGTATGTTGTAGTAGGACTTCTGGTCACAAAAAAAATCATTTAATTACTTTCCTTAATTAACGACCATATTCTTGAAGATAGAAAGGTGCCACGTTAGGATCGCAACCACCACTGTACACTACAACCAACAATGTGACGTGCCGGTTCCGATATGAAGTGAAAGAAATGAAACAGACCGAAAAAATATTCTTCAAGCAAGATCTCAAAAAGAACAAGATAGGCCTCTTCTTTAAAGGCTTTGTGCTCGGCTTATCTGGTCGCTTGGAAGTGAAGCTGAAATTTTTGCTCGCTTCACTTGCTCTTGCATTCTTTTCATATCTGAGAATCAATTAGTAACTTAATCGACTTATTCAGAAAACTGAATTGCCAAAAGTTTACATCTGCTTCTTTATGAAAGGACTATTACGGCTTTGTGCTAGAGTTTGCGAGCACATGTTTGAGTATATTTCATACTACTCGTAGGCTTACTAGGCTTCGCCCGAGTACATGAAATATAGCCTTTGTCACTCAGGAATAAAGCAGCTTACTATCAGTAAAAAAATTTTAGCAATCGGACCAGAGATTACCTCCTACAAAAAAAAATAACAATCTTTACCTTTTTACAATATTATATTAATATGTAAGTATTGATAACTCTTCGACCAGTGGCTTTAGTGATTTTGAGCCACCTTATCACACCTATTTAATTTTTTAAGCCGATCACAATGTTTCGTATCATTGAGGCCACGCTCTGGTCAAAGATCGTCGTCTTAAAACACTGGAGCTATTCATTATTGTGATTAAAAGAACTACCAGAAAAATCAAAATGGCAATCTATCTATGCAAATGTGGTTCAATGCCCTTTCATTCAAATCAGCCGTTAAGGCGACAACAAGCGCTAGCGACCTTGAGCGTATTCAGCGTACGGAAGGAACGGGCGCTTCAGTTAGATCTGCACGACATAAACTTCACGACATAAAAGAGCCACCCAGGCTGACATTATAATTTACATTATATTATTGTAATGTGATTACGTAATTTATTGACCATATAATTTAAAACTGTATACTTAAATGTCGGCTGAATGCGAGACGCACAGAACCGATCGATATGTCGTCACGGTTGTAGACCTTTTATTATTTTATTATTTTTTTGATTGATAATAATTACTAAATCATGTCTACCAACCAACCAAGAAAATAAAATTTTATTAGTTTTTTTTCATTAAAGTCGAAATCTCGTTTACTAACGACAACATTCACTATGTTTGTAAATCTATTTTGTACAATGTCTCATATAAACAAACATTAATAAATTACAAATCGATAAATATCGATTGCAATATTTGATTGAATAAAGGGTCGATTGTGTTAACATAGAGTCAATCTCTAGCCGAGACCTCCGCCTCACGCACGTCACCTCATGCCACCATTTGGCTCCTAAAAAACGTTCGTGCCTTCTGAGCAAAGTTCAGGCTCGCCAAAATACGTCGACCATACTGTAGTTTTGTCTAATACGACGACGCGGCGCACACCGTATGCGTCAATTCCTTTTCAGTATTAAAATGGACTTCATTGATACTATTGTATTAATTTTTCTACGAGTTTTTTGTCTATAAACATGATGCAACGTGTTTCACTGTTTACTCTCTGAACGTCGGACTAGACTACTACATATTAAGTACTTCAATATATCGATATTTTCACCCGATATATTTGGATCCGATACATCGATTTATCGATACAAAATATTTAATATCGAAAATTCACATGTTTTGTAAAGCAGTAGTCTGTCTTGTCTCAAGTGTGCGGTCAGCCTTATTTTAAATAACAGTAAGTACAATCAATGAGACAGATCAGTTCACTTTTCTAAGCATAACTTCTCAAATGAGGGTTTAAGTTTTGAAATAACTACTGTCATTTATTTTTTTCTAAATTCATCTGTATTTGTCAACTACACAAAAGCGAGTTCCGCTTAATACAACGTTCGCAAGTTAATAGCATCTTAGAAGCTACTCAGCAAGCTGAACTCTTGCTACTACAGAGTACAATATTATTGGGACAATAATATTGTAAATAACATTGCTTCAAAATTGGATTGCAGTGCAGATGCAGATTGATGCAAATTTATCTTAATTGAAATGCAGTTCTAAGGTCGTTTCTCAAGATCATTCAAACAGTTGATTTTCTTCGACTATTGAGATTGCCGGTGGCGGCGACGCAAACGAACCGGTTCACAACGCCCGACCCCAGGGAGTCGCGACAGATTGAAAACTCCTGCTATAAGAAGAACTGAAGAAGGATAGGATACCTATTATTCATGCTTGTAAATTATAATATAACACAAGTAGGACATCTTTTTCTAAAAATAAGTATTGACATGAATTGCCATAATCATTATCAATTTATTTATTATCTACTTTATTGTACATCTTAAAATCAATTTCAAAAACCTTTTCATCCTTAAAACTCTTCTGTTGTAGTACTTTTGATATTGTGGTTTACATTTGGGTTACAGTACCTATATCCCGAAGTTTAAGGTGCCTTTTGGCAAAGGACTCCTCTAAGGTCTTCCATTGCTTTCGGTCATCTTAAATTAACAGACACAAACTTTAATAAAAATAAGTGTACAATAGGCGGTCTTATCGCACAGGGCAATCTCTTACTGACAACCTTTGGATGAACTGAACGCTGATATTGGGACTTAAGGGTGAAATATAAAAAGTAGTTCACATAGTGCAGAGTCACTAGACTATGGCAACGACGACGCCTCATTTTGGTGGCTTATTCAACTTGAGCTTCATTTGCGCGATAGCATTTATGAAATAATTGAATGTTAACTAGAAAAGAATACGAGCATTTGTTCGTGTTCGATGGCTAGATTGGTATTTATAGTGTGCGCGCACTGCCGCGACGCACCGCCGACGTCGCGCGCGCACCACGCTCGGCTCCGGCGGCGGCGCGCGACATCGCCACGTCACGCACTCACACGTGTAAACAAACATGAGCGGTCAACGCACACAACAAAACGGTTTTGTCTATTAATAATACGCTATTATCATCTCAACATCGCGCGTTAAAACTGTCAAATTTGCGTGAAGATGCCACCTTAGCCCGCGCTACCGCTCGCGCTGCGCTTCTACATGAGGAAGCCGTTTTCCATTCATTAACACGTAACATGTGGATATTTATTTGTTCGATCGAGCTAACCACAAATATCATTCAAGCGTTCCTTTTTTTGAGGCGTTTCAGGTTTAACCAATCTTCCTTTTAGAATGCACGTTTTGTAAGTGAACCGTGTTCCACTTATGTGCAACCTGTCCAACCAATGAGTATTCAGTGTATTGGCGACAAGCGACGACCTTCGCACGCCAGCTGAACAAACAGGGATATCGACAAGAAACCAATGATTTAACCACTTTAAAGTATTCTACACGAACATTATAATACGGCGATAGAGCCACCTTCGGCTAGCGGAAGTTCTTCATAATAAGGTTAATGTTGTAAAGAAACTGACTATTTACATAATAATAGCTTAGCGTCGGTTTCTCATCATATGACCGCGATTATCAAATTTAAATATTTGACGCTGTTCATTTATGAGAATTCATTGTTGTCGTATTTTGTTAATTTATAACAAGCCAGTTGGCATGCTTCGCTGACTCGGAAGCCGATTACACCAAACAGCAACAAGCAACTCGTACCTGTGGCGCGCTGGACGGCGGCTGCAGGAGCGAGGAGCGCGGCGTCGCGGCTGCAGGAGCGAGGAGCGCGGCGCCGTTGATGTCTTTTACAGGCGCAGCTCGCGCCGTCCTCGCAGGGGGCACGGGGCTATGTGATACTAATTTCCTTACTATGGTATTGTTTCTCGTATCATTGAGCTCATTACACTGTGAGCTGAGCTGTATGGTAACTGACCAATGCAATACGACATGGTTCTGAAAATTAAGTAGAAGAAGAGAATTTACCGCGCAGATAATAACTATCCCAAGCCCTGATCAAGGAGATAAAGCGTGTTTATTAACAAATATCCAAATGTATAGACCCTCACATTAACAATTATATATAATACCTACATAATATGTACTAGGGATTATGCTCGAAAACTCTCGAGTTTCTCTTTAAATAAAACGGAAAAATAATCTCAACGCGACAACACCGTCAGAACCCAACAATTCAATTTTGTGCAATTACAATACATATATTTAAAAATGTTATATTTCGGACAAACTTCTTAGTTGGTTAGTTTACACTGAACTTATAAACTAGTGTTAGCACTTATAACTACCAGAAATAATACTGATTTTTTTATGTATTATACGCCACAGGGGCACACAGACTTACTCAATGCGGCGGGATGGGGCTGACCACACAATTTAAAAAGCAAAGTTTAAGGTGCTAGCAGGATTTTGGTTTTGTTCAACAATTGCTATATACTATTAACATTATACTACGGTTTGTAGTCACTGACACCCTGTATCCGTATTTTTAAAGGAACTTCTATGTGAGAAAAGTAATATCGCCTGCCTATCCACTGAGCCCATACACGATGGTACTATTTTGTTGGGTTGTAGAGTTCCTATCGCCACATTCCAGCTGCGTCATCATACCAGCTCCATAGTACTATATTAAAAGTAATATAGGTAAGTATTCTTAGTTTATGCTGAAACGTACCACAGGAAGTGTTTGAATAATTGATTAGATACAAGTAGTAATCGGATACAATACAAACGAAGCAAGTTATTAAAACGTTAGTAATAATAATATACTCGTACATGTTCCTCCAATGGAGGTTAAATTTAATTTAAAACCTTGCATTATATTATTTTAAAGTCTATTATTAATTTTGATGCCTTCGTTGGAAGGAATTTCAGAAAGTATTTTAACTCAATTATTAGGTACCTAGATAGGTACTCAAAAATATGATGGAAAGCGTCGTAAAGAAACCAGCAAAAAGCTGATTACCTCACGACGATTTCAAAAAATCCAGGACATATGAGTGTGGCCTCCAGCAACCCACACTAGGTCCGGCAATTACACGTCGCCAACATCCTCGCGAAGAGAATAAGCTTGAATCCCAGCAGCAGGAACATTATGCGCTCATTACTATGGTTATTGGGTACAGAAATCGATTAGTATTAGAATTTAGAGATAACTTTTCTTGGCAATTTGAAAAAAAAAAATGTTGTAGAATTGTAGGTAAATTGACGATTTTTTTTTCAACTTTAGTAAATGTGACCTAAGATAAATTAATTTGTATTTTTAGGATGGAGAGGGAGAGGGAGGCCAAAAAAGGGAGGGTTGGATTGTGTGAGGAGTGATATTAAAGAAAAAGAAATGCGATTGGTGACAGAATAGACGAAAAAAAAAACGTGTTGTACCGACCCCAAATAACATGGCATAAGGTCGGTATACGCATCATGTCCGTAAACGGATGCTGTCAGTTGAGACTCTCTTTTAACTGCCAGTGGTTTTTATAATTTTTTTTTTTACATTTTAGTTTGTTTTTAGGGTTCCGTACCTCAAAAGGAAAAAACGAATCCATAGAGGATCACTTTATTGTCCGTCTGTTTGTCTGTCTGTCAAGACCCTTTATTTCGAGAAGGCCTGAAGGTATCGAGTTAAAATTAAAACCATAATATACTGGTCTGCGGTCCCTTGACGTTGTGAAAAATTCAAACTTCTGAGTTAACGAAAAAAAAAATGATACGGCCGTTTATGTCGCAAAAAACGTGTATTTCGACACTCTCAAGAGAATCAAAATTCATAGGGTACTTCCCGTTGACCTAGAATCCTGAAATTTGGCACGAAGCAAGGTCTCATAGCACAAATATATCAAAACTAAAAATCTGAAAACTATAAATTTGTAGTTACGTCACATTTACGCCACGTCACGTTACAGTGATTCCGAAAATTCTTCGTAACTCAATTCAGGAATTGAACTGTTTTCATAGGTAAGTTTTTTTTCTTATTTATTTGATATAAAGCAGTGCTTGACTGCGGTCCCACCTGATAGTAAGGTATGGTATGGTTTGTACGGAACCCTTAGTGCACGAGTCCACCTCGCACTCGCCCGGTTTTTTTTTAAATTTATTTACTTACATTATTGTCACACAATAGAAGCGACAAGAAATATGTAAGCGAGATATTTGAAACATACTTATAACATTATTTAAAAGAGTTTCATGGATTATCTTGCATATGTAAGCACCATCATTTTTCTGACCAATTAATTTCTTGACAATTCAGAAGTGAAAATTAGAAATAAATACCTCTCTCAAATCAAAGGATTTGAATTTGAGAGTGGAGAAAGAAATGTTATTAGTAGATTTTTTTAAACAAACTCTGCCATCCCTATCCACGCTCTAAGGGGGTTGAATTTAGAAATATCGTTCCTTAATCCTGGGTACATCATAATGAAAACCGCTGTGTAAAATGTCAGCGCCCAAAGTCCCATGGTCGAACTTGGGCGTTGATGAAACAATCGGTTTTTTTTTAAGACCGTATCATTAAGACCATCCCACCCATACGCACAAAACGTTTTGAGAACACATTTATTACGCGTACAGCCAAGGAGTGGAATTCCTTGCCGGAGTCTGTGTTTCCTGATAGCTACAACTTAGGGGTCTTTAAGTCAAGAGTGAATAGGCTACTTCTAGGCAAGCGTGCTCCATCGTCGATGGATCGTGTTTCTATAATAGTTTTGTCTCTTCGTTATTTAACACCGACTTCCGAAATTAAAGTTATTTTGCACTTTTCAGTGTTTTTTTTTTCATTAAAGTCGGTTGTATTTTTTTTTGTAAAAAGTTTTTATTTTACACTTTTTAGCTAAGGTACCACCACTAAAAAGTACTCCTTAGCCAAACTTAAATATCTTATAGCCAGAGTGCATCTCATGACAATTCTAATAATCCTAAAAACGGTTAGATTACATTAATTTATTACAAAGTTCCAGTGCCTAACTTCAGGCTTCATCATCAGACCAGTTCGATATATTCCCCCTCTTCTTTCAGTCAGTCATCGACTACACGTATAACCAAAGCAATTTTACTTGTTACGACGGTTCTGCTGTGATTCTATGAGGAGTTCTGTTCCATATCTTTGAAGTTCATGATCTGATCATAACAATATTTTTATGGGACCAACTCGGAAGCATAACCTTTTAGTCAAAAAAATATTTTCAAACTCTGTCCACAATTGACCGAGAAATCGGTGAACATACATAAAAAAAAAAATACATTCAGCCGAACATAGAACCTCCTCCTTTTTGAAGTCGGTTAAAAAACGAAGTCACTATTCAGGGTTACCGACATAGCTCGAACAATCGCCAAAGTTAAGTGGCAGTTGGCAGGGGCACATTGCTCGCAGAACAGATTGTCGATGGGGGCGAAAAGTTCTAGAGTGGCGACCACGTATCGAAAGATGCAGCGTTGGAAGGCCACCTACAAGGTGGACCGATGACCTGGTGAGGATCGCGGGAATCCGATGAATGCGAGACAGACAGGACCGGTCGTTATAGCGACGCGACGCTTGGAGGGGCCTATGTCCAACAGTGGACGTCTATCGGCTGAAATGATGATGATGATTGATCGTGCCTGACCACGTTGTTCTTCTTAGTAATTAGCATTTTAAGAACAAACCGTGTAAAGTAAGGGCGAAGCGACAGTCCATGTGTATATTGTCTGTTTGAATAAAATCGTTTCTCATTTAAAGAATTTATTACGATAGCTTATAGCATATATCTACGTTAATAATAGTCTGGCGTAGCGCAGGAACTTCGATTTCAGAGCGGGAGAAGTCTTGGATGATTTCTCACCTTAACAGAAAGATAACGTGTTGCCATCTCAGTGTTCAGCACCCTTACCGTCAGTTATCTACACTAACTATATCATTAAGAATGTCTATTAAGTACGTTAATTATTCTAGCCAAGATTTTTGTAATAAAAAGAGTTGTCAGTATCAAACAAGCCGACCTCGGAAAACAACTAAACAGTTCGAAACCAGTTGGTGGAATTTATTTTAGTACAATGGTAGATTTGACACCATCAACTTTTTTGCCAATGTCGACTGTTTTTATTTTTTACATTTGGATAGGTCTTATCGAGCCCTTTATTTTAACAAGATCTACATTTTTTTTAACTGAGTTCATAAAGAAGGAGGTTATATTTTCGGCTGTATGCATTTTTTATTATGATTATTTCTTATGTATTATTTGGTTTTAATAAGTTATGTGAGGCAAAAATAAACATATTTCTTTCTTTCTTCCTACTCGAAAAAAAAGTTGTCAGTGTCAGTAAGCCCGACCTCGAAAAACAATTAAAAAATTCGAAACAAGTCACTTGCAAGACACAAGCAGTCTGATGCAGTTGGTGGAATCTATTATAGTTCAATCATAGAGTTGATGCCATCAATTGCATGAGACTGCTTGGAGTGACTGGTTATATCTGTTATGAAAAATTACACCCGTTGTTATTTACTTCAGTAAAAAAATAGAGTTAACCTTCAAGTTTAATAACCAAGTTAACATATAGTTCCATATAACAACTTTCATGTTTATTTTAAGTGACTCGTATTTCTTAAGATGTTCGTTCCAAACAAGTATATTGGCCTAAGAAATAAAATCTTGCATAGAAACAAAATTCCCCTTTTTGAGTCACTCAAGAATGTATTTTCAAAAACCTTCTTAGTGCTCGCTTACATCATACAAGAAGCCAAGTGTAAAATTTCACATTCCTAGTCCCAGTCAGTTTCTCTTTTTATATTTTGATGTATAGATAAACACAACTCGTCGAACATTGTAGATTGAGTTTTAGGTCCATGTAAGCCTAGCTGTAGCTTTAGCCGGTCGAACTAACAATATATGGAAAAGTGATTAATTTGAATTACATAAGGCTGTTAATGGTAGCGTCCACATCACTATATTGTCAATTCATTTACTATTTCTATAATATTGAAACTCTTAATAATATTATTAACTTAATAATTTTTTTCAATATTTATCTCAGGACCCTGAGGTCCTGGACCTTTGGAAGGCGTACAAGGAGCCGAAGCCAACTCGCAGAGGCCCTTTAGATAATTATAATGGAACATGATACCAACCGACGATTATCCCTGTACGCGCTATGCTAGTGCACCCAAGGACAACCCCCGGTTTATTAACTTAATAATATTATTAACTTAATAATATTAGTTGCTTTTTTTTAATTTATTTAAACTAGTGCTTGACTGCGATCCCACCTGATGGTAAGCAGTGATGCAATCGATGATAGTGAGGCGCACTAGTTTATTCTTAATAAACTAGTGCGCCTATTCACTCTAACCTTGAAGACACCTAAATTATAATCGAACGGGAAGACCGCAGCAGACAAATTGTTCCAGCCCTTCAATGTATGCGGTAAAAATGACGATTTTTCTTGGAGGAGACTGTTTATTCGACATGTTTTTTCTTCCTTAAAATATCATTATTACAGATCATTGTCGAGGGCAGTGATACTGCATCGCGAACGTAGCTGTGTGCTTTAATAGGTAAAATATATATTATATTTCTTCATAATTTTAAAATAAACCGTTTCTATGTTAGGTAACAAAATTAGCTTCTGCCAGCAAAACTCCTGATATGAAAACAACTTATAGCCTATTATAGCACTCAGGGATAGTGCAGATACATTAATTAATGACATGAATTTTAAGAATCGTTTTAAAGTTTCAGAGATTAAAAAAAAAACCACACACAAACTTACAGTAAGTTATATTAGTACTTAAAGTAAGTTGATAATTTACTATTCCCCTCTTCACTTAGCTTCAAAACTACTAGGTAAGCACAAATTTATGTAAAAATTTAAAGAAAACAATTCTTTAGTTGAAGACTTCAGTTATCCTGTAATCAATAAGTGAAGAATTATGTTAAGGAATTTTTATTGGTGCTAAAACTACATTAGGTACTATGAAACATTTAAGTATTTGTGCCAAATGCCCATACCACTCGGACAAGTTGAGATTTTTAAGAAATGCAATGAATTTCATTGTAATATGATTGTGCTGTGAACTATACGATGTGAACTGTTAACATTTACTATCAGGGTAGCAGTCTACAGTTGATAAATAATTACGGGTCATTATACTGTCGTTGTTAATTTTATAAATTACGTATTGTGCAAGTAAAGAGCGATGGACGAGTAAAGGATACAGTGGACATTGTGTTTTATTTTTCGTAATATCACAGTATTTATAACCTAAGTTTTTGTATAAAATCTAAGAAAACTCGTATTATTTTAGAATATGAGTTCTACCGTGGAGACAAAGCGTCTCAAATGGCATGCAATATTGATGGCGCGTACTTAGAACTGCTAACTTATAATTCCAAGTAAATCCAAAGATTTCACAGATCAAAGTGATCCGTTTTAAGAAAACGGTAATTTCATAAGTAAGGACATAATAACACTAACTGCAACACTTTTTTGACAAAACAACTCTGCAACGATTTGTTGTAGAAATGCGGCAATCAGTTTCCAGTCACACCGATAGTACTACGATGTCATCTATTAAATGATTCTGATTTCCCATACAGGGTGGAAAGTTGAACCGGTTTTTGGACACAAAGCATCCCAAATAAATTTTTATATAGGTACATTTTTACTTAAAGAAAATATCCGAAATAGGGTTCTGTAGTAGTAGTAGTCAACGCATTCTTATAGTTCCACCAAGTCCATCTGTCTGTCCGCCCGCGGCTTAGCTCAGAGACTGACATACTATAAAGCCATGAGGTTTGCATGAATGTATATTGATGTATATTAATTGCGTCAACAAAGTGGTAAAATAATATGTTGAAATTATTGAAAAATTCGATTAAAAATATCTTTTGAGCGATATGGGTAAACACCTTCTTACGGTTTTGCGACACTATCCACATCACCGATGATGGCAACAACATGGCGAAATATAGTCCACATAAAGTTATTCGCCGAGGTCATGACCGTGTTGAGGATAAACGACGCAAGTTGGGGGAAGGGGGGTAAACATTTAGGATCAAATCTCTCTGATAAACATCGAAGGAAGATCAGAAATACAATACCTTATTATTAAAAAATAACTTCCTTATTTATTGAATAGGACGAGCGGCGCGTTCATAATCGAAAAAGGATAATTTTATGTCATCATTATAATTTCTTTGCCAGATTTCATAATCTTTCTTCAATCAAACTTTTACTCGTCCATTTATTTTTGCATGACTCAACAAAATGTATATGTCGTGGCCAGATCATAAAAATTTATCACTTGGCCAGATCGTTTAAACGTTAACATTTGATGATATTTCAATCCTCGTTTGGGCATATCATTGATGCAGGACTTCTAAGGTAATAAAAGGTGTAAAGAAAGTAGGCCAAACGAGGATTGAAATATCATCAAACTTTAACGTTTAAAACGATCTGGCCAGTTTTAGTTGGCCATATCGTGAAATGATCAATTTCTATGATTTGGCCACGACATATATAATAACAACTGATTTTTTTTCGCGGGTCTGGCTTATCCTCCAGTAAAAGTTGTTATTTGTATGAATACTTTCAGAGTCACCCTTTATTTTGTACATTCTAAACCTTATCAACTAAAATAGTGCGATCTGTCTAAAGCAACTACTGTTAACAAGTCTGGTGCTATTATTATGGGGATTTGAAGTTACAAACTTGCGTTATTAAATACAGGCTACGCTGATAATAATGTGCAAGAAGTTCTCAATGTGTATAAAGAAGTTCTGTTGTGTTTGAGACGCACGCGCTGGGCTTGCGGGCAGTGGACAAGCTGGGACAGACACGTCTGAGTTTAGAAGTGTATATAAATAGCGCAACAATGCTGCGTGCACCGAGCGCGCCCTGTCACTGCGGTGTGCTGTGTGCCGTATCATATTTGTATTAGATTGCATGCGCTCGATGGCCGATAAATAGTAGTTTTATGCGAGGGCGAGTCGCGGCCCGCCCCCGGCTTATTAATAACATTATGCTCGATTAGGCATGTCCCTCCCGGCGCCTGGGGACGACGCACTCCCGCGCGTTACGTCATCGCCTGAAATACGCCCGAGTTTTACACGAAATCGCCGATCGGCGGGCCAGCCGCTCCCGGAACGACTCTCTGACACGAACAGAATAAAACCGGCCGCCGGTAGTGCCAAACCCGCGGTCAACGACTCCCGAAATAGATGCACAACGCGCGCACCTATAGGAAATTAAGAACCGGTCCCAACAGCGGCGACACTCAGATAGCGATAAAAATTCATTTCGAAAGCGGAATCCACCTGAGCGATTAATTTACTGCGGCTTTCACCGGTCGCGTTATCGAGTCTCGCGCGAACGTAGGCGAACTCCAGGCCTCGATACGGAACTGTAATGCGCGGGGACGTGGCAGGCACGCGGCAGCCGCGTGGCGCCGACACCACACCCGCCACTGCCATTTCATACAATGTCTATTCAACCATCTTCTCCGCTTATAAACAAAAGTCATGTTCCTGAAATTTAAAAGTTTATCGAGGCGCCCTCGCAGACATTATGTGGCGATACGGAATCCTAGAAACTTAGCTTTGTGTAATAAAACACAAACAACTAGGTACTTGCGTTATCTTTAAAAATCAATGACAGTGCAAATTATGACATACGCAAATATTTTCAAGTGAAAAGAAATATTTTCATATTGTTGAAAAATCTTTTCAAATAGGTATATAATAAAAAAAAAACAAATTGTTAATTCACGATGTCGCTTCATGTTAAAATTTTGTTTTCGGTTTTCATAAATGTCAATAAAAAGTAATCTCTATATCAATAAGAAGCTTCAGAGTGTAACTAATACCGATCGGCTTCAGACCCAGGAACAAATCTATACAGTAGCTGAGGTGCCAGGATACCTCAGTTGTTGATGCACAGAAGAGTAGGTAGTGGTAAGGGCCCGAGCTTTGATCTACATCCCAATGACCCCAACTTGTGGAGCCAATTCTCGACACCTTCTACTACGAATCTGACTGCTGATGCTGGAGTCACCACTGAGGGTCAGCTTACTTTCAATAAGCTCAGTTTCTCACATTCTTCAGCGCTCTTTGCTTTACAGCAACATAATTCAATACAAAAACAAACTCTGATTGGAAGCCGCGTGACAGTAGTGACAGACTACAGGTACAGCAGCTGATCGAACTCCATGTAAACAATAAGAGCGATGTATGCAAGCAGCAGACGGTCAGGCGAACAGACGTGGCCGCGGTCGCGTGGAGCGGCGCGGCGGCAGCGTGGCGGCGCGCGGCGGCGGTGCTATCGCGCGCCCAGTTAATGAGTTGAAAACGCGTGCTCATTGCCGGCCATGAGGAATTTTAATTAGTTAAGTGGGTTACGTGAGCGACGATGAGGAAACGCAACAGTGCGCGGATTATGTTGATAACATCGAGTTCGGGAAGCGTTTCTTGCTCCGACCAACCCGACTGTTACGCGTTTCTCATTAGTTACAAGTGGCTACATCAGCGCGAACACCGCCAACAGCTCCGGCACGTGCACGTTACGAGCAGAGGGCGCTGCTGACACTGTTGTCTTGTCACTCGAATACTAACATTACTCGACATTACAGACTACATGAATACGATTAAAAACCAATACAGCAATATGTGGTCCTTAGCCAATAACCGGTTGTACGGTTACGAAGTCGATGCATGGCGGCGCATGCGGCGATCGCTGAACTAAGATGATACCTGTCAGGCGACGTTGAGTAAGGCTACACAGTATTCTTTCGTGACAAAGAACTAGGGTATCGTCACCAAAGACAAGACATTCCTAAAGACGTCAAAACGCAACGAGGACTCTAAAACGACACATGTGACGTAATGGCGTGCGACATATCGCTGAATTGCGACGGAGGTCGACGATATAACACGTTTGTTGTAGGTTACCGTAGGATCCAAAGGTGATGCGAGTGTCGTTAACGTAGGTACAAGTGTAGTGCGCACGCGGTGCTGAGGTGCACGTGCGGATGCTCGTCGTCTGCGCCGTCCGGTTACCTGATGCAGCGACAAGCTTCCAGTGAAAAGCCGGACCCGGTAGATGTCGACGTCGTTACCGGACCGGTTCCGAAGAATTCCAGAAGCCAAACGTAGAACGTGGAGCGCGGACGACATCTTTACCTGACAGTATTAGAAATAACTATTTCACTCTAATGCTGCCCGGTAAGATGCGAACCGCCACTCCGGTCGGAGACAGTGCTGGATGGTGTATCGGTGGAAGTCTGTCGCGGTCGCTCGGGCGCCACGAGGCGCGGGGCGCGGGCGCGCGCGTGCGGACGGCAGCGCTGCTAGTCGCGGACTGGGCCGGTCGCCGGGCCCGCGCGCCGAGCGCTCGCTGGGAGCGGCGGAGGCGGCGCCGCCTCGCCGCACGCCCCACGCCCGCGACACCTCCTCAGCCTGCCACGCGACACAACCACTCCAGCACCAGCCACCCCGGGTCCACCACACGCACCACGCATGCCACATCCGCGAGGAGCCTGCTCCCAGCTGACTCAGTACTAACCAATGAAGCATCTTGTGACTTGCACAAAAGCGTTAAGTATTTCATAAAGGATAGATATTAATTTTACGCACGCAGTTGAAAATGAGTTTTGATGATTTGTACTTCAAATCAAAAATTATAATCAGCTGAAATCTGTAGATATACTCGTAGATAGACTGTAATATTTGTAATATTAATCTATATGCATCTATGCAATTGAGGCGGTAGGACATTCAGAACTAATCAGTTGCCGAAAACCGTTACCTATACCTAAAGACCTGGGTCCCGAGCCAATAAGGAGCTGCACGCTCATAATGGGGCCTTTTCAGAAGGCTTTAATTCACCCACAGGGCAATGGAGAGACATATAGGTACTTGGAGTTTCTGTACGTGATCGTGTCAGGAATGAGGACATCCGCAGGAGAATCAAAATTATCGACATAGCACGAAGATTCACTAAACTTAAGTGGCAGTGGGCAGTGCACATTGTTCGCAGAACCGATGGTCGATAGGGCTGAAAGGTTCTGGAGTGGAGACCACGTACCGGAAGATGCAGCGTTGGAAGGCCTCACACAAAGTGGACTAACGACCTGATGAGGGTCGCGAGAATCCGATGGATGCAAGACGACTGATTATTGTGGTGAAATTTGGGGGAGGACGTGCAGGACGTAACCAGTAGTGGTAGTCTTACAGTTGAAATGTTTGATGATGATCCACATACAGAGAATTTTACAACTGGATCACTATGGCACAGTACGGAACGTTACCTTGACTACCTATCTTATCTAGCTAGACTACTACTAATATTATGCATTTGAACCTTTCTTATGAATCAATCTGTCTATTGGCGAAATCTAAAGTTATTTTAAAATTTGTATTTTTTGAGTTTATTGCGAATAGACAGACAGACGAGGTGGGGGACTTTGTTTTATAATATGGAAGAATTTTAAAACAAAAGAATAGGCTTTTCAAGAACTATTCTCTTGTTATATCAAACAACGTGCTAACTGCTGGTCTGATTCTGACGTCAGAACTTAACGGACAGTGATATATCTAAATTAGGTAATTATTAAGTTATTTACACAGACACTAGGTAATGCTATCTATTTGTTATTGAATGGTTCAAATTAAAGTGGCTACAATATGACCGTTTTAGTAAAACTAAGCGGAACATAAAAATGTAGAGCACAATAAAGTGCACTGTTGTACTGTCATAGTTCGGCTCAGCGCTGAAAAGGTCGGCGCAACATGTTTTTGTTCCATTTTGTCCTGTCGCCTGGTATGCTATCTCTAACTCCCTTCTCTTTCATATCACTCCTCACACGATCCACTTTTTCTTTGGTTTCCCTATCCATCCATCCACATGTATACTCATAAACATAACTCATGGCCAGTCATGGCTGTAAGTCCTCACCGGACATGGTAACTTCGGGATGTTCCTGCACCTAATTGGTGTGGAAGAAACGTCCGGATGTCACCATTATGATGACCGCCCGGAGGAAACAGTGGAGCATGCGATGGAAGTGTGCCCCACTTGGGCGGATCAACGCCATGTTCTCGTAGGGGCGATCAGCGGTAGCGAACTCTCGCGCTAAGCCCTGTTACAGGCCATGGTTGGGAGCGAGGTGGAATGGCAGGCGGTCGCCTCCTTCTACGAAACAGTAATGCTAGCGAAGGAGCCGGTCGCACGCATGAGAGAATGGCCCAGCTGCCGAGACCCCCATGAATTTGGAGATGTTATTTGTTTTCGAGAATGAAGTAGAATCACCACATTATTATTCGCTGCATAACAATCTTTCAGACCCTTTGCTATTAGATACGATCTGTTTAAAATTATTTTACCAAAACGTACATGGTATAAATAATATAAAACTTGAAATTTAATCATTTAATGAAATTTTTTGTAAAGATTTTGACTATATTTGTATAACAGAACATTTTTTGAATGATAAATCTATTAATTTATTTCAGAAGCAATTATAATTTAGTGTCACATAACACAAGGACCAACAAAAAAAGAGGTGGTAGTCTTATTTTAGCCTAAAATATATGAGTAAAAAGTATGAAGATAGTGATGCAATACGGAAGTTATACAGATCGGAAAGCTTTGAAGTTTGTGGTGTAAAGGATCTTGAAACAGGTTTAAATATTTGCTGCTGTTACAGAAGTCCAAATAAAAAAATGACGGGTTGCACTCTGGGAGTGCCGGCAGAAGTGAAAACTTAAGTATTAACGTTGTGCGTTTTGGATATTTTGGAATGGTTATGGAATAATTTTGCACGAATTGCGTTAATTATCAGAATAAAAGTACTATCTTTTATGTGGTAGAATACAATATTTATTTATTGCGCTATCGTACACAAACATGACAATTTATATTACATTAAAAAGTTTATCCCTCAGAAAAATCAACTTCCATCCATAATTTCGACGACTTTTTCACTATCATTATTACCAGAACCATCATCGCCAATCTCTAAAACTGATACGATCGGTTTATGATAGCTGAAGTAAGAAACGAACAGTTTTGATTCGAACCTATTTAAATGTCTAATAAAGACCGCATCAATAGCAGTTTTATATTTCGTTGTGCTAAGATGGCGATCATTTGACATAGTTAAACCAAATTCATTATTTAAAAATTCAATTAATAGTTGATTTTTATCGTCTGCAAAGTTTATGTTGAAATCTCCACTCAAAATCATTGGCAATTCATCAAAGCTTTTTCCAATTTTTTTAAATTAAATTAATTTTTTTTTTTAATTTTAAACACTTTATATACACGAATTTCACGAATGAACAACAGTGTGGCCACTACAAAGACGGTCGAGCCATCAGCTGTCACCATCCATGGATGCGCGTGGCACGCTGTCACATCCGTCTTACGAATTTTCGATCAGGTCACGTGTCCTGACGCGAGTTTAACATTTTTTACCCATTACAAAAAAAGTGTACAACGCCGCTAAAGAAGTTTTCACTTCAAAAAAAAAATTACAGTTTCTTACGGAGCCTAGAGAAATTGTTAGAACTCGAATTGTCTTGATAAGACTGATAAAAAAATAAACGAATCTGAATAAACCATGTTGATAAATAAAAAAACATTTAACACAAAAAATAATGCTGCATTTAAAAAAAGTTTTCAAAATCAAAATAATATTGTAGGTATCAATACGTTTCTCAATTATTTTAATAAAATCTTTCGTGAGTGTTACCCAAAGAAAACTAGGAAAATAAAACTAATGAACAATAATCGAATAAAGTGGACTAATAAGGGAATTAATGTGTCAAGCAAAATGAAAAGAGTATTATGTACGGGTACCACTAATAATATTAGTATTTATAACTACAAAATTAACTACTTAGGGATCTATAGAAGAGTTTTAAAGCACGCACGAAAGTTAGTCATATCAAATCATCTCAGCAAATCCAAATACGTATCAAAAGAGACATGGACAATTTTAAATGAGCAGACAAAAAGAAAGCAAAACAAAGTTAGAAGAAAACTTGTTAGTCAAAGTCAAAAGTTTTTATTTCACATAGGCCTACATGGGCTTTATAAAACGTCAGAAGCTAGTGCACGGTTCCAAATTGGTCGTTTCCTATGGAGAAGAACCGGCAAGAAACTCCATGGTTACTCATTTAAAAAAAGTGGTTGTTTACAAAATTTTCATATACCATAGACCAGTCAATATTGTACCCAAAAGCACAATAAAAATAATCTTATTAAAAAAAAAAGTGAGTCGTAATAGGAAGTAACCTAAGAATTCGCGGAGTCTACAGTGTTCTCACATTCACATTATAAAAAAGAGGCTATATAAAAAAAGCAAGAAAAATATTTAATTACAATTATCAATAAATGACATGTTAAAACAATAAAATACTAACGAATTTATGGTGGTTGGCGTCTAATAATATAAAAAATATTGCAGAAGCAATGTGTTAGAAGAAGAAAAAAAAGTATATATTACAAACATGTTCTGAACATTGACAACAGGGTGGTTACAGGTCACAAGAAATAGCAGACACTTTTGCTGATATATTTGTGTACAAATCATCACTTTTAAAAACAGAAGAAGAAAGAGCGATGTCCTTTCTAAGAAATTCGACACCGAGAGTAGAAACTGAGATGACGTTTAATATGACAACGCCACAGGAAATAACAAAAATTGTACGTAAGATGGCAAAGAAAAAGTCTTGTGGACACGATGACGTGCCGATATCAGTGATTAAGGATAACATAGCAATATTAGCGTATCCTATATCTGAATTCATTAATAAATGTATTGAAGAATCTGTTTTTCCTGAACAACTTAAATTGGCAAAGGTGTTTTCGCTACACAAAAAGGGTACAAGAACGGACCCCAAAAACTATCGGCCAATATCTTTATTACCAATTTTATCAAAAAAATTTGAGAAAATAACGAAAGCTAGGCTAATGACCCACTTAAATTTAAATAGGGTAATTAATTTTAGACAATTTGGATACCAAAAGGGGATAGGTACTTCAAATGCGATAAATAATCTTGATAATGACATTATTAGTAAATTGAATGAAAAAATTAAGGTAGCTGGTTTATTTATTGATTTAAGTTCTGCATTTGACACAGTAGATCACGAGCTACTTCTGAATAAACTAGAGCATTATGGCATTAGAGGTAAAGCTTTAAAACTTTTGACATCTTATTTGAAAAACCGTAGAATGTACTAGAAATAATAGACATTAATGCAAACAATGACGTAGTGTGAGTGAAGTAATATATAAGTCAAAAATGACCAAAATAAGTCACGGTGTACCTCAAGGCCTCGGGACCAATATTATATTATTTAAATTTGTTTTTGTTTAAAACAACGTCACGTAACAAAGATAACATAAATGTTACGCTCCAAGAGAATAATGTTGGTCTAGTAAATGAAGTTAATTTTTTAGGAGTTTACATTCTATTCCTTATTAAATCGGAAAAAAGAGCTCACGGCCATTAATTCCTCAATATCTTCAGCTTGCTACGCGCTAAGAAACCTCAGGGACGATATTGGTTTAAAGCAGCTAAAAGCAGTATATTATGCATTGGTAGAATCCAGGTTACGATACAGCATTATGTTTTGCGGGAGCAGTTACGGGTATAATTGCCGAAGAGCATCCATACTCCAGAAACGTGCATTATGAACGATTGTTAGAATCCCACAACAAGAGTCTTGTAAAGATTATTTTAAAAAGTTGGGCATATTAACGGTACCAAGTTTATATGATTTAGTACTACTCAGTCACAATATATAAAATACAATTTATTCATATAAAATGACTATCTACAATTCTTTGACATCATAGTTGGCTAATATTGCACCTACCACAATTTGTCTCTGCATCACCCAAAGGTTGACTGGTAGAATATGCCTTAAGGCATTAAGTCCGCCTCTGTACTCCTTTGTGCAAGAAGAATAAATAAATAAATAATAAATATTAATCATGTTACTTTAGTGAATTTTTTATTGATTATAATTATGAATTACTGACTATTATTTAGTGAATATTGACTATTATTTATTGATTATTTGTTAGTAATTATTGCTCTTGATTTACTTATTAATTTACTTTTTGAATTTTACTAGGTAGAATATGTATTACTAGCTTCTGCCCGCGGCTTCACTCGCGTAAACGTAGGTTTCTCCATACTAACTTTGGACCCCCGCTTCATCCCCTTAGGGAGTGAATTTTGGAAAATCCTTTCTTAGTGCTCGCCTACGTCATAAAAGAAAACCTTGTGCAAAATTTCACGCTCCTAGTCCCAGTAGTTTCGGCTGTGCGTTGATATGTCAGTCAGTCAGTTTCTCCTTTTATATATAGATTTATGGATGTTATGAATTAATTAATGTAGGTACGACAAAATTCAAACACAATGAAAATTGTTTATGAAATAAATAAATACCCGACTCCGATTTCCAGGCACCGTAGGGGTTTTTTTTTAAGTGGAAAATCATCTAATGATATCTCCCGCCAGGCGTGTCAGACTTTTACTGACTAAAACCCGCTCCTGTCCCTTTTTTGCCTTCGTTCCAGGGCCCCGGGGTTCTCTTTCGCATTACCCATGGCTCCACGCCTACGTTGGCTCATAGGCGCTGGCTAGCGGACGGCCAGCAATGGGTAGCCCGCCGTCCGACCGACCATTTAGCGTCCGGACCGAGCCCAAGTCGTCGACGGCGCGTAGTTTTTCACACACGCCTCAAGGAGATGTCAGCAAAACCGTAGGGTCCCAGCAGGGTCGAAGCCTAATGGGACCATGAGTTGGCTTCCGAAAGGGAAACCCGGAGTCCTGGAACGCTAGGCAAAGAAGGAACATAGGTGTAGTATTAGTAAATATATAATAAAATAAAATAAAATAAAAAATAAAAATACTAGTCAAAACAAAATAAGGGCCACCACGTTTTTATAGTATTCTCATGAATTCTTAAGGTTCAAGGGTTGATTAATGATTAGATTGGATAAATTAACTGATTTTTATTGTAAACAGCACACAATGATGAAGGTTTTATTCCAAAAAAAAAAAAAATTACACCACTTTTTCTAAAAACTAACATTTGTGCAAACAAAAAGTAAGGAATAAAAATTAAGTGAAAAAATAAACAAATTAGGTATTGGTTGATTTGTGACTTTCCTCAATATTTTGTGTGCCCTCTCACACTGGTACACTCTCCACCAGGTGTACCACTGTTTCTTGAGGAATTTGTTCCCAGCTTGATTTTAGAACGTTTATTAGCTGTCTTTCATTGTGTACGGGTTGGTTTGTGCTCCGAACACTGCGTTTTAGTAAATCCCACATGAGTTCAATGGGATTGAGATCCGGACTGATTGCAGGCCAGGGCAACGTCAGTATACCAGCCTCCTCTAGGGCTTCTCTGATAGTCCTAGCTGTATGAGCGCGAGATTTATCGTGCATCAGACGGAATCTTGCGCCGATTCTCGGTGCATATGGGACCACAAGGGGTCTTATGACCTCCTCGATATAACGTTGAGCTGTAATTGTGCCTTCGTTGAGAATTGCCAACTCGGTTCTACCAGATTTAGAGATTCCTCCCCACACCATAACATTGGGGCCCCCAAATCTGTCACTTTCATGGATACAAGCATCCGAAAACCGCTCACCTTCACGCCTCCAGACCCTAATGCGACGGTCATCACTAAAAAATTTAACTTTGCACTCATCCGTAAAAAATACTGTGCTCCAATCACTCATATGCCATGCCAGATGCTGCCTTGCGAACGATAATCAGTTTGCACGATGAGCACTTGTCAATGGTATCCGCACTACACGTCTCCTGGAGAACTGCTGGTCCTCGTGTAACCGATTTCGAATGGTTTGATCACTAACACGTGTACCTGTCGCCTGCCGCAAACGGTTTTGTAAGGAGCGGGCTGTGATGCAGCGTTCTCTGCACGCAGTCAAACGCACGTAGCTGTCCTCCTGTGCGGTAGTTGTTCGAACTCTGCCAGATCCCCGTCTCCTAGTTAGTCTCCCAGTCTCTTGAAATCGATTCCAAGCATTCGGAATCGCTTGCCGGGAAAAAACCAATTGCAACGCAACAGAACGCTGCGAATGGCCTTATTCAAGCAATGTTACGGTTGGTAAGTCTATATGTCGTCGGATTCTCGGCATAACTTTTTTACAATGCTAATTCAGACACTACTTAAACAAAACTTAAGCTGTTCTTGACAGAATCGTCAGTTTGACTGAGTTAAAATCCATCTTAAAATTGGGTAGAATTAAGTGGCCACAATAAATGATCAAAAACTAGCCACTTTACACAATTATGCAGGTAGGACCATCAAAAAATATTTGTAAACAAATAAGCTAACACTATTTTAAACGTTCAGCTACTTGAGAACGCATAAAAAACAAATTATCGCTACCGCTGTTAAAAATAACAAGTGGCCCTTATTTTGTTTTGACTAGTATATAATAAGACATTGGATGATTCTCCACATCAAAAAAAAAAAACAAAAATGTAAACTCATAACTCTTTTAGTAACGTTCTTCACGTGACCATACCAAGACAAACTATTCCAGGTGTACCGATAGCATTTGCTGTTTTGCGCAAAATACAAGCATCTCTTTTAAACAATGTTAATTTAATCTTGCAGTGGATCCCGTCACATATTGGTCTACAAGGAAACGAGGAGGCTGATAGATTGGCTAAGATAGCAGTAACGTCAGGTATAGAGATTTATGTTTTACCAATTCATTCGGAAATTTTATCAAAATTCAGAAGCTATTGTTATGAAGAGTGGAAAGAATATTTTGGTGATAAATCGAGATATAAAGGGATATGGTATAAAACAATCCAAAATGAGCCTCCTCGAGCCCCATGGTTTAGTAGTTTTAAAGTTAGTCGAAAAACATTAGTAACTTCTTTCAGGATTCGTTCCGGACATATGCCTTTAAGAGCCTTTGCATTTTTAATGAAAATGGTGGACTCTCCGAATTGTTTAGTTTGTCATAATAAAATAGAAGATGTCCATCACCTTCTGTTGGAGTGTGTCAGGAATGAGTCTGAAAGAAGTTCGTTAATTAATGAATTAAATATAAATAAGCTAGATTTAGGTATATTTAACGTTATTCTAACCAAACCAATGTCGCCAGAAGCTATTTTAGTTTACTCACTAGTTACTCTGTAATTGTGATGTATTTGGATAAGGGATGGAACTGATATAACAATTTGTTAAAAGTTCCTTAAATAAATAAATTAAAAAAAAAAAAAAAAACTTTTCAGTTACTGGTGCCACTTGGAAACTTCCTCCAATATATTAATTTTTCACTTTATCCATTCTCGTCACAACATCCATCTCAACATTCTCATTTCCACTACATGCAATCCTTTTATCCATCTTTTTCATAGTGTCACTGAGGACTAAATGTATGAGTGCCAACAACAAGCATTATATAGATGGTATCTAACACTATTTCTAGGTATTGCCACAACTATAAATCTAATATTGTAATGAGTGCGAGCACGTTATCTCTTGTTATCGCTGTACGAAGCCTCAGTGACTCCTGGCGTCATATGTTGCGCTGACTCTCGATAACCCAGCTTCATGTAAGTGTGACCTCTGATTTACAATGTCCTACATTTGACTTACTTATTTACATCACATATTCGGTCATACTGTGAAAATAAAATAATAGTTTTATTATTAAGTTAAGACTTTATGAGCTATAGCCACAGCGCGACGCACCTTTACCCGTACTCAAGTTGTTGACGCTGCACGCTGGCTGTCACACGAAGAATGCAACTCCGATATAGAGTACACAAACAATGAAGGCGCTTTAGTTGAAAAGAGTACACAAACAATGAAGGCGCTTTAGTTGAAAAATACCTGATAACAATTAGGCATACTCGGACACCAAATCTCCTATTTATTTATTTATTTTTATCTTGGTGACACCTATATTGACACATATATATAACGAACGGTCCTGTGCGTCTCGCATCCATCGGACTCCCGCAACCGTTACTAAGTCATCGGTGCACCTTGTAGGAGGCCTTCCAACGCTACGTCTTCTGGTAAGTGGTCGCCATTCCAGAACCTTTCGGCCCCAACGGCCATCTGTTCTGCGAGCAATGTGCCCTGCCCATTGCCACTTTAGTTTGGCGATTCTTCGTGCTATGTCGGCAACCTTGGTTCTCCTGCGGATATCCTCATTCCTGATTCGATCACGCAAGGAAACTCCGAGCATAGCCCTCTCCATTGCCCTTTGGGTGACTAGAACCCTTTATAGGACGGCCCATACAAAGTGGCCAGTAAACTGGACGATCACTTTAAGGTCGATAATTCAAAGACTTTTATAATAATGTTGAACCTTATGATCATAAACGATAACCAATAAAGCACTTTGGCCTTTTAACTAGCCAGTATTCAAGGACGTCACATGCAATGCAAAATTCGCGCCTTTTTTTACAGTGGCCTGTTAACTGGCCACTGCGCATACCTGCACTAGAATTTGTTGTCATCACAAGGTGACGTCAAGTGTTTCAGAGTGTAATGCAAGGAAAAAACATGTCTCCGTAAAAAAGGTGAGTAAAACAATTTGGTTATAGTATAAACTTTCTTATTGTGTACAAATATAATCGAGTATCATAAAATAAACAATGTTATTTTGCCATTAAAACCAGACAGGTGTGTTGAAAAAATCTAACTTAGAAATTACACATGTGTATTGGAGGTAGTCTCATAAGTATATGTTTCGATTAATGCATATCAACTACATCATTTTATACCAAGTATATAGTCTATTTTTAGGATAAAATAATGCAATAAGCACAAATATACGGGTTCGGTAGTTATATCTTATTATCGTAAATTTTTAGGTATTTTTCATATCGAATAATAGCGATTTGTAAGTACGCATAGTTATTGTGTTTTCATTCTCGTTTTTCTGTTGTTTTAGAAGGAATTTTAGTACCCAGGATCTGGAGATGCTGAGTGAAGATCAATGGGCAGAAATTATGGCCATTACTGATGACCAGGCCATCCATTCTGATATTGGTGGTGATTCCGACGCTGATGACTGTTTTGACGATGTTGTCTCGAATACTAGCAGCTTTAGTACCCGTAGTTATAGTCATCAATCATAGTCTTCTTGAGAACTCCCACACGGATCGGTATCTTCGCTAATTTCTCCACCAGCATCTCCACCACAGCCTTCACCGCAACCCCCAACAGCACCGCCACATCCCTCACTGCCTCTGCTATCGCCGCTTATCCAAATTATCCTTTTCTTTTAAATTTTGAACACCAAAATAGTTATTTTTGATTTTTCGTTTAGTTCAATAATAATTTAGAGGAGAAAACACTTTGATATTGATTTTTTAAGTTTTTAGACTAAGAAGAAGAAATACTAAAACTTTGTTTGAAATGTTATGCTAATTATGTTATTTTTTTTAAACTGATTAAAAACTGATTACGAAATACACAGAAATTTCATTTTATTACGTAAAAAGTAACCGGTTTTTATGTGTCCAGTTTACAGGCCAGTGATTATACAGGGATAGTTACTGATGCAGAACGGTCGGTGGTCAGCATACTGGCCACTAGTTTTTTTGGATTTTCTCGGAAAATAACAACTTTCAGAAAAATATATTACTACATATAATTATAAATAAAAGTACTGAATATAATTTCACTTGAAATTATTACAAATTTAAAAAAAAGTTAAGGTGTGCGTTAAAGGGTTAAGTCTTCTGATGAGACCGAAGGTGAGTGATGTACTCGCCATTGACATTAATGCCTAGCCCTCTCCATTCCAAAACCTTGAAGACATCCTCCATTGCTGCCGTGAACAGTTTCGGAGAAATAACGTCTCCCTGCCTCACGCCCCGCTGCAAGAGGATTTTTTTTTTATTTTTTTTTTTTTTTTTTTTTTTCGGTGGGAAAATCATCTTATGACATCCCCCGCCCTTGGGCGGGGCGGGAGATAGTGTCAGACTTTTACTGACTAAAAACCCACTCCTGTTCCTTCATTGCCTTTCGTACCAGGGCCGAGTCTTCCTTTCAGAATCAGACCCTTGGCCCCAGTAGGCTTCGACCCTGCTAGGCCCCTACAGTTGCTGACATCTCCTTGAGGCGCGCGTGGAACAGCACGCGCCGTCGACGACTTGGGCTCGGTCCGGACGGTTACCGGACGGTCGGAAGGCGAGCCACCCATTGCTCGCCGTCCGCAAGCCCGCGCCTACGATGGCCGGAAATCGGGATCGGAATCCCGGCGGCGATTGGGGCGTGAGGACCGTTGCCTCACGCGATCGGCCGCCTCCTTTGCTAGCATTACTGTTTCGCAGAAGGAGGCGACCGCCTGCCACTCCTCCTCGCTCCGGACCATGGCCTGTACCAAGGCCCGGCGCGAGAGATCGCCGCCACCGATAGCCCCCACGAGGACACGGCGTTGCTCTGCCCAAGCGGGACACACCTCCACCGTGTGCTCCACCGTGTCCTCCGGGTGGTCCACACAATGGTGACACCCGGGCGTTTCTTCCGCACGAATCCGGTGCAGGAACCTCCCAAACTTACCATGTCCGGTGAGGACCTGCGTCATGCGGAAGGTAAGGACGCCGTGTTGCCTTTCCAGCCACTCCTTGCAAGAGGATAGGTTTCGAAGTCTGGTCTTGTAGTCGGACTGACATAGTGGCGTTTTTGTACAAACACTTCAGCACTTCGATATACCGATAGTCAATTTGGCACCGTTGGAGAGACTGCAGTACAGCCCAAGTTTCAATCGAATCAAAGGCTTTCTCGTAGTCCACAAACGCTAAGCAGAGAGGCTGATTATTCTCCTCAGTCTTCTGTATAACCTGCCGCAGCGTATGTATATGGTCCACGGTGCTGAAGCCTTTTCGAAATCCGGCTTGTTCGGGAGGCTGGAAGTCGTCGAACCTGCGCGCGAGACGATTCGTGATGTTAAAATGTCAGTCGTACGAGCGAAAAAGAGTGATGGAGCTATACACCCTATATAGCTCTATCCTTTTAACAGTTCGGTTTAGGTCATAAAATGGATCACGTTATGATCTCGTGGCTCTACCACGAGATCATAAGTGTGTGATAAAGGTAAGGTTAAGATTTTCAGCAATAGAAGGTGTTATCAAATCAGCAAATGTTCTGGAACTATTTATAAAAATGATTGAATTCTATTTAATTACTTTGTAAATACCAAAATTATTTACGAAAATAAACTGAAGTTAGTTCCAGTCATTTTACCATAACAAGATTTTCAATAACGTAATGCGCAGTTCGGCGGCATATTTTTACAGAAAATGATTTTCTTTTAGTGCATAGAGCGGATACAAACACGACTTGACGTGTAGGGGTGTCATACTAGACTGAGCGACTTATGACCACTGGGTAATAAGTATCGGATCACGATTTTGTTCGCTATGTCCTGTCTATTGGTAGTATATATTTAATGTATTTGTCTAAAGAGATACAATAGAGCGGCTATCAGGAGAAATGTCTTAGAAAAACTGTCATCCCATGCCTCAGTGACGCCATCTAGCTTTGAATAGTAATCACGCGAATTAAATTTGTCAAAATTTATATATTAACAATCGCTCGGTAGGTGGCCAGGGGCTTTACCATGATATGTTAAAATGTCAGTCGTACGAACGAAAAACAGTGATGGAGTTATACACTCTATATAGCTGCATTCCTCTAACAGTTCGGTTTAGGTCGTAAAATGGATCACATTAAGAGCTCGTGGTAGAGCCTCAGTGTGTGCTAGGTAAGGTTAAACTTTTCAGCAATAGATGGCGTTATCACAAAATCAACAAATGTTCTAGAACTATTTATGAAAATTGTTGAATTCTAATTAATGACTGCGTAAATACCAAGAATATTTACGAAAATAAACCGTAGTTAGGTCCAGTAATTTTACCATAACAAGATTTGTAATAGCGTAATGCACAACTCGGTATATTTTCCCAGAAAATGATTTTCTTTTAGTGCATAAAGCGGATACAAACACGAGTTGACGTGTAGGAGTGTCATAATAGACTGAGCAACTTATGACCACTAGGTAATAAGTATCGGATTACGATTTTGTTCGCTATGTCCTGTCTATTGGTAGTATATATTTAAAGAGATACAATAGAGCGGCTATCAGAAAAAATGTCTTAGAAAAACTGTCATTCTATGCCTCAGTGATGCCATCTGGCTTTGAATAGCAAACACGCGAATTAAATTTGTCAAAATTTATAATTATTTAACTATCGCTCGATAGGTGGCCGGGGGCTTTACCATGATAATGTTAAAAATTTTAGTCGTACGAGCTAAAAAGAGTGATGGAGCTATACACTCTGTGTAGCTCCATCCCGTACAGTTCGGTTTAGGTCGAAAAATTTATCACGTTTTAGGCTCGTGGTAGAGCCTCAGTGTGTGATAATGGTAAGGTTAAGCTTTTCAGCAATAGATGGCGTTAACACAAAATCCGAAAATGTTCTGGAACTATTTATAAACATTATTGAATTCTAATTAAATACTTCGAAAATACCAAAAATATTTACGAAAATAAACTGAAGTTAGGTCCAGTCATTTTACCATAGCAAGATTTGCAATAGCGGCATATTTTCTCAGCAAATGATTTTCTTTTAGTGCATATTATAGAACGGATACGAACACGACTTGACGTGTAGGGGTGTCATATTACCAAAGTACTCTGTGGGTGTCATACTAGACTGAGTGACTTATGACCACAATTTTTGTTCGCTATGTCCTATCTATTGGTAGTATATATTTAATGTCTTTGTATATAAACATTGTTGTTTTTCTTTGAAAACCACTTCTTTCTCTTCTTGTTTTTCTTTAAACTTACTGATCATAGTGTGAAGCAGCTTTCACACATAACTTATTATTGTTTCACCCATAATAATGCATTTATTGTTAAAAAATAAATCTATGTTACAAAATACTGACAATTGCAGTCACAGATTTCGACGTGCTTTTGACGGCTAAATCATCATCTTCCTGCCCTTGTCCCGTTTTATTTGGGGTTGGCACAACACGTTTTTTTTCTTCCATTCTATCCTGTCACTCGTCACGCTATTACTAACTCCCTTTTGTTTCATATCACTTCTCACACAATCCATCCATCTTTTCTTTGGCCTCCCTCTCCCTCTCCATCCATCCACGTGTAAATTCATAACTCTTTTAGCAACGTGCGCTTCATCCCTCCTCTTCACATGACCATACCAAGATAAACGATTCCCTTTCAACTTTTCAGTCACTGGCGCCACTTTCAAACTTCCCTTAATATACTCATTTCTCACTTTATCCATTCCTGTCACACCACACATCCATCTTAACATTCTCATCTTCGCTACGTGCAATCTTTTTTCATCAGTCTTTTTCACAGCCCAACATTCTGCTTTTGACGGCTAAATAATGTTGCCATTTTATTTTATTTTTAAAACTCCAGTTCGCGCTTTCGTTAGACGCACTCTAATACGATTGTCATAAATACAAAAAATACTCAAGTATCAAAGCATTTTTCTCCTACTGTTTCAATAATACCACATTCAAAATTTTTGGCTTTAACCTCATTTCTCAGGTCGCGCTTTCATTAGACGGAGTCTACTAAATTATTTTTCTTGTCTTATTTCAGCTTTTATTTAGATATGGGTATTAGTTTTGTTATATGAAAGAGATTAGACTCTGATTTTTTATGGCCTGTATCAATTTTATATATTGAATTTTATATATTTTCAATAATTTTAAATGGACCAATTCTTAATTTATGCCTATTTAGTTTGTTACCATTCTCTACATAAATCATATCCCCCGTATTAAATTCAAACTATGTCCTGTTTTTATCAAATATTTGTTTCTTGTAGTTGTGTGATTTAATTGAATTTTCAAATGCTTTTTTTATCTCTAATCCATTCATCTTCAGTTTTGTCTTTTTTTAATTCACTTGGCAAAAAGGAAACATCTGTACCATGTAATAAGTATTTTGGTGCAAAGCCAGTAACTGTATGCTCAGTATTATTATATTTTATCTACACAATTTATGAGCGATGGTTGTCCATGCCATGTTATTATTATTTGTTTCGTTTATTTTACATCTTACTTTGTTTACAAGTATTTTAAGGGACAGAGTTTAAATTATTGTGTACAGATTTCTGCAAAATCTAAATGTTTTATGTATTTATTTTTCTTTTTCTATACCATGAAAGTATAAACTGTTAACATAAGAAATAATTATCTGTAACTTTTGGGAAATAAAGATATTTATTATTTAGTTGTGGAATATTATTATTATTATTATTTCGTTTATTCATTAATATCACATATAAATTACATTTTTAAATATTTCTTTAAAAAAACATAAAAAAAACATTTAAAAATATAAAAAATAGTTGTCCGCCGGTGTCGGGAACAGGGTCCAAGCTACCGGTGGTTAGGGCTCCAGAGACAGGAACCTCCTCACAATGCGAGCCGTATCGAGGAGTACTGCCTTCTGTATCAGGCCCTTGATCCAACCGCGCAACGACAGCTTCGACAGATGGTCGTCGAAGCTTTTGGCTATAAGACCATTGGCGGTCACGACCATCGGCACAATGACAGCTGAGTCCACATTCCACATGTCGACAACCTCGTGTGCTAAGTCGAGATATTTGATTTGTTTCTCTTTCTCAGCTTTCACGAGATTCTCGTCATGCGGGATGGTGACGTCGACTATCACTGCGCGGCGCGCTAATCGGTCTATCACCACTATATCCGGCTTATTGGCTACAATAGTCCGGTCAGTAATGATAGACCGATCCCAGTACAACGTGACATGGTCATTTTCGAGAACTGGGTCGGGCACATACTTGTAATACGGTACCTCAGAATCCACTAGGTTGTACTTCAAAGCAAGTTGCTGGTGAATAATCCTGGCTACTTGATTATGTCTGTGCAAATACTCGCCGTTAGCCAAACGAGAACAACCAGAGATAATATGTCTGATAGACTCACCCGGACGGTGGCACGCCCGACACACGTCAACCGTCCCGTCCTTCATTATATATCTCCGGTAGTTGTTCGTTAAGATAACTTCGTCCATAATCGCACAGATAAAACCTTCAGTTTCCCCAAAGAGGTCGCTGAAACGTAACCAGGCCACGGACGCCAAGAAATCTACATCAGGCTCATGAAGAGCCCGGTAAAAGCGCCCGTGGAGCTCCTTGCCTTTCCATATTTCCTTGCGGTCATCAGTAGTCAGTATTACAGGTTTGCGCCAGTCCTCTTTAGCCATGGATAACGGGGTGAGTCCCTTGTCCACTGCGACCACATCTCGGTGCATACCCACATCGGTTTTAAGAAAATATTCTCTGAGGCTGCACACCTCGCGGTTGTGCAGAGTCTTTGCGTTCAAAAAGCCTCGACCTCCACATTTCCGCGAGATGTACAGTCTCATCACCGATGATCGTGGGTGATGCATCCGGTTTGCGGTCAGTAGTGTACGGACCCGTCTATCCAGAGCGTCTAGTTCGGTCTGAGTCCATTTGAGTATGCCAAAAGAGTACATTAAAACTGGCATGACCCAACCGTTGAAGGCGCGCACCTTATTTCCGCCCGACAGAAGGCTATTTAATACCTTCTTCAGGCGGCCAAAGAAGCGCTCCTTCAGCGATTGCTTCATGTCAGCATTGTTAATGCCCAACGCTTCCGACATACCCAAATACCTATAAGTTTCGGTCGAGGAGAGGGATCTAAGGTGTATGGAATCCGGGAGTAGAATTCCCTCGGATTCCATAATCTCCCCTCGCTTTACATGCATGGCTGCACATTTGTCCACACCAAATTCCATCCTGATGGCGCTACTGAAAGTTTCAGTTACCTTCAGTAGCTCCATTAGTTGCAAATTGCTGGGGGCAAAGAGTTTCAGGTCATCCATGTAAAGAAGGTGAGATATGGCCTGACCACCTCTTCTCAACCGATAGCCCAGTCCTGACTCCTCCAGCAATGTGCTAAGAGGATTCAGAGCCAAGCAAAACCAAAGTGGACTCAGACTGTCGCCCTGAAATATTCCCCGTTTAATCCTAATAGGCTCATCATTACCCTGGATCGGTCGACATCCTGGATAGCGAAGGACCGTCTTCCATTGCCTCATACATGACTCAAGGAAGGTGCGTAAAGTCATATCTACTTTGTATAACTCCAACACCCTCATGAGCCATGTATGTGGAACAGAATCATAGGCCTTCTTGTAATCTATCCAACATGTCGACAGATCCTTGCGGGATCGACGAGCCTGTTGGCTTATGGCCATGTCAATGAGGAGTAGCTCCTTAGTACCCCGGGACCCATTCCTACATCCATTCTGAGAGGCAGACATAATCAAGTTATTCTCTATGTGTCGATTAATTTTTGCTCTCAGAATGGATGTAAAAAGTTTATAGACCGTCGACAAACATGTAATTGGTCTATAATTCTTGGGTTCCACGGGGTTACCTGTCTTATGGAGCAGGTGGGTTACGCCAGTTGTTAGATAGTCTGGTAGCGACCCAGACTCTAAGGTTGACTGGAATTGCGATGCCAGGGGCGCGTGTGAGTTGCTAAACCATTTCAGCCAGAAATTTTGCAGTCCGTCCGGTCCCGGTGATTTCCAGTTCGGTAATGGACGAACTGCTTTGGCTACATCCGCTGGAGTAATGACAACTTTTTCCATTTCTGGTATAGCTTCACACACGCGCTCGACGTCACGCATCCAGTCACCCTCAGTGTGACTGACAGGCACCGACCAAATGTTTCGCCAGAATGTAATGGTGGCAAAATCATCTGGGCGGCGCCCGTCAATCACATTTTGTTCAGGTCGCTCCCAAGCTCTATACACCCACCTCTCATCGCTCTGGAACATGCGATTCTGCGAGTACCGATCAACCCGCCGCTTATACCGCCTAATGCGGCTCGCCCATGCACAAACCTTCTGCTTCAGGAAGTCGATGCGCTCTGTGACACGAGACATGTATTCTTGAGGGCTGATACCAGTCCCCAAAAACGCCCGCCTCACAAAGCGCATCACTCGTGGTCGCGTATTACCCTCCCTGAAGCAGTGTAGTTTGCCGATGAGTACCCTGGCCCCATCGATACGCCTCTCGATCCTGTATTGCCAGGCTGGTACAGCAGGCTTTGGTCGAATAGTTCCATCTATATTAGGAAAATTTATGTTCGCCAAACGACATGCCGCAACAGCCCCACAGTACAGGATTGAGTGCGTATCAACAAGGTTCTCGCTACTCTCAAAGTTGTTTTTAAGCAGCGAATCCAAAGTACACACCAGCGCCCTATTTTTTTTGTGCATGGGTAACCGTGGCAAACGGGGTCTAAGTTCAGTCGGAGTTGTTCTGTACTCTCGAAGCGCATCCTCCAGTGCGCTCCTCAGTTCATCGTTGCACTGGCTACTTACTGTGACAACCATATCATCTGCATCATCATTATTAGGATTGGACCGCGGCGAGATTGCGTTAGTAGTCGGCGTTGCCGCGGTCTGTGTTTGTATAGATGTCGAGACGATTTGGTTGCTCAGTACCTCTGAGCGCAGCCGATCAAGTGTAGCATCGTCCAACCTGTGGTTGCGTTGGATAACCCGCACCTGATCCGACAATCGTTGGGCCGAGACGTTGACGGTTGGTTCTAGGTCCTGAAAAAGAGACAGCATCCTATCACGATACGCAGTGAGGTTAGTTCCCCCCTCTGTAGACCCGTAATATGCGCGCATGACGTTCTCATTCATAGACTGAGTCCATCTCATGCGCTGCACACAACCACCGGCAGCGGGGACCCGGCTTGGGGCCGGTTGGCCCCTAGATCCCAAGCTCTTCGGTGGCCGGCCTCTCCTCTGCCGACGTACTGGTGTTGGCGACGTCGGCGGGGAAAAATACTCGTCGCTCGAGCTCGACGCAACTGCAGCCGCCGGTGACACTGGTGACTCGAGGTCCGGCGGCGGCGAGGCGGAGCTGAGCGGCGAGCCCGGGGGTGGATGGCGTGCGCGACGGGCAGCTGCTCTAGTTAACATATTAACCCATTTCTTTCAATTCATTCCATTTCTGAGATTTCTTGTTGATTGTTAAGACGTCGTCAATGACAGACGTCATTCGGTATTTTTCTCTTCTATTTTATTTATTTATATGGTTATGGTGCGGATTTCTATTGGTTTTCTTATTGTATCTTATTAGGCTTCTTTTATGGTAAATTGTATCACAATTTACAGGTAAAAAGTACCGGTTTATCTAATTTAAAATGGAACAGAAAAAAAATATGACATGTTGCTAGAGTGTTGCCAGTTTATTATTATTATTATTATTATTATTATTATTATTTCGTTTATTCATTAATATCACATATAAATTACATTTTTAAATATTTCTTTAAAAAAACATAAAAAAAACATTTAAAAATATAAAAAATAGTTGTCCGCCGGTGTCGGGAACAGGGTCCAAGCTACCGGTGGTTAGGGCTCCAGAGACAGGAACCTCCTCACAATGCGAGCCGTATCGAGGAGTACTGCCTTCTGTATCAGGCCCTTCATCCAACCGCGCAACGACAGCTTCGACAGATGGTCGTCGAAGCTTTTGGCTATAAGACCATTGGCGGTCACGACCATCGGCACAATGACAGCTGAGTCCACATTCCACATGTCGACAACCTCGTGTGCTAAGTCGAGATATTTGATTTGTTTCTCTTTCTCAGCTTTCACGAGATTCTCGTCATGCGGGATGGTGACGTCGACTATCACTGCGCGGCGCGCTAATCGGTCTATCACCACTATATCCGGCTTATTGGCTACAATAGTCCGGTCAGTAATGATAGACCGATCCCAGTACAACGTGACATGGTCATTTTCGAGAACTGGGTCGGGCACATACTTGTAATACGGTACCTCAGAATCCACTAGGTTGTACTTCAAAGCAAGTTGCTGGTGAATAATCCTGGCTACTTGGTTATGTCTGTGCAAATACTCGCCGTTAGCCAAACGAGAACAACCAGAGATAATATGTCTGATAGACTCACCCGGACGGTGGCATGCCCGACACACGTCAACCGTCCCGTCCTTCATTATATATCTCCGGTAGTTGTTCGTTAAGATAACTTCGTCCATAATCGCACAGATAAAACCTTCAGTTTCCCCGAAGAGGTTGCTGAAACGTAGCCAGGCTACGGACGCTGCAAAAACTATATCAGACTCATGAAGAGCCCGATAAAAGCGCCCGTGGAGCTCCTTACTTTTCCATACTTCCTTGCGGTCATCAGTAGTCAGTATTACAGGGTTGCGCCAGTCCTCTTTAGCCATGGATAACGGGGTGAGTCCCTTGTCCACTGCGACCACATCTCGGTGCATACCCACATCGGTTTTAAGAAAATATTCTCTGAGGCTGCACACCTCGCGGTTGTGCAGAGTCTTTGCGTTCAAAAAGCCTCGACCTCCACATTTCCGCGAGATGTACAGTCTCATCACCGATGATCGTGGGTGATGCATCCGGTTTGCGGTCAGTAGTGTACGGACCCGTCTATCCAGAGCGTCTAGTTCGGTCTGAGTCCATTTGAGTATGCCAAAAGAGTACATTAAAACTGGCATGACCCAACCGTTGAAGGCGCGCACCTTATTTCCGCCCGACAGAAGGCTATTTAATACCTTCTTCAGGCGGCCAAAGAAGCGCTCCTTCAGCGATTGCTTCATGTCAGCATTGTTAATGCCCAACGCTTCCGACATACCCAAATACCTATAAGTTTCGGTCGAGGACAGGGATCTAAGGTGTATGGAATCCGGGAGTTGAATTCCCTCGGATTCCATAATCTCCCCTCGCTTTACATGCATGGCTGCACATTTGTCCACACCAAATTCCATCCTGATGGCGCTACTGAAAGTTTCAGTTACCTTCAGTAGCTCCATTAGTTGCAAATTGCTGGGGGCAAAGAGTTTCAGGTCATCCATGTAAAGAAGGTGAGATATGGCCTGACCACCTCTTCTCAACCGATAGCCCAGTCCTGACTCCTCCAGCAATGTGCTAAGAGGATTCAGAGCCAAGCAAAACCAAAGTGGACTCAGACTGTCGCCCTGAAATATTCCCCGTTTAATCCTAATAGGCTCATCATTACCCTGGATCGGTCGACATCCTGGATAGCGAAGGACCGTCTTCCATTGCCTCATACATGACTCAAGGAAGGTGCGTAAAGTCATATCTACTTTGTATAACTCCAACACCCTCATGAGCCATGTATGTGGAACAGAATCATAGGCCTTCTTGTAATCTATCCAACATGTCGACAGATCCTTGCGGGATCGACGAGCCTGTTGGCTTATGGCCATGTCAATGAGGAGTAGCTCCTTAGTACCCCGGGACCCATTCCTACATCCATTCTGAGAGGCAGACATAATCAAGTTATTCTCTATGTGTCGATTAATTTTTGCTCTCAGAATGGATGTAAGAAGTTTATAGACCGTCGACAAACATGTAATTGGTCTATAATTCTTGGGTTCCACGGGGTTACCTGTCTTATGGAGCAGGTGGGTTACGCCAGTTGTTAGATACTCTGGTAGCGACCCAGACTCTAAGGTTGACTGGAATTGCGATGCCAGGGGCGCGTGTGAGTTGCTAAACCATTTCAGCCAGAAATTTTGCAGTCCGTCCGGTCCCGGTGATTTCCAGTTCGGTAATGGACGAACTGCTTTGGCTACATCCGCTGGAGTAATGACAACTTTTTCCATTTCTGGTATAGCTTCACACACGCGCTCGACGTCACGCATCCAGTCACCCTCAGTGTGACTGACAGGCACCGACCAAATGTTTCGCCAGAATGTAATGGTGGCAAAATCATCTGGGCGGCACCCGTCAATCACATTTTGTTCAGGTCGCTCCCAAGCTCTATACACCCACCTCTCATCGCTCTGGAACATGCGATTCTGCGAGTACCGATCAACCCGCCGCTTATACCGCCTAATGCGGCTCGCCCATGCACAAACCTTCTGCTTCAGGAAGTCGATGCGCTCTGTGACACGAGACATGTATTCTTGAGGGCTGATACCAGTCCCCAAAAACGCCCGCCTCACAAAGCGCATCACTCGTGGTCGCGTGTTACCCTCCCTGAAGCAGTGTAGTTTGCCGATGAGTACCCTGGCCCCATCGATACGCCTCTCGATCCTGTATTGCCAGGCTGGTACAGCAGGCTTTGGTCGAATAGTTCCATCTATATTAGGAAAATTTATGTTCGCCAAACGACATGCCGCAACAGCCCCACAGTACAGGATTGAGTGCGTATCAACAAGGTTCTCGCTACTCTCAAAGTTGTTTTTAAGCAGAGAATCCAAAGTACACACCAGCGCCCTATTTTTTTTGTGCATGGGTAACCGTGGCAAACGGGGTCTAAGTTCAGTCGGAGTTGTTCTGTACTCTCGAAGCGCATCCTCCAGTGCGCTCCTCAGTTCATCGTTGCACTGGCTACTTACTGTGACAACCCTATCATCTGCATCATCATTATTAGGATTGGACCGCGGCGAGATTGCGTTAGTAGTCGGCGTTGCCGCGGTCTGTGTTTGTATAGATGTCGAGACGATTTGGTTGCTCAGTACCTCTGAGCGCAGCCGATCAAGTGTAGCATCGTCCAACCTGTGGTTGCGTTGGATAACCCGCACCTGATCCGACAATCGTTGGGCCGAGACGTTGACGGTTGGTTCTAGGTCCTGAAAAAGAGACAGCATCCTATCACGATACGCAGTGAGGTTAGTTCCCCCCTCTGTAGACCCGTAATATGCGCGCATGACGTTCTCATTCATAGACTGAGTCCATCTCATGCGCTGCACACAACCACCGGCAGCGGGGACCCGGCTTGGGGCCGGTTGGCCCCTAGATCCCAAGCTCTTCGGTGGCCGGCCTCTCCTCTGCCTTCGTACTGGTGTTGGCGACGTCGGCGGGGAAAAATACTCGTCGCTCGAGCTCGACGCAACTGCAGCCGCCGGTGACACTGGTGACTCGAGGTCCGGCGGCGGCGAGGCGGAGCTGAGCGGCGAGCCCGGGGGTGGATGGCGTGCGCGACGGGCAGCTGCTCTAGTTAACATATTAACCCATTTCTTTCAATTCATTCCATTTCTGAGATTTCTTGTTGATTGTTAAGACGTCGTCAATGACAGACGTCATTCGGTTTTTTTCTCTTCTATTTTATTTATTTATATGGTTATGGTGCGGATTTCTATTGGTTTTCTTATTGTATCTTATTAGGCTTCTTTTATGGTAAATTGTATTCTTTTATTATTATTATTATTAAGTGTTTGGTTAAGTCTTTCATTTAAGCCATTAGAAAATGGGACATTTACTGCTGTATAAATTAGGGGTATATAAGTATTTTTTCTAGATTAGAATAACGAACATTTTATGGAATCAGGCAATAAGGATCTAATGTATATAATACCCAACTTTTATCTGGCTGCTTACTATTCAAGAAAAATTAAACGAGAAGGTACCTACATGCATCTTTGTCAGAATGGACTGCATTAACTAATACTAATTGACGCAGCTAAACAAACGGTCTCAGAACTATTTGAATGCTGCGCTGTCGAACTTGTATCTTATAACATCATTGTTATTATTTCCATATACACCCTGTATATGGAAATAATAATAATGAACTAACCTAAAACCCTAACCTAACCTAACCTAAACATAATTATATATTATTTTATGAGAAATTAGACAACATACTCAAAAAGCTTTGCTCTGGGACAAATAAACACATTATTTTTGTAGGAAATTTTAACATCGATGAGGTGGCTGATTTTCATCAGGTGGGATCGCAGTTAAGCACCATAGCTTATAACGATAAAAAAAAAGTAATAAAAAGAAATAAAATTACACTAAAACTTTAATATTATTTTCTCTTACAATAATTTAAAACTAGCACTTTACAAACCGACAAGACTCAGTAGTAATAACTGCATCGATAATTTTGCACATAGTTACCAAAGGGCCACCAAGGGTTACCAAAGGGTTACCAAGGCCACGACGAGGCAAGGGGTGCGAAGAATCTCCGGATGAGATTTGGCTACCCATCTATTAAACGACTCGACTTGGCAACTTTCAACACGCGTACACTGAGGACTGACGAGAAGATCACCGAACTGGAGGAGGAATTGAGCAGGTTGCGATGGAGTATTGTGGGATTGTCTGAAGTCCGAAGACAGGGGGAGGATACGATAATTCTCAAATCCGGTAACCTGCTCTATTTCCGGGAGGGTGACCAGCAGTCCCAGGGTGGTGTCGGGTTTATCGTCCACAAGTCCCTTGTGAACAATGTCGTGAGGATCGAGAGTATGTCGACCAGGGTGGCGTACCTTATACTCAGAATATCATCAAGATATTCGCTGAAGGTCATACAGGTCTACGCCCCGACCTCGACACATCCCGACGACGAAGTAGAATCCATGTATGAGGATATATCAAGAGCCATGCATGGTTCTAAGACTCACTTCACCGTGGTCATGGGGGACTTTAACGCGAAACTGGGCAAACGAGACGGTGACGAGCTGCGAGTGGGGCAATTTGGATTTGGACGTCGGAATCACCGGGGACACCTACTGGCTAGCTTTATGGAGAAGGAGGGCCTCTATATGATGAATTCCTTCTTCAAAAAGCGTGAGCATAGAAGGTGGACCTGGCAAAGTCCTGACGGTGCAACTAGAAATGAAATTGACTTCATCCTGTCGACGAAAAAGCAAATATTCAATGATGTCTCTGTGATCAACGCGGTGAAAACTGGAAGTGATCACCAAAGAAGTGAAGTGATCGTAAGAGGCACATTGAATATTAACATTAAGCTTGAAAGGTCTCGACTGATGAAGTCTACGCTCCGTCCAGCACAGATCCAGATCCAAAACCCCGAGAGCTTTCAGCTCGAACTCCACAATCGTTTCGAGTGCCTAGGAAGCTCCGTGGATGAATATAACGATGGGTTCGTGGAAACTGTCCATACGGTCGGGTCTAAGTTTTTCAAGACTCACCGTACAAATAAAAACAAGAAGCTCTCCGATCCGACCCTCGAGCTAATGAAGAAGAGGCGTGAGATGATTCTGCAGTCTTCAGACGATGTGTGCATATACCGGCAGCTCAATAGACAAATCTCGAAGTCCCTGAAACGTGACCTTCGCCGCTTTAATACCGCAAGGATTAAGGATGCGATTGAGCGGAATAAGGGCTCTAAAGTATTTGCACGAGATCTGTCTATTGGGCAAAGCCAGCTCACGAAACTGAAGACCGACGATGGCAGAGTCATATCCGCCAAATCGGAGCTTCTGGGAGAGATCGAGGCTTTTTATGGACAGTTATACACGTCTACCGCTAAACCCGCTGTAAATCTAGTAAACGACCCAAGAGCTAGATTGACTCGACACTATACCGAAGATATCCCGGACGTCAGCCTGTACAAGATTAGGATGGCTCTGAAGCAGCTGAAAAACAACAAGGCGTCGGGTGAGGACGGAATTACGGCCGAACTCCTGAAGGCGGGTGGAAAACCGGTCCTTAAAGCCCTTCAGAAGCTATTTGATTCCGTCATACTCGAGGGGAAAACGCCACAGGCGTGGAGCAGAGGCGTGGTAATACTCTTCTTTAAGAAGGGCGATAATGCCCTGCTTAAGAATTATAGGCCCATCTCGCTTCTGAGCCATGTCTACAAGCTGTTTTCCAGAGTCATCACGAATCGTCTCGCGCGCAGGTTCGACGACTTCCAGCCTCCCGAACAAGCCGGATTTCGAAAAGGCTTCAGCACCGTGGACCACATACATACGCTGCGGCAGGTATAACAGAAGACTGAGGAGTATAACCAACCTCTCTGCTTAGCGTTTGTGGACTACGAGAAAGCCTTTCATTCGATTGAAACTTGGGCTGTACTGCAGTCTCTCCAACGGTGCCAAATTGACTATCGGTATATCGAAGTGCTGAAGTGTTTGTACAAAAACGCCACTATGTCAGTCCGACTACAAGACCAGACCTCGAAACCTATCCTCTTGCAGCGGGGTGTGAGGCAGGGAGACGTTATTTCTCCGAAACTGTTCACGGCAGCAATGGAGGATGTCTTCAAGGTTTTGGAATGGAGAGGGCTAGGCATTAATGTCAATGGCGAGTACATCACTCACCTTCGGTTTGCCGACGACATAGTAGTCATGGCTGAGACTACGGAGGAGCTCAGTACAATGCTTGGTGACTTCAGTAGAGCTTCCGAAAGAGTGGGACTTAAAATGAACATGGACAAAACCAAAGTCATGGTAAACAGCCATGTAGCACCCACTCCTATCAAGGTCGGGGACTCTACACTCGAAGTTGTAGACGACTACGATTACCTGGGACAGACGGTCCAGTTGGGAAGGTCTAACTTCGAGAAAGAGATCAATCGTCGAATCCGACTCGGCTGGGCAGCGTTCGGGAAGCTGCGCGGTGTCTTCTCGTCCAATATACCACAGTGTCTCAAGACGAAAGTCTATGACCAATGCGTGTTGCCAGTGATGACATATGGCTCCGAAACGTGGTCGCTTACAATGGGCCTCATTAGAAGGCTTAAAGTCACCCAAAGGGCAATGGAGAGGGCTATGCTCGGAGTTTCCTTGCGTGATCGAATCAGGAATGAGGATATCCGCAGGAGAACCAAGGTTGCCGACATAGCACGAAGAATCGCCAAACTAAAGTGGCAATGGGCAGGGCACATTGCTCGCAGAACAGATGGCCGTTGGGGCCGAAAGGTTCTGGAATGGCGACCACGTACCGGAAGACGTAGCGTTGGAAGGCCTCCTACAAGGTGGACCGATGACTTGGTAACGGTTGCGGGGGTCCGATGGATGCGAGACGCACAGGACCGTTCGCTGTGGCGACGCTTGGAGGAGGCCTATGTCCAGCAGTGGACGTCTTTCGGCTGAAATGATGATGATGACCAAAGGGGTTGCAGTGCTGAAATCATAGATCTATAGTCTCTCGGATCATACAGCTCAAATACTGAAAGAGTACTGGAAATATAGGTAAAAAGAAAGATTATTCTGAAGACAATTTAATTATATTTAAAAATCTTCTAGTTTGTTTATCTTTCGTAGAAGTTTTTAATGCTAAAGATGCAAACGTGTCTTTTGAAACCTATATGGAAGATTTTTTATTATTATATAATTTATGCTTTCCAGAAAAGATAATAACTGTCAAATTAAATAGAAAAACAAAGTGGAGATGACGAGGGATAAAGATATGCAGCCAGAAGCAAAGACAGTCATAATCTAAAGAAATACTCTACTATCTATAAAAAAAAAAAATTGACTCAGGATCCCAAAACAATTATTTCCTAAGCTCTTCTCAGAATATATCTATAGCCGCTAGGCAAGTTATTAACAAATCTAAAATGTGCTTACGACAGGAACAATTTATGACTATATACAGAGACGATTTGACTTTTACACGCCGCATTGACATCGCTAATGAATTAAATAATTACCATATTGACACAATTGAAAGTACCTAATATAAAGAAAGAGACTGGTGATAACTTTGTGGCAAACGTAAAGAGAATCAACGTGGAAGGTGAAAAAAGAAAGAGAGAAAGAAAAATATTTTATTTGACGCGCTTAGAAACACACAATGTAAAAACAATATTTAGAAAACTTAAGATAAAAAAACACTGACACAATGTGTGTCTCACGGCTGCGCCAAATAGGTCCAGTTCAGCAAAAAATGCCAGGCCACTACATGTTAGTCGGTGGTAGTTGCCTGACGCTGATTTTCAACTAATTTTTACCTAATTATATTTGTAGAATGTTTAGTTCCTTATTAAGTTTGAAGTAAATAAATGGACCCATAAATTGGAAGCATCTTTTGCCAATTTCGAGTCTGGTTCTTGGTTTCTGTTATATCGCTTTTATGCAAGAACGGCAACTACTTTGGATTGTGTTGTGAGCATTTCTGTGGAACTTGATTGCTAAAGCCAAAATATATAGTTTTCTAATATGCAGGACATTGCATTCTGAATATAAAAGATTGGTGGGAAAACTCAAAGGTTTCCTATGGGCTACTTTTAGGATAGCCCGTTGCGAGCGTTCTACTTTTATCAATTGGCTCTTGTGTGCAACTCCCCAAGTTGTGATGCAGTAATTTAGAATAGGCTCAAATAAATGTAGTAGACCATCCTCAATATCTTTTAATTTGCAATTTGTCCCAACTTTTTAAATATGTGCAGCAGTTTTCTTACACACCCATTTACATTCTGGATTTGCTTAGTCCAAATAATGTCAGTATTAGTCTATGTATTGTAAGAAATGCTTAGGACACTATTTACGTGGGGCACTCAGAAAGTTTTGAGAAACTAAGAAACTAACTTCTCTGGATAAAATATTTCTATTAAATCTTTTCAAAAAACTCTCCACCAGCATCTATACAAAGTTTCATGCGTCTGAACCAATTTTCGAAACATTTTTTCCAGTTCGCCGCAGACACCTCTTTCACGGCCTTCCCGAACGCTGTTAGCGCGTCTTCCGGCGATGAAAATTGTATCCCTTTCAGCTGATTTTTTATTTTAGGGAATAAAAAGAAATCACATGGTGCCAGATCAGGACTGTAAGGAGAGTGCTCCAAGACTCTGACCGGTGTGGTGTCCAGGAAGTCCCTCGTTTTGAGCGTTTAGTGCACGGGCGCGTTGTCATGGTGAAGTAGTACCCTACAGAGCCCGGTGTTCAGTCGCTTGTTGCTCATTGCAGACAAAACTTCTGGCAGGCATTTTGTGGTATACCATTCGGCGTTGATGCTGCTTTGGTCTCGTAATGGAATTGAAATCAGATACCCCGTCACAAAGAGAAACTAGCGATCAAAGTTTTCCCTGCACTTCTCGATCGCTTCACTTTCGTAGGCGTTGGTTCGTTTTGAAAAAGCCAAACTGTCGACTGACGCCTTTTTTCTGGATTGTATTGATAAATCCAGGATTCGTCACCTGTCACAATGTCGTGAACGCGCCGAGACGAACCTGCTTCAAATTTTTGAATCATATCACGACACCACTCCACACGGGCCTACTTCTGAGCTTCGGTGAGGTTGTGCGGCACCCAGCGGCAAACTATCCTCCTCACGCGAAGGTGCTCGTGTAGAATCTTTTGAACGCTTCCCGAACCAATCTGCAGTGTACGAGGCATGCCTTTTAAGTTTTGTCGTTTGAAGAAAAAAACACAACTAGAACCTTATAGTACTTTTTATTGTTTTTCAAAGTATTCACCACGTAGCTTGTACACTTTTCCATTCACTCAAACCAGTTATTATAACATTTATTTCACTCTAAAGTGGGGGTGTTCAAAATGGCTGCCTTGAAAGCGTCAACTACTTCTTCACCGGACTGGAACCTTTGACCACGAAGACTTTTCTTAATTTTAGGAAATGTAAAAAAATCGTTAGGGTTTAGGTCAGGACTGTATGGAGGGTGGTCAAGAATTTCTACTTTTTCCTGCTTCAAATACTCAATCGTTTGACGAGCGCTGTGTGAGCTTGCGTTGTCGTGGTGCAGGATGATGCGTCGCTTTGAGTTAGATTTTCGAAGTTCAGCGATGACTTGTGGTAAAGAAACTGTGGTATACCACTCTGCGTTAACCGTTCTACGATCTTCAAGTGCAATAGTCGCAACATGGCCGGTTTTTCCAACGAACGTGGCCACCATCTTCTTTGAAGTGCTTCGAGAACGAAATACTTTAGTCGGCTTTGGCTCGTCTTGAAAGACCCAGATTGTAGATTGTTGTTTTGGAATCAGGATCGTAGGCATAGATCCAAGATTCGTCACCACTGATGTTATCGTAGACGTGATTTGACTCTCCTCGGTTGAACCTTTGCAGAGTTTTCTTACACCATCTGACGCGGGCCGCCTTGTGATCGTCGGAAAGCAGATGCGGTATCCAACGGCAAATAGCTTTCTCACACCAAGCGCATCATGCAAGATCTTCTAAATAGTTGTCCCTGAGATGCCTAATAGAGCCTCTATCTCTCGATGTGTCACATGACGATCTTCGAGAATTAGTTGTCTCACAGCAATGATGTTATCTTCAGTGAAGGCGGATTTTAGGCGTCCTTCGCAAGATTTGTCACTAACACTAGTATGTCCACGCTGGAATTCTAAATTCCAGCGTTCGACAGTCCGCAGACATGGGGCTTCATCACTGAACACAGATGTTAGCTCTTCAAAACACTGAAGCCGTGTCAGGCCTCTTCTAAAGTGGTACCGAATTATTGCACGAACATTTTCCTTAGAAAGATTCATTTTCGTACGTAACCTGACAGATTCCCATCGACGCTGATAGCATTAATCCTAATACTTTCAACTGTTTTGAGATTCAAAATTTAAACACATTCGAATTTAAAACAGTTCCAAATTCAAAATTGCCGGGAAATATGGAAACGACAGAACTTAAAAGGCATGCCTAGTATGCTATGAATATATATATATATAATTATATATATGAATCTCTTCGTTTGTAATTCACCTGTTTTCTTTTTTTTTTTACTGCCAGCACACTTTCTTCCGTGACAGCCGTCGTAGGACGACCACTCCTTTGTTCATCCCCCAAAGTAAGGTGAACGCGCTCAAACTCGCTATACCAGCGGTAGATAGTTGCTTTTTGCTTTTGAAGGTCCTTCATCCATAAAAGCAATTTGAAGTCGATCAAATGACTCATCAGGTTTTAGGCCACATTTCAAATTGTAGAAAATGGATTATTAAGGGAATTAATGTGTCAAGCAAAATTAAATGAGTATTATGTACGGGTACCACTAGTAATATTAGTGTTAATAACTACAAAATGAACTACATAAGTATCTATAGAAGAGTTTTAAAGCACGCACGAAAATTAGTCATATCAAATCATCTGAGCAAATCCAAAAACGTATCAAAAGAGACATGGAAAATTCTAAATGAGCAGACAAAAAGAAAGCAAAACAAAGTTAGAAGAAAACTTGTTAGTCAAAGTCAAAAAGTTTTTATTTCACATAGGCCTACATGGGCACTTATAAAACGTCAGAAGCTAGTGCACGGTTCCAAATTGGTCGTTTCCTATGGAGAAGAACCGGCAAGAAACTCCATGGTTGCTCTTTTAAAAAAGTGGTTGTTTACAATATTTTCATATTACAGTATTAATAGACTTTATGTAAGGACAGTGTAGACCAGTCGATATTGTACCCAAAAGCACAATAAAAATAATAATAAAAAAATTCTCGATAATGATAAATGATATTTATTTTGTAAATAGGTTTAAAAAACACTTTTACACGTCAATTTTTTTTTCGTTATTTTTAAACTAGATGAGGCCGGTGTTTCCTAGCTGACTACCCTGAGAAGAAACACCGAAACAAACTCAGGGGTCAAAGTCTCTTTTAAAGTCCATACAGTAAATATGTAATGGTCAAATCACATGAGAACCATGCAGATTTGTCTGAAATGGTCTTTTGAAGAAAGAACCATACAGATTTGAGTGGACCTGTCCAGTCAGTGCAAGCATTTGTCAGTATTCGTAAAGCTCAACTCAGGACTACTAAGGAGCTCAACGACTTGACGAACAATACCAAGGAAAGGACATTTGGGTAGGCCGCAGAAAATACTCAAAATGCCAGACATACATTAAAATTACTGAAAAGGAAAAAAAAGCAATCAACATAGTCCTCACGTTCACAATAATAAAAGGAAAAATATAGTTTACAAAATTTAATACTTTAGCAAAGTAAATATTTTTGTCAAAAATTAATAGAGAAAAAAAAAAGTCAAATTGCAAAATAAAAATAATCTACAATATCGAATTATAATAAATAATAAAAAGCACAATTAAAAATAAAAACAAACGAAAAAATAATAATAATAAGACAACAGTTGCAGTGCGTACTGGAGCAGGTCAATCCCAAGCCTCCTCAACATAATCCTTTATAGTGTAAAAAGCGTTTTCGCTTTACAAATAATTTGAATTTATTAAGGCTTAGTTGTTGAATATGACTAGGAAGTTTATTATAGAAGTGTATACATTGGCATCTAAATGAGCCCCCTATTTTTTTCAGCCTGGTTGTAGGAACCACAAATTTGTGTTTGTTCCTAGTATTAAAATTATGAACATCACTGTATTTTTTAAACATGTTTATATTTTTATGTGCATACAAAATTTTCTCGTAAATATACTGTGAAGGTACAGTCATTGTCTACTGTGAAGATATACTGTGAATATACTGTGAAGGTACAGTCGATGCAAATCCATTTTTAAATGAGACACGATAATTTGATTTTGCTCTCGAAAAAATGTGGAGGCAAATTCAAAATTCGAACAATGGTATTTATACTTTTAAATAACCAAAGTTTTCAAAATAATTACAAGTGGCCAGTACCTTATAATTAAAAACTTTTTTTCGCAAAACTTTTTGAGTGATCTGTATATACCAAGATACTTCATGTGAGGTACCTGTTCAAAGACCGGACATGATAGCGTTTATACTAAAGTCTTAAATGATAAATGATATTTATTTTGCAAGTAGGTTTTTTAAAAACACTTTTACACGTCAATTTTTTTTTCAATTTGACTAGATGAAGCCGGTGTTTCCTAGCTGACTACCCTGAGAAGAAACACCGAAACAAACTCAGGGGTCAAAGTCTCTTTTAAAGTCCATACAGCAAACAAGTAATGGTCAAATCATATGAGAACCAAGCAGATTGGAGTCTGAGATGATATTTCGAAGAAATAACCGCACAGTTCTGAGCGGACCTGTCCAGTCAGTGCAAGCATTTGTCAGTATTCGTGTATCTCAACTCAGAATCGAACTACTAAGGAGCTCAACGATTTGACGAACAATACCAAAGAAAGGACATCTGGGTAGGCCGCAAAAAGTACTCAAAACTGCCAGACATGATGTTATTCATTCACAATAATAAAATTTACAAAAAATGTAAATATTACGAATTGAAAAATATATATGGCTTGGGATAGAAATATATATTTCTAAAAGTAATTGTCTGACAAATTCTAAATATAAAAAGTAAACAATGTCATAATTGTAAAAATAATAATAATAATAATAAACAATATGTCTGCCTCTCAGAATGGATGTAGGAACGGGTCTCGCGGTACTAAGGAGCTACTCCTCATAGACATGGCCATAAGCCAACAGGTTCGTCGATCTCGAAAGGATCTGTCGACATGTTGGATAGATTATAAGAAGGCCTATGACTCTGTGCCACATACATGGCTCATGAGAGTGTTGGAATTGTATAAAATAGATGCAACTCTACGCACCTTCCTTGAGTCATGTATGGGGCAATGGAACACAGTTCTTCGCTATCCAGGATGTCGATCGATTCGGGGGGACGATGAGCCTATATGGATTAAACGGGGAATATTCCAGGGCGACAGTCTGAGTCCACTTTGGTTCTGCTTAGCTCTGAATCCTCTAAGCACATTGCTGGAGAAATCAGGCTTGGGCTATCGGTTGAAAAGAGGTGGTCAGGTTTTATCACACCTTCTTTACATGGATGATCTGAAACTCATTGCCCCCAACAAGTTACGACTGATGGAACTACTGAAGGTAACTCAAACTTTCAGTAGTGCCATCAGGATGGAATTTGGTGTGGATAAATGTGCAGTCATGCATGTAAAGCGAGGGGAGATTATGGAATCTGAGGGGATTCAACTCTCAGATTCCATACACTTTAGATCCCTCTCCTCGACCGAAACCTATAAGTATTTGGGTATGTCGGAAGCGTTAGGCATTAACGTTGCTGACATAAAGCAATCGTTGAAGGAGCGCTTCTTTGGCCGTCTGAAGAAGGTATTAAACAGCCTTCTGTCAGGTGGAAATAAGGTGCGCGCCTTCAATGGCTGGGTCATGCCGGTCTTAATGTACTCTTTCGGCATACTCAAATGTACTCAGACCGAGCTAGACGCTGTGGATAGGCGGGTCCGTACACTGCTGACCGCAAACCGGATGCATCACCCACGGTCGTCGGTGATGAGACTGTACATCCCGCAGAAGTGTGGAGGTCGAGGTTTTTTAAACGCGAAGACCCTGCACAACCGCGAGGTGTGCAGCCTCAGAGAATACTTTCACAAAACCGATGTGGGTATGCACCGAGATGTGGTCGCAGTAGACAAGGGACTCACCCCCGTCCATGGCTAAAGAGAACTGGCGCAAACCTGTGGTACTTACAACTGATGACCGCAAGGAAGTATGGAAAAGTAAGGAGCTCCACGGGCGCTTTTATCGGGCTCTTCATGAGTCTGATATAGTTTTTGCAGCGTCCGTAGCCTGGCTACGTTTCAGCAACCTCTTCGGGGAAACTGAAGGTTTTATCTGTGCAATTATGGACGAAGTCATCTTGACGAATAACTACCGGAGATATATAATGAAGGACGGGACGGTTGACGTGTGTCGGGCATGCCATCGTCCGGGTGAGTCTATCAGACATATTATCTCTGGTTGTTCTCGTCTGGCTAACGGCGAGTACTTGCACAGGCATAACCAAGTAGCCAGGATTATTCACCAGCAACTTGCTTTGAAATACAACCTAGTGGATTATGAGGTAACGTATTACAGGTATGTGCCCGACCCAGTTCTCGAAAATGACCATGTCACCTTGTACTGGGATCGGTCTATCATTACTGACCGGACTATTGTAGCCAATAAGCCGGATATAGTAGTGATAGACCGATTAGCGCGCCGCGTAATGATAGTCGATGTCTCCATCCCACATGACGAGAATCTCGTGAAAGCTGAGAAAGAGAAACAAATGAAATATCTCGACTTAGCACACGAGATTGTTGACATGTGGAATGTAGACTCGGCTGTCATTGTGCCGATTGTCGTGACCGCCAACGGCCTTATAGCCAAAAGCTTCGACGACCATCTGTCGAAGCTGTCATTGCGCGGTTGGATCAAGGGCCTGATACAGAAGGCAGTACTCCTCGATACGGCTCGCATCGTGAGGAGGTTCCTGTCTCTGGAGACCTAACCACCGGTAGCTTGGACCCTGTCTCGATACCGGCGGACTACTATTTTTTATATTTTTAAATGTTTTTTATACGATTTTGTTAAAAAAATATTTAAAAATTTAATTAATATGTATATTGAATGAATAAAGGAAATAATAAACATACATATATATACAATTTCATAATTGTAAAATAACAATAATCGTCAATTAAAAAAAAAATAATAATAATAAAGGTAATTTAGAAGAAAAAAAAAGAAATGACAACAATTATAGTGAGTACTGGAGCAGGTGAATCCCAAGGCGTTTTGTGCTCAAGATACTCTTTTACAGTATAAAAAGGCTTCTGGCAAAGTTTTCGCTTAACAAATGATTTGAATTTATTAAGGCTAAGTTCCTGAATAGGACCGGGAAGCTTATTATAAAAATGTTTACATTGGCATCTAAATGAGCCTCCTATTTTTTTAGCCTGGTTGCAGGAACCACAACTTGTGTTTGTCCCTATTATTAACGTTATGAATATCACTGTATTTTTTAAACATTTTTTTATTTTTATGAACATACAAAATATTTTCACAGATATACTGAGATGGCACAGTCAAAATATTAATATTTTTAAATTTATCTCTGAGGGAAACACATCTCTGAAATTTATCTCTTAAAGTATGTAAAGGAAGATATGGCACAGAAATTAGCTAACATCGTTAATCTTTGTATGGCTGATGGCATATTTCCCAACAGCTTAAAAAAGCTATTATTAAACCTTTATTTCCCCGGGTGCCACCAATGTGTGGACCGCCCGGAGGACACGGTGGAGCACACGGTAGAGGTCTGCCCCGCTTAGGCAGAACACCACCGTGTCCTCGTGGGGGCAATCAGCGGCACTATCTCTCGCGCCGCGCCTTGGTACAGGCCATGGTCCGAAGCAAGGAGGAGTGGCAGGCGGTCGCCTCCATCTGCGAAGCAGTAATGTTAGCAAAGGAGGAGGCCACACGTGCACGCGCGAGGGAGCCGATCCGATTTCCGGCCACCGTAGGCGTGTGCTTGCGGACGGCGAGCAATGGGTAGCTCGCCGTCCGACCGTCCGATAACCGACCAAGCCCAAGTCGTCGACGGCGTGTACTGTTTCACGCGTGCCTCAAGGACATGTCAGCAAACCGTAGGAGCCCAGCAGGGTCGAAGCCTACTGGAGCCAAAGGTCTGCTTCTGAAAGGAAGACTCTGCCCTGGTATGAAAGGTAACGAAGGAACGGGAGTGGGTTTTTAGTCAGCAAAAGCCTGACACACCCTCTCTCTCCGCCCAACAGCGGGGGATATCATTGGATGATTTACCCACCGGAAAAAAAAACTTTATTTAAAAAAGGCGACCAAACGGATATGAAAAACTATAAAAAATAGACCCATTGCAAAAATTTCTGTCTTTTCCAAAATTTTTGAGAAAGTTATATACAACTACTTATACACATATTTTTAAAAATATAACTCAGCATTGTTCCGTATCTCTCCTAAATATCAGCTCAGCTACAACTCCGTTAGATACGCCTTGAACTCAGATTTGTCGCCTTTCCCTCAACCGGGTACTTTAACTGTTGACAACATCAGAGACACATCTATGCCATCCCCAGCTAGCAGCCACTAGCTTCTTGTTTCAGACATTATACAGACGTCTTAAATACCTTACTTTAATTTAAGTTTTCATATGCCAAAAAAGGATTTAAGTATCCTTTTTTTCCAGTGTCCAGTTTGACCAGTGTCACAGTTTCAAACAATCAGTAGACGGATTTTCGTTGAACAATATGCAAAACACCAAAATAACAAAACACTATCCAGGACCTTCAAACAAAACGATAAAAATGACGCTATTGTTATTATTATTTTTTTATTCTTGATAGGTTCGCGCTTGACCGCTATCTCACCTGATGGAAAGCGACGATGCGGTCGACGATGGAGCGCGCTTACCTAGAAGTAACCTATTCACTCTTGACTTAAAGATACAAACCCGCCTACTGCCTCTAGGGCAGGGATCGGGCGGAGAGTAGACTGATATAGATTTCACCAGACAGTGGTCGGAACTACCTAACGGTGATGATATCGACACTGAATAGCGGTCTGAATCTGTTGTCAGCAGAAGGTCCAAGCAGTTGGCCGTGTGCGAATCAACATCCGGCACCCTCGTAGCTCCCTGGACCAGCTGTGTGAGATTTAACGCTAGTGCAAGCTTTCGCGTCTCTCGACCAGCATGGTCTGTGCACTGGTATGGGAAAAGCCACTCCTGATGGTGGGCATTAAAATCCCCCAGTAACACCAGTTGTGCGGAACCTCTGCTGAGCCGCATCCGCCGCCTCACTATGGTACTATGTTAGCCTGGTCGTCTCCTGATCACCACTGTGCGAACGGTAGACACAAGCATAGCTAATTTTATCCATGCCTGTGTCCACCAGAGCCCAAAGCGTTGAGAACCTGGAATCTTCAAGGTTGCGGAGACGCCGATAGCAGATGTCGTCCCTGGCGTACAAACACACCAGCGTTTGATTTAAAATTGTGCTCCAGTGTAAACCCTGGGTAAGACAGGTACGACACGTCTGACGGACTTCTTATCTGCGTCTCCGAAAGAAAAAAGAGGGAAGGTTTTTCAGTCTCCAGGTGATGATGGACTGCTGCGAGATTGGAGTGCAGACCTCTAATATTGCTGAGGTGCACTTTAAGCGAGAGGGAGTGCAGCCGCTGTTTTACTTTTCTCTTTTTCAACCTTGGCATATTGAGAGTGAGGTAGGAGAGGAGAAGGAAGTGAAATGGAGTCCCATGCCGCTAACCTTCGTCACGCACTGGCAGGACAGCATCATTGGGGTACTAGTCTGGAGACTGCGGGGACGCCCGAGCCCTCCCGGAAAAGACCATCGGGCCCTCTCATCTGGTCGCCAACCATCACGATGGTGCATTCCGGGTTTTTTCGTCAGTTGGCGAGGCAGCCTTTCATGTGTGGCTAGCACATTACTTGGGCCCCCAACTAACTGCGGTCGGCCAGCGGTGCACCGTGCCTCGGATCCCGCTACCCTCCGCGACTAGTCTCCCGATACGTCAATACCAGCGCGGGTCCGGCTGGTCTGCATACATTAGAACCGCCACTTCGACCCAACTCCTCTAAATTGGCTTCACTGGGCATCGTACCGGAACACGGCTAGGCCGTTTGGCGGTACGTCTTTGCCCAGTGGGTGGTCACAACTTGTGACCACCCACTGGGCAAAGGTGCTAATCAGGTGACATTAACTGGTGCGTAGGTTTCGACCAACGGCTTGTTAATGTCACCTGATTAGCACCAGTTAATGTCACCTGATTAGCACCCGGGGACCACGTGTAGGGCCTAGCTATGGGTATTCTCCTACGGACGCGGGTGACTCAGCTCCCAAATTCAAAAATTAATTCTAATGGACGTATTATTTGTGGTACCTTCGATTTTCAAAAGGTTTTGTCTTGCCCTCATGGGCAAATGAGTGTATTATATTATAAGAGAAAGCTGTCATGTTATAATTTCACTATATAAGATATGGTTATTAAACAATGTTATTGTTACATGTGAGATGAAAGGGTTGCCAAACGTGGGGCTAACGAAGTAGCCAGTTGTGTCTATGACTTCATATAGAAGTCTGTATCAAGGGGTGCAAAAGAATTTCGTTTCTTGTCTGACAATTGTGCAGGCCAGAACCGAAACCACAGTGTTCTATATTTATGCTCATCCTTCTAAAGAATTCAGATTTCTTGAAAAAGGTCACGCTCAAAACGAATAGGATTCGGTTCACAGTGTGATAAAAAAGGGCTGCTGAGCATAAAACTATCTACACTCCAGAAGAATGGAAGTTGCTTGCCCGGTGGGCTAAAGTAACAGGTGATTCTTATGATTTTTTATTTTTAAAGATCTGTTAAAAAACAAGAACTGGGTTAAAAATACGAAGAACAATAAAGTTGCTTGGACATCAATAAAAGAATTTTGTGTCGATGGAAATGAGAGTAATATAATCCGATATAGATAATACTTTGTCTGAAGATCGCGTCATGACGCTTGTACTTTGGAAGGAGATGAGTAATTATAATTGTCCAACTTTATGTAACGCAGTAATCATAAATACATGGATCTTACAAGTCTTTGTGATTCTTCCCTAGTACCACTTAAATACGATAGCTTTTTTAGAAGTCTAATTCATGGGCGCAATGTTGATTATGAATCAAACTGAATATGTTTTGTTACGCAATTGCAATAGCTTATAGCAATAGCAATTAATGTGATTTCAATTTAAAAAATAATTAAGGAGAGTACGGCGTAATGGCCTGAATTTTATTTAAGATAAGCTTTAAAACACTACCTAGTACCTACCTTATATACCTACTAAGCTTATTTACACCTCCTATCTTATCCACCACTACATATTTACTCTTTTACTAGCCCATGGTTCAATATAGACAACACATCCGTCCAAATATTTCTAAGACCGTCCATAGAATATGGTCGCCAAATAATATCCGTCATTTTATCAACAGCAACTTTCCGAAGAACAACGTCAGATGATACCTTACGACTGTGTTGAATCCGAAGTAAATAGACGCATGTGATTTTTCTAGAAAACAGTGTGAATATTTGTTAATATTTTTATTCCATCCTAAAATAAACCGTTTTAATACAATATGTACAAAATTTCAACATTACACATTATGTATTAAAAAAGTTATGTCTAAAAAACTATAAAAATATTTCAAATGGCTGCCCTGTAAAATTCAACATTTGCTACATCCGTCATTGTTCTACGATCATGACGATTTTATAAGTTTAAAAATATTGACATTCCCATCATTTTATATATTTGAATTAGCTTTAGACGTAAGAAATAATTTGCATAAATATAGAACACTGAAAAGTACTAGACATGCCAGTACACTTTGTGCAACAAGCTACAAAACAATTATGTTCGACAAGAGCGCATTTTGTATGGGCCCTAGAATGTATAAAAAGATACCCAAATCTATAAAAGAAGCAAATAATAATATGGGAAAAGCCAGTCTTGGTGGCAGGCGTTAAAGTCCCCCAGAGCGACGAGCTGCGCATCAGGGTGCCGATGCAGAGCCTTATCGGCGGCCTCACTGAGATGGTTGAACAACCGAGTCGTCTCCTGATCATCGCTGTGCGAACGGTAGACACAGGCATAAACAATTTTATCCATACCAGTGTACACCAACAGCCATATCGTAGATAAATTAGGGTCTTCAAGGTGACGGAGACGCTGGCAGCAGATGTCATTACGGATGTACACCACAGACCCCGGCACGCTGCAGGAAATGATGCTCCAGTGAGTATCCCGGGTAGTTGAGGTACGCCGTATTTGACGGACATCTAATTTGGGTCTCCGTCAAGAAAAGCAAGTGTGGCTTGTCAGTCTCAAGATGGTGGTGGACCGCAACGAGATTAGAGTGCAGCCCTCTAATATTTGAGAGGTGCACTTGAAATGAGAGGACGTGCATCCGCTGTTGCCTTTCTTTTTACCTTTCATAAACAATGAGTTGTGGAGTGAATAGGAGAGATGGAAGATGGCAGTTGAGCCAGGTGATGCGATGTTAAACCCAACAACACAACCAGAGTTGCTGCGCCAATGGATGGTTGATCTGGAGACTGCGGGGACGCCCGAACCCCCTCAAAGATCGCCATCGGGTCCTCTCGCCCGGTCGCCAACCGGCACGATGAGGCCACCCTGGGATTTTTCGCAGTTGGCGGGGCAGCCTTTCGTGTGTGGCTGGCACACTACTTGGGCCCCCAACTACCTACGGTCGGCCAGCGGAGCACCGTACTTCGGATCCCGCTACCCTCCACGATCAATTCGGCCGACACAACAACAGCTGGCGCATCATATCCAGTATATGTCTCAACACAACTGCTCAGACCCATCTTCTACCATACGGCTTCACCAGACATCACGCCGGAACACGACGGATCGCTTGGCGGCATGGCTTTGTCTGATGGGTGGTAACTTTTCAGCCGGCAGCCGATGCTATGGCCTACCACCGCCTTTACTGCTCGTTTAGCACTAACCAGGGGACACGTGTAGGGTGTTCAGAACTAAGTAAATCCTACGGACGCAAGCAGTTCATCCCCTAAAAATGTGTGTATTCACGTTTTCATTCTGATTCTGATTCTTTATTGTACACACAATTTTATACAGACATTATAAATAGGACAGATGATGTACATAGGTAGGTGGGTGGTTCATTCTTAATTTTGGTTAAATAAAACTTATTTTTTTCATATTTCTTTAATTGCCTTAATTCGATATAGCATAATGCTTCTTAAAAATAAAATTTAACTTGAAAGTTTCACAGCGGTTTGCGAGTGTTTTACCAAAAGAGCTCCATTACATAACTTTTGTAAAGTTGTACCTCCAGAAAACACCTTTTTGCTCTATATCTGTTCCATATTTAACAATGTAATATATTGATAAAATATAAAGTTAAAAATATAACATTAAAATACAGGGTGTTTGGCGCATCGTGTGCCAAATTAAAATGGTCGACAGGAGGGGTCATCTGCTATCCTTTCAGATCCCTAAACATTGCTCATGCCCTGTGGATTTTTTTTCATCGACTTTTTATTGTTTTATGAAAATAAGGCCCAAATTTTTCATTCAAATACAAATTTAAAAAAATATATAAGGCGTAAACTCTGAATTTTAATTACACGACTGCCCCAAAAAGGAGTGTTCATGTATGTATGTATGTATGTATGTGAGTTTCTTTGTTCCACCATAACTTCTAAATGACTGAACTGATTTACATGTATGATGTATCGTTAGAATCCTTGCATCGTCCCGAGTAACATAGGCTATTGAAAAAATATATAAATGCAATGTGGTGGGTATGATAATTAAATGAACACCCACCCAATTTTTTTTAAAATTTTTAATCTGTTAATGCATGTGATTATCGTCTAGGATTTGACGAGTGTATTCCAAAAATATAAATATGTTAATCGAAACTGTCGAGTATAAAAAAAAATCATTTTTGACATTTGGTTACGAAACCCCAACTAATATTATTAATTAATATAATAAGAAATCAGCCAAGTACAAGTCGGTCATGTGCGTGAAGGATTTTCGAACCATTGTACAATGAACACTAAGTAAATGCAAACAAGAACCAACTTTGTCGATTAAAAAAAATGGATAACATAAACTATATACAATAATAGCCTACCGAGTGTTTGACAGTTTAGTGAATCAATTGTACTTTATCTACTCAATAGAACATTAACGTTGGTCACGGCTTTGTAAATGGCGCTATCCCACAAAGGGAACAACCAGGTATGGTACACGGATGGCTCCAAAAAGAACACCGGTACAGGAGCGGGGGGTACACAGCGACAACTGCAATCTTAGCCTAAGTATGGGCAAACTGGCGACGGTTTTCCAAGCAGAGACCTATGCTATAATCGGGTATGCGCAGAAAATACTAGACAGTGGCACCGAAAGGGACATTGTCTACATTTTAACCGACAGCCAGGCAACACTTAAGGCACTCGCGTCCAATATAGAGTGGATTCTGGGCTGATACTAAACTGTATTAAATATTAAACCGGATAGGAAGGCGCAACAAGGTCAGATTGATCTAGGTGCCAGATCATTCAGGAGTAGAAGGCAATGAAAGAGCCGTCACTCTGGCAAGGAAAGGATCCGAGACACCCCTATACGGACCGGGTCTCTCCAAGGGTCATCAACCAAGTATTTTTCAAAGCTTGGTTGATGACCCTTGGTGAGAGTGGGCTGCGTTAGAGATACACAGCACACACTGGCGCAATACAACAGGCCAGAATCATGCAAAACTATTTCTCAATGACATAGATAAGGGCTGGACCCAAAAACTATGGAGGCACAGCAGATCACAGCTCCGAACAATCACAAGAGTCTTCACGGGGCACTATGCCACCAACAAACAGCTCCACAACATGGGACTAGCAAGCGAACCGACTTGCAGGATCTTTTTTTTTTTTTTTTTTTTCTCGATAGGTTCGCGCTTGACCGCTATCTCACCTGATGGAAAGCGACGATGCGGTCGACGATGGAGCGCGCTTACCTAGAAGTAACCTATTCACTCTTGACTTAAAGATTCCCGGGTTGTAGCTATCAGGAAAAACAGATTCCGGAAAGGAGTTCCACTCCTTAGCTATACGCAATATGAATGTGTTCCGAAAACGTTTCGTGCGTATAGGTGGGATGTCCACCATGTACCGGTGGCGCATTGCCGTACGCCTGGTGGTCCGATGATGGAACGGGCTAGGCGGAATTAGGTTATGCAATTCCGACGCACACTCCCCGAAATGCAACCGGTAGAAAACCGACAGGCTAGCAACTCGGCGTCGATGCTCAAGACTTTGAAGCCTCGACCCAACGAGTGCATCATTGCCAATGATCTTCCTGGCTCACCTCTCAATTGCCTCAAGTGCATCAAGCTGGTATCGGGCAGATCCGTCCCAAAGATGAGAGCAGTACCTACTCTTTTTTTTTTTTAATTCATATAAACCAGAGCTTGACTGCGATCCCACCTGATGGTAAGCAGCGATGCAATCATTGATGGTGAGGCGCACTAGTTTATTAAGAGCCTATTCACTCTAGCCTTGAAGACACCTAAATTATAGTTGGACGGGAAGACCGCAGCAGGCAAATTGTTCCAGTCCTTCGATGTACGCGGTATAAACGACGAAGCGAAACGCTTAGTCCGGACCGTTGAAGTTTCAACAACGTAAGGGTGGATACTCGCCGTACGTCGGGTTGTCCGATGGTAAAAAGGAGATGGCGGAATCAAGTCATGCAATTCTCGCGCACACTCTCCAAAATAAAACCTGTAAAATACCGATAGGCTGGCTACCCTGCGCCTGTGCTCGAGGCTTTGTAGATTGGACTTAACCAAATCTGGATCCCCAATTAGCCTCTTCGCACGCCTTTCCACTGAGTCCAAAGCTGCTAGATGGCATTTTGCAGCACCAGCCCATATGTGACTGCAGTACTCCACACACGATCGGACCTGTGCTTTATATAACATTAGAAGCTGTCCCGGTGTGAAGTACCGTCGGACCTTTGCAAGAACGCCTAGTTATCTAGCAGCTACCTTGGCTTTGGACTCAATGAACTGCCCAAAATTGAGGTCTGAGGAAATTTCAACTCCCAAGAGCTGAAGGCGGTCGGTGCACTCCAGAGATACATTCTGAAAAGCAGGAGCCAAGACGAACGGACTCCTTTTGGCGGTGAACAGACACGCTTGTGTTTTGGCGGCGTTGAATCCTACCAGATTGGTTTCGCCCCCCATGGAGACTGCCTGAAGTGAGACATTCGTACGCTCTACCATAGCTTCTCGTTCGGACCGGATTAGCTCCTTACTAGCCCGAGCACCTGGCAGGTATCTCTCTACAACTGTGCTATCATCTGCATACCCATAGATACCGGGCATCAGCAGATCGTAAATATGCAGCAGGAAAAGAGTTGCAGAGAGAACTGACCCCTGAGGAACTCCGGCATTGGTCGTCATGGGCTCTGATGAGCATCCATCGACAACAACTCGGAGAGACCGTTCACTCAGGAAGTCTTTTACCCAGTTAATCAGACCAGGGGAAATGCCGTACGCTGGAAGCTTACTCAAAAGGCTGGCATGCCATACCCTGTCGAAGGCCTTCGAGACGTCTAAGGAGACAGCAATCGCTTCTCCATTCTTCTCAAGGGCCTCGCCCCACATGTGAGTGGTATACACTAGTAGGTCCCCAGTAGACCGATTGTAGCGAAACCCGTACTGTCGGTCACTGAGGAGATCGTTACCTTCCAGGTATGCCATGAGGCGCGAGTTCAATACACGCTCCATAATCTTGCAGAGTATGGAGGTTATTGAAATCGGCCGATAGTTGGCAGGATCGGCACGACTGCCCTTTTTGGGCACGGGTTGCACGTTGGCAAGCTTCCAGGACTTGGGCACTATACCAGTCCTAAATGAGAGGCGATACAAGCGCGTCAATACAGGAGACAACTCGGGCGCACATGCCTTGAGTACTATTGCTGGTATACCATCTGGTCCACTAGTTTTATTCACGTCTAGACGACACAGTGCTCTCAAAACTTCTTTGTTTCTTATGCGAACCTCGGGCATTGAGGTGTTGCAGTGAGGTAGAGTTGGTGGAGTAGCACTGCTAGTGTCAAGACGAGAGTTAAGGGCGAAAAGAGATGCAAAGAGACCTGCTTTCTCTCTCGCCGTGTGAGCCAGTGTTCCATCAGGCTTAACCAGCGGAGGCAATGTGGGCCTACAGAAGTTCGCTTCGACCGATTTGGCAAGGGACCAGAACGCTCTGCTACCGGACGGCTGTGCAGAGAGCTTTGTGCCAATATGGGTAATGCGGTCGAACCGAGCCTTCTTTAGTGCCTTATTGTAGGACTTGGCAGCATGGTTGAAAGCTCTCTTCTTTGAGCTCAGATCCGGAGCTTTGCGGTCACGAGCGTCAACCCAGGCGAGAAACACCGAATGCTTACGTTCTTCAGCTTGAACGCAATCGGCGTTGAACCATGGGCGAGCTGAGTCTCCGATGGGTACGTCTCTATAAGGGATGAAAAACTCCATAGCTTGACGTATCACATCGGATATAGCATCCGCACAGCTCGACGGACTTTTAGAAGAGAAGCAGACCTGCTGCCAAGGAAACGCAAACGCAAAGAAGTGCCGCATCTCATCCCATTCTGCTGACCTGTAACGCCATATTCTCCGTTCACCGCGTGAGTCGCAGTCAGGTGGGGAGAGGCACGAAACAGACTTCACCAGACAGTGATCTGAAGTTCCAAGTGGTGAGGAAACTGTTACAATACATCTGTCCGGATCGGTGGTCATCAGAAGGTCTAAACAATTGGCAGTATGACCAACTACATCAGGCACCCTAGTCGCTTGCTTAACCAGCTGGGAAAGGCCCATCGATACTGCAAAGTTTCACGCTACTCTCCCAGCGTGGTCGGTCTTCTGGTATGGGAAAAGCCAGTCTTGGTGGCAGGCGTTAAAGTCCCCCAGAGCGACGAGCTGCGCATCAGGGTGCCGATGCAGAGCCTTATCGACGGTCTCACTGAGGTGGTCGAACAGCCGAGTCGTTTCCTGATCATCGCTGTGCGATCGGTAGACACAGGCATAAACAATTTTGTCTATACCAGTGTCCACCAACAGCCATAGCGTAGAGAAATTTGGGTCTTCAAGGTGACGGAGACGCTGGCAGCAGATGTCATTACGGACGTACACACAGACCCCGGCACGCTGCAGGAAATGATGTTCCAATGGAGTATCCCGGGTAGTTGAGGTACGCCGTATCTGACGGACATCTAATTTGGGTCTCCGTCAAGAAAAGCAAGTGTGGCTTGTCAGTCTCAAGATGGTGGTGGACCGCATCGATATTGGAGTGCAGCCCTCTAATATTAGAAAGGTGCACTTGAAATGAGAGGACGTGCATCCGCTGTCCATACACGATCGAACTTGCGCTTGATAAAGTTTGAGCAGCTGTTCCGGCGTGAAGTACTGTCTGACCTTCGCAAGGATTCCCAGCTTTTTTGCTGCCACTTGAGCCTTTGCTTCGATGTATGGCCCAAAGTTGAGTGTTGACGTCAGCGTAACACCAAGGAGATCAAGATGGTCGGTTATTGGCACGGTTACGCCCCGGAAAGTTGGAGCAGGGCTGAATTGGCTCCTTTTAGCGGAAAATAGACACGCCTGGGTTTTAGCAGCATTGAACTTGACCAAATTGGCATCGCCCCATTCAGAGACTGCCTCCAAGGACAAGTTCAAGCGCTCGACCATAGCCTCTCGGAGAGACTGGATCTGTGACCCACTAGCCTGCGCGCTGGATATGTAACTCTTAGCAACAGTGCTGTCGTCTGCATACCCAAAGGTACCGGGCTTAAGCTGATCATTTATGTGCAGCAAGAACAATGTTGCCGAGAGCACTGACCCCTGAGGGACCCCGGCATTAATGGCCATTTGACCGGACGAGCAACCATCGATGACCACTCGGATGGACCGATCACTCAGGAAGTCTGCAATCCAAGCACACAAACCAGCAGGTAATCCGAAAGAAGGAAGCTTACTAATAAGGCTTTCGTGCCAGACCTTATCGAAAGCTTTTTTTTTTTTTTTTTTAATTCATATAAACCAGTGCTTGACTGCGATCCCACCTGATGGTAAGCAGCGATGCAATCATTGATGGTGAGGCGCACTAGTTTATTAAGAGCCTATTCACTCTAGCCTTGAAGACACCTAAATTATAGTTGGACGGGAAGACCGCAGCAGGCAAATTGTTCCAGTCCTTCGATGTACGCGGTATAAACGACGAAGCGAAACGCTTAGTCCGGACCGTTGAAGCCTTCGAGATATCGAGGGAGACGGCAAGCGCTTCCCCGTGTTTCTCGATGGCCTCACTCCAGATGTGGATGGCATACGCTAGAAGATCACCAGTTGACCGATTTCGGTGAAAGCCGTATTGTCGGTCACTTAGGATGTCATTAGCATCTAGGTATGCCAGGAGCTTAGTATTGAGTACACGTTCCATAGTCTTACAGAGAATGGACGTTACTGAGATTGGCCTGTAGTTAGCTGGGTCAGCCCGACTACCCTTTTTGGGCACGGGCTGTACGTTAGCTTGCTTCGATGCAATCGGCACTTTTCCAGCCTCAAATGAAAGTCTAAATAGGCGTGTCAGGATCGGAGACAGTTCAGGCGCACACGTTCTCAGAACAATTGCCGGTATCCCGTCTGGACCGCTGGCCTTGTTCACGTCAAGGTTACGCAGCACCCTACGGACGTCCTTCTGATGGATGCGAATATCCGACATACTCGTCTCGCAACTATCAGGATTAACAGGGGGCCGCGCGTCACCAGAATCTAGACGCGAAGATTCCGCGAAGAGAGAGGCAAACAAATTTGCTTTCTCCTCAGCGGTATGGGCCAGCGACCCGTCGGGTTTCAGCAGTGGCGGTAGTGAGGGACGGCAGAAGTTCGATTCAACCGACTTAGCCAGGGACCAAAACGCCTTACTACCAGCAGGGTATGATGCGAGTTTGTTCCCGATGCGGCTAATGTGGTCGAACCGAGACCTCCGCATTACCTTCTTGCAAGACTTGGCAGCTCTGTTGAAGGCTCTCTTCTTCTGACTCACGTCACTCGCCTTATGCATACGAGCGTCGGCCCATGCCCGGTATGCCGTGTGCTTAAGCACGTTAGCGCGATCACACTCCGCACCAAACCAAGGGCGAGCCTGGCCAGACATTGTTACGTCAGAGAATGGAATGTAATACTCCATCCCCCGCCGCAACACATCTGTCACAGCATCTGCGCACGACGATGGATCATCCGAAGAAAAGCAAGTAGGCTGCCAAGGATAACATGCGAAGAAAGATCGCATGCCATCCCAATCTGCTGACCTATATCGCCAAACCCGCCTGGTGTCTCTAGGGCAGGGATCGGGCGGAGAGTAGACTGATACAGATTTCACCAGACAGTGGTCGGAACTACCTAACGGTGATGATATCGACACTGAATAGCGGTCTGGATCTGTTGTCAGCAGAAGGTCCAAGCAGTTGGCCGTGTGCGAATCAACATCCGGCACCCTCGTCGCTCCCTGGACCAGCTGGGTGAGATTTAACGCTAGTGCAAGCTTTCGCGTCTCTCGACCAGCATGGTCTGTGCACTGGTATAGGAAAAGCCACTCCTGATGGTGGGCATTAAAATCCCCCAGTAACACCAGTTGTGCGGAACCTCTGCTGAGCCGCATCCGCCGCCTCACTAGGGTACTATGTTAGCCTGGTCGTCTCCTGATCACCACTGTGCGAACGGTAGACTCAAGCATAGCTAATTTTATCCATGCCTGCGTCCACCAGAGCCCAAAGCGTTGAGAACCTGGAATCTTCAAGGTTGCGGAGACGCCGATAGCAGATGTCGTCCCTGACGTACAAACACACACCAGCGTGTGGTTTAAAATTATGCTCCAGGGTAAACCCTGGGTAAGACAGGTTCGACACGTCTGACGGACTTCTTATCTGCGTCTCCAAAAGGAAAAAGAGGGAAGGATTTTCAGTCTCCAGGTGATGATGGACTGCTGCGAGATTGGAGTGCAGACCTCTAATATTGCTGAGGTGCACTTTAAGTGAGAGGGAGTGCAGCCGCTGTTTAACTTTTCTCTTTTTCAACCTTGGCATATTGAGAGTGAGGTAGCAGAGGAGAAGGAAGTGAAATGGAGTCCCATGCTGCTAACCTTCGTCACGCACTGGTAGGACAGCATCATTGCGGCACTAGTCTGGAGACTGCGGGGACGCCCGAGCCCCCCCGGAAATGACCATCGGGCCCTCTCATCTGGTAGCCAACCAGCACGATGGTGCATTCCGGGATTTTTCGTCAGTTGGCGGGGCAGCCTTTCATGTGTGGCTAGCACATTACTTGGGCCCGCAACTAACTGCGGTCGGCCAGCGGTGCACCGTGCCTCGGATCCCGCTACCCTCCGCGACTAGTCTCCCCACATGTCAATACCAGCGCGGGTCCGGCTGGTCTGTATACATTAGAACCGCCACTTCGACCCAACTCCTCTAAATTGGCTTCACTGGGCATCGTACCGGAACACGGCTAGGCCGCTTGGCGGTACGTCTTTGCCCAGTGGGTGGTCACAAGCCATCGGTCGAAACCTACCACCAGTTAATGTCACCTGATTAGCACCACCCGGGGACCACGTGTAGGGCCTATCTATGGGTATTCTACTACGGACGCGGGTGACTCAGCCCCCAAGCGATCTGTGGGAGGAAAGGATCTGTGGAGATGCAGAGGAGACAATGCTACACTTGCTGTGCGACTGTGCAGCACTAGCCTCCAAAAGACTAGAGTATCTGGGTCAACTATTTCCAAGACCAGAGGACTACAGGCTCAGCCCCATCAAAGCCATACTGGGACTCATGAAGAAGGTGCACAGAGGGCTAGGGGTTGAGTAGACAGAAGGGGCATAGCACAAAAGATCCAGAAGGGTCGAAGTGCTCTGGCCTAGGGCCAGCCCCAAAACAAGTTAAGATAAGATAAATGGCGCTATGGTGATCGTCCGAAAATTCGAATGGCCATCGCTACTTCATGACCAACTAGAACCAGAAGAATTACCACAAGCCGTCTTCATAGAGTTCGACAACAAGTCAGTACGTTGCTACACTATTGGTATGGGTGTCAAAATTGAACAGTACCGTCGAATTTGACGGGCTAAGGAGTCATGGAAAAGTAGAGCGCCGCATGCTACCGCTTATATTATGTTGGGCAGTGACAGTCCTCAAGTCACAAGGGACAACACTGGACAGAGCCTTCGTGGACCTAGGCCCAAAAATTTTAGCCAAAGGGCAAGCTTACGTTGCGCTTAGTCGCGTGAGGCAACTAGAAGGTTTGACAACCAGCGTTTTGCATCCACGTAAAGTGATCCACGAGCCACACGACAGGAAGTCTCTTGATGAATTTCATCGCCTCAGAAATCTTCAACAATTCTATATGAAGCGATTAATCTTAACCTCTTCTTGTGATCGTATAAATGCTTAGAATCTATATTGTGATGCATGACATGTTTTAAAATTACTAATAACTTATCACTAAAAGGTTTAAAATAAAAATAAATAATTTAAAAAATTAAAAAACTCGACTGCCATGTCAATAAAAACTTTTTACAAAAAAAAATAACCGACTTCAAATAACTTTAATTTCGGATGTCGGTGTTTCTCGGTATTGTTTGTTTCTTATTTAACACCGACTTCCGAAATTAAAGTTATTTTGATCCTTTTAGTGTTTTTTTTTAGTGAAGTCGGTTATTTTTTTTTGTAAAAAGTTTTTATTTTACACTTTTTAGTTGCGATACACTTATAAACAGAGTGCCTATTTCTCATGACGATTCCAATTAACCCAGACATTGCTAGGTTACATTGTTTTATTATAAATTTCCTGTGTCTACCTTCCACCTTCCGGCTCCATCACCAGATCAGTTCGAAAGTATCTTATAGCCAAAGTGCATCTTATGACAATTCTAATAAGCCCAAACACGGTTAGGTTACATTGATTAATTACGGAGTTCCAGTACCTACCTTCATCTCATGACCATTCTAATAAGCCCAAACACGGTTAGGTTACATTGATTAATTACGGAGTTCCAGTACCTACCTTCCGGCTCCATCATCAGATCAGATCGATAGTACCTTATAGCCAAAGTGCATCTCATGACCATTCTAATAAGTCCAAACACGGCTAGGTTACATTGATTAATTACGGAGTTCCAGTACCTACCTTCCGGTTCCATTATCACGTAACTATTCAGAACCATTCATTTATTTGAATTGTCATAGTCACTTAACTATCTTCATTGTAATATCAATGTGAGTATGAAGTTCCGTTGACCATTTCTGGTCTTCTTCATCAGTTCCACTTCATCAAATGTTACTTTTTGACTGTAAATGCTTAAGTTCTCGATGAAAATACCAAAATCACTATATGGTTGGTATGGTTGGTATATTTGAGGAGTTCCCTCGATTCCTCATGGATTCCATCATCAGAACTGGATTTTGAAAAAAATGGGACCAATCTGGAAGCATATCCTATAAAGGGAAGAAAAAATTTTGCAAATCGGCCCATAAACGACGTCGTTCTGACGTAACAAACATAAAAAAAAAAATTATAAAAAAAATACAACCGAATTGAATAACCTCCTCCTTTTTTTGAAGTCGGTTAAAAAAAAAGAACTAAAAAGCAAAAAACAAGATGTTAGTTAAACTATATAAATAAAAATGAAAGTTGTCACTCATTCACTCACAGACTAAACACGATGTCTCGAAAACTACTTGATCTACAAAACAAAATTTTTCATCGCAGTCGGGGTACTTTTTACTCGACTGCGCGACGCAAAGGAGGGTAATGTGTTTATCAGTCTATGTATGTATGTATGTTTGTTTCTATGTGGCGTTCTAGAGACCAAATGCGTAGGCCGATTTTGATAATTCTTACGTCAATCGATTCGTCTTAACCTTGCGAGTGTCACTAAAGACATGACAGTAATCAAAATTCACCACAGCGACAACCAGACGCCATATTGTCAAAATGAAAAAAAAAAGTCGATGAACTATGTCAAGTGGGGTGTCGTTGAATAGGTATTTTAAAATCATTTTTAGGTTCCTTTTATCATTTTTCATTTTAAATAATAGTTTAGGATAATAACCAATTTAAAGTTGTTTAACAAAACAATCATTCTCGCTAATTTTCTTACTTATTGATTTAAATTTTTATTTCAAGTATAAACGATATACAAACAAAAAAAAAAAAAAAAAAAGCATGAAGAGCAAATATTTTTGGAAAAAAAAAACTTTTATTCAACGCCAAGTTGCCGAGTAAAAAAAAGTTTACCACCAAGCTCGATAGATGGCGTTGTTCATTTCATGCACGTTTGTGAATCAAATCATTCGAGTTTTCCCAACTACTAGACAGGTCATGAACATAATCAAAAGATGACAACTATATTGGCAACTGATATATCAGTAGAATCGAAAACAATTATGGTCAAAAACCGAAAGATTTATATGTTTCTGATGATCCTAACAAAACTGGAGGAATCGTTAAATATTTAACTATCGGTTTAGGATCACGAGTTATGTTACGAAGAAATTTGAATGTTACCCATGGTCTTGATAACGGAGCAATGGGTGTTATAAGGACAATTGAGTGGCCAGCTCTTCGGAGGGACCAATTGGAACCCAGAGAATTGCCACAAGCTGTTTATATAGAATTTGACGACAAAGCAATTAAAAACAATGTTCCTGGAGTAGGAGTCAGCATCGAACCATCGACGACCGAATTCGATGCACTTCGCGGACAGGGTAAAATAGAGCGAAAAATGTTGCCATTGATATTGTGCTAGGGTGTAACTGTACACAAGCTCCAAGGAACTACTTTGGACCAAGCTGTGGTTGACTTAAGTTCACGCATTTTTGCTAAAGGTCAAGCATATGTAGCTTTGAGCCGAGTTAGGTCTCTAGAGGGACTAATCATCAGTAGTTTAGACCAGCGCAAGTTAATAATCCCCACGATATTAACTCCCTCAATGAAATGACTAGATTGCGAAATTTACCATCTTATAACGTCAATGAATCGTAACTAAAAAGTATAAAATAAAAAAAATAATTTAAAGAAAAACAAAAAAACCCGACTGCGTAAAAACTAATTTTAAAAAATACGTGAAAAAATTAACTTATATAAAAACTAAAAAGAAAGAAACAAGCCCAGTATTTTAGAATTAGCTATCTAGTTTTTTTTTAATTTACTTGCAAAGTTTTCGACTTGAATTAAAGCTGTCCATGTTACAGCTATTTACTTGGCGATAAAAAAATCCAAAAGTGACCGGATTCTTCCAACTTCCTCAATAATTCTCTAGTTAATCTTCTTGCTAGTGATGTGCCACATGCCATAAAAATCTTTTTAAACTTTGTGAATTCGCTAGAATTGTGAATCGAGTCACATAAAACTAATATTCAAAATTATGATTTAAAAAATATTTTTGTTTAAATGATACCTGAAAAACGTATTAGAAATGTTATCTCACTCTTATAAGGTAAAATCTGTCTCGTATCTCTCTCTTCGTGGGTTTTACTAGAAATAATAAAAAAAAATAGAGTAATAATAAATACGCCTTATATATTTTTTTAAATTTGTATTTGAATGAAAAATTTGGACCTTATTTTCATAAAACAATAAAAATTCAATGAAAAAAATCCACAGGGCATGAGAAGTGTTTAGGTGTCTGAAAGGATAGCAGATGACTCCTCCCGTCGACCATTTCAATTTGACACTCGATGCACCAAACACCCTGTATATTACTAAAAACGCTTTAGGTTACTCTATTTTTAAGATAATCGAAAAAAAGAATTTGGCTTAGCATAGTAGCATAGTCGGCCTTATAATGTTCCCACTGTTGGGACTCAGGCCTCCTCTCTAGGAGAGGGAATGGGCCGTAATCCACCACGCGGGCCCAGTGCGGGTTGGTGGTACAGAAGAATTAATAGGGTCTTATACGTTATCTTCAGCTATGTTACTGATTACAGAAGTAACTTCATTCATATTCGTTGATATGTACGTAAAGTTCTCATCACAGTTCACAACATTCGGTACAAGTAGGTACATGGGATTTAGGACAATGACAATCACATAATCCTGCTACATCTCCACAAAAGCAACGAATTAACCTATGTTTAATTATGTATTTCTGTGTGGATAAAATTTGATGCAATTTCATCGTACCAGAAACAGCTGTAACATTAAATGGAATTAGCTTGCCTATATTATTAATATCATTATCGTTTACATAAAAACATTTTGTAGTTTTCATAGTATGGTTGTAGCACAATAGAAGCATCTGTTGCATTTTTATATCGTAGCCGTAAGCAACTTTCCAATCCAGTTGTCGTTTTACTGAACCTCCTACACCGTCAACAACACTTTTACCATGTCCACTATCCGTGAAGGACCAAGTAGAATATTTGAACTTTAATTTGTCTTTAGATAAGTTTAACAAATAAACGTTTTTCTTTTGCCGATACTGGCTAGTCGGACCATCGGAAAAGAAATGGATTACATTTAAAGGGTATTTTTCTTTGGCATATTTTAAAATAAGAAGAAGATGTGCCCAGATAGTATCAGGCTCGTGGCCAGTACTATCAGATAGTGAAGCAAATGTTTGAAATTTATCTTTGAAAAAAATTACTCCAGTATGAATTGTAATAGAGTTTTTTGAAGCCCCAAAATGTGTTGCTTGTATCTCTTTTGAATATTTACACTCATAATTTTCTGAGAAATCGCATAAAATTACGATTTCTCTATCTATAAGACTATGAACACATTGTTTGTACTGTCGCTGCTGTTCTTTCCAGTTATAATTACTTATGTAATTTGAATTGCACTATTGCCGTCTCTAATTCAGAGATAAGATTATTGACGGTTCCTTTCTGTTCCTGTTTCGTAGTTTTTTTAGTAGTTATTTCTCGACCAGATTTTTCATACTTGTGATCTATTCGTACCCATTTCCACCATGTAATTTGATCACCAGATTTTCTTTCATCATAATCGACGTATACAGTTTTACAGTATGCACAATTACCATACATACAGTCAAATGATGTTGTATTACAAGAAAATATCTTTGTCACCCCTTCAATAATTCAGGCTGTAGTTCCCTTGCGGATACGTCCGGAGTGAAGGCCAGTCTGCGGGACGGTGCACCCTGGGAGGCGGCCAACGACTCCCCTTAGGTACTTCTGCCTAAGGAGCCCCGATGTCCGCCTGCGAATATTCTGTCCGAAGGATCACTTCAACGCGTGTCCCTCGGCAGTGGCGAAGTAAGAGCGGGCTTGGTGTGCACTTACCCTGCCACCGGGCAGGCAGGAGGAAGACTTGCTCCTCCTTCTGCCACCGTTAGTCTCGTAGCCCCAGAGATTGTCCAAGGTCATGTTTCTGACTTTTGATGGGGATCGGGTCCTGGCTTAACCGCCCGGGCCGCGAGGAAGACAACCTCTATAAAAAATTACCCCAAACCTCCAAGCGGCGGCGCACCGTGAGGGAGGTTGTTAGCTTGACTAATGGGTAGCTTAATTAGTCTCTAGTGCGAACCACTGACTTTGAGCAAGTACAGAATGAAAAATACTCGTGGGAACAATATGGAACCTAAAAAATCAAAATTTTTCAGACACCCGATGGAGAGTGATGCGCGGTCGGTGTCCGACGCGGCATCCGGAGGGAGCTTGGAGGGCTCGGAGGTAGAGGAGGCTGTGGGAGACTCCGGTAGAAACTCGCGTCTCTACCGGAAGCGCCCCATATCGGGGGACATATCGTCCTCCGATGCAGAGAAGGGCTCTGCCGCAAAAATCCCCACCCGTGGGCGGGGTGCGGGTCGTGCCCGCGGCAGAGGGAGGGGCCTCACCGCTCAAGAATCCGCTCAGCGAGCTGACAGGCTTGCCGCGGAAGGGCGTCACCCTGGAGCGGCCAACGCTGAGTCGGACCTCTCGGGGCCGTCTGGCAGCGAGCGAAGTGCCAGGGAGGACTCCGCCGAGGAGTCGCGCAGGTCGCTCGGGGTGTTGATAGTCTCCGCACTAAGGACCATGGGCAGGAAGAGGGAAAAGTCCTCTAAAGAGAGGACTGTCCAACAACTGGCCGTTTCTATCGCGGAGGCTATCGACGCCTCTTTCGAAAAGAGGGCGGCAAAACTCCGGGCTGAACTTGTGGGTCCTCGGAGAGCATGCTGCCAGGAGTCGCCGAAGGGGGAGCGCAAGAAAGGGCAGGTAGGCGTCTACCTGTCCCCGAATAAAACTCTCGCCGATCTTCACATCTCCCTTATGGAGCTGAATGCCGTCGTCGCTGGGTTTGGTTCCCTCCCCGTGGTCGTTTGCGGGGACTTCAATGCCAAGAACTTGGCTTGGGGTTCCCGGTACACGAACCAGCGGGGTCGGATGGTGGAGGACTGGGCTCTGGAGACAGGCTTGGTCGTCCAAAACCGGGGTTCTGTCCCCACGTGTGTGCGGATGCGGGGCGAGTCGGTGGTGGACATTTCGTTCGCTAGCCCCGCTCTGTCACCGCGTGTCGTCGACTGGCGCATCATGGAGGAGGTGGAGACGTACTCAGACCATCGGTACATCCGGTTTGACGTCTCCGCCCAGTCCTCAACCGCGCCGGTTCAACAGACCCCGTGTGGTCCGCGTTGGGCGCTGAAGCAGCTGGATCGGGAGCTTCTCCTGCAAGCCACGATGGTACAGGCCTGTCGACATCGACGTCGAGGCAGAGTGGTTCCGGGAGGCCATGTCGCAAATCTGCGACGTGGCAATGCCCCGAGTCCAGCCAGGACGTGCCCGGCGCCAGGTGTACTGGTGGTCGCAAGAGATCGCTGCACTGCGTAGCGCGTGCAGTGCCGCGCGGCGCCGGTACGCCAGGCACAGCAGGCGCCGCCTCCGTCCGCCGGATGCGGAGGCCAGAGAGGCGGAGCTGTACGAGGGATACAGAGTGGCGAAGCGCACCCTCCGAGCGGAGATAAAGCGGGCCAAGTTAGAGGCCCGCAACGTGTGGCTGGAGACTCTGAACCGAGACCCGTGGGGACGCCCCTATAAGGTGGTGCGAGAAAAGCTCCGCCCCTGGGCTCCCCCGCTGACGCAGAGTCTCCAGCTTGTGGAGGGTGTGGTTAGCGCTCTGTTCCCCTCGCGAAGGGGAACACTCTCCCCCACCTATGGCTCCGCCAGTAGCGGGGTCCGACGTGGACCACGACGGCGACGACGACATTGCTCCAGAGGTGACCGAGGTAGAGATGCGAGTGGCGGTACGTAGGCTTAATGCCAAGAATACCGCCCAAGGACCCGATGGCTTGCCTGGAAAGGCCTGGGTCCTGGCAATGGAGGAACTCGGGCCTCGACTAAGAGGGCTCTTTAGCGCATGTATGGAGAGGGGCCAGTTCCCACTTCGCTGGAAGACGGGGAAACTGGTCCTCATTGCGAAGCCGCCCGGGCGCCCTGCGGACTTACCGTCCGCGTACCGGCCCATCGTGCTGCTCGACGAGGTGGGCAAGCTCTTTGAAAGAATTATTGCAGACCGCCTCGTCGCGCACTTAACACGGGTGGGGCCGGATCTTTCGGACGGCCAATTCGGCTTTCGCAGGGCGCGCTCTACAGTGGACGCCATCATGCGCGTGCGAGCCCTCACGACGGGGGACGCGGTGTCCCAGGGCAGGTGTGTCTTGGCGGTGTTTTTGGACATCGCCAACGCTTTCAATTCCCTGCCCTGGAGTAGCATTAGGAGGGCACTCCGGTATCACCGGGTGCCTGACTACCTCTGTCATATTGTCGAGGCCTACCTGTCGGACAGGTACATTATCTACCCTGGTCACCTGGGAGAATGGAAACGGCGAGAGATGTCGTGCGGTGTTCCGCAGGGATCGGTACTAGGACCACCCTTGTGGAACATCGGGTACGACTACGTGCTGCGCGGCGATCTCGCTGACGGGGTCAGCGTGGTCTGCTACGCAGATGATACGCTGGTCCTGGCGCGGGGAGAGTCGTACCAGGCGGCGGTCGAACTAGTGACACGCGGGGTTGCGACAGTCATGGAGAGGATCCAAGAGTTGGGACTCGAGGTGGCATTGCACAAGTCAGAGGCCATGTGCTTCCACGGCCCTCGGAATGCGCCACCATCGGGTTCCCAACTAACGGTAGGAGGGGTTCACATCGGCGTCGAGTCGACGATGAAGTACCTCGGACTTGTCCTCGACAGCCGATGGAATTTCGAGGAGCATTTCCGACGTCTGGCCCCCAAACTGGATCGTACTGGGGCTGCGCTCAAGCGGCTCCTGCCCAACCTCGGGGGTCCAGACGCCTCCTGCCGGAGGCTCTATGCAGGAATCGTTCGGTCCATGGTCCTTTATGGGGCGCCGGTATGGGCGCCGTCGCTTCGAAAGCGACCGGCGGCCAAGCTGAACGCAAGTCAGAGGGTCATGGCCATCCGGATGGTGCGGGGATACCGCACGATTTCCCGCGAAGCAGCGAGCCTCCTTGCTGGCCAACCACCGTGGGATTTGCAGGCAAAAGACCTTGCACGAATGCACGATCTGCGCATGGAGATGAAACGCCGGGGTGAAAGTCCGCTGCCGCGCCAAGTCGCGGCATGGCGGGAAGACTTCCGGCGAGATCTCATGGTGGAATGGCGACAGCGACTGTTGCAACCCAGTGCTGGGCACGCCATAATTATGGCGATAAGTCCCCTCTTTGAGGAGTGGCTGGAAAGACCTCACGGCGTCCTTACTTACCGCATGACGCAGGTCCTCACCGGACATGGTAAGTCCGGAGCGAGGAGGAGTGGCAGGCGGTTGCCTCCTTCTGCGAAGCAGTAATGCTGGCAAAGGAGGCGGCCGATCGCGTGAGGCAACGGCAACGGTCCTCACGCCCCAGCCGCCGCCGGGATTCCGATCCTGATTTCCGGCCACCGTAGGCGCGGGCTTGCGGAAGGCGGGCAATGGGTGGCCCGCCGTCCGACCGTCCGGTAACCATCCGGACCGAGCCCAAGTCGTCGACGGCGCGTATTGTTCCGCGCGCGCCTCAGGGAGATGTCAGCAAATCGTAGGGGCCCAGCAGGGTCGAAGCCTACTGGGGCCATGGGTAGTGTGAAAACGAAACCGGGGCCCTGGGACGAAGGCAACGAAGGAACAGGAGTGGGTTTTTAGTCAGTAAAAGTCTGACACTATCTCTCGCTCCGCCCAAGAGCGAGATTTGTCATAAGATGATTTTCCCACCTAAAAAAAAAAAAAAAAAAAAAAAGGGGCCCAGCAGGGTCGAGGCCTACTGGGGCCATGGGTGATGCGAAAGTGACCCTCGGGGCCCTGGAAAAAAATGGCAAAGAAGGAACAGGAGTGGGTTTTGATTTCCCCACCCGAAAAAAAAAAAAACCCCTTCAATAATTTTGTATGATACAACACCATTCGCCTTTAATGATTGTAGAATTAAATCAATATTGCTGTGTTTGATCCACATACAGGTATCCCTTGTTCTTGCATTCGGAGATAAAACATACAATGGTTATATCTATAAAATGTCGTGAAGCTCTGCTTACCGCCTTCTCCTTTGTAAATTTCATACAGATTGTGTAAGGTGTCCATATACCTTTTTATTTTTTCCCTTTGTCCTACACTCCCTTTTTCCTGCTGTACACCTGGTTATGTCATCTCGAAGATAAAAAGCTTTAATATCTTCTCTTAACCTTGCTATTGAGTAAACGCTGTTTGTAAGAAAATCTTATCCTACTTTGAAGTCCCAAAGTTTTTCCATCATGTTTTTTGGCCGTTATTTTTGAGTAATTTAAAATAACTTTTTTGACTATTCTCTTATTTTCATGAGTCTTACAATTTTGCTTATAGGTAACTTGAAATGCCTGTTTTAATTTTTTACCTTCTTCTTCCAATTCTTTATTCCTGTTGACTTGCGATTGCAATAGGTACCAATTTAGGTCTTCGAAGTTGTTTCCTTAAGCGTCCTACTAGTAAATTTATCTTTCTTAATTTTTCTGAGACATATTTAATAAAAGATTTACATATTTTAGTTTTTTCTTTAAACGATTACTTACTTCTATTTCTCTTGTTTCTTTAATCAATTCAATCTTTGCATCATTGTTTGCTTTATCTTTCTTTTCTTCTTTTTGGTTTCGTTTTTGCTGTCTCCATTGTTTTCGTTTTTTCTCTTTCTCGTTTTCATCAAGGTCATTAATCTTTTTCACGCATTTTTTCACTCTTTCTAACTGATGTTTTTTATAAGCTTCATATTTTTCTGAATTTTTTTAGGTTTTCTCTGAACCTTTTTGCCCGCTCTGCCCCCGTGAATTTCAAAAACATGATCGTAAGCTAAAAGCCAGTCATTAGAAGCATATAATCATACAGGATTTGTAAATAAAAAATAAAGATTTTTATAGAAGTTGAAATAAATTTTTGGTCTAAAGAACAAATTCACTCTAAATGTCCTAAGTTATTCTTGGACTACTATGCCTACCTTCTATCATCAGATCAGCTCGATGGTATCTACCATAAGGTAGATAATTCTATAGGGTTATAAACCCAGAACGCATCTCACGGCAATTTTAATAATCACAAATAATCAATATTTGATTATTAAAGAACAAATCCAGAAACATAAAATGATCATAAAAACATTCTTACCTGAGAAAATACAGTTGCTTATGTGGAATTATTTATCATACACTCAGTGTCTTCTAAACACACTATGCCAAAGGTACGCGACAGAAGTTCCGCGGCTGATTTTACGTTCCGATGTATTCGGCTGACATGTGTGCCATAAGTGCCGAACTTACGCGGCTGAAATTCAGATGCGTAACTTTGTGTGTATCAAGGATTTTCTATACCCTACGGATAAACTGGATTGATTACAAAGCAATATTACAAACTCTAAAATGTACTTTATTCCCATTGACTTTAAGTTCATATTATTATGTTTCATTGACAAGCAAAAGGGGAAAAATGTACCGAGCAAGACAACGACAAAGAGGTGGTGTGTCCCTTTCTTACCTCTATTTTAACTAGGGTAACCATAAATTTACTAATTTAATTGTTATTATTTTTGTCACTGTAGCATTATATATAAATGATGCTGTAGATTTTTATATATATATCGACGTCAAAGTACCAATAACTCCTAACTGTCTGTGAAACCTGAAAAGATAGTTTAATTTATTGAGAATTCAAAAATTGGCAATTAATTAATTTATTGAGGATAATATTAACATCTGGTTTAGTTAACTGCTTTAATATATTTTATATTTGTTTCTTTAACCACTTGTGTTTTATAACTAAACCAGAAGTTATTATTCCTATGTTTAGCAGGTTATCATGAAATAGACACGTTGGTTTAGTTAGGAGGTATTTCCACATTTTAATTTAATGCAGTTTTAACAAAAAAATAATTTCGGAGATTTTACTAAAACATACGGAAAAACACTTAAATTCAAAGCGGTAAATTAGTTTTTCTCGAAAAATATTTTTAAGAGGTATTGGTAAGTACTTCACGGTCGATATATAATTATGTCAGAAGAGGTTGTAATCGTATCGTCATATATACATATATCGTACTTATGCATAAGGCATTAAGTCCGCCTCTGTACCTATAAGTGCATAAAGTATGAATAAATAAATAAATATTAGTTTTTGAACGTATAAGGTTATAATATAATGTACATATTAATAACACCTTGAACTTCTTTAGAACAGAATGTCTCGTAGTACGAACTAGCCTATGGACACACTAGTAGAAAGAGATAATATACCTTTTTGTATCCTACTCTCCGGTACACTGACCAGCGGGGCTATTGCGTAACTCTGTTGACAGTTCAAGTAATAATAATAATAATAAAGGCTGGCAACTCTCGATGTCAAAAGTAATCGTTTTGTCGATAAAGCAAATTTTAATTAAAATTAATAGTTTTCGGTACCATACCATTATAGTATTTCAGCAGGAAGCCCAAAAATAAACAATAACATAAAAATCTAAACTTTTAGAAGCATTTATAGACTAGAAAATGAAATCAAAAGAAACAAAAAGCCGAAAGACAGCTGATGACATTTCATGTCACATCAATATTTACATATAAAATAAATACGACAATGATGAAACAATGTTGACAAGAGCTGCAGCTCGCCGAGCACGCCCACCACCTCCGGCCTCGTCGCTCAGCTCCGCCTCGCCGCCGCCGGAACCCTGCCTCACTGTGAGTGCTGTGACACCGGCCGTGGCAGCTGCGTCGAGCTCGAGCGACGAGTATTACTCGCCGCCAACGACACCACCACCTACGCGTCGTCGGGGAGAACGCCGGCCGCCAGCATGCTTAGGATCTCGAGGCCCACCGGCCTCTGATAGGGTCCCAGCTACCGGCGGATGTGTGTCGCGCATGCGATGGACGCAATCGATTAACGAAAACGTCATGCGCGCATACTATGGGGCTACAGAGGGAGGAAACAACCTGACCGCGTACCGTGTTCGGATGCTCTCTTTGTTTCAGGTGCTTGAGCCAGCCGTCAACGTTTCGGCCCAACGACTATCGGATCAGGTGCGGGTCATCCAGCGTAATCATATGTTGGACGATACTGTACTTGATCGCCTCCGAACGGAAATGGGTAGCCATGCCATTGCCTCTTCGTCGCAGACGGCGGTACCTTCACAGGTATCACCGTCCAACCATCTTCCCAACCACGCTGACGAGGAGAGCACTGACATGGTTACACATGTAAGTACCCAGTGTAGCAACGAATTGAGGAGTGCTTTGGAGTGTGCTATTCGGGAGTATCGCAACATGCCGCTTGAACTCAGGTCGCGGTTACCTCGTTTGCCCATGTGTAATAAGAATAAGGCGCTGGTGGCTGCTCTGGATTCGCAGTTGTCAAACTATTTTGATGACTGCGAAGATCTCACTGATACACACTCGATAATGTACTGCGCGGCTGTAGCGGCATGTCGTGTAGCTCACGTCAAATTTCCAAACAGCGACGTAGCTACACGACCAAAACCAGCTGTGCCAGCCTGGCAGTGCAGGATCGAGCGTCGTATTGGTGGGGCCAGAGCACTCATCGGCAAACTAATCTGCTTCAGGGAGGGCAACACTCGCCCACGAGTAATGCGCTTTGTGAGACGGGCGTTTTCGGGGACTGATATCAGCCCCCGAGACTATATGTCCTGTGTCACAGAGCGCATCGACTTCCTGAAGCAGAAGGTGTACGCATGGGCAAACCGTATCCGAAGGTATAAGCGGCGGGTTGAGCGGTACACCCAGAATCGCACATTCCGGAGTAATGAAAGGTGGGTGTATAGGGCTTGGGAGCAGCCGGGCCAAAGTGTGACTGACACGCGCCTTCCGGATGATGACGCCATGAGTTCGTTCTGGCGTAACATCTGGTCGGTGCCTGTCAGTCATTCTGAAGGTGGTTGGACTCGAGAGGTCGAACGAGCGTGCGAACCGATTCCAGAAATGGGGGCAATTACAATCAGCCCCCAAGATGTGGCCCGTGCAGTCCGTCCGTTGCCTAATTGGAAATCTCCAGGGCCGGACGGACTGCACAACTTTTGGATAAAGTGGCTTCAAAGATCGCACGCTCGTTTGGCATCTCAGTATCAGACCGCCTTGGAGTCTGGCTCGCTACCCGAGTTTCTTACAACAGGAGTTACCCACCTGCTCCACAAATCTGGTAGCACCGCGGAACCCAAAAACTATCGACCGATTACGTGTCTGCCGACAGTCTATAAGGTTCTTACATCCATTTTGAGAGCAAAGATTAACCACCATGTGGATAATAACGCTATCATGTCTGCCTCTCAAAATGGATGTAGGAATGGGTCCCGCGGTACTAAGGAGCTACTCCTCATCGATATGGCCATTAGCCAACAGGTTCGGCGTTCCCGAAAGGATCTGTCGACATGTTGGATAGACTATAAGAAGGCCTACGACTCAGTTCCTCATACATGGCTCATGAGGGTGCTAGAATTATACAAAATTGATACAACATTACGCACCTTCCTGATGTCATGTATGAGGCAATGGAGGACGGTCCTTCGCTATCCAGGATGTCGACATATCCAGAGGAACAGCGAACCGGTAAGGATTGAGCGAGGTATATTCCAGGGTGACAGTTTGAGTCCGCTTTGGTTCTGCCTGGCCTTGAATCCTCTAAGCACACTGCTGGAGAATTCAGGCCTAGGCTATCGGTTGAAGAGAGGTGGTCAGGTTATATCTCACCTCCTTTACATGGATGACTTGAAACTTTTTGCCCCCAACAATCTGCAACTGATGGAGCTACTGAAGGTGACTGAAACCTTCAGTAGTGCCATCAGGATGGAGTTTGGTGTGGATAAATGTGCAGTCATGCATGTAAAGAGAGGGGAGATTGTGGAACCCATGGGTACCCAACTCTCGGATTCCATAAACTTGAGATCTCTCTCTCCAACCGAAACCTATAAGTATTTGGGTATGTCGGAAGCGTTAGGCATCAATGCTATTGACATGAAGCAAACGTTGAAGGAGCGTTTCTTTGGACGCCTGAAGAAGGTATTCAATAGCCTTCTTTCAGGCGGAAACAAGGTGCGCGCCTTCAACGGTTGGGTCATGCCAGTATTGATGTACTCTTTCGGCGTACTCAAATGGACTCAAACGGAACTTGATGCCCTGGACAGGCGGGTCCGTACACTGCTGACTGCATACCGAATGCATCACCCACGATCGTCAGTGATGAGACTGTATATCCCGCGGAAGTGTGGGGGTCGAGGCTTTTTAAATGCTAAGACCCTGCACAATCGCGAGGTATGCAGTCTCAGGGAATATTTCCTAGCCGCCGACGTGGGTATGCATCGTGATGTAGTGGCAGTGGACAAGGGACTCACCCCGCTCTCCTTGGCTAACGAGAGCTGGCGCAAACCTGTAGTGCTTGACACTAACGATCGCAGGGAAGTATGGCAGAGCAAGGAACTCCACGGACGCTTTTTCCGGGCCCTTCATGGGCCCGATGTAGATCAACTAGCGTCCGTAGCCTGGCTGCGCGTCGGTGACCTCTTTGGGGAAACCGAAGGTTTTGTCTGTGCAATTATGGACGAAGTTATCATGACGAATAACTACCGGAGATTTATTGTGAAGGACGGCACGGTTGACATTTGTCGGGCATGTCACCGACCGGGTGAATCAATCCGCCACATTATCTCTGGTTGTTCTCGTCTAGCTAACGGTGAATACTTGCATAGACACAACCTTGTAGCCAGGATTATCCATCAGCAACTTGCTCTGAAGTACTCTCTTGTGGAATCGGAGGTGCCATACTACAGGTATATGCCCGACCCAGTTCTCGATAATGGCGATATCACGCTGTACTGGGATCGGTCCATCATCACTGACAGGACTATTGTAGCCAATAAGCCTGATATAGTGGTGGTGGACCGAAGAGAGAGGCGTACAATGATTGTTGACATATCCGTTCCGCATGACGAGAACCTCGTGAAAGCCGAGAAAGACAAACAAATCAAGTATATTGATTTGGCTCGCGAGGTTGTCGACATGTGGGATGTAGACTCGGCGATCATTGTACCGATAGTCGTGTCAGCCAATGGCTTAATAGCCAAGAGCCTCGACCAACACCTTAGGAGGCTCGCGTTAGGCGGCTGGATCAAGGGCTTGATCCAGAAAGCGGTACTCCTGGACACGGCTCGTATTGTTAGGAGGTTCCTTTCTCTGGAGCCCTGACCGCCGGTAGCTTGGACCCTGTTCCCGATACCGGTGGGACACTATTTTTTATGTTTTTAAATGTTTTTTTTTTAATATGATTTTGTTAAAAAAAATATTTAAAAATTTAATTAATATGTATATTAAATGAATAAAGAAAATAATAATAATAATAATAATATTTATTCAAAATTCTTTACAGGATAAAGTAATACAGTCTTAAATATAAATCTTAATTCTGAGTCTTACGTGCCTGAACTAGGAAATCCTGTGTTTCAGGCGAGAAGAGCTAAAATAATTTAAAATTAACAAATAATCAAAAGGATTTTATAGTACAATACAAACGTGTAAAAAATCTGTAAAGTAGACAAGTTATCTTATACTATTAATTTATAATGTTACCAAATCTTAACTTCTAGTTTCTTAACTAACAAGATACTTAACCTAGGTCAAAAATTGTATAAAAACAAAAAAATCACTTTAGCACAATCAGTAAATTCTCTGTATCATCGTAGGACATTCTTTGAAGAGCCTCCTTAAGAATTTTCTTACAGTTAATTTGATTCAAGCTATAAATGTTTGCTTTCGCGTTCAACCTATTGTAGAGGAGAGGACCGAGAAACAGGTAAAATTTTGACGTGAAAGCATGTTTGGTATGATTTTGAGGACAGACTAGATCTTTACGTCTTTTGTTAATAAACTCCGTGCTATATGTTAGATCTGCGTGCTGTTTTAATACAATACCCATTATAAATAGCTGTCGGACTGTTAGTACTTCACATTCTTTGTATAGGAGGTTAGTGGGAAAAAGGAATGGGCGAAAAGTAGCCACTTTGAGAATTGCCCTCTGGGCTCTCTCGATGGTCAGTAACAATGTTTTACCCGCTCCACCCCATGTGGTAATACAGTATGTTACTATCGATTGACATAAAGCAAAGTAGACTTGTCTAACTATTTTTGGGTCTGTAATGTAGCGTAACTTTTTAAAAATAAATATCAAATATCAAGTGATGATCACTTGTTAACAATGTGCATCATTGAACTGTCAAACAGCTAGTTTCGTATTGCCTATCTTCAGTGACCAACTGCAGTGACGTCATTAGCCACTGGTGCCTTTGATAGCCACCGTAACACGTTTTGACAGATGTTATTTTATCGATACTTTTAAAATTGCGATTGTGTAAGCTTTTGAACCTGTATAATAGTCGATAAAATTTTAGAGTGGTCACAATTTTTATACTTAATTCACCACATTTCCACCGTAGTTTGTTAGTCACTTGTGTAATACGTAATACCAATTTTATGAAATTGTCAGTTGACAACTAAGTTTAGTGTGCAACGAATGCTAGTTGTCAACTGTTATTGAAAAAGTTAGCCAATAGCCCCCTAGCGGGGCTATTGCGTAACTCTGTTGACAGTTCAAGTGATGATCACTTGTTAACAATGTGCATCATTGAACTGTCAAACAGCTAGTTTCGTATTACCTATCTTCAGTGACCAACTGCAGTGACGTCATTAGCCAGTGGTGCCTTTGATAGCCACCGCAACACGTTTTGACAGATGTTATTGTATCGATACTTTTAAAATTGTGAGAAGCTGTATAATAGTCGATAAAATTTTAGAGTCACAATAGGCACCGTAAATTTTTATAATTCACCACATTTCCACCGTAGTTTGTTAGTCAATTTGTGTGATACGTAATACCAATTTTATGAAATTGTCAGTTGACAACTAAGTTTAGTGTGCAACGAATGCTAGTTGTCAACTGTTATTGAAAAAGTTAGCCAATAGCCCCCCAGGGGGGCTATTGGCAATTTCATAAAATAGGTATTACGTATCACACAAGTGACTAATAAACTACTGTGGAAATGTAGTGAATTATAAAAATTTACGGTGCCTATTGTGACCACTCTAAAATTTTATCGACTATTATACAGCTTCAAAAGCTTACACAATCGCAATTTTAAAATTATCGATACAATAACATCTGTCAAAACGTGTTACGGTGGCTATCAAAGGCACCAGTGGCTAGTGATGTCACTGCAGTTGGTCACTGAAGATAGGCAATACGAAACTAGCTGTTTGACAGTTCAATGATGCACATTGTTAAAAAGTGATTATCACTTGAACTGTCAACGGAGTTACGCAATAGCCCCGCTGGTACGTTTTTGAGGTTGACGTAATCAATCCAGATTGTTGAGTGCGGTCGCGTTAACTTGGCGCGTCGTTGGGGGCGTGCTTATTGTTGCCAGTCTAACAAATCTATTTTCCTTAATTTAATTGAAAACGCTCTTTCATAACAGTGTAGTTTAAAGAATTCATTAGCTCTACTACATTTATAGTACTAAACTAAAAAGAAAGTAAACAATTTTGATATGTCTTGTATAAGAAATATGTATTTAAAAATGGGAAATACGTTTCATAACATAATATAATACGTTCAGATTTTCTAAAATTATAGATTAGTAAACAATGTAGCTATAATTATTTTTTTTGTAATTTATCTAAAAAAAGTATTTTTAAGTACAGAAACTTGTTAAGATTTTCAGCTAGTACCTAAACCATAAACAAATCGACTATAGGTTATTTTCATTTGCATAAGTAATTATTAAAAATAAAATAAACTTGAGAACTTTGTAAATCATGTAATGAATACCTCGTTGTACTTTTATATTTGGTATAACAATCATGGTCCTGCAGTGGGTCAATCCCTTCCATTTGAACATCTTCATCAGAATCCATGCTCGAGACTATATCAGAAGAGTCGGATAACGTGTCACCAGATAGATTGATTATAAATTTGTCCATTTCGAGATGTAATAATCTATCGGATTCAAAATATACACACTTTGGATACAGTTTTGAATGTTGCTTCAGTAATTGAGGCTATTTCGCTAGGAGCTTGATCAATATTGTTTTCGGCAATACGCCTCTTTACAATTGCCCAAATCTTTTCTATGGGATTTAAATCGCAATGATACGGCGGTAAACGCAGAACCTCGTGCCCATATTTATTTAAGTTGTTTTATTTCATACTGTGGGTCCCCTTTATGCCTTTTTTAAATTCGTAAAATTACGCTTTTGTCCAACAATTAATAATAATAATAATTTATTTTCACCATAAGCCTCTCATTACAAAATTCATAGACATTCATTATACAAAAGATTCATTATAATAATTAAGGGTACCTATGCTTTCACGCAGTGACTCCCAAACTAGGTGTATGTCCCTGTGGCTTAGGAGTCAGAGATCCTAGTAGCAACAAATCAAATAAAATAAGCCAGATAAATCAGTCGGCAGCCATTGTACAATAAATTATGGTACAGAAAAATATAATAATAATAATACTTTATTTTCACTCTACACAAAGTATATACAAAAGTTTCATAAAATAGACAATAATGCAACATATAAAAACTTTGTGAGAGTCTGGAGTCCATACTAGGATACCCTGTGTGACGGATCACCAGGCTCTCACCCCAAAATGCCGATGCTTAATTATTTATAATACTTATCAAATGACAAAAAAAAGAGATTTGAACATTATTAACAATTTAGCAAAAATACAGACAAAAAATATTAATAATAATAATTTTATCTTTACATATAGAAATAAAAAGTGAAGTGTAGATATTAGGCGTGATGAAAAGTGCTTGCAGTGTGATGGTGTGAGTGTGAGTAAGTGCGTGTAGGGTGTATAGTTATACATACGTCTTACAAAGTTACGAGGGAACAATGAGCAACTGCTCAGTGGCCTCGTAATCTAACTTTTGTAACCAGTCTGAGAGTTTTTTTTTGCAAAGTTTTTTTGGTAGGGCATAAATTGTTTGTTGTTTTTGGTGCAACTTGTCCCGTGTCCTCATACAGCGCAATAGTCCAGGTGTTATCCAAGGCTTTGAGATTCTCTTTCGGTTTGAAGTTTTGATAATTTGAGTATTAGATACTATAATTCTGTTAATTGTGTCAACGAAGTACTGAACAGCAAGATTAACATCTGTCATTGAATATAATTTATGAAAGTATGTAAATATGATTTAAATTGAAGAAAAAACAATAACCCTTTACCGCATGGAATTTTTAATTTTTTTCAAAAAAATATATGATACTTTATAGGCTTAGTATGACACAAGAAAAATAAAAAAATAAAAAATTACGTACTTTCAGGAAAGTTACAGTCAAAAAATCGTTAGTTCCAGATCTGGAACAACATGCAATACAGCACACGTAAATTATGGTTCCAGATTCGGAACATCATGCAGTTTAGATAATTTGGAATTGGTGGGGTACTTTCAATTAAAAAAAAACACATTATTTTTATAAAGAATATAATAGAATAGTATATAGTATGAAATTGAGTAAAACAATTACGATCTTTGTTCAGGCACAAATAACATTTGCACTTTTGGCAATATATTTAGGATTTTTGCTTACATCCCACCATCTTACACCTTTGACGATCGGATTTCCACTCGGGCCAGTGGTTAAATCCTGGATGGACTGCGACTTCAATTAGAGGCATATCCAAGCGTCGACGTTTTTTTATTTTATTGATATCCTCAATTTCTTGGTTCAAAGGGCGTCCTCTTTTACGTGTCGTAGGTTACATCTTCTTGCATTAAAATATCCGCCAAAATTAATTTGAAGTCTAGTAAAGGCAAATAAGCTTGATCATCTTTCTGTTTCATATGTCGTCTCCATAATAACCAACTGTTGACACAGACGAGGTCAACAAAATGGAAAAATAATCGGTGGTACCATTTTTTGGTTCTTATTTTTTTTTTTTTGCTTTGGAATTCTATGTTCATCATCATCTGAAATATCTTCATCCTCACTAGAGTCTGGGACAAAGGTCACAACACGAGGTCGAGTAGACATTTTGTCTGTAATAAAATAATAAACAAGTTACTTAATGCATGATGTTCCAAATATGGCCATAAGTATTTTAGTATGTATTTTCCCCGAACTGCATGATGTTCCATATTTGAAAAAAAAAAGAACATGTTACTGCATGTTGTTCCAAATTTAGCACAAACTTCGAAATACATTACAATCAAGATAGTCATTTCATTACTTACGTTTCTTTCCATAGAAGTGTCGGGGATCCATTTTTCTATGTTGTTAATCACTTAATTATTTTATTTTATCCTTTAAATGACTTCAAATCTCTCTCCGTAACTTTGCAAACTCACGAAAGTGCAAAATGGCGGAATCGACTGTTTTACCGATCGAGTATGGTGTTATAGCAGTACAATAAAACTGCCATCTGTTGGTGTTTCGATAAAACAGGCCATGAACTGAGATATTAGTGGCAAACATAATACAAAGATCGTATCACTAGTCCTCTGTGACGAATTTAAGTTAGTGTGACAAATTTGGCACTGTATGCGGTAAAGGGTAAATCAAATGTCTCACTGATGGTGGCGCATGTGTTGGATCATTCGGTTCCCTTCAAAATGGTTGAGCTGAGTGGTGCTAATATTGGCGTCATGTTCGTGAACGGGCGCTGTCAGTTGAGACTGGTCATCTCTTAGCTGCCAGTTGCTATTTTAATATCTATATTTAGTTTGTATTTTTACTTTATTTACATTGCTCTCACATGATAGCGACAAGAAACATGTAACAGAGATATTTGTAATTACAAAACATGATTGAAAAGAGTGTCCATGGAGTTTCTTGCACATTCTTCTCCATAGAGATCTACGCTTTGGAATGTGCAATTAGCATCATTTTTTTTTCTGACTGACTGACTTCATGACATTTCAAAAGTGCCTGCAAATGGTTTATTTGAAATAAAATGCTTTGAAAAAAAAATAAAAATATAATAATAATAAACTCAACAATAAGATTAAAAATGACAATTCAATTAAATTTCAATTAAATTAAATTATCGACTGCAATATTATTTTTCGTAAGCCACTCTTGGAGCTCTGCTTTTGTAGTGCCCATTGTAGGGGCCTTATTTATTTGTGTATGATGCATTATCCATTACTACAATATAATACAGATGTAGATTTGGCACTACTTTTTCTTTCATGGATGAAGTTTGCAGAATTCATATCGACATGATAATCACTTGATCAAGATTTAAGCACATAGTAGCAGTCTATTATTTACAAATCCTGTTTTCCTGCCAGGCATCGCTGGGGGTACGAATATGTAGGGAAATTTTTTGTTATGGTCACCCGAAAAATTATTTGACAAATGGGTCTAACTTTGGAATATAGTACCGTAGGCCCTATATTTTCTCATTCCTATTTACAAGCACGTTTGATTTCCAAGATAATATCTCTGCCAGCTCTTTTAATCACTTTCGGTATAATGATGACGATTATTTACTTTGGAAACGATTAAAAACACAGAACACAACATATTCTCGTGACACATGACATAAACGTCAAGATGGCGGCAAACAATTAGTTCCGATTTCAGCCACGCGCCAAGTTAACGCGACCGCACTTAAACAAGTTAGTGTAGCAAAAAGTTTACATCAGTCAACAATTGAACCGAACTTCGGTCGCGTGTAATGTGTGCTCTACAGAATACTTTGCCGCCGAATTGCCGCTGAACTTACCAAAGTTCGGCTTTACGCTATAACGCAACGTAATTTCGGCATAATTTGTCGTCAATAATACAAATAGCATTGCAGGCGTTAACATGCCAAACTTCGGTCGCGTTTTTTCGGCATAGTGTGTTTAAACACTTAACCTAGAGAACGCTTCCTAGCGGATAGCGTAAAAATGTGATATGGAGTTTTCGTAGGTTTTTAGCAAGTTTTTAGACGTTCACAGTAAGAATGTTGCCAGAAGTCTAAAAATATAGTAATATGGTAGGTATGTTTTTATTTTACAAATACCTACCTGTAATCCTCGTTACTTAGTCGCTGGTGATTTCAGAGGACAAGATTAACTCGTTGAGTAGTGTAATTAGAGACACAATAGTAAGACAATGGCGCCCGAGAGCCGGCGTTCGTGCGGGGATCAACAGCTTAAATTAATTAATTAAATTGGTTTTCTTTTATGAAACGTTAAATTATACGTTTATTTGTGCCTTTAAATACATGTATTTTACAATAATTGGCAAATTGTACATATTAAAGTGGTAGAAATCGGACTTTTGAGTTGGCAGGGTATAGGGTGGACATAGAAAATCAGGAGTTTCATCCAAATGTAATTCTATTGTATTTAAATGTTCACCAGAATTACGTACTCTTTTATTTTTAAACATAATAATTATAAGTTTTTTTAATGAATAGGACTTAAACGACTCCTATAAAGTTTTTTTTGCTGAGTAATTAATTGCCGAAGTTAACAGCATACTTTTATAACAGATTTTTTTTTCAAAAAAACGCTCAGGTAGTATTGGCACTTCACAGTCGTAAGACTGGAAAAGTAAGAAACATTTATCAAAACTTTCGCATTTTTTATCAGTTTGATTAAGACAAAGGCAGTATAGTAAGATTACAAACAGTAAGTTTAAAATATACTTCCAAACTTACTAATCTAGCGTACCTAATAAATTGTATAATCTTTTTTATATATTTTTTGTATAAACATTTCGATATTTGTTTCGCTGAGGTTAAATCTCTTTGGCTGAGGTCGACATCACTAGTTTTAGTACCGTCAACATTCGCTATGACCGACAGCGCCAAAATGGCGAATATCAAGCAGGCAAAACATGGACAGCCACCAGGGGGGCTATTGCCTTCCTTTTTCAATAACAGTTGACAACTAGCACTCGTTGCACACTAAACTTAGTTGTCAACTGACAATTTCATAAAATTGGTATTAAGTATCACAAAAGTGACTAACAAAACTACGGTGGAAATGTGGTGAATTATAAAAATTTTCGGTGCCTATTGTGACCACTCTAAAATTTTATCGACTATTATACAGCTTCAAAGCATGTGATTGCAATCGCAATTTTAAAAGTATCGATATAATAAAATCTGTCAAAACGAGTTACGGTGGCTATAAAAGGCACCAGTGGTGATGACGTCACTGCAGTTGGTCACTGAAGATAGGCAATACGAAACTAGCTGTTTGACAGTTCAATGATGCACATTGTTAACAAGTGATCATCACTTGAACTGTCAACAGAGTTACGCAATAGCCCCGCTGCTGAAGGTTGCGGGAATCCGATGGATGCGAGACGCACAGGACCGTTCGTTGTGGCGACATTTGGGGGAGACCTATGTCTAGCAGTGGAAGTCTATCTGCTGTAATGATGATCATGATCTATATTTTTGACGTGACAACGTCTTATAATTCGATGGAGCCGGCTGCACGTACGAAAAAGTATGACGCATGCGGCGTTACCTCGCTCTGAGGCGTTCCATTTAAGGCTTGAAGTGCAAGCGAGAGCGCGTTCGGCCTCCGCGTTCGGCAGTGTTCGACATCTGTCTCTCTCCTATTTGAGTGAGCGATGCGTCTGCGTCGTGACAACTGCTATAGAATACATTTACATGTTTTCGTTAAGTATAAAGTGCAGTGAAAAGTGAATGTCGTGTTAATTGTTTATTTGTATTTATGCGTACAAATAAATGTAACACGTTGTCACGTTCAACTATCGTCAGTAAACCGACTTTACAGAAAACCGTTTTTTTTTTTGGATTTTATTTTATCGGCTTTGTCTTAAAAAAACAATCGCAATTCGGCTCAAAAATAATTTACTCAATTTATAATTCAGGATATTTATTAAATGTATTAAATTATATATGTATGAAAATATAGGGTTCTTAATAATTATTCTTCAATTTTAATAAAACATTTACGTACTAAACCTTAATAAGAGTTTTATAAAATACTTGTTTTATACGTTCAGCTGTTTGACTACTACGATTATTAAGCACTAAAAGATTGATTGTAGAATCTATTATGTTCAGATGTTACCTATGTAGCAAATAAATTAACTAAAAACCAGAAAAACCATAATTTAATGTAACTAAAGTACAGTAGATTAGGTTTACGATGATGTTGTAGTTTAAATAATTGGCGAGAAAAAATAAAACTTTTTTTTTTTAATATTGTGTGTCGATATCTACATTTCAATTTCGAACTATCGATATATCGTCCAAAAAAGTATTAAATAATAATAACGATATTTTATCAACAGTCCTACTTGGTCCTACTCTATATTATTTTGTTGTGTTTAGTATTAGTCTATACATACTCTATGGTTGTGTTTGACATTTTATTGACAGTAATGGAACGAAGGTGATCAGTATTAAAACCATTGAATATCTTTTTGGAATCGGAGATGTACTGTAAATTAATAGGAAATTAGTTTAATTTGATAAGTAATATGATCTGGTAGTAAGATTAAGCATTAAATATAATCAGTGAAGTGAAAATCATGTCCCAACGCTTTCCTACCGGCGGACCAAGTCCGGCGCCCCCTCCGGGTGCCATGCAGCCTCAACAGCGATACCCGGGGCCCGCGCAGCCGCAGGGCTCCCCAATGCCACCTCGGCCTTACCCAGGACCAAATTTTCCTGTAAGTTCTATAACGCTAAACAGTACCTCGTACATGGAACCTACATACAAACATCTACATCATGTAAAACACGGATTTTTCAAGCAGTGAATTTGTTCATTCATCTTCGTTTGGAACCGTGTTTGTTTAGAACGAATCTGCTGTCGAAATAATTAAACTAGATATTCAATTTTTCCAGAGATGTCGCTTGTAAAAATATTGGTGCTATTTTAAACTTTCACAGTGAAAATAGCTCATTTTATATTCCGCAGGTTAAAATGAGAATGAATCTAGTGAGATGTCCTAAACCGGGTCAAATTCAATTAGCCAGCTAAAGTTCTCAGACTTGATGTATTTGTCTATGTATATTTTATTTTGAATGTTAATTAACTTTTGTTAACATAGTTCTTGGTAACCAGTCCATTTAAGGCTAACAAAAAGCCGTAGCCCGTCTTTGTTTTTTATATGTTGCAATAGTTTCCCACTAACCAGGGTATCTTTGGGTGCACTGCACAGACAGAGATTAGTAATTGTTGGTTGGTATCACATTACTGAAACTTAGCAACGCTCTTATGTGAAACATCATCAATACACTTTATAAAACAAGACAAATATAAGGAAATGGGTCTTTTGTCATTACTAAAATACATTATATGCCTACTAATTAACTGTTACTGTAGGTCAACAAGTCTAAAATCAAATCCATGATCATCCACTGACGGCGGGTTAATAACACTTATGGCAGAACTTGTAGATCTGCTGCTAGAAGCATGATGTTGATGATAAGGCAGAAAGATCTCACCACCAAGAAGAGACTTGTTAGAACTATAGTATTCTTGTCATATTAGCAAGGTAGACACCGTGATGCCTCTAATCTCTCCCCAAAATTTACTGCTGTGATTGTGGCGTACGCTATTTGTGATGACTGGAAAATCAGGTTTAAAAAAAAAACAGATTATAGATATGGCTCAAAAATGAGATAGACCAATAATCTAAAGCAGGGCATTGTCACTCTCCTTAGAGAAAAGTAATTCTTAAGCACGGCATTGTCACCCTCCTTAGAGAAAAGTAATTCTTAAGCAGGGCATTGTCACCCTCCTTCGAGAAAAGTAATTCTTACGCAGGGCTTGTCACCCTTCTTAGAGAAAATTACCACCAAACCTCTGCCCCATGACAATGGCGTTTTTCTCTCAAGTATTACAGAAAAGAAACTGTTCAGAAACAGTTGAATTCTGTAATACTCGAGGGAAAAACGGGCCTATAGGGCCTTAAGGGCCGAGTTTCCTCCTGCCTTTGGGAGTTTGGCCGTAATTCCGTATCACCAAATGTCTTGTTATTTTTAAGCTGGTTCAGAGCCATCATAATCTTGTACAGGCTGACATCCACTATGGGTACGGTACAGTGTCAGGTTATGTGATTGGCTGTTGATAATTTAATTGACCACACCACAGTCAAACTATTACTTCTATAACTATTTTATTGTACTTCGAAGCCGTAATACATTTCGGTGTATATGTCGACAGGCACGTAGTGGGTTCACGCCGCCGCCCGTAGGCGTGGGAGGCGTAGGCGGTGTAGGCGGCCCAGGTAGCGTGGGTGGAGGGCGCGCGGCTGGTGGCGCTGCGTACGGCGGTGGGCCGGCGGGCGGCGCAGTAGCGGCGCCGCCCGGCATGCGACCCGCCGCCGCGCCGTCTGCGCCCGCGCCGCCCGCCAAGCGCGTTCCCGACGCGCGGGCTGCCATACCGCCGCAGCACAAGCCAGGCCTCTACAACCCGTGAGTACCTGTGCGCTGGTGCGCTCATGTGCCTGTAGCGTGTGTTGCATGTTATGGAGAGTTTTGTGTCAACGAGCACGAACGTTGCAGGGACGCGTACGGCGCGGGTGCGGGCGCGGGTGGGCCGCCCTCCAAGCGCAAGAAGCGGTTGGCAGATAAGATCCTGCCGCAGAAGGTGCGCGACTTGGTACCGGAGTCGCAGGCCTACATGGACCTTCTGGCCTTCGAGCGCAAGCTTGATGCCACCATCATGCGCAAGCGCCTCGACATTCAGGAGGCGCTCAAGCGGCCCATGAAGCAGAAGCGAAAGCTCAGAATATTCATCTCCAATACGTTCTATCCAGGTATGTAAATTTATAGATGTGCCAGTAATTTACTGGAAACTCCAACTAAAGTGTTGTCAAAAAAGGTATCGAAGTTAGCGTTCACGTAATCTGTAACAACCACACATATTGCCTTTAGGATGTTGTTGGCACTGCATTTGGGTTTCAGACGATTGTTCGCAAGAAAAGTGCTTCGCTGCTCAGGAGAGTGAGAGATAATCGCAACAGCATCCTGAGAACTGTAGCGGAGAGCTATAAGCTCTTTGGGGTTTAGTCGACAAATATCAAATTCTAGAAAATGTCAGATAAGTTTAAAATGCCAGATTCTGAGGCCAAATTGTTAAGGCCAGTTCATATTGAATACTTCTAAAATTTACTGTAGAGAAAATTAAATTATTATTTTATGATTTAAATTTGCGTACTTAGTATATTCGTACAGTATTTTCAAAATGCCAAAAGTGGGTACTTAAGCAAAAAAAAATTTTTTCCTTGTACACCGTAGATACATAGATTAATACCAGTCGAGCTTGCTATTGTCTTGGCAATTTCATTATCTTCCTTGTCGATATCACTCTTGACAGAGTGGTCGTGGTCATCACTTCAGGTGTTGGTGGCAAGCTTCACAACACGCCGCCACTCCTCTCTGATGGCCGCCTTCCTCGTGCATTCGTGCAGTGATGATGAGCCATTTACTGCCGCTTTAATCTGGTCAGTCCACCTCATAGGCGACCTTCCTCGTGGCCTGGTACCCTCAACCCTTCCCTGAACTACAAGTCGCTCAATAGCCACTTCCCCTCTGCGGCATACGTGACCAAAAAAGGTGAGAATACGAGACTGTACCAAAGATGATAAACGCTGCTTGATGCCGAGTTCCCGAAGTATAGACTCGTTGGTACGGAATTCAGTCCACGATACTCCGAGCATTCTCCTCCAGCACCACATCTCTAGGGCGTCTATCTTCTTTTTCTCTATTTCCCGTAAGGTCCACGTTTCTGCGGCGTACAAGAAAATGGGGAATACAAGTGCCCGAACTAGCCGGATTTTTGTGGCTCTATATATGTTGCGATTCCTCCATATTTTCCTCAACTTGTCCATCGCAGACCTGGAAATTGCCATACGCCTCTTCACTTCATCGATACATCCACCGTTGTTCGTAATTAAGGCCCCCAGATAAATGTATGATTGCACCACATCACAATTAGCAATTTGTGTAATTTCTGGAGAATTTCATTATGTGAACTGTTATGATCAGGCTCATGAAACGATTTAAACAAATTGTATATTATTTGTTTTCTGTAGATTGCAAAGGGCGCTTAGTACGCTTAGCTACAGGAGATATGTCCGCCATGACTCACGCACAAACTACAAACTGCGTTTGTGTGGAACAGACTTTATGTTGATTACTCGGACCAATAGAAATGCAGTCAAAATTTTCAGTACTCGTTTCTTAAAAAAAAACAGAGTTTACATATCAATCCCTTCTATAATAGGTTTATTTAAATCGTCCATATAGATACCACTCATTAAGTCATTATACCACCAAAGTTAACAAGAAAAAGACAACGAAGGAACAGGAGTGGGTTTTTAATCAGTAAAGGTCTGACACTATCTCCTGCTCCGCACAAGAGCGAGGGATGTCAATGGATAATTTTCCCACCGAAAAAAAAACTGGGCAAGTGCAAGTCGGACTCGCGCACTGAGGGTTCCGTACAAACTCAAAAGTCAAAAGTTTTTATTTCACATAGGCCTACATGGGTACTTATAAAACGTCAGAAGCTAGTGCATGGTTCCAAATTGGTCGTTTCCTATGGAGAAAAACCGGCAAGAAACTCCATGGTTACTCTTTCAAAAAAAGTGGATGTTTATATTTTCATATTATTAGATATTATGTAAGAACAATGTAGACCAGTCAATATTTTACCCAAAAGCACAATAAAAATAATCATATTAAAAAAAAAGTGAGTCGTAACAGGAAGTAACCTAAGAATTCGCGGAGTCTGTGTTTTGAAGTTTTTTATAATGTGAGTGTTCTCACATTCACAATATAAAAAACTTCAAAAGGTAAATTGCGGTTTACGATTTATGGCGTAGTAAACAAAAACTACTTACTGGATCTCGTTCAAACCAATTTTCGGTGGAAGTTTGCATGGTAATGTACATCATATATTTTTTTTAGTTTTATCATTCTCTTATTTTAGAAGTTACAGGGGGGGGGGGGGGGGGTGACATTTTACCACTTTGGAAGTGTCTCGCGTAAACCATCCAGTTTAGACAAAAATTACATTAGAAACCTCAATATCATTTTTGAAGACCTATCCATTGATACCCCACACATATGGGTTTGGTGAAATAAAATTTTTGAGTTTCAGTTCTAAGTATGGAGAACCCCCAAAATGTATTGTTTTTTTTTTCTATTTTTGTGTGAATATCTTAATGCGATTTACAGAATACATCTACTTACCAAGTTTCAACAATATAGTTCTTATAGTTTCGGAAAAAAGTGGCTGTGACATACGGACGGACAGACAGACAGATAGACATGACGAATCCATATAAGGGTTCCGTTTTTTGCCATTTGGCTACGGAACCCTAAAAAGTATTCTGGCGAAATACAAGTCAACAGAGCACAAAAATTACGTATTCTGAGTTCTAAGAAGTTACCTCTTTATTGTTAATTTTTACATAATTATATCGAAGTTACATTGCGTGAATCAAAATGATTGTTCAAATTTAGATTAAATTTTGCATGGTTCTGGCACCGTAATATAATCTGTACAGTATTGTAACTCGGCCGTATCTTTGAAATAAATGCCTACAGCCGCGCGGTACGTAAACATGCGATAGGGCTGCCCGCACTGTCTGCCCGCCTCCAGCATTTTAATTACATTTGCCTACTTTGTTTCCTTTTAGTTTTGTGATTGTAAATATACTTTTTTTTCTAAAGCTTAATTAAAAATTGTTTTGGGAAACATGGATAAGGTGGAGAAAAAGGAATATTTTCTATCTAGAATGCGGATTTTTGTACTTTAAAATTTAATAATAAAGCATTTCGTAGGTACATCTCAGTCGAGGCGCAAATATTTTTCGGTCGCAAATATTGAACACTTCCTAATCAATTCACAAAGTATTTTATTTGTTTATATAAAAAAGTATATTTACAATCACAAAACTAAATGGAAACACAAAGTAGGCAAATGTAATTAAAATGCTGGAGGCGGGCAGACAGTGCGGGCAGCCCTATCGCATGTTTACGTACCGCGCGTCTGTAGGCATTTATTTCAAAGATACGGCGGCCGAGTTACAATACTGTATAGATAATATTACCGTGGCGGAGCGCTATGAGCGGCGTCTCGTGGCGTGCTTCAAACATTTTCATACTTTTGATCTTACGCTCGCCGCCCTGTGCTTAGCTACCGCTCACTGCGGCAAGGTCGTGAACGAGCCGATAGAGACAGACAAACTTTGGCATTTATAATGTTAGTATGAAAAGGGATTTGCAGTCGATAAACTCAATATTGTGCATATGTCAACACCTACTCATCCTGGGACCTGTCACCATACGTTTGAGTGATTATTTTTGTGAGTGGTGCAAGGCGTGCCGGGTGGGAGTGTGTTGTGTTGTGACACAACTGTTTGTGCAGGTCAGGGCGACAACGCCGTGCCGTCGTGGGAGCTGCGCGTGGAGGGCCGCCTGCTCGATGACACCAAGAATGACCCCAACAAAGTAACTCCTTTCATTTCGCTTCTATTGCGCGTATCTATATCATATTTTATGTGATGCATACTTTGACCCATGTTTATATTTCCTTTTCCTTCATTATCAATGAGAATAGAGTGCAGTAGTTAGGAGATGGAGAAGAGTAAGTAAAGTTGTGCGGAGGTGTTGCAGGTGAAGCGCAAGTTCTCGTCGTTCTTCAAGTCACTGGTGATCGAGCTGGACAAGGAGCTGTACGGGCCCGACAACCACCTGGTGGAGTGGCACCGCACGCTCACGACGCAGGAGACGGACGGCTTCCAAGTGAAGCGGCCCGGCTACAAGAACGTGCGCTGCACCATCCTGCTGCTGCTGGACTACCAGCCGCTGCAGTTCAAGCTGGACCAGCGCCTGGCGCGCCTGCTGGGCGTGCACACGCAGACGCGGCCCGTCATCGTCAACGCGCTGTGGCAGTACGTGAAGACGCACCGCCTGCAGGACGTGCACGAGCGCGAGTACGTGGCGTGCGACAAGTACCTGGAGCAGATCTTCGGCGCGGCGCGCATGAAGCTGGCGGAGGTGCCGGGCCGCCTGGGCGCGCTGCTGCACCCGCCCGACCCCATCGTCATCAACCACGTCATCGCCGTGGAGCCGCCGCACGACACCAAGCAGACCGCCTGCTACGACATCGACGTCGAGGTGAGCACTACCCACCACGCACTAATTCAATTATCAATGACTTTTTGGCGGGAGTTCTTCAAGTGAAGTTCAGTGGCTGTTTTATTTATTCGCAAATTGATTCCTAGTGGATATTGTGATGTAACATTGATGTAGTTTTGTATCTCAAGTGTCTACGCAATGGACAATATGTAGAATCATTAAAACAGGCGTGATCTTGGTAAAATGGAGCTGGGAATTTTATTGTTGTTTTGGCTACCACAGCAAAGTTTACCGAGAAGGCTGACTCGATACATTTGCTGCCAAATACTACCACTCAACCCTACGTAGTTATCTACCCTACCCTACCTACCCTATGTTACCTACTAGGGTAGGTTTCTATTACGGGTACGCTACTTACCTATCTACCTATCTTACCAATTATTTTTTTTTTGCTTTAACAACCTTCCCTGTATGCTGATGAACAAAACGAAAAAAATATCCGACTGCGTAAAAAATAACTTTAAATAAAAACTGAAAAGAAAAAACAAGTTCAGTCCAGTAGTATAGAAACCAATTCAATTGAGTTGCTGTATTTGTGCGGTTGCAGGTGGATGACACGCTGAAGACGCAGATGAATAATTTCCTGCTGAGCACGGCCAACCAACAGGAGATCCAGGGACTCGATTCCAAAATCCATGAGACTGTGAGTATTATTGCGTCGACTACTTCAGAATCGCACACGATTTACGTTCCCCGCGCTGACTATTTTACCCGTTCACATCACATTGCAGGTGGACACTATCAACCAGCTGAAGACCAACCGCGAGTTTTTCCTGAGCTTCAGCATGGACCCGCAGCAGTTCATTCAGAAGTGGCTGGTGTCGCAGTCGCGAGACCTCAAGGTGAGTGTCGCCTCACTCGGCGCCTCGCGTCGCGCGGCTCGCTCAGCGTCTCACCCGGCGTGTGTCCGCAGAGCATGGGCGGCGCGGCGGGCGCGGCGGGCGCCGGCAACCCCGAGGAGGAGCGGCTCGGCGCCTTCTACGCGCAGGCGTGGGCGGGCGAGGGCGTGGCGCGCTACCTCACGGCGCGCGTGGCGCAGCGCCGCCGCGACCTGGAGCAGGCGCTGGCGCCGCCCGCGCACGCGTCGCACGCGCCGCACGCGTCGCACGCGCCGCACGCAGCACACGCGCCGCACGCAGCACACGCGCCCCAAGCTCCGCATCCTCATCTCGCTAGGCTCTAGTACTACCACAATAAACACTTTTATTCTCAGTATTGACGTTTTTCATTTTTCGCGGATCTTTTTTATTAAACGCTTGCTTTCCGTTGAGACTAGTGACATTTTTCTCAGTCCTTTTTTTCATTATTGAGGGTCGATGCACATTGATGCCGAGAATATGGAACAGTATAGAAACTAAGCCTAGTTGATAATATAATTCATTAATGTTTCTCGGTATTGTTTATTTCTTATTTAACACCGACTTCCGAAATTAAAGTTATTTTGATTCTTTTAGTGTTTTTTTTTTTGTGGAGCCGGTTATTGTTTTCTTTTAGAAAGAAAGAAAGAAAAACATTTTACAAAAAGTAAAAACAGTTTACAACAGTAAACTGTTTAACTTCTTGAGTAGCGTAATTAGAGACACAATAGTAAGACAATAGCGCACGACCGCCGGCGTTCGTGCGGGGATCAACAGCTTAAACAGAACACACGTTTGTGTTTGTTTTTAAACAGTTTAGTTTGAGTTTTTTTTTACAAAAAGTTTTTTATTTCACACTTTTTAGTTGCGATACACTTATAATCAGATCCAAACATGGCTAGGTTACACTGAGAGTTCCAGTGCCTACCTTCCGGCTCCATCATCATCATCAGTTCACTTCGATAATACCATTTTCAACATAACTATTCAGAACCATTTATTTGTATTGTCATAGTCGCTTAACTATCTTCATTGTGATATCTATGTGATTATGAAATTCCATTGGCCATTTCTGGTCTTCTTCATCAGTTCCACTTCATCAAATGTTACTTTTTGACTGTAAATACTTAAGTTCTCGATAAAAATACCAAAATCACCATATGGTGGTCTATAATATTTGAGGAGTTCCCTCGATTCCTCATGGATCCCATCGTCAGAACTGGATTCTGAAAAAAATGGGACCAATCGGAAAGCATATTCACTAAAAGGAAAAAAATAATTGTAAATCGGTCCATAAACGACGGAGTTCTGAAGTAACATACATAAAAAAAAAACAACCGAATTGATAACCTCCTCCTTTTTTTTTTGAAGTCCGTTAAATATTCTCATTCTTAAGGACAGGGTACTATAAAACTGATTTTGTCTAATTCTTTGTAAATGAATTCAGCTACTTTGCAGTTTATGTGTTCTCTTTTAAAGCAACTACAAAAAATTCATCAATTTAATTAAGTATTAAGAGTGGCATTTTAATTAATCGCTATCGCGGATCGCGGAAGTAAACGTAAACGTGACCACTCGTCTTGACGCGGCACTCGCTACTGACAGCACCGCGAGAAACGCTTAGGTGTCTCGTCGATGCGTATGTTTGTGTGAGTGTGCCGTTTCGAACATTTGTAGGTAGTTTCCGTACTGTTCCATATCTATACTGTGCCTGCGGGAAGTATACGTGCATGTCGCGGCTGCATGTTTCTATAATAGTTTTGTCTTTTTGTTATTTAACACCGACTTCCGAAATTAAAGTTATTTTGCACTTTTCAGTGTTTTTTCTACATTGAAGTCGGTAGTATTTTTTTTTGTAAAAAGTTTTTTATTTTACACTTTTTAGTTATGGTACCACCACTAAAAAGTACCCCTCACCCATACTTAAATACCATATAGCCAGAGTGCATCTCATGACAATTCTAATAATACCAAACACGGTTAGATTAAATTAATTTATTACAGAGTTCCGGTGCCTAACTTCAGGCTTCATCATCAAATCAGTTCGATATATTCCCTCTATTCTTTCATCGACTATATCTATAAACTAGCTTCTGCCAGCGGCTTCGCCCGCGTGAATGTAGGGTACTCCATACTAACTTTGGACCCCCGTTTCATCCCCTTAGGGGGTGAATTTTGGAAAATCCTCTTAGTACTCACCTACGTCATAAAAGGAAACCTTGTGCAAAATTTCACGATCCTTGAAGACATCCTCTGACCCTCTGATCTTCGAAGTTCATGATCAGATCATAACAATATTTCTGGGACCAACTTGGAAGCATAACCTTTCAATAAAAAAAATAATTTCAAAACTCCGTCCACAATTGACCGAGAAATCGGTGAAAATACATTAAAAAAAAAATACATTCAGCCGAACATGAACCTCCTCCTTTTTGAAGTCGCTAAAAAACTTGGATAGGGTCGATGGAGGCCTCCTGCATGACTTGCTTTTTTGGATGACTCGCTAATTTTTCACTTAACACCATTTTCGTTGTTATTACAGTAGCGCTGAATATCAACAAAACAAAAGTTGCGGCGATTATTGGAACTAAAACTTTCAAAACAGTGATTAACTATGCGCCCGTTTGTATGTGGGCTTCACGTTTCTTAGCCGCTTTGACGAACGCGAAATCCGCATTCAATGCGGCGTATTTTATTTCAGCCAAATTGAAATTAGCTGAAAGTGACGTAGCATTACATTACAGCGACGTTTTTCAATCCGGAGTGCCAACTTGTAATCCGGTGTGTTATACGAACTCGGAAAGGCGCCGTCACGGCAGGAAGTAACCCGTGCGAAAAATTCGGCTACGTAATATGCATCTCAAAATGCACACGTCATGATCACCATCAAACCATCCTTCAAAATACTATATTGATGCAAGACAAATATCATTGTAGACGAGGAAGAGTGCGACGACAAATGCCCTCGTTTGTCAAACATTTTCATCACACGCGGAAAAAACACATTTTCAATACACTTACTCGAAAACTGGCTCTTATCGCACTACGATTAGGTTTAACATGCCATGTTTATCACCCTCGTGTTATTTTTTAATTTATTACAACAAGGGCTTTTTTCATTCGTCACGGTCAACGGTGACTATTGTTTTTTTTTTTAAGCAAAGAGGCGGATATTTTTAAGGTTTTAATATCTAATGAAAATTTAAATTGTGTTTTTGATCAGAATAATATAAATAAACATGATTACTTACACAATAATTGGTTATTACCAATAAATTAACATTTATCCGTGTTCTAAATTCAAAAATATTTGAATTTGTTACTTTTAATATTAGGATGTATATCGGCTTTATACCTTTGCTTCTCCTTTAACCTGCGAAGGTTATGCGCGGGAAAAAAGTAAATTAAATCACATTATTGGTGTTATTGTTGATTTGGTGAAAAAAATTGCGAATTTAAGTTTTGAAGACAATTATTTAGATGTTACGCCTCCAGATATTGTGATTGAGCATATCTATGTGATTGAGGTACAAAATGCTTGCGATAGCTGCCATCTAAATCTAAACGGAAATATATGGCATCTTTGGATAATTTTCTTCAGTGAAAAATTAACAAAAACGCGTCATCATTTTGACTGGCCTGTTGGTCTAGTGGTTAGTGACCCTGACTGCTATGCCGGAGGTCGTGGGTTCGATTCCCACCCAGGACACATGTTTGTGTGATGAGCACGATCATTTGTTCTGTGTCTGGGTATTTTTTATCTATAATATGTATTTATATAAAAATATATAAGTACCTATGTTTATCAGTTGTCTAGTACTCATAACACAAGCTTTGCTTAGCTTGGGACTAGACGGCGTTGTGTGATAGTTGTGGAATATTATTATTATTTTCAGAAAAAGTATTTTCGTATTATTTTTCTTCGTAAGTGTATTGAAAAAATTCTACACACATTATTATGTAAAAACTTAGAAATATTGCGTCGCTGTTGTTTTGTGCGCCCCGTTGGATTTTTGTGTAGGCTTACCTTCGATTAGCCAGATATAATATTCTATCTATACTAATATATAAAATGTCTGAAATAACAGCTTTTTTTACAAAATAGCCGCAAGACGGCCACTGCTGGAGATAAGCCTTCCCACGCGTGTCGCCTCAACGACCGGTCCTGTAGGTACGTGACGTCTCGCTTCCATCGGATTCCTGCGACTCTCACTAGGCCGTCGTTCCACCTTGTGGAAGGCCTACTAACGTTGCGGCTATTCCGATACGCGGTCACCACTCCAGAAACTAGAACCTTTCAACCCCATCGACCATTTGTTCAGCGAGCAATGTGCCCTGCCCACTGCCACTTAAGTTGAGCAATTCTTCGAGCTATGTCGATAACCTTGGTTCTGTGGATTTTCGAGCGGGTGTTTCGAGATCGAGGAGATTTCGTACAAACACTTCAGGATTTCGATGTACCGGTAGTCAATCCGGCACCGCTAAAGAGACTGCAGTACAGTCCTTGTCTCGATCGAATCGAAGGCTTTCTCGCAGTATACAAATGCCAAGCAGAGAGGCAGATTATTATTATTACTATTAGGTCTTCTGAATAAAGTGAATAGGCTCTTAATAAACTAGTGCGCCTCACCATCAACGATTGCATCACTGCTTACTATCAGGTGGGATCGCAGTCCAGCAGTAGCAGCAGTAGTTTATATCAAATAATAATAATAACCTTGTGAAAGCTGCGAAGGATAAACAAACTAAATATCTTGAATTTTGTTTGTTTCAAATTTCTCTCTTTCATGTTGAGTGATAGTTAATATTAACTTGTAAAATTTAATTATCTCACAGATGCTAGATGGTGCAAAAAGTAGAGTATCCAACACGGGGATAAAGCTGTCTTTGTCTTGGGCGGCTTGAATTCCTCACTTCACTCAGGTTTCTTTATTAACTCCCTCGCAATGCTCGGGAGTTAATTATATAAATCCCTCACTGACGTTCGGGATTAAAATTAGCAACCTTCGTTTCGTTCGGAATTCAACATGCCACCCGCGACTTAAAGACGCTGTTTTATCCCCTAGTCGCATAATCTACTATTATATGTCTATTCAATAAATAAAGCAAAAAATAATTATATGTGGTCTACGGTGCTGAAGTCTTTTCGCAATCTGGCTGCGGGAGGCTGGAAGTTGTCAAACCTGGGCGGGACGGTTCGTGGCGACTCTGGACTCTTCGTAGACATGGCTCCGAAGTGAGATAGGCCTGTAATTCTTAAGCACGTCATTGTCTCCCTTCTTAAACAGGCGTGGTGGTACTCCCATGCCTACTCCATGTCCGGCGTTTTTCCCCCAAGTAAAAAGGAATCAAATAGCTTCTGAAGGGCCTTAAGAACCGATTTTCCACCCGTCTTTAAGAGTTCGGTCTTAGTTCCGTCATCAACCGACCTTTTAGTTTTTAGGCTGCTTCCGAGCCATCCTAATCTCGTACAAAGCTGATGCCCGGAATTACTTCGGTAAGTATGGTGTCGGGTCAATCTAGCTCTTGGGTCGTTTGCTAAATTCGCAGAGTGTTAAAGTAGTTGAAGTGTAACACTGTCCACAGAGTGCTTCGATCCCTCTCAGAAGCTACGATTAAACGGATATGACTGCCATCGTCGATCTTCAGTTTTGTGAGCTGGCTCTGCCCAATGGACAGATCTCTTGCAAACCCGTTTGAGCCCTTGTTCCGCTCGATTGCGTTTATAACTCTTTTAGTATTACAGCGGTGGAGATTGCCTTTCAAGGACTTGGTAATCTGTCTATTGAGCTGCCGGTACCTGCACACATTGCCTGAAGACTGCAGAATCTTCTCAAGCCTCTCTTTCATAAGCTTAAGAGTAAAATCAGAGAGAATCTGGTTTTTTTGTGTAGGTAAGTACGACAAGTCATATCCTCTCGCGCGTTTCTCGTACACACGGGTACGAGAGGGTTGAGAACTTAGTCCCGACCATATGGACAGTTTCCACGAACCCATCATTGTATTAATTTGCCCTCGAAATTTCTAAGGCACTCGTAACTGCAACCTCATGAGTCAGGCCTTGAAGGTAGTAGAGGATTGGTGTAAAGAATATCAACTAATAATAATCAACTAATATAATTATAATTTTAATTGATGGAATTTTTATGTTTATTTATTTTTAATTTTATGTAATCTAAATGTGAATGATGTTTAAATGGGTCATGATGGTACCTGAAATAAATGAATTTTATTTTTATTTTATTTTTTTTATCAACTTACCGTGAACCCCACCAAAACCGAACTGGTTCTATTCACAAAGAAAAGGATGCTGCCTGTGCTGAGACTACCACGCTTCTTTGGAACTACACTAAGTCTTTCAACTGAAGCCAAATACCTGGACAAACAGTTGAATTAGGCAAAAAATATGGACTACACAACTAAATAAAAACTTTTTAGAAAAAAAACATAACCGACTTCACTAAAAAAAAACACTAAAAGGATCAAAATAACTTTAATTTTGGAAGTCGGTGTTTCTCGGTATTGTTTGTTTCTTATTTAACACCGACTTCCGAAATTAAAGTTATTTTGATCCTTTTACTTAGTGTTTTTTTTAGTGAAGTCTGTTATTTTTTTTTTCTAAAGAGTTTTTATTTCGCACTTTTTAGTTGCGATACACTTATAAACAGAGTGCCTATTTCTCATGACAATTCCAATTAACCCAAATACTGCTAGGTTACATTGTTTTATTATAAAGTTCCTGTGTCTACCTTCCTCCTTCCGGCTCCATCATCAGATCAGTTCGATAGTACCTTATAGCCAAACTGCATCTCATGACAATTCTAATAAGTCCAAACACGGCTAGGTTACATTGATTAATTACGGAGTTCCAGTGCCTACCTTCCGGCTCCATCATCATCATCAGATCACTTCGATGATACCATTTTCAACGTAACTATTCAGAATCATTCATTTATTTGTATTGTCATAGTCGCATAACTATGTATATCTTCATTGTGATATCTATTTGTGTATGAAGTTCCGTTGACCATTTCTGGTCTTCTTCATCAGTTTCACTTCTTCAAATGTTACTTTTTGACTGTAAATGCTTAAGTTCTTGATGAAAATACTAAAATTACCATAGGGTTGCCTATAATTTTTGAGGAGTTTCCTCGATTCCTCATGGATTCCATCATCAGAACTGGATTTTGAAAAAAATGGGACCAATCTGGAAGCATATCCTCTATAGAGAAAAAAAAAATTTGCATATCGGTCCATAAGCGACGGAGTTCTGAGGTAACAAAAATAAAAAATAAAAAAAATTATAAAAAAAAATACAACCGAATTGATAACCTCCTCCTTTTTTTGAAGTCGGTTAAAAAGCCATGTGGCAATGCAGACGCATGTAGGGACGTAACTGGGGAAATAAGCCCAAAAGTCACCTACTGGCTATATACCACAGTCATCCAACCAATCATAACTTATGGCTCCCTAGTCTGGTGGCCCAGGACAGACTTGAACACAGCCCAACAAGAACGAAAAATTGCAGCGATTCGCCTGCGTAGCAATCACCGCTAGCATGAGAACGGCACCCACTGCCGCCCTACAGGCAATGCTAGGAGTGCCTCCACTGCATCTCATGGTGCGGGAGGAAGCAGCCCTGGCAGTTTTCAGACTTAAAATATCGGGCACACTGAAAATAGACTCTCGAATTAAACATACACGCATTACGGAAGAGGCCGTTTAACGACAGCCCATGATGACAGCCCCCAAGGCACTGCAATTTCAAAAACACTACAGCATCCAACTAGCGGAAGAACTGTACGACTACTCAGGCCCTAAGGAACTGAGAATTTACACCGATGGATCAAAGACGAACACCGGAACAGGAGTCGGAGTCTTCTCCAATGACCTTAATATAAAGATATCCAACCCGCTGGAAGCAGTCAACTCTGTCTATCAGGCAGAATGTGTTGGCATCACTCTAGCGGCCAACGCCACAGAAGCCAGGAAAATTACGGATACTCATATCCGCATAATCTCCGACAGTGCCTCAGAGGTAGGTACTACAATATCTAGAAAAACCCATAACAACCTCGAAACTCATAGAAGAATTTCTATAATAATAACAGGCACTCTGCAATAGAACGCATCATAGTATTAAATAATAACACTGTGACACTGCAGTGGATAATAGGACACAGCGGCTCACTGGGAAACAACGCAACTGACGAGCTGGCAAGGTGGAGGTCTGACACGGTGGTCTGCGGACCTGAACCCATCGTGCCAATACCCTTTAGTCAGCTGCGTGGTTGGGTACGCGAGCACACAAATACAAAAGCGAGAAGGTAGTGGTCTCTGGCACCGGGCTGCAGGCAGGCTAAAGAAGCCATGCCATACTTAAATAGAACCCTAACCAGCAACCTTTTGCGACTGGACAGAGGCAGCCTGCGTCTGGTGGCAAGGTCTATTACCGGACACTGCTCCCTGAACAAACACTTCTTCACAATGATTATCACAGATAGCCCTCTGTGCAGAGAATGCATGGAGTCAGAAGAAACTGTCGCGCATGCGCTCCTCGAGTGCACAGCCGTCAGTGAGATAAGAACACGAATCTTGGGAGCACCTAATACACTTATGGATGCCCTGAGCAAACTGAAGTGACTCATCTGTTTCTGGAATGAGGTGGGCTGGTTGGAGTAAAAGCCGCTTTGGCCCACGCACAATGCAATGGTCCGATAAGGACTAAGTGCGGAAACCAGATCACAAACATAGGATAAAGCACTGGTTTTTTTTTTTTATTCTTGATAGGGTTGCGTTTGACCTCTATCTCACCTGATGGAAAGCAACGATGCGGTCGACGATGGAGCGAAGCGACGATGCGGTCGACGATGGAGTGCGCTTACGATTGTGAAGGTCGTGCTAAAAGTTCTCGCAGTTTTCGATTTGTATCTGTGCTGGACGGGATATGGGCTTCGTCAAACGCAACCCTTTCAGCTTGATATTTATTCATATACAGCGTGTTTGGTGCATCGTGTGCCAAATTGAAATGGTTGACGAGAGAGGTCATCTGCTATCCTTTCAGACCCTAAACACTTCTCATGCCCTGTGGATTTTTTATCATCGACTTTTTATTGTTTTATGAAAATAAGACCCAAATTTTTCATTCAAATACAAATTTAAAAAAATATATAAGGCGTAGACTCTCAATTTTAATTTTATTTAGATGTGTATTGTAAAGTTTTGTACTTAAAGCTGTCCATGTTACAGCTATTTACTTGGCTATAAAAAAAAAACCAAAAGCGACCGGAATCTTCTAACTTCCTCAAAAATTCTCCAGTTCTCCAGTTCTCTTGCTAGTGATGTGCCACATGCCATAAAAATCTTTTTATAAGTAACTTTATGAATTCGCTAGAATTGTGAATTGAGTCACAAAAGACTAATATTCAAAATTATGATTTAAAAAATATTTTTGCTTAAATGATACCTGAAAAACCTATTAAAAATGTTATCTCACTCTTATAAGGTAAAATCTGTCTCGAATCTCTCTTTTCGTGGGTTTCACTAGAAAAAAAATGAAATTGAATTTTTAACATTTATTTCATAATTTTTACAAATCCTGCTCAAATTGTTGGCCTCTGTTGTGAATGCAGGCCCAACATATGTTTCGTATTTCGACAGTTGTTGTGCGAAGCTGTATTTCCTCCTTAATTGTTCGGCTGGACCAATTTTAATCATTCTTTTTTGTGTTCAATGCGTTGAACTAGTACCTACCTCCCTAGTTTCCAACTATCATTACTGCACAACAACTGCTACAAATTCCTATATTTTCAGAAATTCTCAAAAAAGTAATTTACAATTCCATCCGTTTTTTTGTAAAAAAATGAGCTAAGTATTTTGCAATGAACAAAAAAGTTTTCGAAAAAATACTAATATAAAATAAAACTAAATATGGCATTGTTCGACATCCTTTCTATCATGACGTCTGTCGATGAAAGAGCTCCGGTATGTGCTATATACCGATATGACAAAAGCTTTTGACTATGTGGATTTTGCTAAAAAAACTATAGGTATGGGTATAGAATTCGTGGAAATATTTTGAAATTTTTGGAATCATATCTTGATAACAGATCCCAATGCACTGAAATCTCACAATTATGCAGAAAAAACAATTTAGTAACCACTTACATATCTCGGCCAACAATTATAAAATACGAGGTAACGCGCTAGGGCCGCTACTTTTTTTTAATAAAAATGTATAAAGATCTCCCAATACACACATCTCAAAATATGGTTCTTTTTGACTATAATTTAGAATTGTTACAATTTTAAAGACTGTTTTGGTATTTTTAAGACTGTTTTGAGATTTTTTATGACTGTTTTTTTACTAATTTCGTTTTAATTATAAATTTTGTAAGTTATTTAACTTAATTTAAAATAGTTCTTTATTTATCACTTGTAAGAGTTTTAATTTTCTTTTTCTTTTTTCTCTGTTAGTTCTTTATTTATTATTATTTTTATGATTTTATTATCAATCGTCACAGCAAAACATAGCGCCCATGTATAATAAAACTAAGACCCTTATGTAAATTCCTATGTTTCACAAATAAACATTCTGATTCTGATTCTAATGCACAAGAGATTGCTGCTGTAGTGCTGTCCATTCTCTCGTGTGTCACTCAGTCCCCTCTTACAACACCCACGGGAAGTTATGGCTGATATTCTTTATGTCCAACATATGGTATTGGACATAAAGAATATCAGCCATAACTTTCACGGTACAAGTACCATAAACTAATTTTTATTTATTTCGGATAATCTCCGAAACTGCTTGATCGATTTTGATGAGGCTGTCACTGGCAAATGGCTGATATTCAGAAAATTATCTCTTGAACTTATGACCAAGTAGCATTTGTGTTGTTTTACGAGTTTGACGCGGTTATGTTACTCGGCAAACTTAAGGAGTTCAATTTTAATAAAATAGGTACCTACTCCTAGAACCAAATTCAAAAACGTCCGACGTCCACCATGTACTGGGCCCGCATTTTAAGTTACAGTCCATTTCCTTGACAGTGAAGCCCTGTGTCCCAGCAGTGAGAACAATAAAAGGCTGATTATACTACGCTTCTGTATAAATGGGACTTTTGAGTCGTAAAATAACCGCGTCTTGTTTGAAATAAAGCTCAATGCTTTTTCAACGAATGGTTTCTCCTACTTTATTTTTTTTGTATCTTTTCGCAGAATAATACTATAAAATAATGTTACGTATGTAGGTACTAATAAAAAAATTGTTAAAAATCAACTACCATTGCCATTTGTCTTTATTCGCTCAGAATTTTATCCTAAATAATACCTAGGTACATACTTAAGTTTAAATTTTTCAAAAATCCTAAGAGCAGGTTTTTTTTTACCCGACTACGGCAAAACCAAAGGCGGGTTATGATTTTGATAGGCTATGTATGTATGTATGTATGTGAGTATGTTCATCTGTTCCCTCATAGCTCCTAATCTACTTATCGGATTCGGAACCCAACTTATGAGGTATCGTTGGAACCGTCTTAATTGCCCGCTGAACATAGGCTACGTGACGTGTCAAAAAGAAAAGCCGCAGTCACACGTTTTAGGTATCTTGTTTCAGACTTTTCAGCGTCGTTTTTTTTTTTTGTCGGTCGGGTCGGGTTTTAGTTTTTTACTTTTTTTTATCATAATCGTTGAGACTTCTTTTAGTAGGTATATTTCGTAAACTTAAAAAAAAATACTGTAGATATACCTACGCACATCACTTCCGTAGAGCATTCATGCATCTTAGAAATAAGTGATCGCTACACTGAGAAGATCGCACTCTCGCATGTTTTATCTTGTTTATATTGTTCAGCATACACATTCATCTCACATCGTACACAACACGTTATTTAGCATGAATTAAATAAATATTGCCGCACGGCTAATGAGCTCTGCAAATGTTTACTGACTGTCAATGCAGATTGTGATCTCGGCACACGGCCGTATGCCATAAAAAGTTTCGCTTGTCTTAGTGCGGAATTTTATCAGTAGTCTTAAAAGAATAAACATTCTTTACCACACGGTTTAGCTGATGTTAAGCACGAGACGCAATACGAGAGTCGAAACTAGTTACTTTCGTGTCTCGCGGTCATAAGTCGTCCGTTCTAATACTAACAACTAATACCTACCACTGGTATTTGCTTCAACTCATTTGAAAAACATTTTTAAAGATATAAGGTACCTACAGTCAGTAAAAATGCTTTGTGTGTTATCGTTTTAAAATTTAAAAACGTTTATATATTTTATTTCGTTTTATTTTTAAACGTTGTAAAAATATCATTAAACGATTATGTAAAAATATCAGGAAACAAATTTATTTTGATTCAAGTTATATATTCAAGTTGTTGGTATTCGTTCGGAATGGAAAATAAATACGATTTCAAACAAATACAAGTGGTATTAGTTTATGGTATTAAAACGGTGCCACTTGGCACCCGGTTAGATACTTTTCGGGTACGTTTGGTGCTTGTGTTCGGTGTCTCTAACTCACCAGCAGTTAGGAATTTTACACTCTAGTCCTCTGGCAGTTGGGCCACAATATTAGGGTTTCCAATATTTAAGAAGAAATAAAATATATATATCTCTGCTCTTAGAAGGATGAAATTAAGAGTACAGTAAATATGCTAAATGTCGGCCCCCTTACAAATTTTCTGACTGGGGCTTGCTCTGGCGCCATAAGTTTGCAACGAAAGGATAGCTTCTGATGCGGTTTTGGACAGTTTGGTAAATCTATTTCAAGTTTATGGGCATAAGTTCGTCTGTTCTATTAAAAGAAAAAAGGATTAAGGTTTAAATGCGTCGAGAACGAAAAAACCTTAAAGTCGGCCATTCACGGCCCATGGTCGGTCGCGTTTTTCCCAAATGTCGGCCGGGTATAGGGTGTTTTAAATTAAGACAGTGACAAATATTATTAATACAATTTATTTTGGCAGGAGTCTAATATACATAAACATACAAAGCATATATAAGCTAAGTACATGCTAAGTATACATTTGTAATTATATTTAATTAATAGTAAAATATTTTTTATTTCCCCTCAACAATGTTAGGTAATAAAATAATAACAAAGTAAAACATTACAATAAAATAAAATATGATTATTTGTTAAACTTTTAACGTCTTCGTAACAATATTTATTTATTAAATATTTGTCAAACAAGTCGGTAAACAATCAAAAAATCGTGACTGCATAATTTTCTTTGCTTCCGTGAAGGCCCTGGATCTGCCTGTTCTGTTATTGTAGTACCTACCTTAAATTAAAAGCATTAAGTGAAAACGAACTTAGTATCTAAAGGCAGCTTTTGTCACATGCAAGTTAATGAATCAAGGAAAGATTCACGACCAACTATTTGTGTTTTTAAGCTAATAAACAAGGGTTTAATAGATAGCAAGTTCCAAAGAGCAATTTATATTTATGTTCCAAATTCCCAAACCATAATTAGCTACCATACAAGTCTGTCAAGAAAGTCAGTTTTCAGTCAGTGACTCCACAAGAATGGAAGAATTGTATTGACCGTGTCATCAAAATTGAAAATGAATATTTTGCCCGTGGAGGAACTCTCTATAATGATATAGACAGATTTGTCATCTCAGTTAGCCATGACAGTTCGAGTGAATCTGAAGAGTCAGATGAGCACCAATTTCATTATGAAGAGGTTTCAGGCAACATTTCGGGAGTCGAATACCTTGACTCTGATTATTTGGATTCCGATTAATAAAGCAATGTATGTAATAAACTCTTTTATTTTTGCAATTGAGCTCATACCTATTGATATTCTATCAGCACCATGCTGAGACTGCAGTGCAGAGAGGCGAAACATCAAACTTTGCACTTTGTGGTACATAAATGTTAGTAGCTGAAAGAACGGAAACAAGGGTTGATTTGATCAACCCTTGTTTCCGTTCTTTCATGGTATTCTCATGAGTATCTGGTTTGATTAACCCTTGCGTGTAGGTAATAATACCTTCACACACATATATTAGGCATCAGTTAAAATTGTAATGTCACTTGAATGAAAATTTGTTCTAACAGGAATGTTGTTCGCCCTTCCACAGAGTACTTTTATATATAGGTAGCCACGCCCACTACCAATGAAAGTCAAAACTTGTTTTTGCATGTGTCAAAGAGATAGTTGAGTGTCAGATAGATCGATAAAATAATCTACACGACAGTAAAGGGACCATCATTCGGTAATTACTATTTTATAAACAAAAGTATCAAAACTTTTCAGTCGAAATTTATCGGGATACCATGTTAATGATGGTGGCGCCCTCCCTTCTTTTTCAAGACTTTCTTGACAGACTGTAAATAGGTTTTCAGTATTGTCAACTCCTACATTTAAACTTAACTTCTTTATAACATTAATAAATTATAATAATAGGTATTTAATTTTGAGAAAATAATTTTGATAAATAAATTAAAAATGATGAGTAGTAATTTTCATCAATGAAAAAATACAAAAGTAATCAGCCTGTATAGTGGCGATCGGATTCGAGGCTGGTCGACATTACGATCTTTAATATTTGTAATGTCGGCCCCTATTTCGTGTACCTTATTTCTTGAGATTCAACTAATATCACCCCGGCCAGTATTTGACGATTACGTAAATAGATTTATTTGCCCATAAGCTTTGCAAATTCTCTTGTTAAGCCAATGTAATTGATACAATTAAAATTTATAAAACAGACTGCATCTACTTTAAGTCGGCCACGGCCGAGAATCCGGCCGGTCGAGAGTCTCGATTTCGAGTCTCAACGATTTTTTTACATTTTCCAGACTCGGAGACTGATACCTCCAGTTCCGGGAATAACGAGGCTTTTCAGACTTGCGTAGGTTTTTAAAAATCTACGACGTGGGGCACTTTTTTATTTTTTTTATTATTGATAGAATCGCGTTTGACCACTATCTCACCTGATGGTAAGCGATGATGTGGCCGACGATGGAGTATGCTTGCCTAGAAGTAACCTATTCACTCTTGACTTAAAGAGGTTGTACATAACAGGAAACACTGACTCCGGCAGGGAATTCCACTCCCGAAAGGCATGCTGAAAGTCTCTGGATCTGGCCACTATCAATAAAAGAATGAAAAAACAATTATAGAATTCGAAAATGGAACCCTTTGCGAGCATGTTACTTTTTAATTTGCGAGACTGTCATTTGTTTTTGTTGTGGCGTCCTTTCGAAGATTGTGTGACGCTATCAAAATGAATTTAACTCGTGAACATTTTAGTTCAATGATTTTTTATGATTTTCGTTGTGGCTAAGTCAACAAGAGAGTTGCCAGAGACTTCAATTGGCATTTGTTAATGATGCACCATGTCGCAGCTCTATGTACCTATTCGTATTTTGGAGAATTTAGACGTGGACGTGATCATCTCTATGAAGAGGTACGTGAAGGTCGGCTGGCGACTGCGGTTACAGACTCGAATATTGACACCGTACGACAACTTATTGAAACTGACAAAAAAATTACTTGCTAGCAAATTCGTGCTTTGTTAGACATTGAAATGAGCCAAGTACAAAATATTTTACATGGGCATCTGAAGGTTTGTAAGCTTTGCACTCGATGACTTAACGGATGACCAGAAACGACTGCGTGTCCAATGGTGCCGTAAAATGATAAAAGAGTAACGTCACAGTCGTTGGCTGTCTATAATATCGTGACAGGTGACGAAACCGGGGTGCACTGCTTTAAACCGGAAAGAAAAAGCCAGTCGGCAGAGTCGGTCTTTCCTTTTGAAGATTTGCCGATGAAAGTTAAGAAAAATTTAATTGTTAGTAACAAAAATTGTTGCTTCTTTTTTCGGCAAACAAGGACATTACAGTATCGCTTGAAGATCAAAAGACAGTGACTGCAGATTGATACGTCAACACTTACTTGCCCAGAGTCTTAGAAAAAGTTCGCGAAAAGCGTCCTCAAAGCAATGTACTTCTCCACCACGATAACGCATCCTCACATTCAACTAAGGTAAAAGAAGCCTATTTGAAGGCTTCAAAGGTGGAACTGATGACGCATCCGCCTTACAGCCTGGACCTCGCACCATGCGACTTCTGTTTGTTTTCAAAAATTAAAAACAAACTTAGAGGCACACGTTTTACTAGCCTTGAATCGGCGGTAAATGCGTTCCATAAAGTCATTGAAGAGGTCCCTAAAGAAGACTGATCCAATTGCTTTGCGTTGTAGTGGTTTCAGCGAATGCAAAAAATGCATTAATTGCGAGGGAATATACTTTGAAAAACAACAAATCTATCGTAAGTCTTGTAGCTAGTCTTATATAACAGAATCCAGAAACTATCAGTATGGCCTAAGTAAACTAGACCCTGCACGGTACGATGCAACACTTAACAGCAGATACAGTTTTGATTTGGGTCTTCAAAAATTTGATTTCCAGAAAAGCTTATTATAGAAAATAGGCTCTCTAGGCAAGTATTTTGTTATATTTTCACAATGTTACTCAATTTTATTGAGGAGAAGTTGGGTCCTTTCAAATTCTCAATTATAACGAAATTACATTATCTTTAAAAATATAATACAAAAGATTAAATAAATCACTGATTGAAAAGCCATGTGATAGCTATTCAGAAAATACAAGTACTCCGAAACATAACGGGACAGCGGCGTAGATCAGTGGTATTTTTTATCTTTGATAGGCTCGCGTTTGACCACTATCTCGATGTCGGGCATTGGTGGCTGCGCCTCAGTTTTAACTTTTGCAGCCACCATCGTTTATCCTGTATTTTTTGTTTTTAGTTCCTAATAAACGATTATAAAAGATAATGAAACCTCTGCGTTTAATTGTATGTATGACTTATAAACCATGCTGAACAATTTACAAAATATGAAATAGATTTCAAATTCTTAAGCCATTGCAGCAGTGTGGGCTTTTTCTGACGCAGGTTAATTTCGTAACAAAATAACATATCCTACCGTTCTGCAATTACATTTATGATACTTCATGATTTTTACGTGCTCAACAATTTAAAACAAAACATAACTCGTCATTGTTATTTCACTCGATTGTAACCACGGCAGAAGAAAAACAATATTGAAATAGTTACTGTTTTTAATAAAGTTTTTTATTATAATCTTGAATTGATTGAATAAATGCCTAGCATTTGAATATAATTCTTTTTCTTTTTAGCCAGTTTGGAAGTCTGTTTTTCCGGGATTGCCAAGACCGGTCCGAGTCTCGATTTTTTAGTCCCGGGACTCGAACCGAAACCCTTACTACTGACGCTCAGTGTGCGAAGAGCGATTGACGTAATCGGATAGTAACGGTTTGTACTTAAAGAGTATGAACTAAGATTGCAATTCGAGTGGTAAAATTGTCACTTAATTACCTTTTGAATGAATGCAAGTTGAAAATGTACAGACGCGAGACGGCCGAAGACTGGGGAGAAGCCGACGTATGGCGTACCTATTTACCCTACCTAAGTACATTGTTAGAAAGAAGTGCCCTTGATCGTTTTACTTTTTACAAAACGACGTTTTTGCTATACAATGTCCTTTACCTTGGTGATTTTACTGATGTCTACATTTCTCACTTTATCGCTTAGGGGCCATCTTCACGAGCGAGATAATCGCGGCGATATTATCATAGTACCACGTATTTCTATACACTCTTATAACGTGTCTTAGGCGTGTGTAACTCTTGTTCCTAAAGATTGGAACAGCTGCAGTAATGTTTTAAATGCATCAGTTGGATCAATTGGAACACAGAAACGCTGTTTACTTCAAGTAATAATAATAATAATATTATCTCTACGTTGACGTCGTGGTGGGGCTTGCGTGCTCCAATATACCCTAGGTCTGTATCGGTAAAGTTTGCTTTGCCGTAATATGCCTAGGGTGAGGGGCCAGACTAAGAGAGATACAATCCGCAGCGCAGTTTTGTGGCGAACTGTTGGGCATTAGCGACCCCACGGACCCGATCTCCCGGGAGAATTCTTGTTCTTCATCTCCGGCTTGCCTTTATTGGCCGGCCGTAGTGAACACTGACGAGGAACTGAGCTCCCACCTCTCTCTTGCCTTTATTGGCTGGCTTGAGTGGAGATTCGCAAGAGCAAACGTGCTCGGGAGAAGGATGTATAATCCAGTAAGGTGCTGGTAGGGATTTTGACCGTACTTCCGGGATTGTCCTGATAGCCGTGGTATACCTCTCCACTCCTCAAGCACCTCAGGATATGTTGCCCTCTTGTTGCTACGTCACTTCGTGCTAGCGGCCGTTTTTGGGGGCCCATTTATTGAGTGTGCAAGTCACCCCCTGCCTTTTTTCGATGCATATTAATAACGTTGTTCAGGCAGGGGCCATAGTCTTGACATAGTTCCATGTTACCAGTCCACTTAAGATTCCAAAAACCATAGCCCTATTATCTTTGTTCTCCATATGTCACAACAGTTTTTCAATAACCGGGGGTTGTCCTTGGGTGCACTAGCATAGCGCGTACAGGGATAATCGTCGGTTGGTATCATGTTCCATTATAATTATCTAAAGGGCCTCTGCGAGTTGGCTTCGGCTCCTTGTACGCCTCCCAAAGGTCCAGGACCTCAGGGTCCTGAGATAAATAAAATATATAAAATAATAATAATAATAATTGGTGAAGCGTCAATGCCTTTTCTTAAGGTATATGTATTTTTAGAGAATAAATAATATAAATTAGTTACCTTTCCCGCATTCTCTAAGTTAATTGAGTCTCTGTTGAGGATTTCCTTCACCAATATCTACGACCGCAACGCCCACTGGTGACGTATCGAATGCTTTCTTGAGACGCTCGCTAAAGACCGCTAGATGGGTCTAATCCGCTAGATGGGTCTAATCGCGCGTAGCGGACACAACTTTTGTTAAGTTGTGTCCGCTACGCAAATCGACATTGCGTCGAATAAAAACCGCTCCGCGATCTAAATCCCATATCTGTTGAAAACCTGAGAATTTTCGTGGAATAAGTGTATCTGCTCCTGTGAGACATTGAGACCTTATAGTGCAGTGTTGGTTTCACGAGTTTTGACCAGCCCACCGGTGGATGAATGAAGATTAGCTCGCTGGCCGGCAGCACACACACCGACCACGCGTCCGTGAGCGAAGCGCTTTCCTGACGACGAGTGGGGTCACTGGATTAGCAAGGTACGTGGGCTTCCCAATTGCTATAGACGTCGCCAGATTCTGGTGTCGCAGGGAGTCGTCAGCAGGGATTTAATTTTGTGTAATATAACCATAATTTCACCGCCATATTGGTAGTCTTAAAACACCCCCCTTATCAGGTGACGCTATTTACACGCGTCACCATAATATTTGGTCCTTTCGAGCCTGGATAGATAACCAGGTAACCGCTCCCTAGTTAGATTTTTACGTAATATTTGGTGAAAATCATAATAGGTATATATAGGTTATAGATATTTACGTAAACCTTTGGTAAATTATTCTTGCCTATAAACCGCTCTCCGCTTTATCATAAACATAATTGACAATAGATTCTACGTAGGTTTTGGTAAATCTGTCAATATTGTTTCATAGAATTTAATGTGATACGTATTTCACTTTGATAACATATAATAGGAGGTAGTTTCACATCATTTCGGCTTTGTGCGTATTAGTGATTTATATTCAGATACCGCCACAGAGCGGGAGGATACTTTACGATTGCTAACCGCCTGATAAGTTTACCCGCACATATTTTTAGATATTGCTCTTGATATTAACTTAACAAAATGACTGAGAAACAATTAAAGCCGGAAGATTTACTGACTATCCTTCATGAGAAGAAAGGATTGTTATTCAAACGCCTTAATCGATTATATGAATTATCGAAAAATATTTCGTCGTTCGATACGAGAAATAGTGAAAGTTTTATGACTCAATCGGAAACTATTGACGACATTCGTGACAAATTTGAATCTTATGTCGATCAAATTAACCACATAAACATTAATTTGAAACCTGGTTCGAGTCCCGACTATGCTTGTTTAGAATCCTTTGAAGATTTGTTTATTCGCATTAAGCGTATTAGGAATAAAATCGACAGTAGTCAATCTCAGTTATCGCAATGTAGTAATTCGAAAACGCTTTTTGAACCACTAAAAATAAAGCTGCCTCCGATTGCATTGCCATCTTTCGACGGGAAACCTGAGAATTGGCCTGTTTTCTATGAGTCGTTCAAGTCGAATATTCATGACAATGATCAGCTGACTGACTCGCAGCGTGTGCAGTATTTAGTAGGTAGGCTTACACATAACGCGTTAAAGATTACAGCCGGTATTGTGCCTACGGCTGATGCCTATCATTTTCTATGGGACAGCTTAGTTAATAAATACCAGGATAAGCGTACATTAGGTATACACTATTTAAATTATATATTAGATTTAAAAAGTTGTTTGTGTAACGCAAATGGTCTCGATTCTTTCATTGAAACATTTAGTGCAAGTATTTCTGCCTTGAAACAACTCGGTATTCCGGATCTTGCGGATTTTATTCTCTTGCATTGCGCTATGAGAAAAATAGATTCACAGACTGGTCAATCGTTTGAACTTTCCGTTCGCGATGTTGAAATACCTACAACTAAATTGTTAATTAGCTTTGTTCAAGATCAGGCTAAGATATTAGCACGCTCGAATTTATCTCATTCGAACGCGAAAAATAATTATAATAAACCTCATAGTCCCGCATCTCGCGAGCCTCGCACGCAAACGAAAGCGTTTGTTGTGAATGTATCGCCTAATTCTACCGCTGCCGCTCCGCCCCGCTTCGTCTGCGCGTATTGTAAAGATAACGCTCATGTTCATTTGTATAAGTGCGCTGAGTTTCAATCCGCGTTGACTCCTAGAACTAGGTTTGAGTTTATTAAATCCGTACATGGTTGCGCAAATTGTCTGAGCACGTCGCACGGTTTGAGTAATTGCAAGTCGACCTCAGTCTGTAACGTATGTAAAAAACGCCATCATACTTTATTACATTTTGAGAAAAATAATAAACAATCGCATGTAGCTGATGTTAAACCGACGAATTGCAATGTAGCCGTCGCGTCCAGCCTGGCTGTGCCGCTGGCCACTGCGCCCCCCGGGTTCCTCCCGCCCCGCGCGGCGTCTTGTGGTTCGGGTGACGTTGCTCAAACATGTCCGACCCATAACACGGCCGTATTATTGGCTGCAAATACGAGGGCTAAGTCGGCAGTCTTGTTGTCGACCGCTCAGGTTTATGCGCGCGCTAACAATAATAGTTCGGGCCATAAAACAATAGTTAGGTGCTTAATTGACAATGGTTCGCAAAATAATTTAATAACTACAGATTGTTGTAGAAAACTCAACTTAGCGATAATTCCTTTGAATAATTCTTTTGTCAAAGGAGTTGGTTCTGTGTCGCGGCCGATAATAGGTTATGTGAATCTAGATATCGAGTCTCGCGTATACCCGCATCAAAAATATACTATTTACGCGTTAGTAGTTGAGTGTATTACGGACAAGCTACCTTCGCACCATATTAAGTGGGATTGTCATGTGGACTTCCACTCGCTTCCGCTCGCTGATTTAAGCTGGAATATTCCAGGAGATATTGACATAGTGTTAGGCGCTCAACTATTTCCGTATATTTATTTGGGGAATAGGGTAGACTTAGGTTCAAATGCGCCACCCGCATTATTGACCACATTCGGGTATGTCCTTATGGGTGATTTTCCGCATAGTAAAGATAATTTAAATTTACCTAGCTCTTCTTTCACAGCATTAGCCCTTAATGATTCATTACAAAAGTTCTGGGAATTGGAAGAAGTTGAAAATAAACGTTTTTTATCTCCTGAGGAAACCGAATGTGAGAATATTTTTTCCTCGACCGTGTCACGTGACGATGCGGGACGTTATACTGTCGCGTTACCCTTTAGTAAGGATCCCAGCGAGTTGGGTAACTCCCGTGCCGCCGCGTACCGTCGACTGGTTGCGCTGGAGAGAAAACTCCGCCAATCGCCGACGTTGCGGGAAAATTATAACGCAGTGATCCAAGAGTACATAGATAATGGATACTTAAGTCCAGTCGACGAATCCGCCATTTCGGATGACGGATACTACATCCCTCATCACGCTGTCGTTCGGCCAGACAAGCCGATGCCGCGCGTTGTATTGGATGCGAGTGCCAGGACTCACACCGGTTTATCTTTAAATGATGTACTCCATATTGGTCCAAATTTACAAACAGATTTGTTTCTTCTTTTAATCAATTTTAGATTATTTTCTATCGCTATCAATTCTGATATTAAGCAGATGTACTTACGAATTTGCGCACCTGTTGAGCAGCGTAAGTACTTACGCATTTTGTGTCGATTCAGTGAGAATGATCCTGTGTTGACATTCGCTTTTAACCGCTTACCTTTTAGACTGAAGTCGAGTCCTTACTTAGCTATGCGCACTGTACGACAGCTGGCCTCGGACAGTCCGCATTATCTTGCGCAACGCACCTCATCATGGGATAAGCTGTTGCGCATCGTATCTTATATACTTAAATTCGCTAGACCGAAGGTTCATTGTGAACCCCGGTCGCCTCAGGGATTGTCAGCGGCGGAACGAGTTATGATCCGTGCTGTGCAATCTGTTCATTTCGCAGATGACATTAAACTCATCAAATGTGGTAAATTGTTACCAAAGAAACTTGGCAGTTTATCTGTCTTTTTGGATGAAGAGGGTATATTACGCATTGGGGGAAGACTTTCAAAGTCATACCTTCCCTTTGATGCTAAGCATCCTTTTTTACTTCCCAAACATGATCCTGTTGTGGATTTGATAATTCGTCATTACCATGTGATGAATTGTCACACTGGGCCAGGGCTACTTATGTCTATTTTACGACAGCGATTTTGGATACTAGATGCCAGGACTGTCATTAGGTCCAAGTTGCGACAATGCAACACATGTGTATGGCTCAGAGGTAGGTAGCTACTTACAGTTCAGTTGTTGGATGTGAGTTGACGAAAATCACAGACTTCACAATAACTAAGTTTATTCACAAAGGTTACACTAAGTTAAGTTGGATGCTAATCCGCGGTAATAGCGCTACGGCAGCTATTGGTCAACTAAAATTATTATAATTAAAAGTATAAAAGTAAATAAAATGAGTAGTGAAAAGTAGGTCGCGGCGTCAGCGATTTGCCTGTACGTGAACCGTACATGCTCCCGAGGGAAAAGTGGGATGAGCATCCATTACAAATCAAATAATAGCTAATATAAAAAGTGTACAGTAAATAGTAAACAATAGTAAATGTGTATAAGTATATAAGTAAAAGTATAGTTGTCACTTAATTCACATCGTCAAAGTGAAATGCTTTCTTTGGCTGTCTTGCTTCGCTGTAAACGGGCTCCGCTGCTGACGAATGTATTTCATGTAGCTCGATGTCCTCTCCCAAGTTATTCCTTCCTCTAGGTGCCACCCCTGTTTTGGCGCCTTTCTTTGTTTTGCACCATCGTTTCATAATAACATAGAGGGCAAGCACAGCGATTCCTCCCAACAGCAAAGAAGTAACGGAGTAGAGGTAGATGTCGTGACTTGACAAGTCCGACATCTTTGGTAATATTTCTCTGCTCTTTTGGAATTCCAACTGCTGGTCTATTTTTCTTATTTCTACTGCAGTTGGCGTCTCTTGTTCTGTTATGTTTAGTTTTGCATTATTCCAGCCAAGGTCAAAGATGTGGTTTATTGTTGAATTTATCGTTGGTATTTCTGTCTGGTTCCATGTTAAAACTACTTCCCAGCTGATTCTGTGTAAATATTGTGGCGTCCTTTTTCTGTAGTATGCACTTTGATTGCAAGGTAATGACTCCAGTCCCGTCAATGACCGCTGGTGTAACTTGATCGTTACATATGACGCGCATCAGCTGTTTTCCGCATAATGTAAATAGCCACATGTTTGATTTGTGAAGCTTTGTCCAGGTTTCCTTGCATGCTACGTCTTTGAGGACGCATGATAAAGACTCTTGTTGGTTGAAGACTTGGGCCTCACATGGGGCGTCTTTATCGTGCATGTTGTACACAGGATTACGTGAGATACAGATAAATTCGTCTTCTCCGTATGAAGTACATTGGCGCATATCTTGATCTTCCATTGTAATGTAAGAGTTTTTCCTGAAGTTTATTGCGATGAAACTTGAAGTTGGTTGTATGAGTTTTAAAAGTCCGTGTCTAAGGAACGGTATCGGAATGACTCGATATATCTTGTAGTCTTCATCGCTCAGCAACGGGATGTGTATTTCAAATAACATATAGTTGTTTGTTATTCGAGCCTTCACATGAATCAGGTCATAGATATTTTTCAAATCCCTTTGAATGTCCTTTACAGGTAATGACAATCCCTGTGGTAACCTTCCGGATATGATGTTTAGCTGCTCGATCAGTTGGTTGGCCGGAAATAAATGGGTATCTAAATGTCCTCTGTAAATGTTGGCGAGGGCATTTATCAACATTTCCATTTTTCGATTTAAATCACTTAAAATCAAAGTTGACGTCACGGCAGCGGAATTTATGTCATTCATCGTGAATAGCATTTGCCCCTTGTTCTCTATTTTTGTGATTTCGCTGCAAGTTTGGCTCATATAGACGCTCAATGTCTTGAATTGTTTCTCCATGAAGGCGGTGTTTCTTTTTATTATATTGTTTTCAGCCTCTACAATTAAGGTTTGGTTCTTCATAAGTTGAAGTAGGTAGTCATCATTTGATTGTAGATTCTGTATGTCTCTTTCGTACTTTTCTGCAAAGTCTGCGTCGAGCACTCCGAAAAGAGTTCTTGCTAACTTCCCAACTCCATCAAAGTATCCTCGTTTAGGTCTTGAGTGTTGAGTGAGCAGCATAGAGTTGTAGTCGGCTAGGTGACTCAGTTCATGACGTAGGTGGCTGACAATTGTTTCGCAAGGCGTGTATTCATGTGATATCCTTGGGCATAGTTTATCTATTTGGTTGACATAATCATTGATCCGATCCGTTGCTTGCCAGTATGATGTTAAGTTGTAGTAAACCAATAGAGTCCATTCGTCATGTATTAGTTGTATTTTTCCTGCTTCATCGAAGTAAATCGGATGGTTGCTCGATATAGCTGAAATCTTCAAGTTATTAGTAGTTGGCGCTGATTGAGCATATCCCGTCATTGCTAACATGGATAAAAGAACAAGTGACAGCCAATTGTTCTTGTGTTTTATTGTGCCTCCTCGTTTTTTAATTTCCGGAGTAGGTGTCGTTTTTTCTTCCTCTTCGTTTACTCTTTGTTCTTCGAGTTTCAGCGGTAACGGTGAAAGCTTCGTTATTGGCCGTTTAAGTGACCCTTTCCTAGTTTTCAAGGTAACAACCCGTACTTGACCATCAGCGCCTGGATGAAGTTCCTGGACTCTTCCTATAGCCCAACGGCCAGGAGGTAAATGTTCATCTTTTACTAATACTAGGCTGCCTTGTTTCAGGTTTTCTTTTGGTTGCTGCCATTTGCTTCGGATTTGTAGTTGGTGTAGGTATTCGTTCGACCAGCGCTTCCAGATGTGCACGTTCATTTGTTCAACAAGTCTCCATCTGTTTCTTAGATCGTGCTCAGCAAAATCTTGTTCTTCTTGCGGTAGTGACAATAAGGGGCCGCCAATGAGGAAATGACCGGGAGTTAGGTATTCCAGGTCTTCGACATCTTCTGTCAGTGGACACAGCGGACGAGAGTTAAGACAGGCTTCAATTTGATTTAGTAATGTAGTGAATTGTTCGAAAGTGAGCTTCTGTTCCCCTAGTACTCGATGTAGGTGATATTTCATGGCTTTGACTGCAGCCTCCCACAGGCCTCCGGCTGTTGGCCAAAGAGGGGCATTGAAATGCCACTCAATTTGTAAGTGGCTCATCTCATCGAAGAAGTCAGAAGTCTTAAACGTTCTGTGTTGTTCAAATTCCTGTTGAAGTAGTTTTGCTGCGCCCACAAAATTCGTTCCATTGTCGGAAAATACGTGTCGGGGTGTACCCCTGCGGGCACACATCCTTTTGAATGCGGCAAGGAACGTTTGCGTGGTCAGGTCCGACACCAATTCCAAATGCACAGCTTTGGTCACCATGCATATGAAAATCGCTATGTAAGCCTTGCAAGTTTTGACTCCTCTTCCTTTGTTGATTTTCACATCAACATGTCCGGTATAGTCGACGCCCGTGTTTGTGAACGGTCTTGATGGAGTTACACGCTCCTTTGGCAAGTCTGCCATCAGTTGGACGTTTCGGTTTGGTTTGAAACGATGACATCGGACGCATTGTCGAAGCTCCTTTTTGACTGTTCTGCTGCCTCCAATGACCCAAAATTTTTGACGTAAATGGGCCAAAGTGAGCCGCGCGCCTCCGTGGAGAGTGTCGCGATGAGCCTCTTGAATAATAAGCTCCGTTAATCTTCCTGTAGCCGGAAGTATGATTGGATGTTTAGCTTCGGGAGGTAAAGTTGAGTAGCCTAGTCGCCCCTTCACGCGCAGTATTCCACTGTCGTCGAGAAATGGAGTTAACTTCAGCAAGCTGCTTTTTGTTGATATTGGTCGATTTTTCTTCAAACGTTCAATTTCGTTGCCATAGTTTTCATTTTGGACGTTCTTGATGACCAATTCTGTTGCTCCCATAATTTCTTGAGGTGACAAACACATCACCTCTTTTTTGTTACCGCAGTCGGTTAAGTTATTGATGAAGTTTAGTGTGCGTCTTTGCTTACGAATGTTGTTCAATCGTAGAATCCATCCAAGCACTCGTATTACACGTTTATAATTACTGTTTTTATTCAGTAATGTATCAATTATTTCACAACTCTTGTATGTGACTGCGCAGCAGTTTTTTTCTTGCAACTCAGTGTTTGTTGTATAGGTCAGGCGATTGTCTTGATGGATTTCTGGCATGTTTGTTTTTAACCAATTTGGTCCATTCCACCATAGGTTAAAATCCAAGAGTTGAGAAGGTGTGAGCCCTCGAGTTGCACAGTCAGCAGGGTTTTCTTCTGACTTCACATAGTTCCAGCAGTTTGCCGAGATAATGCTATTTATTTGTTTGACTCTGTTAGCCACATATTTCTCCCATCGGTTTATATCGCCCTGCAACCACGCTAAAGCGACTTTGGAGTCGCTCCAGCACCTTATATGTATGTTTTTATTGCAGAGAGTGTTCTGAACCTTTTCTATTAGTTTGGCCAGTAAAACGGCCCCGCAAAGTTCCATTCTTGGTACAGTTATCCTATTGGTGATTGGTGCAACCTTTGTTTTTGCCGTAATCAGTGTTGTCTTGTATTCCCCGGCTTGATTTTTCACTCGGCTATAAATCAGACACGCGTAAGCTTTTTCGCTTGCGTCGCAAAACCCGTGTATCTCTAGGTTGTTTTCTTGACTTTGTAACCATCGTGGTATGGAAAGTTTGTTAAGCAAGTGGATATCCTTTCTCATAGTTTCCCATTCTGTAGCGAGATCGTCGGGTAAGCGTTCATCCCAGTTGATTTTGCTGATCCAGATTTTTTGGAACAGGAGTTTTGTTTTTATTGTAAGTGGCGATAGTAATCCAAGTGGGTCGTATAGCTTGCTTATTTCGCTCAGTAGTACGCGTTTTGTCAGATTTTTCTTGATTGGTAGATCCCATTGGTATGTGAAACTATCATCATCTTGATTCCATCTCATGCCCAACATTTTTGAGTTTGTTGTTTGTTCTGGGCTGAAGTCGATGTTCGTAGTGCGGCTTTTTTGGTCATCTCGCAAATCTTCTAAGATAATCGGTTCGTTTGATTTCCACTTTCTCAAATTAAATCCTCCTTTTTTCAGCAACTCAATTAGCTGTGTGACCATTGTTTTCGATGCGTCGATGGTGTCCTGCCCATAAACCAAGTCATCCATGTAGAAATAGTTTTTCAGGACGTTTCCAGCTTCCGGATAGGAATCTTTTTCATCTTCTGCGAGTTTGTGTAGAGTGCGCATTGCTAGATAAGGTGCACTTTTCGTTCCATAAGTTACTGTGCCCAACTGCCAATCTTGTAGAGGTTCGTTAGGGGAAGATCTCCAGATTATAGTTTGTAGATGTTGTTGATTTTCGTTCAGCCAGATAAACCGATAAAGTTTTTCCACATCTGCCGTAAAGACGTATCTGTATGTTCTCCAATTGATTGAGAAAGATAAGATCAGTATATCCTTTTGTAAGTTCGGACCGCAGTACATGTTATCGTTGAGGCTGCTGTCTCCTTTTGTCTTGTACGACGCGTTGAACACTACTCTTAGTTTTGTTGTAGTGGACTCGGCTCTCAAAACGCCATGGTGAGGTAGGTAGACTTGGTCCCTACTTTCTCCTGTGACAGGTTTCATGTGTCCCATAGCGATGTATTCGTTCATAAAACGCTTGTACTCGTAACCGAGTTCGTTGTTTTTTAGCATTTTCCTTTCCAGTTGAAGGAACTGTGCTAAAGCTTGTGACCTCGCATTTTTTAAGTTTGTTTCAAAGTTAGGCTTCATTGGCATTTGTACTACATATTGTCCGTTCGGCAATCTTGTGGTGGTTGCGTTGTAATATTCCTCGCAGTGTTGTTCTTCACTAGTTGATGATGACTTGTCGGGAATTTCCTCAGCCTCCCAAAATCTTGCCATGTTTTCGAAATCGTTGAGTGTCACGTAGCAGTTGAATGTCTTCACATTCCCGCATAGAATCCAGCCTACTTTGGTTTGTTGAGCTACTGGGTATCTATTATCACTCCTGATGAAGCCGTTTAGTATAAGTTCTGAATAGATGTCCGCGCCCAAGAGCAGATCAATCGGGCCTGATAGGTTGAACTGTGGATCTGCTAATTTTAAGTTTTCCAGATAGTCCCAGTTGCTGATTGAAAAGGATGCGGTAGGTAAGTTGCTAATAAGTTTTTTCATAATTAGAGCTTCAAAATTGAATTTGTAGTCTGAATGTATTGACTGACATTCTAAGTTCATTGCCCCTTTGCAGTTACCGCTAAGGGTTCCTACACCCAATACAATAGCGCTCACTTTACGTCGCTGTAATCGGAGGCGCTGTGCCGCGTTTTCCGTTATCAGACTCACTTGGGAGCCTTGATCAAGTAGACCTCTCAAGTTGATGAAGTTTCCATCTATTGTTTTGACTTTCAGAAGTACGGTGGTCAACAACACTTCCTTTTCTTCGTTCGTTACGTTGTTAACCCCATAGGAAGTTGATGGGGTCGACGATGGGTTTTCCTCCCTTTTTGCTTGTTTGTTGCTGGATAGTTCAGTTTCAGCTTCATGCATAAGTGTGTGGTGTGCCTTATGACACAATTTACACGTCTTTCGTGATTTGCATTGTTTTTCACCGTGGCTGAATAGGCAGTTTTTACAAATATGCAAGTTACGAATTGCGTCATTCCGTTTGTTTGTGTTCATAGTCAAGAATTGTTCGCAATTCATCAGAACGTGGTTAGTTTTGCATATTGGGCATGTTTTCGCTGTCGTGAAGAAGGTTTTTGGCGAGTTTTGTGACTTATTAAAGTACGATGACCCTTGTGTTTTACTTTTGTAGTTGTTATTTCGGTTTTCTGATCCCTTATGCGTTTGCTTTTCAGATTTCCATGGTTTGTTTGATGACGATACCTTTTGACTATTTCCCTGTAGAGCTTCCAGTGACATGAATTTGGACTCCAAGAACCCGGTGAACTCTTCCAGGTCGGGAAACTCCCTGGGATGTTTGATTTCCTTTATATATTCGTTGTACGTAACACTATCTAGTTTTTGAACCAGTAGGTGAACCACGATCGGATCCCAATTGGTGGTGTCTAGCCCGATGTTTTTGAGCCCGTTCAAGCACTCCATCATGACGTCGTGAAGCGTCCGTATGCTTGCAGCAGTAGCTTGCTGGATACTAGGTTGATTCAGGAGCGTGTTCATGTATGACGTGAATAACAGCCGTTTATTATCGTAGCGGTGGGTCAGCATATCCCAACAAGTCGCGTAGTTCTCAGCGCTGATGCCAAGATGCTGAACTAATTTCTCCGCCTCACCTTTCAGCTTTGTTTTTAAGTGTTGCATTTTTTGTGCTTTCGAAAGCGTCGGATTGTTGTGTACGCTTTCGAGGTAAAGGTCTCTAAAGGTTAACCACTGGTTATAGTTTCCATGAAAATCCGGTATTTGAATTTTTGGCGTAGATTTTTCATAATGTGCATTATTCCAGATGTGGTGTTGTAGTTTCCTTTTCAGGTCATCATAAAAGTTTTCTGCTGTATTGTATTTCTGTTGATAAACTGAGTCCTCTTCTTGTAGTATGTAGTCTAGTTCCCAATTTACCTTTTCGATATGCTCCCATTTAGTTTTCAGGGTGCTCAAGTTGTCTTCTAATTCCCATTTTTCCATCGGTACCGCCAATGCTATACTTATCTTCTCCACAGTGCGTTCGAATGCCCTAAAGTTGCAGTATTGTTGACGTAAAAGATCTTGTTGCTTTTCCGTCGACTCGCTTGTTTCCCGAGGAGGTACGTGGAATTTGATATCGTCGAAAGTAAATTTTGATTGCCCCATACCTTGCTTAGGCGTCGCAGGTGGTTGTTCTGTCTTGCTAGAAGATGCAGACGGCAATTCCGCTTTACGTTTCAACATGTCTTGCAGCACTTCTTCATACATCTTCTTCGTACTATTGAAAATGTCGTCGTTGAAGTATTGAAGGTCCGTTGCTCCAGACTCTTCGAGTAGTTGATGGTTGTGAACAAACTTCTCCCAGTTATTGTTCAGCTTAGAAAGACGCTCCTCCAGGTACGCCAAGTTCTTCCTGGTGGGACTATCCTTCTTGTAGTTGCTGCAAATAAGCTTCAAGTCCCTGAAGATGGTTTCTTGACGGCTTATCAGTTCTGTTACGCTCTGAACCATTGTTATTAGTTATTGGTTTGACCGTTGGTAGAGTAGAGTTGTATCACCGCAGGTACTAGTTCACCAAAGTTGCGAAGTTTCCGCAGGTTTTGGATCTTGAGTGCGTCGTCACCCCAGTAATGCGATCCGCTCTTCTTAGACCGATTCGCTAACGTTAATAGAGACAATACGCACCTGTTATCCGGCTCGAAGGACCACTTTTATGTATGGCTCAGAGGTAGGTAGCTACTTACAGTTCAGTTGTTGGATGTGAGTTGACGAAAACCACAGACTTCACAATAACTAAGTTTATTCGCAAAAGTTACACTAAGTTAAGTTGGATGCTAATCCGCGGTAATAGCGCTACGGCAGCTATTGGTCAACTAAAATTATTATAATTAAAAGTAAGTAAATAAAATGAAATAAAATGAATAAGTAAAAGTAAATAAAATGAGTAAGTAAAAGTAAATAAAATGAGTAGTGAAAAGTAGGTCGCGGCGTCAGCGATTTGCCTGTACGTGAACCGTACAACATGCTTTAGAGTTAATCCGACGCATCCCACTCCAATGATGGCGGACCTTCCTGAATACCGTGTATCGGAATCAAAGGCATTTGTCCATACTGGAGTGGATTATGCTGGTCCCATACGCATAACTTTCTCTCGTCGCAGAGGTCAACACGCTCAAGAGGCTTACATCTGCTTGTTTGTGTGCTTGGTAACCAAGGCTGTCCATGTAGAGTTAGTCTCTGAACTTACTACCGACGCCTTTTTATCCGCGTTTGAACGTTTTATCTCGCGTCGAGGGCCAGTATCCTGTCTCTATTCGGATAACGCTACCAATTTCGTTGGTGCTAAAGCTCAGCTAGATGAACTTTATAATTTCTTAATGAGGTCAAACCTCAATTCGTCTCTTTCAAATGAGTTATCAACTCGCCGCATTAAGTGGAAAATGATTCCACCTCGCTCCCCACATTTTGGCGCTATGTGGGAAGCCAATATAAAAACATTAAAAACGCATCTTTATCGCGTGATTGGAAGTCAACTTCTCACTTATGAAGAGTTACAAACTGTACTCATCCAAATAGAGTGCATTATGAACTCACGCCCTCTGAGCGTGTTGTCTTCTGATCCGCATCCTGAAGTTATTACTCCCGCTCATTTTTTGATGTCGACTCCATTGCAGTACTTGCCGGCAGCCGGTTTGTCTGATCAGCGCTTAAATCTGTCCCAACGTAAACAGTTGTTAGATAGTATGGTGCAATCCTTCTGGAAGAAGTTGCATCTAGAGTATCTGCATACGCTGCAAGTTAGGCAAAAATGGGCAACTCCGGACAAGCCTGTAGAAGTTGGAACTGTCGTACTCGTGGGACAGGACAATTCGCCTCCTCTGTGTTGGCCATTAGGAGTCATAACTGAGGTTTATAAAGGGACTGACAATGTCGCTCGCGTTGCAATGGTGAGGACAAGGTTCGGTAATTTTAAACGCTCTGTCACAAAACTATATCCTATTCCAACGCAATAAAATTTCATTTTAACGATACTCGTAGTTTTTTAAGGTTTAGGATTAGTATTCTAAATGATTTTTATTTTCCACATTTAGTCATAAAGCTTAGACTTTCCGATCATGATCTAGGTTAGTAAATCTTTACAATTTTAACCTTTCCCTTTGAAAGCACTTGCGTCCTTCCAAGGGGGGGAGCATGGTGAAGCGTCAATGCCTTTTCTTAAGGTATATGTATTTTTAGAGAATAAATAATATAAATTAGTTACCTTTCCCGCATTCTCTAAGTTAATTGAGTCTCTGTTGAGGATTTCCTTCACCAATATCTACGACCGCAACGCCCACTGGTGACGTATCGAATGCTTTCTTGAGACGCTCGCTAAAGACCGCTAGATGGGTCTAACCCGCTAACAAAAGTTGTGTCCGCTACGCAAATCGACATTGCGTCGAATAAAAACCGCTCCGCGATCTAAATCCCATATCTGTTGAAAACCTGAGAATTTTCGTGGAATAAGTGTATCTGCTCCTGTGAGACATTGAGACCTTATAGTGCAGTGTTGGTTTCACGAGTTTTGACCAGCCCACCGGTGGATGAATGAAGATTAGCTCGCCGGCCGGCAGCACACACACCGACCACGCGTCCGTGAGCGAAGCGCTTTCCTGACGACGAGTGGGGTCACTGGATTAGCAAGGTACGTGGGCTTCCCAATTGCTATAGACGTCGCCAGATTCTGGTGTCGCAGGGAGTCGTCAGCAGGGATTTAATTTTGTGTAATATAACCACAATTTCACCGCCATATTGGTAGTCTTAAAACAACCCCCTTATCAGGTGACGCTATTTACACGCGTCACCAATAATGTTTATTTCGAAAACTTAGACACAAGTTACAAAAAAAAATTTAACAGGCTAAGTTAGTATATGTGGTGTAGTCATCTGTAGCCGAACTAGGCTGAGCCTGTATTTCGACTATCAGCGCCAAACCCCTATGAGTTTAATACATTAATAATCGCCTGTAACATTTAATTTTAATCTTGTACAGAATCATTTTAACAATTTATAATATATTTACTTTACTCAATTATTAGAGAATGGAACAAAGAGTATAAAACTTTACTCAATTATTAGAGAATGGAACAAAGAGTATAAAAAATATAAAAAGAAAAGCAGTTTGAGCAGTGTTTGCATGCATTGCCTCTTATTTGTGTGAGATGGAAATGTACGTGTCTGGTGTGTAAGAGGATGTGTGTGGTGGAGTGTTGTGTTCTGTAGTGTGTTGAGGTGTGAGTAGCGTGCGCGCATTTTAGTGGATGTTATGAGAGATGTATGTTATTTAGTAATAAAATAATTTATCATTAGGAAGCCACGTAAAGAAGAAGTTCAGTCTGTTCATAGGTAAGAGTTTTTAGGTATTCAGTAAGTTTCTTCTTGCATTGCATTTTTGTTAACGGGTATATATTTAGTATTTTGTTTAACCTATTGTAAATTAGTGGACCAATGGAGTGGGAAAAACGTTGACTAAATTTAGTTTTACATAGTTTTGTTTTTTCGTAAACTATGTCTTTTCTTCGTTTTTGGATGAGTAGTGGATTGAATTTCAGTTCACTGTGCTGTAGGAGGACAACGCTTCGTATGTATAACTGTCTCACGGTCAAGACCTCCCATGTTTCGTATACCTACTGAAGTTGTAGAGTATCGGATAGGCTTGAAGGTAGCAACTTTCAGTATTGCACGTTGAGCGACCTCGACAGACTTCAAGGTTGTTTTTGATGTCCCTCCCCAAGAAGAGAGGCAATATGTTAGAAGCGATTGACAAAGAGCATACTATATCTGCTTTAGCAGCTTGAAATCAGCGATGTGCCTCAGATTTAAAAAAATATATATGAGTTTTCGTATTCTTCCGCATAGAATTCTAACATGTTCCTTGAAGTTGAGATTGCCGTCTATGTTAACTCCTAGATATTTCACTGTGTGCACACGTTCCAGTGATGGACACATGCAGTTTGTACCGGAGTGGCACTCATGCGATATTATGTCCTGCACGATGCCATCTTCAGTTACTTTTCTTATGCTAAAGCAGATGTAATTTGTCTTGTCTACGTTTAATGTGAGTATATTGCTCTGAAGCCACTTTCCCACAATATCAAAGCCCCGCTGAGCCAAACCGAAAGCCTCTTCCCATGTATTAGCAGCAAAAGCAAGGGCAGTATCATCCGCGAAAGATATTATTTCACCATGGGTAAGTTCAAGACTCGTTAGACCATTTATATACACAAGAAACAAAGTGGGTCCCAGTATGCTCCCTTGTAGTACACCATGTGTAATTTGAAGGTGAGAACTTTTACAATTTCCTACACGAACACACTGAGACCGACCAGTCAGGTAGCTAGTAAAAAGTTGCAGTTGTGTACCTCTAATTCCCAGCCTTTCGAGCTTGTCCAGTAAGAGGTGACCTGCAGTCTTTTTAAAATTCAAGCTAAAACGTAAATAGAGTAAACTCTAATGAACATAACTAAACACATCTGCTTTAAATTATTCTCAAATCAAAATTTAATTAAATAAAACTGTTGGTGTATTATATGGCGCAACGTAACAGAGGTTAAAATTTCCTATATGGACCATCGATTTAAGGGTCGGGGAGGGGTGGGGAGAGGAGGGGGAGGGAAGGCTACTACAGGGGGGTAGCCCTATGTGGGGCTTTACTCTCTGTGGAACAGAGAGTAAAGCTCCACATACCTCCGTTGAAAAGGGAGGATCCTCCAACCAGACGGGTGTTATGTCTGGCGGGCTACTGCCCGATAGATGATTTCGGGTTGTTCTATATGTTCCAATCGCGCGGAGAACTTTGATTGCACGATGCAGGATTAGTTCTTATGTGACGCCATAGATGTCGCTACATCTCTGTTATTATTGAATATTATTTTTTACACTGTTCAACAAAATAAAGCCTACGTAAATCTTCTCAAAACAAAAATATAACTATAAAATTACTTTATTAAAAATGCCATAGGCCATAGATAAATGTCAATCAAATAATAACTGCACCGGTTATTCATATATTTAAGATGGTTAGTATAAAATATAATAAAAACAGGACCATTATTCTTATAAGTGTGCATGAAGTGTTTTACCACTTATGTGACAAAACAGCGAGTAATCGCAAGATAAATCAATAGATTTTGAAACAGTGATTAATCATTGTTTTATTATACGATCCACATAGATAACTAACAAATTAACACACAGCAACTTAAATAAAAGCTTGTAATGACGCACTGTACAATTCATTTAGTTCTAAGAGCCACAGAACATGTCTTTTATCATTTCCCTGGAATGTTCTCATTTCCCTGTGTATGTATTTCCAGGGAAGTGATAGACGGGGAAGTGATCTACTCGTCTAGTGAAGTGAAGTGGTCTACTGGGGACCTACTAGTGTATACCACCCACACCCCACATGTGGGGCGAGGCCCTCGAGAAGAATAGAGACGCTATTGCTGTCTCCTTAGACGTCTCGAAGGCCTCCGACAGGGTATGGCACGTCACCCTTTTGAGTAAGCTTCCAGCGTACGGCATTTCCATGGTCTGATTAACTGGGTAAAAGACTTCCTGAGTGAACAGTCTCTCCGAGTTGTTGTCGATTGATGCTCATCAGAGCCCATGACGACTAATGCCGGAATTCCTCAGGGGATAATTGACGATCATATAAACATATTAACGATCTGCTGATGCACGGTATCTATGGGTATGCAGATGATAGCACAGTTGTAGAGAGATACCTGCCAGGTGCTCGGACTAGTAAGCTAATCCGGTCCGAATTGTCTCACTTCAGGCAGTCTCCAAGTGTGGCGAAACCAATCTGGTAGGATTCAACGCCGCCAAAACACAAGCGTGTCTGTTCACCGCCAAAAGGAGCCCGTTCACCTTGGCTCCTGCTTTTCAGAATGTGTGTTTCCCTGGAGTGCACCGACCGCCTTCAGCTCTTAGGAGTTGAAATTTCTTCAGACCTTAATTTTGGGCGGTTCATTGAGTCCAAAGCCAAGGTAGCTGCTAGGAAACTAGGTGTTCTTGCAAAGATCCGACGGTACTTTACACCGGGACAGCTTCTAATGTTATAAAAAGTACAGGTCCGATCGTGTGTGGAGTACTGCAGTCACATATGAGCTGGTGCTGCAAAATGCCATCTAGCAGCTTTGGACTCAGTGGAAAGGCGTGCGAAGAGGCTAATTGGGGATCCAGATTTGGTTAAATCCAATCTACAAAGCCTCGAGCACAGGCGCAGGGTAGCCAGCCTATCGGTATTTTACTGGTCGCATTTTGGAGAGTGTGCGCGGGAATGGTATGACTTGATTCCGCCGTCTCCTTTCTACCATCGGACAATCCGACGTACGGCGAGTATCCACCCTTGCGTTGTTGAAAGTTCAACGGTCCGGACTAAGCGTTTCGCTTCGTCTCTTAATAAACTAGTGCGCCTTACCATCAATGATTGCATCACTGCTTTCCATCAGGTGGGATCGCAGTCAATCACTGGTTAATATCATTTAAAAAAAAAGTGATGTTTTGAATGATTTATAGCAGAACTTTTTATGTCATAATATTATTTTGCATAACAACGGATAGAATAAACTTCATTTCGCAGAAAACCGTTTCGCATACACTCATTTGTCATACATTCAAAACTCATAATTTTATTATTCAGAATCATCTTTAGGCATAAACATATCCATAATAATTAAAAAGCAGAACCATCACATCGCAGAAAATTCGCAGTCAGAATCCTCTTTTGGCATATATTTTATATCGATAGTCATTAGTTACGGTGGAAATAATATCAAATTGGTAACCTAAAGTTAATTACAACACACTGTTGGTTTACAAAGGGTTGACGAAGGCCCCCTGCGGGTCCTCCTATTTCTGGGTGGTTATAAAAAAAAAACCACGAAATAACTTCTAACCTAACCTGGCCGTGTCGGGGTGCCCTAAAATTCCGAGCTCGCTACGCTCGCTTATGATCATGTACATGCAAACAAAAATATACTATGATATTACTATTAATATCAAAACGATAATTTACAAAACACTGTTAGCTTAAATAGGGTAGACGGAGGCCCCTTGCGAGGGTCTCCTATTTCTGGGTGGTTTAAAAAAATAACCACAGTGGCTACGAGGAGCTCCCGCCTTCAAGCAGGGATGTAACATGCAAGAAGGCATGCAGCATGTAAGAAGGCATGCAGCATGCAAGAAGGCATGCAAGTAGGCATGCAGTATGCAATCAGGTATGCAGCATGGGAGCAGGCATGCAACATGCTGCAGGCATGCCGCACGCAAGCAGGCGTGCAGTATGCAAGCAGGCATGTAGCATGGAAGCAGGCATGCAACATGCAGCAAGCATTGTTTCTGTCACGGCTCCGGCACTGCGGGGTTTGGGCTGTCCCACGCGAGCTTATCGTCGCAGATGGTTTTAACGCTCACCACCGCAGCTTCAGCTTTCTGGTCGGCTTCGCCGGCCTGCATCAGCCGCGGCGGTGGGCCTTCAAACCACCTGCTCCTCAGCTCGCGGGCCGCCCTACCTCTCCGCGCCTATGCGGGCTTAAATTACACTCAAGGGGTAGGGCAGATGTAAGACTGCGTGAAGTCGGTTTTGCAGCGATTCGTTTCTGTCACTAAATTTTGTAGCACAACATATTGACTTTTTATGACACTATTTTAATTTAATATTGAAAATGCTACCAAGTAACCGTCTATATATTTGTGACCAAAATTTCGTAAAATGTTGTTTCGGTGTGGTGAAAATAAAGCAAACTAAATCATTTGAATGGAAAAGGATTAAAAGAGCAGTTATTTTGTAAATCGGCGAAATATATTTTGGTAAAATAATACCTATGACACATGGTATTTCGATGATCTAAAAATATGTCAAATAATGCATAAAGTAAAAAAGATGTCGGTCAATAGTTTTCGGTAAAATGAAATTCGAACAAAAAATATTCGGCAAAGTAATCGGTTCCCCAAATAATCATTTCTCTAAATAAACGTTATGCTAAACGAAATTATGCGTAATATTAATTATGGCAAAGACAATTATGCCAAATAAAATTCTGCCACGTTAAAAGTATGCCGTTGTAAATTCGGACACGTAAACATTCTGCCAAACATTAGTTATGCTAAATAATTTTTATGCCTTAAAAATATTCGATTAAAGAAGATTATGCCAAGTGTGTTATGATAAATAAATTTCGGAGTATCAAGATTCTGCCAAATAGAAGGAACCCGTTTTGAATGTTTTTATCCTAAATCTAGAAGATTACTTGCTTAATTTTATTCAATAAAAATTTCCACAAATCTTCCGTGCAACTAAAAGAAATACTTGCAATACTTTAAAATGAAATAATATTTTATAGTTCAAATGTACCATGTGCATGAGAATTTGTGTGACCCAAACACAATTGTTCACACTAAACGTTCGGACACGACTAATTGCCGCTTAAGTGAAACAAAACACAGCCCTTACCCACTATGCTGTTGTCACCTGTTTCTTTCTATTGCCCGAGCGGGAACAAAGCTTGGTATTCATAGTGATTTTAACAAACTTTGAGGTGACAGAGAAGTGATACTAAATATGTGTCGCCGTTATTAAGTCGACCAAATCTCGGAGAAAATAAGAGATCGTAAAGCCATTATATGTTTAAGATTATTCTACTAAACTGCTTTTCAAAACTTATTACATGACCTTTTGAATTTCGGAAATTCGTCCCACAGGAAAGTGACAATTTTACCTATTTTGAGGTAAATTTGTTGTATAAATATTTGCTTGAGAGAGATGATTTTCAGTGATCAATAAGAAACCAATACAAACTTTTATTTCATAATGTCATTTAACACAAATAATTGATAATTATTGTTCCATGCCCTGGGTCAACCATAATTCCCCAATTTGTAGAACTAGTCATGTACCGACATCGCGACGCGACAACTGCCTTCAGGGACGAGTGACGTGTGGTGCGTTCCTCTTCCGCTGTTATTGCACTTAGTTTATCAATGATTTACTAAGTAAAGTATTACTAACTAACAGCTAGGTAAGTACGCCACTTGTAGGCACTGTTGTGACACATACTATTTTGGGTGAATGACGTTTACTTTATCTACATTACTAGCTGCTGCCAGTGTCTTCGCCCGCGTGATAGTAGGACATTATCCCAAGGGTACATACTCCCGGGATAAAACGTAAGTAGGTATCCTATGTGCTATTCCACACAATAGTCCACGTGGTCCACACGTGTACCAAGTTTCATCTGAATGCGTTCTACCGTTCGAACTTGAAAAATTGACAAACATACAAACACAAATTTTCGGCTTTATAATATTAGTGTGATGTACTAATGTCGTAAGCTAAATAAGAAGATGCAAGGCCACGGGTTGTGGTACTTACTAGTTAGGTAGTCTTGCTGGTCTGGTCGGGTCCTGTTTTGTTGTGGTCGAGTGCAGATGATGGTGAAGAAATACACATTTAAAATGAGAGGTGGTATTACTGTGAGTATTTTGATGAGCCCTAACACAAATATTAGATACCTATAGCATTTTGTTATACCTCCCTATAAAATATTGTACTTAAAAAAAAAATGTACTAAAATGAAAAACCGATTTCAGAAACATCACAAGATGATCTCATTCCCGACAAGTGACAACCCATATGTGAAGGCATATCTAGAAGCGTGCGAAAATTAGTGCGACGTGCGAGTGCTGAGGTGAGCGTCGTCGGTCGCGGCACGGTATCGCGCACGCGGTGTGCCGGCCACACTCGCGCTGCAGCCGGCGACAAGACAGCATGGCCGCACGCGGGCTCCGGGCCAGCACCGACAACAGTAAGTGACTATTGCCATTATTTGTTTCTTTCTCTTATATGGTTTTTATTTTCATCTAAATGCACTGATACCTTATTACTTATTGTTATGCGAATTGTCACTTTACAAGCAGTAGTCCGGTGTCATTAGTTAGATATTATAACAACGACCTTTTGGGAGCTTTTTCAAGAACTAGAAACAGAACAGATCTGGGGATCTAGGGAGTGCTTTTTCTACAGGTTCACTACCATCGATCGAGAACGAGAGTAGCGCAGTTTATTAATTTCTTCTGAAAATGATCAATTAGAGTGCAAGTTATATGGTCAGGATCAATCGGTTTCTGCGTTTGTTTAAACTTAAGGATGAACCTAACTTTTTTTTTTTTTTTTTTTTTTTTTTTTTTTTTTTTAATTCATATAAACCAGTGCTTGACTGCGATCCCACCTGATGGTAAGCAGCGATGCAATCATTGATGGTGAGGCGCACTAGTTTATTAAGAGCCTATTCACTCTAGCCTTGAAGACACCTAAATTATAGTTGGACGGGAAGACCGCAGCAGGCAAATTGTTCCAGTCCTTCGATGTACGCGGTATAAACGACGAAGCGAAACGCTTAGTCCGGACCGTTGAAGTTTTAACAACGTAAGGGTGGATACTCGCCGTACGTCGGGTTAAAGACGTGATTTATGTTATTATGTTGATTGAACCCTATTTGATTTCGAAACTTGATGATTCGATTTTTATTATATCAATCACAGTGCGTCGATGATTCAGTTGTAGGTACGATGTTTTATTCCATCGATCCTTTATTGGTGCGATGTAACGTTAGTGCGAAAAATCCTGTTTCAAAAAACCCTACAGCGATTGCTTATTAGATCGATAATTTATTACTTCGATAGTATGTGGGTTCGAAACGCCTACTGTTCCATGACATTTCTTTATTCTGCAGAAAAAAGCTATCAGAGTCTTAAATAATTTTCGTAGACGCGATTCTCTTAGGGAACTATTTAAAGAAATAAACATCCTGACGGTCCCTTGTATTTAACATTTATGAAAACATTATGTATGTTCGGAAAAATATTCATCTTTTTACTAAGTTAAGTGACAGGCACAATTTTAATACTAGGAATAGGAACAAATTAGATCAACCTCGATTCAGATTGGCTAAAGTACCTACATACTTAGTTTTTTTATGGGGTACTGTGTAAAATTTTATAATAAAATACCAGATGAGATTCTACAACTAAATGAGACCAAATTTAAAACATGCATTAAACGCACACTGTGTAGATAAGCGTATAATAAACTGGAAGATTATATCCTTGATAAAAACGCTTGGGTAAATGCAGGTTCTGCTCCACAGCCACAGCCACTTTTACCTTCAAATTAGTTTTTTTTTTAAATATATATTTATATAAATATTTTAATATTTATAAATATTGCAAGACATACTATTCCCTTTTTAGGATTGTTGTTTTCGAAATATTTTTTATTTTAATTTATTTGTTTATTTCAATAGAGCTTATGATAATTTATTACCTTTTGTATTTGGAAACAATAGCACTAGCACTTTTTTTTTAAGTTTTGTGAATATGAAGTACATGGTACTTCATGAGCATTTTTATTAGGTTATGTTAACTTGTTTGACATTACGAGCATGGCAGTTGAGAATTTGTCATGCTCACTCAAATATCTCGCTGATGATGGCACGTGTTATTGGGTCATTCAGTTCCCTTGAAAATGGTTGAGCTGAGTGGGGCTGATGCACGCGTCATGCTCGTGAACGGGTGCCGTCAGTTGAAACTGGTCATCTCTTAGCTGCCATTGGCTTAATTTAATTTCTATTATTTAATTCGTTTTTTTTTTTAATTATTATTATCTAGTTATCTACATTGTGCTCACATATTAGAAGCGACAAGAAATATTGCACAATTGAAATGACAATACTGAGTTTTAACAGATATGGCGTCGGAGATATGTTAGTCGAAACGTGTGTGCCCTAACAAAATCGTTTTTTCGTGAAGTTCAGCTGTCAAACGTGAAACTCACCACGTGGTTTTGTGTTTTGATTTACATAACTCCAGTGGGGTCTGCGGTAAGTTTCTTTGTTTACCTAATGAGTTAGTTAAGTTTATTTGCTAACGATGTAATATGCAATTTGGAATACTTTTAACATACTTAGAAGATATTTTTTTTAATGAGACATCTATTGGTACTTTAAAACTCCCATTTGACCCAAAACCCGTCATTTTTAGAATTATTATGACGACTACTGGGACATGCTCAAAAGTTGCACTTAAACTCGTCATAATGAAGATATTTTGTGTTTTACAGTACAAAATGCGAATAAATAGCTAATATCGGGACTTTTACAAAATTGTTAACTCTCTTGTACAAACATATTTAAGGTTTAGACTACATTTGTTGATAAAACTGCGTTTCTTTTAAGCTTTTTCTTAGGGGTATATTTTACTCTGCTGGTTCTAGATGCACGTACACACAGTCATGTTATTCGATTCAATTATTTTGTTTCATATGTAACCAAGATTTATGTAACTCATAATATGATCTAAAAGAGTGTCCATGGAGTTTCCTGCACGTTCTTCTCCATAGAGATCTACGCTTTGGAACGTGCAATTTAGCTTTATTTGTTTTTTTTTTTGACTGACCGGCATTTTAACAATTCAAAAGTGCCTGTAATTGGTCTATTTGAAATAAATGTTTGATTTTTCTGATTTATGAAATATCACATTATAACACTGTGTTCGATATAATAAAAATTGAAACATCAAGTTTCGAAATCAATTGGAGAACCCTTTATGGTTACACTAGTCGATACTTTTTCCATTAAAATTTCGGGGGGTACCTATTACTCCAGTTTGACATTGTACATCCAAAATAAAACATGATATCGTTTTATCTTATTGTTAATTTTGTCTGTGAGGAATCAAAAAAAAAAAACAAAAAAAAAAATTGTTTATAAAAAGTTATGAGCCAACAAAGTGAGAAGTTACTTTTTTTGATGATTTTAATGCAACTTTTGCACCTTTATATGTCGCCCATGGGTAGTGTGAAAACGAAACCGTGGCCCTGGGACGAAGGCAACGAAGGAACAGGAGTGGGTTTTTAGTCAGTAAAAGTCTGACACTATCTCTCGCTCCGCCCAAGAGCGGGATTTGTCATAAGATGATTTTCCCACCTATAAAAAAAAAACCTTCATATGTCGTTTCATTTCGGAACGGTGTTTGTGTACGTGCAAGTAATAAGTTGTGCATATAGTCTAGCGTCTAACTGCTTATACTTGATAGGTACTATCGCTGTCGGACAGATGAAACAGCATACTTTATTTTTGGCCTCAACCATCAGCGAGTTAAAGCCCGCGACTGGGTCAACCTTAATACAACGAGCATACCTATAGGCACCTAAAACATTAAAACATGACTATTGACAAAAACAACTTGAATCAACTAACACAGCGTGACAGGTTTGATCGATAGCACGTTATGTACCTACCTACGCGTTGACCGGTGATGTTCAAGATATAAAATCAGTGTGGATCGGTGATTACGATAACTGATTAGGATTACCTTCCTATAAATTATGGCGCTCTGTGTAAAATTGTTATTATTATATCTAGCTTATACTGTCCTGTTGCTGGACGAAGGCCTCCGTCCATTCCTTCCCGGCTCTGAGCCACTTCTTGCCAATTCCCATGGAAGACACCCAAGTTGTCCCGCCTGAATAAAATATCTTTTAAAAATACTATTTGTGTATAAGATTGAATAAAAATAAGTACACAACTTACAGACTACTTATATGTAATGCGTAACGAACCTACATTTTGATGAGCGGGACATTCACCTTAAGCTAGAACTGTGATGACCACGACCACTCTGGCAAGAGTGTACCGACTGAGAAGAAGAAAGGACTATCTGGATGACAATTCTGTAATTCTTTCTTTAGATAATAAAAATTATATCATCTTACTTGTTAAGATATTCTAGAAACATTTTATTAATTTAGTCTAATTTAGTACTTACCTATTAGGTTTGACAACACACAAATAATATAATGTACGCTGTATTCTAATCCATATAAATAAGGAGAAACTGACTGACTGACATATCAACGCACAGCCAAAACTACTGAGCCTAGAGACGTGAAGTTTGCACAAGACTAAATTTTATGATGTAGGCTAGCAGTAAGAGAGGATTTTCCAAAATTCACCCCCTAAGGGGATGAAACGGGAATCCAAAGTTTGTATGGAAAAACGAGAATTTCACGCGGGCGAAGCCACTGACTCAAGCTAGTTCTGAATGAAAATCAAAGCGATAAGATAGAAGTCGATGTAAGTGCCTGTCGGATTGAATAATTCCAAATAATTATCTTATCTCACTAATATCATAAGTGCGAAAGTTTGTGACTCCTTCACACTCAAACGGCTAAACGAAACGCAGATAGACCGTGTCTTCGAACACACATAGGATACTTTTTATCCCAAGAGTAGGTATGTTCCCTAAGGATAGTTTTTATTTTCACGCGGGTGATGCCGCTGCGCTGGCAGATGCTAGCAGGGCAATAAAATAATAAGCGCGTTGTGGAGCACACACAGTAAAAGGGTTCTGTAATTGAGATAGTTACACGTGTGCGAATTAGAATTAAAAAACCAAGGTTAGGTTAGGTCTAACCTTGGTTTTTTCATTCTATCTAGGTTCATTCAATTACCTTGGTTTTTTCATTCTATCTAGGTTCATTCTATCTAAATTCATTCAATCTAGGTTGTTGCATTAAGTCCCTCTATGTACCACTACTGTACATGAAGTTTAAATAAATAAATAAAAAAAAATACAACTTGAGAACCTGAAAAAATGGAATTAAGTAGGTAAGTACCTACTACTTGAAATAGGTCAAGAAATAGGTACTTACTTAATTCCATTTTTTTGCCTCTGCATAACAAACTGCTACACCAAAAAAAAAAACGAAAAAAAACGTAGGTAAACAAATACTAGCATACAGAAAGTTTCTGGATTCTGATAAATAAGACTTGATATAAGACTTACGATAAATTTATTATTTTTCGAAGTATGTTCCCTTGCAATTAATGCATACGCTGAAATCACTGTACAAAGCAGTTGGACCCAGTCTTCCTTAGGGACCTCTTCAATGGCTTTATGGAACGCATTCACCGCCGATTCAGGGCTCGTAAAACGTGTGCCTCTAAGATTGTCTTTTGATTGAATTTTTGGAAACAAATAAAAGTCGCAGGGTGCGAGGTCCGAGCTGTAATGCGGATGCGTCACCAGTTCCACATTTGAAGCCTTCAAATAGGCTTCTGTTACCTTAGCGGAATGTGTGGATGCGTTATCGTGGTGGAGGAGTACATTGCTTCGAGAACGCTTTTCGCGAACTTTTTGTAAGACTCTGGGCAAGCAAGTGTTTGATGTATCAATCTGCAGTCACTGTTCTTTGATTTGCAAGCGATACTGTAGCGCAATGTCCTGATTTGCCGCAAAAAGAAGCAACCATTTTTTAACCAACCCTTCGACTTTTCTTAACTTTCGTCGCAAATCTTCAACTGCCGACTGGCTTTTTCTTTCGCGTTCAAAGCAGTACATCCAGGTTTCGTCACCTGTCACGATATTATAGGCAGCCAACCACTATCCTCCGTTAGAATTTTTTATCATTTTCCGGCACCAGTCATGAGGTATCCACCGAGTGCAAAGCTTCCACACCTTCAGATGCACATGTAAAATGTTTTGTGCTTGGCTCATTTCAATGCCTAACAAAGCACGAATTTGCTGGCAAGTAATTTTTTTTTGTCAGTTGCAATAAGTTATCGTATGGTATCAATATTCGAGCCTGTAACCGTAGTCGCCGGTCGACCTTCACAGTCGTCATAAAGATGATCACGTCCACGTCTAAATTCTCCAAACCACGAATACACAGAGCTGCGACATGGTGCTTCATCACCAAATGCAAATTGAAGTTTCTGGCAACTCTCTTGTTGACTTAAGCCACAACGAAAATCATTGAACGAAAATGTTCACGAATTAAATTAATTTTGATAGCAACACACAATCTTCGAAAGGACACCCCGTGTCCGCGTGTTATATGTTGCCAGGTCCAGTCGTTGTTTTTTAAAAGGGTAGCAGGATCCCATCCGATGATTTTTAGCACACATTGCCTCGCCGTGGCCTTGACCGCTACCGGAGTCAAGGGTAGACGGGCTGCCGGGCAATAGGGGCCATTTCTTAATTTTGCTTATCATTTTTTGGGGGGGTTTGCCGTAATCGCCACGCTTGGCGATCGCATTGTGGATGTTATCATGCACAGAGAATGCTGCTGCCCATTCTCTGGTATGTCCCTTAGTCGCCTCTTACGACACCCACGGGAAGAGATGGGATGGTGCCATTCTTTACGTCCGAACACCATACGGACGGAACGTTACGTTTACGGACGAATGTTACTAAATAATTTATTTTCAATACATAGTACATTGTTACCCTAGGGGTGAAAGTAACTTATTCAGTCTAGAGAAGGGGTATTTTCGAGAAAATAAATAAGTCTTTAACCCGAGGTAAACACTCTTCAGTACGAGTAGACAGAGAATACAAGGAAAGTATAAATAAAAACATGAATTGTCGTACGATTTTAGGTAACTTTCTTTGGATTTAGGCTACACTACTGCTTTAGCATAAGCATAAGCATAATCAGCCTTTTTTAATGTTCCCACTGCTGGGACTCAGGCCTCCTCTCTTTAGGAGAGGGAATGGGCCGTAATCCACCACGTGGGCCCAGTGCGGGTTAGTGAATGTCACATGTCTTCGAATTTTTGGTTCTAGGACATGCCGGTTTCCTCACGATGTTTTCCTTCACCGTTTTGAGAGCAGTGGTGATGAAATAAATTACACAAAGTAATGCGCCTGGCTAGGTTTGAACCCGCGACCTACAACTCATAAGTCGGGGCCGTTACCACTCAGCCACCACTGCTCTAGAGCTACTGCTTTAGCCTGTTATGAAATCAAGCGTTCAATCCATATCTGAATCTGATAAACTCATCGAGTTGATACAAATCTCTGCTGTACGGAAGTATAAACCAAACTCTACAACTCGACAAAACAAATGAAGATCGGGTTGCTGCTTTTCCGCCCATTTTGTTCTTCTTTTCTGTAGCTGGCAAGCTATTGAACCACTACTTGGGTCACTAGATACCTAAGTTTTGCAATACAGCAATACTTTCAATTGTAGGTAGCTACCATATAGTCTTACTAGTTTTCACTAATCATATGACAATATATACATACTAGTTCGATATTCACTCATTAGAAAAACCCGAGAAACATAGGTTTTATAAACCTAGCTCGGGCAAGTCGCTCATTATACATAATTCTAAGTTAAAGTATTTTTTCCTTAACTCCTTAAATATTTATGATTTAGATATACGCACTTAGTTATCGTTGGGCACTAGCATAATTACTTGTTTGAGATTTACTTGTGGCTTTACATGTAACAATTTTCTGTAAAAGATTAAATGATTAAATAAGGATTAAATTATTAAGAATTACTAAGATTATTAGATTATGACTTGAAATCATAAAAATATCTGGGTGTTCCAGGGACAAATTACCTAAGTGGTATTATTCTGTACAACTTTGCGCGTGGTCTTTCATTAGATGAGTGTATATAAGAAATTCTGTTATATATGTATATGAGAATTCTGTACTAAAAGAGAACTGCCCTCATCATGCAACGATTTTTTGTTGGTATCGGGAATTCAGTCACGGTAATTTTGATATAGAAGATGCACCAAGGTCAGGACGTCCAACGGACACTTGCACTGAAGAGAATGTGGAGAAAATAGAAAATTGTTGCCGGCCAGCTGTTCAGCCAATATTTTTCATCATAATATAATCATTGAAAAAATGGTAAACATTCTGCCAAAATCTATGTTACTTTAAAGAAATAGTTGAAAGTAAATTAAAATATATTTTGTAAATTAAGAAGAAGAAGTATCTTATGTTACTTCAATTTTACATAGGGCTTTAATTAAGTAGCGTTTATAGAAAATTGGGACATGATTTATTATTTCCTTTATTCATAATTTATTGTTATTATAAATTGATTATCCATAGTCAGGAAACTTCAGACTGAAAATTCATTTATTGGTGTGATTTTTGGTACATTTTACATGAGATCTTAATAATAAATTAATTAGTTCCTCAATAATTGCCCATAGTACACTTATTTTTAATTATGTTTGTCCTGTATTTTTGTTTATGTCATCATCATCATCATTTCAGCCGAAAGACGTCCACTGCTAGACATAGGCCTCCCCCAAGTGTCACCACAATGAACGGCCCTGTGCGTCTCGCATCCATCAGACTCCCGCAACCGTTACCAAGTCATCGGTCTACCTTATAGGAGGCCTTCCAACGCTACGTCTTCCGGTACGTGGTCGCCATTCCAGAACCTTTCAGCCCCAACGGCCATCCGTTCTGCCCATTGCCACTTAACTTTGGCGATTCTTCGTGCTTGTCGGTGACCTTGGTTCTCCAGCGGATATTCTCATTCCAGATTCAGCTGAAGCATAGCCCTTTCCATTGCCCTTTGGGTGACTTTAAGTCTTCTGATAAGGCCCATTGTAAGCGACCACGTTTCAGAGCCATATGTCATCACTGGCAACACGCACTGGTCATAGACTTTCGTCTTGAGACACTGTGGTATATTGGACGAGAAGATATCGCGCAGCTTCCCGAACGCTGCCCAGCCGAGTCGGATTCGACGATTGATCTCTTTCTCGATGTTAGACCTTCCCAACTGGACCGTCTGTCCCAGGTAAATGTAGTCGTCCACAACTTCGAGTGTAGAGTTTTGTTTATGTGGTGTACAATAAAAAATATAATAAACTAGCTTCTGCCAGCGGCTTCGCCCGCGTGAATTTTGGTTTCTCCATATAAACTTTAGACACCCGTTTCATCCCGTTAGGGGCAGAATTTTGGAAAATCCTTTAAAATTATTAAATTAAATTAGTTCTCGCCTACATCATAAAAGGAAACCTTGTGCAAAATTTCACGCTCCTAGTCACTTTAGTTTCGGCTGTGCGTTGATATGTCAGTCAGTTTCTCCTTTTAAATATATAGTTAAGTAAATAAATAATTTCCCTTAAAGGTGTACACTCTTTCTCGTTGTTAGTAATTATTATAAATAAGAATTAATCAACATAATTATTAAAATACGATGATTATAACAAAAGACAACATAACATAATGAATAGAAATTAGAATAATAATGCAATGTCAAAATTAAATAAATATCAATGTCAAGTAACTTACTATACTAAAAATAATAATACAATGTTAAAATTAAATAAAAATCAATGTCCAATAGCTTACAATTTATCATTAAGGAATTCGTCAATATTATAATAACATTTCTCCAATAATGATGTCTTAATTTACTCTTAAATTGATTAATATATATGTCCTTATTTTCATTTAGTAATTATTTATCAAATATTTTTGGGGCCATACAAAGTATGCTTTTGTGCATCAAGGCGGTCTTTTACAGTCGAATGCATAGTTCATGTCTTTATTCTTGTCTGATTATTTTGTTGCGATGTTCAGGTATTTTTCTAAATAGATGCATGTTCTTTTTAACAAATAAAGCAGTCTCAAATATGTACAAGCAAGGTAAAGTCATAATTTTTAACAATACAAAATAAGGTTTGCAGCTATCGGTTATTTTTATACCCGTTATAACTCTAATGCATCTTTTTTGCGGTTTGAACACCATGTCTATATTAATAAATATTTACCCCAAAACATGACTCCGTAGCGTAGTATAGAATCGACATAATCCATAGTGTACAGTGACTGCCGCTGCTTGACTGACTACTTTCTTCAGTTTTTACAAAGCGAAAGTGAACTTACAAATTTTTTTTAGTAACATTAAAGTATGTTATTTCCAATTAAGTTGATTGTCGATTGCTAGCCTAAAATGTTGTATTTGCAACTTCTTCAATTTTTTCATTATTAAAGATTACATTTAGTTCCGAATTAGCTACTCTTTGAAAGTTCATATTTTTTGTTTTCTTCAAATTTATAATTAAGTTGTTATGCTCCAACTAGTTGTTGTAATGCATTGATTATATTAGCTTCAAAGTCTTTATTATTTTTTGTCAAGTTTAACAATGATAGTACTATCGTCGGCAAACAATGTTTTGGATAGGGTGTATTCTGGGGAAAGTCATTTATATATATAAGAAATAATGAAGGCCCTAGCATACTGCCTTGAGGCACGCCATAAGATATTATTCGTTCTTCGGATGTGTATTTTATAACAATTTTATTTAAAAATTACAAATTCGACTTATTTCTGTATGTTATGTTCTGTTTTTAAGTAAAAATTTTTGGGTAATAAGACATTTCCCCTTATCCCATACGCATTTAGCTCAGCAGTATTTCATGGTTGACCAAGTCAAATGCCTTGGTCATGTCCATGTATATTGCTGATGCTGGGACTCTTTCATTGATGTTAGCTATGATATCATTAAGAAAGTCAATTATATTGCCGAATTTACAGAACGATCTTTCCTAAATCCTTTTTGTTCTTTTACAAGTATATTATGTTTGTTGAGGTATGCCTCTATGGACCTATAGATCCATTTTTCGAATATCTTGGATATTACCGAAATGAGAGCTATTGGCCTGTAACTTTTAATATCTTTCTCATCGTCTTTTTTAAACAAAGGTTTTACGACAGTAGGTTTAAGTTTATCAGGGTAGCTTCCAGATTCAATACTTAAATTAAATATGTAGCTGAGAGGATGTGATACTATATCTGAAACATATTTTAGAACCTTTGTTGAAATATCGTCGTAACCTACACTATTTTTATTTTTTAAATCTTTTATAATTCTATTTACTTCATCTGGTATGATAGGGGCCAAAAACATTGACTGTGCAGAGAAATTTATTTTATTAACAGTGGTAAATTGTGTCGAAGCAGTGGAAAGTTTTTCTGCTTGGCTTACGAAGTAGTTGTTAAAGATATTTGCTGTCTTTGGGAGTAGTGTATGTAACTCCGTCATAATTTATTTATTTTATATACTTTGGTGAAGGGTTGCTTCTATTTCCATTTATTATATATTATATTTCCGAGTATGAGAATTGAAAAGAAATAATCAACACCGCGTATAGAGAATTGAAGGGTTGTTTAATTGTTATTTGTAACGAAATCAGAAAAAAATAAAGCCCTTGTTGTGATAAATGAAAATAAAACTTGTGGGTGATATACTTTGCATATTGAACCTAATCGTAGTGCAATAAGAGCCAGTATTTGAGGAAGTACGAGTATATTGAAAAAGATTTTTTTTTCTATTCAATTGATATAAACTAGTGCTTGACTGGTAGTAATGCAATCGTTGATGGTGAAGCGCACTAATTTATTGAGAGCCTATTCACTCTAGCCTTGAAGCTTGTCAGAAATGCACAGGTTAGGCACTAATATTTATTACTGAAGACGATGACCACGTTTTTTTTTATTCCGCCGGAATCCCGGCGGCGATTGGGGCGTGAGGACCGTTGCCTCACGTGATCGGCCGCCTCCTTTGCTAGCATTACTGCTTCGCAGAAGGAGGCGATTGCCTGCCACTCCTCCTCGCTCCGGACCATGGCCTGTACCAAGGCCCGGCGTGAGAGATCGCCGCCGCCGATCGCCCCCACGAGGACACGGCGTTGCTCTGCCCAAGCGGGGCACACCTCCACCGTGTCCTCCGGGTGGTCTACACAATGGTGACACCCGGGCGTTTCTTCCGCACGAATCCGGTGCAGGAACCTCCCGAACTTACCATGTCTGGTGAGGACCTGCGTCATGCGGAAGGTAAGGACGCCGTGTTGCCTTTCCAGCCACTCCTTAAAGAGGGGACTTACCGACGATGACCACGTAGTATGCTACTCAGGAGAATACATTGACCAACACGCAGTGGGATTTCTAGTAAACAAAGCACTTAAGATAAACATTGAATCCTTTCAAGGCATTTCCGGTCTGTACATTATGAGTATGTAGGTTTAGTATATGCGAAACCCAAAACACGTGTCTAGTGTTTTTATGTAAAGAATCTATGTTCAAAATTTCATAACTGTATCATGAAAAATCACAAAGTTATAAGCTTGTTAAGTTTCCTGGTTGGCACAAATTTTAATACATGGTCACCGGGCTATCCGGGCGACTGAGGGGTTTAGTTGTATTGCTCCCGCATCCAGCTGTGCGCTGGTGCCTAATGCCCGCTATGACCTGCCGTGACCTGTGTTGTACTTATCTCCAGATGGCACTGCCGTCACGAGTTTCACCTGCTCTGTAGTTTTTAATTGTTTAAAAATTTGAGATAAGTTTTTTTGATCATCTTTTATACTTGACCAATTGATTATACTATAAACAATCAGTGACAGTGTTAACTACTGAAAACCTTGTGGTAGCAGCAAGTTATTTTATTGACTGATCTCAGTGTTTACATTTCTGATTTACTCAGTTTCTCCAAATTTATAAACAAAGTTTGTGATGTGTATTACCAAAAAATTCAATTGTATACGTGCTGGAACCAAACAAACCAACTGACTCCGCGGAAATTGTGAGTTTTCTTAACATTTCAACTTACGAACCGTTAGAAAAAAATTAAGATACGTGCCAAACATAACACAAAATAGCGAAATCTAGTAAAAAAACACTGCAACTAAAAATCGATAAAACAGTTTAAATTGAAGTCTGTAAGTAGAAGCTATGGTACTATTTCATGGTGGCGTATATGAATACAGTCGGCGTGTTAAGAATCGCGCGGGCTGGCGAGCAGTGGGTCGCTAGTTCGGAACTGGAATCATCGTTGTCCTTTTGTAAATATCGTAGATTTTATAACATGGATAATAATACATACGCAAAGAACAAAATTACAACACAACTTAAATGTGAGTTAGAATTTAACATGGATATTTCTTATCAAAGCTTACCCAACAATAATACCTCTGGAAATGTTTTTATCATCGCAAAGGATGAAGAAATAAACAAACTTAAATCAGAACTACAGTCTGATAACTCAGAAATAGATAATTTAAACTTAGAAAATCTTTCACTACGGGACAAAATAAAGAAATATAAGAGCAAAATAAAGATTTTTAAATCTATAAGAATACAGGATTTTACCTCTTTGGATACAACGTCAGTTCACCAATAAGGTTTAATTCACCTCAATATCAACGACGACTTAGGACAATAACTATGAAAACAGGATTACCCAGAACTTCTTCTAGAGAGTTTACTATGCATACCATAGCATCAATGAACCGAAATGGAAATAAGTCGGCAGTACTCATTTATGAATCGCCAATAAAAAACAATTTAAACAAGTCTTGTGTCACTGGGGCAGAAAACATGTCACCTACAAACAGCTACAAAGAACTACAAGTGAGTTTTGTCCAAAACTCTTCTACAGCCAACGTTGAGGAACAAGAAAAGGGGGAAAATTTACCACTGTGTACACCGAAACTAAACTTGAACGCCAATGTAAATTTGAATAAACTGTTAAAAAATAAATCCTGTTCACAACTATCACAACAACTGGCACCAAAGCATAAAATAGCTATCTTCGCTGATCAGACCAGATATGAAATTAGAGAAATACCTACTTCAAAACTTGGTGGGAAATAGTTTTAGTGTAACGTCAATAATCAAACCAAATGCACCTCTCAGTTACATATTAAGTACCTACATGTGCAACTATGTGTCAGAATTTCACTAAGTCTGACTATGTTTTAATAGTGGGAAGTAGTAGTGACAAAAATCCATTGAATATATTGAGTTCTCTGCATCACACTTTGCAAAATATGCAAAACACTAACATCCTGGTCAGTAAGATTCATTAAAATAAATATTTAAATGTATCTAACGTAAATTGTACCTTAAAACTTGTATGCAATAATTGTGACAATTCTAATTTTATTACACTAAATTACAATCATTATTTTAACTAAAAAAAGGACTTAAGAAGCTAACTACATGCAAATCGATTTACAGGGAAATATTGCTATTACGATACAGAATCAACTACTTATCTAAATTATGTGAAAATTTGGATCAAAACGTGAAACGGGTGTTTAAAAATATTTCTACACAAACAAATCCTAATGTGATACTCAAAGCAAGTGAAACTCCTACCTCTAGAATGTTTGTGAATTCGTCTTCACAAACAAATCTTTCTACGGCATTTATAGCCGGAGAAAGATAAACTGGATTTTTTTCGAGAATATGGAAATACTGGCTATTTCTTACATCACTTAGGTAAAATATAATTAAATTAAAAATAATAGTTTAAAAAACTAAAAAACACGCTTTTAGCACGCACTAAAAATTACTATTTATTATGAAAGAAAGCGTGGAGCGTTTATGTAATCTTTACTCTTTTTGGACAAAACGCTCCACGCTTTCTTTCATAATAAATCATAGTAAATATTCAATAAAGACTACTACTTATAACCATTTCGCATAGGTAATTATTTATCGTTCATCACGAACTGAAATTGTATAAGTTTACCTGCGATCTAATGAAGATTTGGCAAAGGGAAAACTCTTGAGTCTTCAAACTAAATGTCCGAATTATTTTGTAATTTTTAGTGCGTGCTAAAAGCGTGTTTATTAGTTTTTTAAACTATTATTTTTATTTTATACTTTTTAGACTTCTTATTATTCAAACTTAACTTACTAATTTAAAATATTAATAGGTATTTAAAGATATTTATTATTAACAAAATTCACAGTTTTACGCATCTAAATTTAATACGGCGTTAGCACGCATTCTTTCCATTGCACCAATGCGTCAGCGTTACAAGGAGTTTTGCCCGTGAGCTTTGAACAGTCCAGTTCCTCTATTTAAAGGCCATCTAAAAACTTGACGCGACTTAGAGCAATGAAAGCTTGCCCGGATGCAAAAGTACGGGGTCCCTAAATAATATTGGACAAAACGGACAAAACGCTCCACGCTTTCTTTCACAATAAATCATAGTAAATATTCAATAAAGATGATTTCGTCGAACCTTATTGATTGATGACATGACATGATAATTTGGTAAGAAAATGTCATTTTGCATTATTTTCAGAAAACCCTTTCATTTTATACCTAAATCATAGGGCTGCATTTCAAATAGCCAATCCGCCACCTTGGGATGACCGCCATGTTAGATTTAGGTCACGTGATTATTTTTTGCGTATCCCATTCAGCAAACCCTTTCATTTAATACCTATATGGGGGTGCATTGGGCACGCCGTAATTATGGCGGTAAGTCCCCTCTTTGAGGAGTGGCTGGAAAGGCAACACGGCGTCATTACCTTCCGCATGACGCAGGTCCTCACCGGACACGGTAAGTTCGGGAAGTTCCTGCACCGGATTCGTGTGGAAGCGACGCCCGGGTGTCGCCACTGTGTGGACCACCCGGAGGACACGGTGGAGCATACGGTGGAGGTGTGCCCCGCTTGGGCAGAGCAACGCTGTGTCCTCGTGGGGGCGATCGGCGGCGGCGATCTCTCGCACCGGACCTTGGTACAGGCCATGGTCCGGAGCGAGGAGGAGTGGCAGGCGGTCGCCTCCTTCTGCGAAGCAGTAATGCTAGCGAAGGAGACGGCCGATCGCGTGAGGCAACGGTCCTCACGCCCCAACCGCCGCCGGGATTCCGATCCCGATTTCCGGCCACGGTAGGCGCGGGCTTGCGGACGGCGAGCAATGGGTGGCTCGCCGTCCGACCGTCCGGTAACCGTCTGGACCGAGCCCAAGAGCGGGGGATGTCATAAGATGATTTTCCCACCGGAAAAAAAAAGAAAAAAAAAATATGGGGGTGCATTTCAAATAGCCAATCCGCCATCTTGGATGTCTGCCATCTTGGATTTAAGTCACGTGACTATTTTTTTCGTATTCCTGACAGCAAACCCTTTCATTTGATACCCATATCATAGGGGTGCATTTCAAATAGCCTCTCCACCATCTTGGACGTCCGCCATATTGGATTTAAGTCACGTGACTATTTTTTCGTTTTCCTGACAGCAAACCCTTTCATTTGATACCCATATCATGGGGGTGGATTTCAAACAGCCAATCCGCCATCTTAGGGAGGCCGCCATATTGGATTTGTAATGACGTTTCTTAGCTAGTCGTGTATAATTGTCATCAAAACTCAGAGCGTGTGCAAAATTTCATCCTAATCGAAGACTGGGAAGTGGGTCAAATTAAGATTCCAAGATTTTCTTACATACATAGTTAGTTACAAGTGAAGCTAATAAAAGCGTGTTAAAATAGCACAATATTATCAGATACTAGTTGTTTAAGGATTTTTCATCAACATTTATGCGGTATAAGTTATTACTATACCGCATAAATGTTTTTATTAAAAGTTTCTTTTTATTTATTTTCTTTTTATTAATTTTCTTTTTATTAAAAGACTGAACTCGAATTATATATTGAAACTTCAGGTAAACTAGTGGACTATTTATGTGTATCAGAACATTTATTAAATAATAAGGTAAAACTGTACTATACTGGACAGCGAAATATTGGGATTTTTGGGGTAGGGGGGGAGGGAGGGTGTCCCCATCCTCCCCGAACCCCCTCCCGGATCTAGGAAACGCTTACTTTTGAAGATAAAGATTGAAATTTTGAGGTTAGGAATCAAAAAATCGTACATTTTAAGCATTTTTGGGGCAATTTGAGGGTTTTAGGGGAGAGGATCACCCTCAACCCCTTCGACCATCCCCCCACAGTAGCAATTGTATACTCTCATGTATTTAAAAATTAAAAAAAAAAAATTGTTGTCGGGGTGCGCTCTACCATTGTATAAAAATATTTATGCACTGAAATACAGTTTTCTGGTTGGTTTAAAAAAAAATAACCCTAACCTAACCTCCCACAGTAGCAATTGTATACTTTGATGTATATAAAAATGAAAAAAATTAATTTTGTTGTATCGGGGTTTTTTTTTTATAGGTGGGAAAATCATCTTATGACAAATCCCGCTCTTGGGCGGAGCGAGAGATAGTGTCAGACTTTTACTGACTAAAAACCCACTCCTGTTCCTTCGTTGCCTTCGTCCCAGGGCCACGGTTTCGGTTGTATCGGGGTGCGCTCTACCATTGTATAAAAATATTTGTGCACTGAAATACAGTTTTCTGGTTGGTTAAAAAAAAAATAACCCTAACCTAACCTCTCACAGTAGCAATTGTATACTTTGATGTATATAAAAATGAAAAAAATAAATTTTGTTGTATCGGGGTGCGCTCTACCATTGTATAAAAATATTTGTGCAGTGAAATACAGTTTTCTGGGTGGTTTAAAAAAAAAAACCCTAATCTAACCTCCCACAGTAGCAATTGTATACTTTCATGTATTTAAAAATGAAAAAAATAAATTTTGTTATGTCGGGGAGCACTCTACCATTGTATAAAAATAATTGTGTTCTGAAATATAATTTTCTGGGTGGTTTTAAAAAAAATAACCCTAACCTAACCACCCACAGTAGCAATTGTATACTTTCATGTATTTAAAAATGAAAAAAATAAATTTTGTTGCATCCGGGAGCACTCTACCATTGTATAAAAATATTTGTGCACTGAAATATAGTTTTTTGAGTGGTTTAAAAAAAAAAACAACCCTAACCTAACCCCCCACAGTAGCAATTGTATACTTTTATGTTTTTCAGATATTATTATTAGCATTGGACAAGCTAATTTCACTTAATTATGTATAATATGTAATTTTTGTAATTTTTAATGTAAATTAAAGTAAATTTGTGTTTTGTTAAATATTCATTTTGGCTGTATGAACTAATACCTTTATCATAGTACTACAAACAAGGTAAAAAGTGAACGAAACCTGTCAAAATAGCGTCAAATATTTCGAAAAATTATCGATTTTCATTTTTTTTTTCTCAAAAACTATATGTTTCCTAACATTGAGACTTTGCACAATAACTTTTTAGACATAAACCTTTTCAATAAAAAAATATGAGCGTAAAACTCGCTTTCCAGTATAGTACAGTTTAGCCAATGATAACTCTGCCAAAAAATTTACCATGTAAAACTATAATTTAGTCGTAACACACGGACGAACAAGAAAAGGGGGGGGGGGGGGAGTCTTATTTTGGCACATAAACTGCAAGAATGCGAAAACAATGACGCAATCAGTAAGTTTTACAGAGCCGAAAGTTTCGAGATTTGCGGTGTAAAAGATATTGCAACAGTGTTATATATTTGTTGTTGTTACCGAAGTCCCTATGATAATAAACTACGAAAGCTTTATTTCTAGCTTAGAAAAATTATCAGAAAATTTTCTTGTCAAAAACTGTATTATATGTGGGGACTTTAATATTGACGTACTTGTTGAAAACAAAAAATCTTCGGAGTTTTTAAGTACATGTTATAATTTAGATAGATACCTTATAAGAAATCCGACCTTTATTCGAAATAATTCTCAATCGTCTTTAGATAATATACCTACTAACAAATCTAGATAGTGACTCTATAGAAAAATGTTTTGTGGATCTTATTGGCTTAGCTGATGGACATGGTGGACTTTTTTGTTATGTGGCTCTTGATGAAATCAGCACAAAATCTAAAAACTTCTTGTACACTACAGTAGACTACAAGATTATTTAATGAGAAAAATAATTCCGTTTTCAGAAGAAGTATTACCGACAAAAAATTGATCAATTAGGGAATAATCAGTTTCTAAGCTGTTTCAATAATAAAAAATTTCAAGATTGTCATCCCAAAAAATCTATTAGGATAAAGTCTAACAAAGAACAATACAATAAAGTGAATTACAAAAGGTACTAAAGTATCATGTAAAATGAAAAGAGTCCTGTGCTCTGGAACACTAAATAACGTCAGCATCAAACATTGAAAACCAAGTACGTTCGAATTCATAGAAAAGTTATTAAGCAAGCCAAAAAGCAAGCTATATCAAGGTATTTAAAAAGCGCAAAGAATATAGCGAAAGAGACATGGAAAATAGTAAACGAACGTATTAAGAAGAAGAAAAACAAACGACGTAGAAATCTTATCTTAAATGTACACAATAAAATAATTACTGACCCTCAGGATGTTGCAAATATATTTATCGAGAGTTTTGTTTTAAAATCATCACTGGCAAATAAAAATAAAGATAGAGCAGTGTCTTTTTTAATGAAAGCAACGAAGAGAGTTGAAAGTGATATAACTTTCAAGCCGACCACACCAGATGAAATAACAAAGTTGGTCAGTAAAATGGCTAAGAAACAGAAGCTCTTTCGGCTTTGACGACGTTCCAATATCAATTATAAAGGAGAATATTGAAATATTAGCTTCACCTCTTTCTGAGTTTTTTAATAAAATTATTGAAGAGTCTTAATTCAGAAAATAGTTTTAAAAAGTTCCATACAAAAAGAAACGTTGGACGAGTTGACCAATGAAAATATTTTTTTTTTCTGCAACTCGTACCGTATGGGCCTTAAGTATGCGGTACGAGTTGACGAATTATTCGGCGAAACGTGCTGTCTAGGAATAGAGATTTCTATGAGCGTTGCTTTCTGTAGGTAGTCGTATCGTACAAGCGTGTTTCTATATTAGGTTTCACGCCCTACGGCCAGTGTTGCCAACTTAGTGGATTTTCCACTAAAACTGGTGGTTTTAACCCCCACTTAGTTGCCAAATATTGGTTTTAGTGGCTAGTAGATTTTTCTAGTGCTTTAGTAAAATTCAATTTCTTATTATAAATGCGATCACTCGGGTGTAAATCAGCACCATAGAATCCATAATTATCAATCTGATACCCACGATGATGATGCAAACAAAAATGATTCGTCTGAAGACGAATTAATACATAGCTGTTATTGAATAATTTGTATGTTGAATTATCTACTAATGTTAATTTATCCACAAATGGTATTTTGATCAACTGATTGTTAATTTTTATCACTTATTATTATAGGAAACTAATAACCTATATATGCCTACTTATTTTATTTCGTACAACACACTTATTTTTAGTGGGAAAATGGGGGTTAAAACCATCCGTTTTAGTGGAAAATCCACTAAGGTGGCAACACTGGCCGTACGCCGCTAGACTGTTGTGTCTTAATAGTGTGTGCCGTGACGTAGACAAAACAGTCTTGTCTCAAATGTGCGCAGACCCGTTGCGGCGAGTTTACGATGTGCCTATATGATCTACTAATGTAGACTATCGACCATAATATCGATTGGTTGGATATCCGAAGTGAAATAATGTAAATATTTTTATTTATTTTGATTATTTTATTTATTAGCAAAGAAATACGCAAGCAACTGTCGTAAAGTAAGTTGGTTAAATTGTAAGTTAATAGTCGGAGGACTGTTTTTTGGTTTCGGATATCGTATGTTATGCCTTATCTTTGTGTTATTTCCTTACTTTTGTCTAATTTTGATATTTTCTCTTCAAAAGCTTCGAATGCGCTACAATAATGGGCATGATTCAGAATATATTAACGACTTTTGCTTAAAATAAGGCAACATGTTCCTAGCTCTTTATTTGTTATCTTTGTTTAACAAGCTCTGTACTATGTTTTTTTTCTAACAAAAACTTTACATGGTTTTTTTTTTTTTTTCGGTGGGAAAATCATCTTATGACATCCCCCGCCCTTGGGCGAAGCGGGAGATAGTGTCAGACTTTTACTGACTAAAAACCCACTCCTGTTCCTTCGTTGAGGTTTAGCAGTAACTTAGGTAAAATGATAACTAAAATGTTATTTTATGTTTTCAGTTTCCCGAAAGACGCAATTTAAAAAAGCAATGGATTGATGCCACTGGAAGGCCACCTAATTGGTTCCTTATAAAAATATAGTACCTACCATATGCTCAATTCACTTTCAACCAGAAATGCATTAGTTTCTAAAAAAACGCACTCTTTTTGAATGGGCAATCCCTAAATTAAGACTAGACCTTATTTTTGTAGAAGTGAGATAAAGTTTTTTTATTAACTGAAAGCTTTTTCATTTAATTCATAATATAAGTTATTAAAACTTTTTAGAATTTTAAAGAACACCCACTTGGCCGATTTTTAGTATTTGATAATGACGTTCTAAAAAGCCCTATATAATGGCCTAATGCGGGTAAATTGTAAGAGTTTTCGGGTTTTATGAAAACAATTTTTATTATTCTAATATTAATATATTCTTCATAAAAAATTCATAAAAAATTCTTCATACATTTTTCATTGAATGTACGACTTCCAGCGTCATATCGCGCTCTGACGCGCTAGTAAACAGACGTCTCTATCGCTTTCTTGGAAAAAATAAATACGTCGCAGCCTGTTCCGATCTGTATACTGCGACTGCAAATATTGATACTTTTTAATTAAAAGTAAGTACGAGTACCATACTTATTTTTAGAATTGGATGGATATTGATTTACTGATACAGAATGAAACTAAAAATAATATTTTTAACAACTTTAATTGAGTAATTTGATATGATAGTCATTTTTGGGGGTTATGGCTACGAATATGTCCATCCTTTTTATTTAAGATGGTGGATGTAATTTTTATTCAACCGATTACAAAAAAGGAGGAGGTTCTCAATTCGGTTGTTTTTTTATGTTTGTTTCCTCAGAATTCCGTCATATATGGATTAATTTGCATTTTTTTTTACTAAAAAGTTTATGCTTCCATAATAATCCCATTTTTTACCCGACTGTAAGAAGGGTTATGTGTTTCGCGCGTATCTTGTATGTATGTATGTAATATTCTTTATTACCTCATATCTTCCAAACCGCTGAACCGATTTACATAATTAGCATATCGTTAGATTTGTCTTGTTAACCCAAGTGTTCTTAGATAGGTGACATTGAAAAAAAATCAGCATAACGACTGTGGGACGCTATACATTAGAGTAAAAAAAAAAAATTTTTTTTGGTTAGTGCAACATGGGTATCGAATTCAAGAGCTCATCATGACGATTCCAAAATGGTATATCATGACCATATTAAAAAAAAATACAATAGGAAATATGTCATTTATTTTTCTGCTAACTTGTTGGGTTAGGTTAGGTTACTCGCAACTTCGTTACTCCCCTTTTTTGGGGCAATCGTGTAACAAAATGTTATCTATTCCAAAATTCCAAAGATATATCCCCCCCCCCCCTGGAAATTAAGTCCCGTTCCCACGGGAAAATGAAAAGTAGTGGTAACCCTAGGTAGGCCTAGATTACTCCTTGTAACATCAACTATCGGTCAGTTGAGCACAGCCATAATCATGGCGGTAAGTCCCCTCTTTGAGTAATGGCTGGAGAGGCGTCACGGCTTCCACACCTTCCGCATGACGCAGGCCCTCACCGGAGATGTTAAGTTCGGAAGGTTCCTGCACCGGATTCAGGCGGAAGAAAATGCTCGGGGATGTCGCCATAGTGCGAATGGATCGCCCGAAGGACACGATGGAGCTTACGGTGGAAGTGAGCCGTGACCTCGTGGGGACAATCGGCGGTGATGATAGCTCGCGCGTCTATGATTCGGAGTAAGGGGGAATGGGTGGCGGCCGCCTCCTTCTGCGAAGCAGTAATGCTAGTGATAGAGACAGCCGTACGCGTAAGGGAATGGACATCCTCACGCCCCAACCGTTGAGACCCCCGACTACCAGCTACCGTTAGCCGCCGTAATTCCGACCCCGACTACCACGGTAGACGCGGGCTTGCGGACGTCGAGCACTGGGTAGCTCGCCGTCCAGCTGTTTGGTAATGAACCGGACCGAGCCCAGTCGTCAACAGCGCGTAGTGATCCTCGCGCTCCTCAAAGAGATGTCAGCAAACCGTAGGGGCCCAGCAGGGCCGATGTTCGCTAGCTAGGACCGCGGAGAATTTCTGAAAGGGAAACCCGTAGTCCTAGAACGCAAAGGGTAATTGAAGGATAAAGGTGTGGTTTTAGTCAGTAAAAGTCTGACACGCCCTCCCGCTCCACCCAGAGCGCGAGAAGTCATTTGGATGATATCCCACCTTAAAAAAAAAACAGCTACAGTAGGCGCGGGCTTTTGGACGATGTGCAATGTGTAGCTCGCAGTCTGGCCGTCCGGCTATTGTCCGAACCGAACAGATTTTCGATCTGTGCTACGTGCGAGCGTCCTGTACTACGTGTTTCTTAAAGAGATGTCAACAAAACCGTTGACATCTCTTGGGAAGACTTCTGATAAGATAACCCGTGGTCCTAGAACGCAAAGAGTAATTGAAGGAACCTACGTTTGGTTTTACTAAGTAAAAGTCTGACACGCTCTCCCTCTCCGCCCTAGGGCGAGAAAAGTCATTAGATGATTACCTACCTATATGACTGGCCTGTTGGTCTAGTGGTTAGTGGCCCTGACTGCTATGCCGGAGGTCGTGGGTCACCCAGCGCAAAATGTTTGTGTGAAGAGCACGATCATTTGTTCTGTGCCTGGGTGTAATTTATCTATAATATGTACGTATTTAGAAATATATAAAAATATTTATCAGTTGTCTAGTACTCATAACACAAGCTCGGCTTAGCTCGAGAGTGGACGGCGTTGTGTGATAATTGTATCAAAAAAAAAAAATATATAAAAAAGCTTTCCGTCAGTGAAAGTCCCGTCAAAATCGGTTCAGCCCTTTCGAAGATGTTCTCTCCCGGGAATCAGGATGTGGTGATGTTGGGGGGGCAAACCGCCCCCTAAGGTAGGTACTCATCGTAATATTAGCTATATCCCAATGAAAGTCCTGTCAAATTTTGTTTAACCTTGTCGCAGATTTATCCCGTACTATCTTTTGCCCGCGGCTTCGCTCCTGTCAACTGACTACTATATCCTACTCTACCCAACTCTATCCTACCCTACCTTACTCTACCCTACTCTACCCTACTCTACTCTACCCTACTCCACCATACTAAAAAAAAAAAAAAGTATCTTCTGTCCATCTCCTGGTTCTAACCTCCCCACCAACTGTCAGCCAAATCGGTTCAGCCGTTCTTGAGTTATGAAAAGTGTAACTAACACGACTTTCTTTTATATATTTTATATAGATTTTGAAATCCCATTCCCGCGAGAAAATTACGTATATTAGCTGGAACAAACCGACAAATCACCACAAACCGACAAATTCACATTTTTGTTATAAGTATCGAATACACTTTGATATACATTTAGAAAACCAATGTTATTTTGGTAAACAGACACTTCAATTTTATTTAAGATACAAAATAAGCGAGCCGAATGACTCGATAGGTTTGTGAACTTTAAAGTGATAAATGTACGCCTAAAATGGAGTGAATAAATAGTATTATTAGATTATCATAACTAAAAAGTGTAAAATAAAAAAAATAATTTAAAAAATAAAAAAAGCCGACTGCGTAAAAAATAACTTTAGATAAAAACTAAAAAGAAAAAAAAACAAGTTCAGTCCAGTAGCGTAAAAACCAATTTAAATAAAACAAATAATAAATTTTAATACGGAACATATTGACTGCAACAGTCGGGACCCAATAAAATAATCCAGACTAAAATCATCCTATCTAATGGGTCCCGATTGTGCCAGTCAATATGTTTCGTATTAGAATTTATTATTTGTTTTATTTAAATTGGTTTTTACGCTACTGGACTGAACTTGTTTTTTTTTCTTTTTAGTTTTTATCTAAAGTTATTTTTTACGCAGTCGGGTTTTTTTTTTTTCTAAATCCAGTTCCCTCAAATTTCCTCATGGATCTTATGATAATATTCTTTATTTTGTATTGATTTCTTCAAGTAATAGATAAGCAACCATATTATAGTGATTTTGGTATTTTCATCAAAAAGTCGAGCATCTACACTCTACAGTCAAAAAGTATCATTTGATGAAGTGGAACTGATGAAGAAAACCAAAAATGGCCAATGAAATTTCACACTAACATAGAAACACAATTAAGATAGTTAAGCGACTATGATAATACAAATAAAATAATGGATCTAAATAGTTACGTTGAAAATGGTATCATCGAACTGATCTGATGATGATGATGAAGCCTTAAGGTAGGCACCGGAACTACGTAACTAATAAATGTATCCTAGCCGTGATCGGATTTATTAGAATAGTCATGAAATGCACTTTATCTGTAAGCCACTATCGAACTGATTTGATGATGGAGTCGGAATAACATCATAATAAAACAGTGCATCCTAGCAGTGTTTGGGCTTATTGGAATTGTCATCGGCTGTCAGTACTCTGGATATAAGTGTATCACAACTAAAAAGTGTGAAATAAAAAAAAAATAAACAACTTCACTAAAAAAAAAAAACAAACAGAACTAACTGACAGTTCGTGTATTAACAAAAACTATCTAACAATTAGTATTGTTTGTTTTACATTTTGATTGTTTTAGTGTTTTTTTTTTTGTTGTGAAGTCTGTTCTGTTCTTTTAATGTCATGGTTCTATTCTATTCTTTATTAATGGCAAGTAGAGCCGATGTCGACTATTCTATCAATGTTCAAAGTAAATTGGAAAAGCAAGCATGTATATTATTATTTCAAAATTCTTTGATTGATACGGTTGAACTTGATGGTTAGTATTGACAACCATGACATTATTCATGGTTGTCAATTGTGGCAGTGTTAGGAGGAGGTATAATGTAATTTATTTTTAGGGTCCTGTCATAGACGGAGTAGCGATCCTCCCTCTATGGGCTTCGTAGTCAGCAACATTAAATGCCATGTCGGTCTGTTTGTTTGCCAGTCTCCGGCGAAACTCACGAGACAATTTTACTGAGATAAATAAACGACGTGCTTTATCTTGTAGTCGTAGTTTGACAGTTGTGCGTCAGTGACAAGAATAATGCTTAGCTGAAACACGTAAAATAACTAACATTTTTTTTTGACCCTAAGAATATAATAAGGATAAAAAGGTTGGTAAAGCTAAATTCCGTACGCAGCGAGTGATTTATATAATTAACCCACGAGCGCAGCGTAGGAATCACAATTTATAGCAATATTCTAGTTTTAAGGGTATTTTTAACGAACAGATCGAGTATTTAATTTTTAACCGACTTTAAAAAAAAGAAGGAGGTTATTAAATCCGGTTGTATTTTTTTTATTATTTTTTTTTGTTTGTTACCTCAGAACTCCGTCGTTTATGGACCGATTTGCAAAATTTTTTTTTCCCTTTATAGGATATGCTTCCAGATTAGTCTCATTTTCTTCAAAACCCAGTTTTGATGATGGCATCCATGAGGAATCGAGGGAAGTCCTCAAATATTATAGGCAACTATATAGTAATTTTGGTATTTTCATCGAGAATTTAAGTATTTACAGTCAAAAAGTAACATTTGATGAAGTGGAACTAATGAAGAAGACCAGAAATGGTCAACGGAACTTCATACTCACATTGATATCACAATGAAGATAGTTAAGCGACTATGACAATACAAATAAATGAACGGTTCTGAATAGTTACGTTGAAAATGGTATCACCGAAGTGATCTGATGATGATGATGGAGCCAGAAGGTAGGCACTGGAACTCCGTAATTAATCAATGTAACCTAGCCGTGTTTGGACTTATTAGAATCGTCATGAGATGCACTTTGGCTATAAGGTACTATCGAACTGATCTGATGATGTAGCTGGAAGGTGGGCATGGGAACTCCGTAATTAATCAATGTATCCTAGCCGGGTTTTTTTTTTATTAATGATAGGCTCGCGATGATGTGGTCGACGATGGAGCACGCTTGCCTAGAAGTAGCCTATTCACTCTTAAATAAGAAACAAACAATACCGAGAAAAACCGACCTCCGAAATTAAAGTTATTTTGATCCTTTTAGTGTTTTTTTTAGTGAAGTCGGTTATTTTTTTTTTGTAAAAAGTTTTTTACCTACTTCCTTCATACATAGTTTGAAGACTATTGATATCAAAGGGGGTTGTGTGGTCGGATAAATTAAATTCAAGTACCTATTTGATTTTGTAATATCCCATACAAAATAAACAAACATAACAATAATAATATTTTCAAATCAGTAAATAAGGCTTTGAAAATAATCGTAGGTGTTCAAAGAAATCTGGTCAATATTTCTCGGTAACGATATGGTACCTACTTATTTTTCACTAACGGCTAGCGTTTGAAATAGGGTAAGTATATAGGTACCAACGTATTGCACTCTAATCAGTAATCAGTGATACCAAAAACACAAACTTCACTCAATCAATACTAGAAAAAATAAAATAATACTTTCAAGTATCAAGAGAAGTTCGGTTAAAGTATAAAATTGAGCGAACAATCGACTCTGTTGATGTGTTGCAACTAATTTACCTAAAATTGAGCGAGTGAAAATTGTAAAAGCGTCCTTATTGTTTCTGAACAAACTGTACTCAGGTTTCGCATATTCTAAAAATAATGTAAAATGCGTTTTTTAATTCCAGATAATGATTTGACAAGTGCAAATGTCAAACTCCAGAAATATGTTGCTTGCTTTTTGATAAAAGTGATGTCTCCAAATTCGATTTTTCATACCGGTTTTTTTTCACAATAGAACCTTTATGGAAAGTAGGACTAATACGGTAGTGTTTTTTTAGTCTAATATATGAATGGAAAATTAAAATAATTGATAACACTCGGCCTTTTACTTAGGCTAAGATCTCACGAAGCGGTTTTCACCCATGTATGCCGCGGTTACGGGCCTGCTACTTCTGTAGAATATATTTTCACGACGCGCTTTACGGCTGCAGAGTCCGCGGTTGTTTGTGGCTCCCGCTGCAACGGCGAGGAACTAGTAGAATCACGCGGTAAAAAGCTGAGCTCTTAGAGATTGCCCGAAAAGAAAGGAAGAGTTATGAAAAATATGTAGTTGACGATATGGCTGCTAAACAGGGTGTCACAATTTTACGCTTGCCCCCTTACCATTGTGAGCTTAACCCGATTGAGTTAATGTGGGCTCAAGTAAAGGGGTATGAGTTATACATTTGTATCTATCAAATCATCATCATTTCAGCCGAAAGACGTCCACTGTTGGACATAGGCCTCCCCCAAATGTCGCCACAATGACCAGTCCTGAGCGTCTCGCATCCATCGGATTCCCGCGACCCTCACCAGGTCATCGGTCCACCTTGTGGGAGGCCTTCCAACGTTGCGTCTTCCGGTACGTGGTCGCCATTCCAGAACCTTTCGTCCCATCGACCATCTGTTCTGCGAGCAATGTGCCCTGCCCACTGCCACTTAAGTTTGGCGATTCTTCGGGCTATGTCTGTAACCTTGGTTCTCCTGCGGATATTTTCATTTCTGACGCGATCACGCAAGGAAACTCCGAGCATAGCCCTTTCCATTGCCCTTTGAGTGACTTTAAGTCTTCTGATGAGGCCCATTGTAAGCGACCACGTTTCGGAGCCATAAGTCATCACTGGCAACACGCACTGGTCATAAACTTTCGCCTTGAGACACTGGTATATTGGACGAGAAGACACCGCGCAGCTTCCCGAACGCTGCCTAGTCGGATTCGACGATTGACCTCTTTCTCGAAGTTAGACCTACCCAACTGGACCGTCTGTCCCAGGTAAACGTAGTCGTCCACAACTTCGAGTGTAGTGTCTCCGATCTTGATAGGAGTGGGTGCTACATGGATGTTTACCATGACTTTGGTTTTGTCCATGTTCATTTTAAGTCCCACTCTTTCGGAAGCTTTATTGAGGTCACCGAGCATTGTACTGAGCTCCTCCGTAGTCTCAGCCATGACTACTATGTCGTCGGCAAATCGAAGGTAAGTGATGTACTCGCCATTGACATTTATGCCTAGCCCTCTCCACTCCAGAACCTTGAAGACATCCTCCATTGCGACCGTGAACAATTTCGGAGAAATGACGTCTCTATCAAATTACCTTCAGAAAATACAAAAACGACCATAATTAGTTGCATAAATTTAAAACGAAATAATTTTTAAGATTTTTTTCGATTTTTGGTACAATATCGGTTGAGGTACCTCACTATTTATGAAATGGAAAAAACATGCAACATTCGAATTGTCAAATCATTATCTCTAATTAAACCTCCTCGAACATTATTTCTATCTTTCACTCAATTTTGTTGGGAGAAAACTCATTGTTAAATGTTACGCTGCCTTTGTACATGACTTCTTAAAGCACTGTGTAGTATGTGTTTGGGTAATTAAAAAAAAATCTATGCAGTTTTACGTAAGCTATGAGTTCTATAATGATCTGAACGGGACATTTTAACACAAAAATGAAGAATCCACGATCACAGGACGCGGGCGTTACACTGTTGTAGTATGGACATGAAACTAAACAAAAGTAGGCGCCAGATAAACTTGGAATAACGATCATTGACTCTCCTACGTTTATTGACATTCTTAATTTAAAAAACGGAAATAAAGACTATAGCTGTCTTGAATCGACATCCATCGCGATCCTTTCATTTGGTACCTACGCAGAGATAGGTATTAGGAAAAGGCAATGTAACTTATTCTAAGTTTATGTGGCGCCTTGTATAGCGGACTAAACAAAAAGCTACGTAAACAAGTGGACTAGGATTTCGCTAGATAAAAACATTATGAATAATCTACCATGGACCAAAAGAGCTTTTTTTTTCGGTTGGGACATCCCCCGCTCTTGGGCGGAGCGCGAGATAGTTTCAGACTTATACTGACTAAAAATCCACTTCTATTCCTTCGTTACCTTTCGTACCAGGGCCGAGTCTTCCTTTCAGAATCAGACCCTTGGCCTGACCCTGCTGGGCCCCTGCAGTTGCTGACATCTCCTTGAGGCGCGCGTGGAACAGTACGCGCCGTCGACGATTTGGGCTCGGTCCGGACGGTTACCGGACGGTCGGACGGTAAGCTACCCATTGCTTGCCGTCCGCAAGCCCGCGCCTACGGTGGCCGGTAATCTGGATCGGAATCCGGCAGCGGTTGGGGCGTGAGGACCGTTGCCTCACGTGGTCGGCCGCCTCCTTTGCTAGAATTACTGCTTCGCAGAAGGAGGTGACCGCCTGCCACTCCTCGTCGACAAACTTGTCACATCTGTGGTACCCCTTCAGAGTGTATGTAGGTAGGTACTGGCGTGATATTATTACATATATACAGACAATGGTGTTAACAATAAACAAATGTGTGATTGCAGCAATTCCGGATGATTTGCTAACATATATTGAAGTGTTCCATGGTCTCTCCGAAGTTCTTTATCAGATCTTCACCCCTGAGGCAAAAGTATTCCAAACAAGATATAAAAAAAGAACGGACTTTATCGGAAGTAGGATAATTACAATTTATTTTTAGATGAGTGGACTGTATGAACGTAATTTGAGTGTGTGAAGTATGACTGTGTGCGTGAAAGGTTGCTACTAACCTAATGTGAACTTAATCTATTTAGACAAATAGAGAGGACGTTCTTCTCTATTCGTACAATAAATATGACATACTGAATATGTAGATAAGCAGACCTGTGAAACAGTCTAAATACGGGAGGTAGTAGAATCTGTGGAAGTAGTAGGCTGCAAGTCAGGTAACATTTGAGCTGGGGCCTAGTAATATGGAGTTTGGTTCATTCGCTAGTTTGTTGTGATGACTGTCGGCATGACGTCATGTGATGCGTGTGCAGTGCGCTGGTGCGGCTGCGTGTCGTGCGACGCGCGAGAGGGCGGCGGCGCGGCTCACGCGGGCGTGGGGCAGCCGCTGTGGCGCGTGGCGCTGGCCGAGGCGGCGGGCGCGGCGCTGCTGGTGCTGCTCACGTGCGCGGCCGTGTGCGCGACCTCCGCCGCCGACTCTCTGCTGCAGCGCGCTGTTGCCTCGGGACTCGTCGTCACTCTGCTCGTGCAGGTACTCCACAGTTTTGTTGCTGAGTTTAATATACCTATCTGAAAATCTGCAAAATCTATTTCGAAATATACTGAAGTACTAAGTCATTTATTACAAATGTACACTGTCTTTTTAGGAAAGTACAATACCTGAAGTAAAATTTTATTAAAGCAGTCCCAACAAAACTATGGTAGTATTGGTCGAACTCACGGCTTGACAATAACCCAATACCACACCAGCACACCAGCAGGACTAAAAACTATACTTAATAATAAAAATTATACAAGCCAAACCAGATGATGCATGCTGTTTTTTGACTTTACAGACACTACTTGAGTATCATCAGCTTCACCCATCTCGTGACATGTTCCTGACTCCTCCGCATCACATGTTCGTACCACTATTGATTTTCACCCTTGTTACTTTCAGACTTCCTCTAACATACCTCACATAATCGTTTCTTATTCTATCATTTGCGATAAGGGATGTATGGTGTCGTAATTTAAAATTCTTAAGTCTCATATCAGTTACGTGCCATTGCCTTTCATTCATCCCTTTTGCTACTTAATGTTTTGATCCATACAAGATGATAACCAACCACGATAACCACGTACGTTGGATGATAACCATTCGTTCTATCCACTATGAACTGATGTAATGTTGGGCTGTGTGCAGTGCTTCGACCACGTGTCGGGCGCGCAGTTCAACCCCACGGTGACGCTGGCGGCGCTGGTGTGGGGCCGCGTGCCGTGGCTGCGCGCGGTGGTGGAGGCGGCGGCGCAGCTGGCGGGTGGCGCGCTGGGCGCCGGCGTGCTGAGCATGCTGCGGCCGGCGGGCGCAGCGTGCTGCGTCACGCGGCCGGCGCTGGACGCGTGCGCGGCCGTGTGCGTGGAGGCGCTGCTGGGCGGCTGCCTGGCGCTCGCCAACTGCGCGGCGTGGGACCCTCGCAATGCGGGCTTGCGCGACTCGTGGCCGCTGCGCGTGGGGCTGTCCGTCGCCGGCCTGTCGCTCGTCGGGGTCAGTATTACGTTTTAAACCATAAATATATACTTAAAACACTTAATACAAACCCAAGCAGCTATTGAGGCACTTCTGCTTTTAATATGGAAAATGTAGGAACCGGCCGTACTGATTAACCTCTGAATGTTTCCAGGGTGAGCTGACGGGCGCTAGTATGAACCCGGTGCGCAGCTTCGGGCCGGCGCTGTGGAGCGGCGACTGGACCAACCACTGGGTCAGTACAACACACATCTCTCGCCGGGGAACTTCTGTATTACTTTTACAACTTCGCCATATGGTGTATATGTTACAGCCAGTGATTAATCTAGTTATATATAATTATATGAAGTTCCGCAAATCTTCATTGAAAGGGAAAGGATCCTCCGACCAGACATGATCTTGTTGTGACCGTGTATTTGTGTGTATTTTATGAAATGATTGTATTTCATGATAAAGCTTACTACGTTCTTACTTTATACATACCTGATATCGATCCGGAGCCTGCAAATTCTCTAAAAAAGTACTCTATAATAGCGATCCCTTCTCAGAGGATACCATACTAGCAGGAGAGGAGCTGTTGTCAATGGTTGGTGTTAATCGAAAACAAAAATGGATTACGACAGTTACACACCAACACCAACACGACTCATAACAACAAACAAGCCTGGTCCACTATAATAATAATAATATAATAATAATAAAAACGTTTATTTATCTCCAACAAATTACAACACAGTTTTAGTTGACAAGTAGTTCGACAAGAGAAAGAAGGTAATTTGTGGGAGATCTGGAGTCCAAACTAGGCGAAGGCCTGTATTTTAGAGCTCCAGGCCCCCCCATTACATCACAAATTGCAATAGTCAACGTGCGTGTGTGTTGCATGAGTGTATGTGCATGCATGAGTGTGTGTACATGTAAATATAATGTGTAAATAGATAGGGTATAGTAGAAATATATATTTGTATATATTATTATATATTAAAATAAGAAAGTACACAGTAAATAGATACATACAGATAATCCTAGCTACTACTTTGCTACATCAAGTAATTTTTCCGTTTCCTTATAATTTAAAGACAGTAATAATTTAATCAATTTCTTTTTAGATTCATTTTTACGACAGTTGGCTATATTTATAATTTTATTTAATTTATTGTACAATTCGCCTCCACGAAATGGGAAATATTTTTGCGCGAATGAAGTATTAACCGCAGTCGTCCTACATATTGCGTAATTTCTTCTGGAGTGTGCTATGCGTATTTTCCGTTCTTCAGGTAAGTTGGAGTGTTGAAGAAGTACAGTAAGCAATATGTAAAGTTGACGAACAGTTAGCACTTGGGCTTCTTCGTAGAGTGTTGCGGTGGAGAAAAGACGCGGTTTGTTTAAGCTGACTTTCAATATCATCCTTTGGGCTCTTTCAACAATCACCAGTTTAGACTTACATACTCCACCCCATGTGGTGATGCAGTAGGTGATGATTGATTGCACCAGGGTTTCGTATACCATCCTCATCGTTTGTTTCTCCGCTACACCACGAAGTTCTTTAAAAATGTATGTGAGCTTTCGTATTCTTTTTGACAGAAAATCAATGTGGTTACCAAAAGTTAAATTTGCGTCAATTTGAATTCCAAGATACTTGATACATTTGATGGGATTAATACTGGGACAGTTACAGTTTGAAGTTGGAGGAAAGTTACATTTATGAGCACGGATATTATAATAAGCGAGATTAGAGACTATCCGTAGACTAACTGAAGATACTTCAGAACCTATTAACCAAGGTCATGTAACAAAAAGAATCAAAAAGCCCATCAACTCCTACGTAACGGAAAACCAACGCATAGGCTTCCCAAAAGTCGGAAAATTTATAATAACTCTTGTGACTGCACTGACATTAGTAAACCTTTCACACTTACAGATATCACCCTGGCCATGAAGGCATTAAAAAACGGTAAGGCTGCTGGAGTTGATGATTTAACAGTGGAACAACTAAAACACCTAGGACCAATAGCCATATCGTGACTCCTCGCTCTCCTTAATACGTGCTTAGAGACTACACCTAAAATGTACAGGTCAATATCACTGCTATGCCATACCTATAGTTGTTCTAAAGATTACTATTGAAACCCTGAGCAGGTTTTTTTTTTTCGGTGGGAAAATCATCTTATGACATCCCCCGCTCTTGGGCGGGGCGGGAGATAGTGTCAGACTTTTACTGACTAAAAACGCACTCCTGTTCCTTCGTTGCCTTTCGTACCAGGGCCGAGTCTTCCTTTCAGAATCAGACCCTTGGCCCCAGTAGGCGTCGACCCTGCTGGGCCCCTACAGTTGCTGACATCTCCTTGAGGCGCCCGTGGAACAGCATGCGCCGTCGACGACTTGGGCTCGGTCCAGACGGTTACCGGACGGTCGGACGGCGAACCACCCATTGCTCGCCGTCCGCAAGCCCGCGCCTACGGTGGCCGGAAATCGGGATCGGAATCCCGGCGGCGGTTGGGGCGTGAGGACCGTTGCCTCACGCGATCGGCCGCCTCCTTCGCTAGCATTACTGCTTCGCAGAAGGAGGCGACCGCCTGCCACTCCTCCTCGCTCCGGACCATGGCCTGTACCAAGGCCCGACGAGAGATCGCCGCTGCCGATCGCCCCCACGAAGACACGGCGTTGCTCTACCCAACCCTGAGCAGGCTGGCTTTAGGCCCGGCAAGTCATGTTCCAGACAAGTCCTTCATTTAACCTAGAGGATGGGTACGAGGCTAACAGAGTCACAGGTATTTGTGGATACAAAATGCTGCTGCTTAAAGTCGGTAGGTACCCTTACAAACGATCGGAGGTTTGTCAAAATCTTGAGCGAATTATTACACAATCGTCGCTTTCAGGCGTGCTTCCAATCTGATAAGAGCAGAAGGCGTAGGCAAAAAGACGGTCTCCCTCAAGGTAGTGTGCTAGACCAACGCTTTTCAATATCTTCACGGACGACCAGCCTGTTACGAAGTACTCTGAACGCTTTTTGTACGCGGATGACCTAGGTTGAATTGTTATTCCCAGAGCAAAGCGGTTGCGGCCGATGAGGTCGCCGAAATGGCCCGTCAGGCCCGCGAGCGGCGTGCTGCCCAGGCGGCTGCAGGCTCGAGCCCCACGGCGGAGGCCCTGAACCGCCAGGTGCTGGACGGTGTGGACGTTGTCCTGAAGGTTGCAACTAAGTCTGGCAACCTGAAGGGCTCGTTCACCCGTGCCCTTAAGGAGGCAGCAGACGGAATCAGGGAGGCGGTGGAGATCCTTCTCGATCGTACGACCTCGGAGGAAACGGCGAAGCTGTGGGAGGAGAATAGCCGTCTCCGATCCGAACTGGAGGATCTCAAACGAGAGTTTGCTGCTCAGAGGCAGCGGCAGGAAGCTCCCGCCGCCAACGGCCGCCCTCCTGCTGCACCTTCGCCAGCCCCAACAACTACGCCACCGCCTGCACTTGCGATGTCGGACCACGACATCGAAAGGGTGGCCCGCATCTGCATGATGCAATGCGGTGGTATGGTGTCTGCCCGATTAGAGGCTCTGGAGTCGCGACTCCTTCCGGCTGAAACCCTCCGGCCGCCGCTTGCGGCAGATGAGCGGAGGAAGGAGGAGTCCGCAAACAGGAAGCGCGTGCAGGTGGGCAAGAAGCCTGCAAAGGGGGCCAAATAGCCCACGGAGGGGATCCAGAAGCCCGCGGCGGATGCGTTTGCACCCCCTCCCCAACCAACCGCGCTCCCGGCTACCGCACCCCCGATCCAGGAGACCTGGACGACGGTAGTCAAAAGAAAGCGCAAGAAGAGGGCGGCGCAGCCGGCACCAGCTGACTCAGCACCCGTCGGCTCAGTGCCAAATAAGAAGTCAAGGTCGAGACCCCCACGCTCCGAGGCTGTAATAATTACCCTGCAGCCAGAAGCCTCAACCAGGGGTGTGACCTTTAAGTCGGTCCTGGCGGAGGTAAAAACGAAGCTGAACTTCGGTGACTTTGCCTCCCCGGCCGGCTTTGGTTTTAGAACAGCGGCCACGGGGGCCAAAATCTTTGAGGTGTCGGGTGCTGCAAGGCAGGAGAGGGCGGACATTCTGGCCGCCAAACTAAGGGAAGTCCTCAAACCGGAGGATGTCCGGGTGTCCAGACCCACAAAAACGGCAGAATTGCACGTGAGTGGGCTGGATGACTCCGTGACCCCGGAAGAAATAGTAGCGGCCATTGCCCGAAGTGGTGGGTGTCCGCCCGAGAGCGTGCAGGCGGGTGAGATTCGCTGCAGTGCGGCCGGGCTGGGCACAGTTTGGGTGCGGTGCCCGGTTGCGGCCGCAAACAGGGTCGCGGATGGCAGAAGGTTGCTGGTTGGCTGGGTGTCAGCGAGTGTAAAGCTCCTGCCACCCAGGGTCATGCGGTGCTACCGCTGCCTGGACAAAGGGCATGTCCGAGTACAATGCACTGCAGACGTTGACCGCGGCGACCTCTGCTATCGCTGCGGCCAACCCGGCCACAAGTCGGCCCAGTGCTCCGCGACACCAAACTGCAGCCTTTGCGCAGCTGCCGGGAAGCCTGCGGAGCACAGACTTGGTGGAAAAGCCTGCAAGGCCCCCAAGAAAGGCAGGAAGAACAGAGTTGTCGGAGGACCTGCGCCCCTCCCACAGCCCGGCAGCCAAGCAGCTGACTCCCGACCCAGGGATGGAGGAGATGCCGGAGAAATGGAATGCCAGTGATGGCACAATTCCATTTCCTGCAGGCGAATATCAACCACTCCTCCAGAGTTCAGGATCTTTTGCTCCAGAGCATGGCGGAGTGGTCGATCAACGTGGCTGTGGCCGCTGAGCCGTATTTTGTACCCCCCCGCGATAACTGGGCAGGGGACCTGGACGGTTTGGTGGCCATCATTGGCGGGACTCTTGGCAGTCCCTCCCGAGGACGCGGCTGGGTGGCCGCTCTCGCGGGGGGAATCACCATCATTGGGGCATATTTCTCGCCCAACAAGAGTCTCGCCGACTTCGAGAGGTTCCTTGTCGAGCTGGGTGCCGTCGTGGGTCGGTCCCACCCTCACCCGGTGCTGTTGCTCGGGGATCTCAACGCCAAGTCTGCGGCGTGGGGATCCCCAGTCACCGATCCTAAGGGCGAGGTGTTGGAGGAGTGGGCGGTTGCGACCGGCCTGACCGTTCTGAATCGGGGCTCGGAGTACACGTGCGTGCGGCAGCGGGGTGGGTCTGTAGTGGACGTCTCGTTCGCTAGCCCCGCTGTTGCGCGCCGTGTCCATGACTGGCAAGTCGCCGTGGGGGTGGAGACGTTGTCAGATCATCGGTACATCCGTTTCAGCGTCTCCACCCAGACCACGGGCGGTGGCCGACCGTCGACCCTGCAAAGGGACGGTCCTCGCTGGTCGATTAAACAGATCGACAGGGAGCTTCTCGAGGAAGCCGCAATCATCCAGGCCTGGGTCCGGGAGTCAATGACGAACGAAGCCGTCGACGTCGAAGAGGAGGCGCAGTGGTTCCGCGGGGCGATGACGCAAATTTGCGACGCGTCCATGCCTCGTATCCGCACTCAACCCACAAGGCGCCGGTTGTACTGGTGGACCGCCGAAATCGCGCAGATGCGCAGGACCTGCGTGGAAGTCAGGCGCCGGTACACCCGATACCGGAGGAGACGTCGTCGGGTTCCGGAAGAAGAGGCCGCGCGGTATGAGGTGTACCGCGCGGCGAAGAAGGCTCTGTGGCTGGCCATCGGCGAGTCGAAGACTCGATCCTGGGAGGAGATGCTTGCGACCTTAGATGCAAATCCATGGGGGCGTCCTTATCGTTCGGTCCGAGGGAAACTTCGTGCCTGGGCGCCCCCACTCACTGAGAGCCTCGAGCCTCAGTTGCTGGAGGTAGTGGTCGCAGCTCTCTTCCCTGCTAGAGAGGAGCACACACCGCCGCCGATGGCTTTGCCCACAGACACAGAGTCGGAGGATGAGGAGGTCCCCGAGGTGACACAACCAGAGTTGAGGGCGGCCGTGATGCGGCTCCGGGCCAAAACCGTTGCCCCGGGACCGGATGGAGTTCCCGGCCGCGCGCTCGTCCTCGCTCTGAAGGAGCTGGGGCCCCAATTGAGAGGACTCTACTCAGCTTGCCTTGAGCAGGGCCACTTCCCCACTCAGTGGAAGACAGGTCGTCTGGTCCTGCTCAGGAAGGCGGGGCGCCCAGTAGACTCGCCATCCGCATACCGGCCCATAGTGCTGCTTGACGAGGTGGGTAAGCTTTTTGAGCGGATTATTGCTGCCCGCCTCGACGGTCACTTGTACAGAGAGGGGCCGGATCTGGACGACAGTCAGTTCGGTTTTCGGCATGGGCGCTCCACTATCGACGCCATAATGCGGGTGAGAGTCCTGGCGGAGGAAGCGGTTTCCCGGGGCGGGGTGATGGTGGCGGTGTCCTTGGACATCTCCAACGCCTTTAACGCCCTGCCCTGGAGCTGTATCCGGGAGGCACTAAGGTACCATAGGGTGCCCCGCTACCTCCGCCACATCATTGGGGCTTATTTGTCAGAAAGGTGTGTCACCTACAGGGGACGCGACGGCGAGGGCCGTCGTGATATGTCGTGCGGTGTTCCACAGGGCTCGGTCCTGGGGCCACCCTTGTGGAACATCGGTTACGATTGGGTGCTGAGGGGCGAGCTCCAACCGGGTGTGGACCTGACGTGTTACGCAGACGACACGCTGGTCACGGCCCGGGGGAGCTCGTACAGGGAGGCAGCGTTGCTGGCGACGGCAGCGGTTTCACGGGTCGTGAGCCGCATACGACGCCTGGGACTGGAGGTGGCTCTCAACAAGTCGGAGGCTATGGTCTTTCATGGCCCCCGACGGGCGCCGCCGCCGGGGTCACACATCGTGGTCGGGGGGGTCCAAATCGCTGTCGAGTCCACCATGAAGTACCTAGGATTGGTGCTCGACAGCCGGTGGGACTTTGGCCCTCACTTTCGGCGGCTGACGCCCAAGTTGATGGGTGCAGCAGGCGCGCTCGCAACGCTGCTTCCCAATCTAGGGGGCCCGAGCACTGCCTGTAGGCGGCTATACTTGGGGATCGTGCGATCCATGGCCCTGTATGGGGCCCCGGTATGGGCTTCTGACCTGACGGCCGGCAGCATTGCAATCCTGCGAAGACCGCAGAGGGCGATGGCCGTCAGGGCTATCAGGGGGTATCGCACGATCTCCTACGAGGCGGGTTGTGCACTGGCCGGATCTCCGCCCTGGGAACTGCAGGCGAGAGTCCTCGCCTCACTGTACCGGTGGCGCGAGGAGATGAGGACGCGGGGTGGTGAACCGATACGGCGCAACACACACTGGCAGAGTGTGCCGCATGGGAGGAGCAGCGCCGTGCCCTTGTATCTGAAGTGGGCCCCGACCTGTCGCTGCCGGCCGTCGTTCGTTCGATGGTCGGGGGCGCCGAGTCATGGGATGCGGTGATCTCCTTCTGTGAAGCCGTAATTTCGCAGAAGGAGGCTGCGGAGAGGGAGAGGGAGGCCGTGGCCACTCTCCCGTGCCGCAGCAGGCGAACCGGGCGTCGGCGGAGGGCAGACAACGCCCTCTTCCAGCCCCCATAAAGAGGTCCGGAGGGACGGCGGACTCGGGGTCGTCCGCCGTCCCCCATCCAGCAAGACCCGAGGCGGCAGCGCGTTGTGTTCCACGCGCGCCCCTATTGGACGTCGCGGGGGAGGACACCTCACACTCCCCCCGGCTTGAGGTGACCCGCGTACGCGGGCCGGCACTAGCCGGGGATCATGGATGGCGTATCAGCTCCCACGATCCCCGGTCCAAGTGTGGGAGGGAACACCGAGGTGGTTTTTAGTCAGTAAGAGTCTGACAGACCCCTTCGCCTGCCCCAGGTGAAGGACATCCATAAGGATTTTCCACCCCGGCAACAAAAAAAAAAAAAAAAAAGGTTGAATTGTTATTGACCTAGGTTGAATTAGTTGATTGAGCCTCCGGCTCAATCAACTCGGTCTATAGATCGTCTTAACATTTCGTGGCGAAGAACTAGCGTCGAACATTCCAAGACCCATAAATACCTCGACGTTACATTGGACTCTTTCAATATACATTGCCACAACACCAAGCAGAAAATCGGCATCGGAAATTACCCGCTAAGGCACCTTACTTCTAGTAACTGGGGAGCAGCACCCGATGTTCTTTGCACAACCGGCATGTCCCTATGCTTCTCTGCCGGAGAAATTGTATGTCCAGTGTAGCACCGATCCGCAAAGCAAGTCGATATCGCCATAAACGAGACGTGCCGAATAATATCGGGCTGCCTGAAACCAACCTCGCTCAACAAGCTTTCCCGTTAGCTGGGCCATAGGAATGCCGCATGTGCACTTGAAAAAAGTTATCAAGGATCCGATTTCCGACATCCCCTTTATAAGCATACAGCAGCTCTGGGGTAGACTTAAAAGTCGGAAGAGCTTTCTTCGCTGCACACAGGTCATTCGGGACCGACCACACACGGTGAGATGTAAGTTGTGCGAGGAACACCACTCACCACCGCCCGATTTCGTTCATCCCCAAGAACATCTGCCACTCGGGCACGATCTGCCGTGGCCTATAATATGGAAAACGATCAATAGACTACGCACCCAAGTAGGCCGTTGCAAACACAACCTGGCAAAGTGAAATCTAAATAAAATAGAAAGTTGATGTCAATTTTTTTTTTTATCCGAATCATTTTTGAATACAGCCATATAATGCGGCCCGCGAGTGGTTTAAAAACCGTTCCCTATCAATATTGACAAGAGTAAGAATATTGACAAGAGTAAGTCACTTGCAGATGGAAATGATTGAGATTCAGGGTAAAAACCAAACATTTTATAGTGCTGAAATATTCGAATTTTATAAGTATATTCTGGCCTGTTCAATCCCAAGAAATGAGAAAAGGGGATGTATTATTATATGTCCCTTTTCTCATTTCTTGGTATTGAACACGCCGTTTTCATTCAACTTTGGGCCTGTTTTTATAAAATCTTATTTGTTTTCATCCCTTTACTGAAAATTACATGGATATACCACCATCAGGTGAGATGGTGGTCAAACGTGAGCCTATCATTATTAAAGAAAAAAAATATTGTCAGTTAGGGAGAAGAGTTATAGGAGATGTTATAAAAAGTGACGTTATGCAAGAAGTCCACAACCTATCGTACTAAACAATTGATTTTTGAAATGTGTCTGATATTTGATTTTCATCATCATCATTACGGACTAGGCAAAACAGCTTTAAACTTATTAAAATCTTATTTGATTGACAGACAGCAACAAGTTCAAATAAACGGTGTCAATTCGTCGGGATTAAATGTGAAAATGGGGGTACCCCAAGGTTCAATTTTAGGTCCTTTTTATTTTTAGTTTATATGAATGATTTACCCTATTTGTTGCAAAATAAACTTAATATGGTGTTGTTTGCCGACGACACTTCTTTGATTTTTAAGATAAATAGAAGGACTAATAATCTTGACGACGAAAATAACGCACTACTGCAGGTCCAAAATTGGTTCACCGCTAATAATCTAGTTTTAAACGGGAAAAAAACTAAATGCATAAGATTTTCCTTACCGAATGTCAAAAGTAGTGATTGTGACGTAGTACTAAACGATGAAAAACTAGAATTTATCGACAAAACGGTTTTCCTGGGGATCACGCTTGACTCAAGGCTACAATGGGGTCCTCATTTAACATCTCTTGCAGGACGGCTTGGCTCAGCTGCATAATAATATGCTGTTAGATAAAACTCGCCAATTTACGGATGTTGATACCGCTAGACTAGTATATTGTAGTTATTTTCATAGTATCATATATACGTATATAGTAGTAAAAGAGCCATCAGAGCTATTTAGATTCTTCGCCGGTGCGATTCTCTAAGGGAACTGTTTAAGGATATTAATATCATGACGGTGCCTTGTCAATATATTTATGAAAACATCATGTACGTTAAACAACTCGACCTGGCAACTTTTAACACGCGTACACTGAGGACTGACGAGAAGATCACCGAACTGGAGGAGGAATTGAGCAGGTTCCGATGGAGTATTGTGGGATTGTCTGAAGTCCGAAGACAGGGGGAGGATACGATAATTCTCAAATCCGGTAACCTGCTCTATTTCCGGGAGGGTGACCAGCAGTTCCAGGGTGGTGTCGGGTTTATCGTCCACAAGTCCCTTGTGAACAATGTGGTGAAGATCGAGAGTGTGTCGACCAGGGTGGCGTACCTTATACTCAGAATATCATCAAGATATTCGCTGAAGGTCATACAGGTCTACGCCCCGACCTCGACACATCCCGACGACGAAGTAGAGTCCATGTATGAGGATATATCAAGAGCCATGCATGGTTCTAAGACTCACTTCACCGTAGTCATGGGGGACTTTAACGCGAAACTGGGCAAACGAGACGGTGACGAGCTGCGAGTGGGGCAATTTGGATTTGGACGTCGGAATCACCGGGGACACCTACTGGCTAGCTTTATGGAGAAGGAGGGCCTCTATATGATGAATTCCTTCTTCAGAAAGCGTGAGCATAGAAGGTGGACCTGGCAAAGTCCTGACGGTGCAACTAGAAATGAGATTGACTTCATCCTGTCGACGAAAAAGCAAATATTCAATGATGTCTCTGTGATCAACGCGGTGAAAACTGGAAGTGATCACCGCGTCGTAAGAGGCACATTGAATATTAACATTAAGCTTGAAAGGTCTCGACTGATGAAGTCTACGCTCCGTCCAGCACAGATCCAGATCCAAAACCCCGAGAGCTTTCAGCTCGAACTCCACAATCGTTTCGAGTGCCTAGGAAGCTCCGTGGATGAATATAACGATGGGTTCGTGGAAACCGGACGGTTTCGCCATACGGTCGGGTCTATGTTTTTCAAGACTCACCGTACAAATAAGAATAAGAAGCTCTCCGATCCGACCCTCGAGCTAATGAAGAAGAGGCGTGAGATGATTCTGCAGTCTTCAGACGATGCGTGCATATACCAGCAGCTCAATAGACAAATCTCGAAGTCCCTGAAACGCGACCTTCGCCGCTTTAATACCGCAAGGATTAAGGATGCGATTGAGCGGAATAAGGGCTCTAAAGTATTTGCACGAGATCTGTCTATTGGGCAAAGCCAGCTCACGAAACTGAAGACCGACGATGGCAGAGTCATATCCGCCAAATCGGAGCTTCTGGGAGAGATCGAGGCTTTCTATGGACAGTTATACACGTCTATCGCTAAACCCGCTGTAAATCTAGTAAACGACCCAAGAGCTAGATTGACTCGACACTATACCGAAGATATCCCGGACGTCAGCCTGTACGAGATTAGGATGGCTCTGAAGCAGCTAAAAAATAACAAGGCGTCGGGTGAGGACGGAATTACGGCCGAACTCCTGAAGGCGGGTGGAAAACCGGCCCTTAAGGCCCTTCAGAAGCTATTTGATTCCGTCATACTCGAGGGAAAAACGCCACAGGCGTGGAGCTGAGGCGTGGTGGTACTCTTCTTTAAGAAGGGCGATAATGCCTTTCTTAAGAATTATAGGCCCATCTCGCTTCTGAGCCATGTCTACAAGCTGTTTTCCAGAGTCATCACGAATCGTCTCGCGCGCAGGTTCGACGACTTCCAGCCTCCCGAACAAGCCGGATTTCGAAAAGGTTTCAGCACCGTGGACCACATACATACGCTGCGGCAGGTTATACAGAAGACTGAGGAGTATAATCAGCCTCTCTGCTTAGCGTTTGTGGACTACGAGAAAGCCTTTGATTCGATTGAAACTTGGGCTGTACTGCAGTCTCTCCAACGGTGCCAAATTGACTATCGGTATATCGAAGTGCTGAAGTGTTTGTACAAAAACGCCACTATGTCAGTCCGACTACAAGACCAGACCTCGAAACCTATCCTCTTGCAGCGGGGTGTGAGGCAGGGAGACGTTATTTCTCCGAAACTGTTCACGGCAGCAATGGAGGATGTCTTCAAGGTTTTGGAATGGAGAGGGCTAGGCATTAATGTCAATGGCGAGTACATCACTCACCTTCGGTTTGCCGACGACATAGTAGTCATGGCTGAGACTACGGAGGAGCTCAGTACAATGCTTGGTGACCTCAGTAGAGCTTCCGAAAGAGTGGGGCTTAAAATGAACATGGACAAAACCAAAGTCATGGTAAACAGCCATGTAGCATCCACTCCTATCAAGGTCGGGGACTCTACACTCGAAGTTGTAGACGACTACGTTTACCTGGGACAGACGGTCCAGTTGGGAAGGTCTAACTTCGAGAAAGAGATCAATCGTCGAATCCGACTCGGCTGGGCAGCGTTCGGGAAGCTGCGCGGTATCTTCTCGTCCAATATACCACAGTGTCTCAAGACGAAAGTCTATGACCAGTGCGTGTTGCCAGTGATGACATATGGCTCCGAAACGTGGTCGCTTACAATGGGCCTCATTAGAAGGCTTAAAGTCACCCAAAGGGCAATGGAGAGGGCTATGCTCGGAGTTTCCTTGCGTGATCGAATCAGGAATGAGGATATCCGCAGGAGAACCAAGGTTGCCGACATAGCACGAAGAATCGCCAAACTAAAGTGGCAATGGGCAGGGCACATTGCTCGCAGAACAGATGGCCGTTGGGGCCGAAAGGTTCTGGAATGGCGACCACGTACCGGAAGACGTAGCGTTGGAAGGCCTCCTACAAGGTGGACCGATGACTTGGTAACGGTTGCGGGAGTCCGATGGATGCGAGACGCACAGGACCGTTCGCTGTGGCGACGCTTGGGGGAGGCCTATGTCCAGCAGTGGACGTCTTTCGGCTGAAATGATGATGATGATGATGATGATGATCATGTACGTTAGAAAAAATCTTCATTTTTTTAGCAAAAGAGGCGATAGACATAATTATGTTACAAGAAATAGGGACCAATTAGTTCAACCAGGTTTCAGACTGGCTAAAGTGGCCTCTTCTTTCATGGGGTACTGTTTGAAATGTTATAATAAAATACCTCCACAAATATTAGAACTCAATGAAACGAAATTTAAATCTTGGATTAAACGCACACTATGCAGGCAAGCATATTATAAGTTGGAGGATTATATTCAAGATAAAAATTCTTGGCTCAATGCTGGTCTAGCTCCACTACCACCGGGGTGAACAAATTGATTAGTTTGAAAGTTATTATTATTATTATATTTTTTTTTGTTTTTGAAATTGTAAAATATTATAAGTATTGTATAATGTAGAAGCATTTTTTTCAAAGTTTGTAAATGTGAGTACCATGGAGCTAATTTATGATTTTTTATGTTACTATTGGACTTGTTTGACATAAATGAGCATGGCAGTTGAGATTTTGTCATGCTCACTCAAATGTCTCACTGATGGTGGCGCATGTGTTGGATCATTCGGTTCCCTTCAAAATGGTTGAGCTGAGTGGTGCTAATATTGGCGTCATGTTCGTGAACGGGCGCTGTCAGTTGAAACTGGTCATCTCTTGGCTGCCAGTTGCTATTTTAATATCTATATTTAGTTTTTGTTTTTACTTTATTTGCATTGTTCTCACATGATACTCGTAGCGACAAGAAACATGTTACAGAGATATTTGTAATTACAAAACATGATTGAAAAGAGTGTCCATGGAGTTTCTTGCACATTCTTCTCCATAGAGATCTACGCTTTGGAATGTGCAATTAGCATCATTTTTTTTTTTGACTGACTGACTTCATGACATTTCAAAATTGCCTATAAATGGTTTATTTGAAATAAAATGCTTTGAATCTTTGAATCTCCATTATCGTCATCTTTTCAGCCGAAAGACGTCCACTTGGGGGAGGCCTATGCGGTCTACCCCAAGTGTGGCCATAACGACCGGTCCTGTTCGTCTCGCATCTATCAGATTCCCGCGACCCTCACCAGGTCATCGGTCCACCTTGTGGGAGGCCTTCCAACGCTGCGTCTTCCGGTACGTGATCGCCACTCCAGAACCTTTCGTCCCCATTGACCATCTGTTCTGCGAGCAATGTGCCCTGCCTACTGCCACTTAAGTTTGGGACTTAATTTGGAGTCTCTCCGAGCATCTCTGGTTATAGCAGCGGCAGATATAGATATGAATGTGGTGGATGCTGCGATCAACGATTGGCCGCGTCGATTAAGGGCATGCGTTCAAAATAGGGGACGGCATTTCAAATACTGTAAATAAATTTGTATTATTTAATTAAAAAAAAATATTAATTACATTTCATATATAGGGTGACTGGCAATTAGTGTACGATACTTAAACACGTGATTGTGCTCATGATAACAAACAATTTTTATTATGGGAGCAATGCCGAAATCGCGAAAAAAATATCAGCTGTTCAGTACATTAGGCAAACATAAATGTACTGAACAGCTGATTTTTTTTTCGCGATTTCAGGTTTGTTCCCATAGTAAAAGTTGTTGATTATCATGAGCACAATCACGTGTTTAAGTATCGTACACTAATTACCAGTCACCCTATATATATTGTTTATATCTATTTTTAAATAATTATCATAAAGTATATTATTCAATACAGTAAAAGTTTTTGGCAGAATTTATAACCTAACTAGTCATTGTAGGTATAATAGACATGTTCAAATCGCACGAAGCTTTGATTGCTCAATGTAGGATTTATGTGACGTGGAAGCGTAGGTATTTACAATCTATACATGACCAGAACGCAGCCATAGGAAACTGCTCGCGTATACTTTGTATTACTATTTTTAAAACTGCTATTACAATGTATACCTACACGAATTTTGTGTACTGGTCTTGTATAGTTTGTAACGTGTACGCGCGTCCTGGTTCCAAACTATTTATACTACAGTTTAACATCACTTACGCCAGACAAAATCTGAGATAGATAATAATATGAAATCATTTACCTATTCATATAATGGAATGATGTTAGATAAATAATAATGACTTTTAACTTTTCTAACCTAACCCAAATGATTCACAAGTTACATTAGAAGGGGATCTGGCCGATCTGGAGATTTAATAATCACTGTTCTAACCTAACCTAACCCACATCATCGCTTCGTTCACTCGCCATCGTGTTCTAATGGTCACTATTCTAACCTGACCTAATCCAGGCGCGATTATTCCGATCTACGTACGACTACTCCATATTCGTACTGGCACTGTATGTTATGGAATAAGGTTAGGTAGTTAGGTCACTACGAAGTATACGCGAGTATTTGTGTACTGTTCTTGCATATTGGAAGACCTTCATTAAAACATTGATTTCCAATATATACACGACTAGTTTCATACCCTTGCGTTCTGGCCATGTACAGAATGTAAATACGCGACGTGGAATCTTTGAAGTTGGTGGCAAAATGCTGCTACAGGCATTATGTATAATATGTAATATACGGGGGCGAGATATAAAAAAAAACATAACGAAGCGAATATACGTACTAGTTTTACTATAAATATCTTTTTAAATTACAAATTCCGACATTCTATTTTTATCTGATTATAAAATGTGTCATTAACTCTCTAACCCCTTCAGAAATCCTGATGAGAGTGGACCTCTATAATAGATTCTCTACTTGATTTCGAAACTTGATGATTCAATTTTCATGGTGTGTCAATAATTCAGTTGTCAAAACTAATGGTTATTTCAACAGAATTATTCAAATAATCAAGGATGTGTAGTTTATGCTCACCGTCTGACCATAATTCACGCGCGTTGGAAGAGATGTCAGCAAAAATAAAGGAGGCGGTACCTGCTCGGGCTGCAGGAATGTTCGAAAGAGGAGTTACTGTGGCCGTGGAACGCAACGGGCAACTGAAGGAACACAAGTTGGTTTTAGTTAGCAAAAGTCTGACACATTCGCTCCACTTAGAGATGAAGAAGTTTGTAGCTACATCTATGGCGTCAAATAAGAACTAATCCTGCATCGCGCAATTCAAGTTTGCGGAACTTTACACTCTGTTTTCACATCAAAACACACACATCACAATGTACATCACATTCATCTCACCACACACCACTTTTACTGTTACGTCACACACTCCACTTTCACATCACAATCACACACCACACATCACGCTTCACGTCACGCGTAGATTAATTTACCATTGTTATGGAAGAGCGGAGCCTCCTAACACAGGCATTATTTGCCTAAAAGGAAGTTCAAATACAAACTTAATTGTAATATTACGCTGATTGTGACAATAAACTATTTTTTATTTTTTTATTTAATTTTTTATTGTTCCGCATGCCTCCAAACTGGTGACCCTCGACAAAGAACGTCAGCATAGCCTTCGTGCAGCCACTACTTCGTGACGTCATCATCACTTCCTCAAGCTTTCGAGCAGCGAGCCATACAACCAGCACCCACTGCTATAAAGTGTATCCTGACCAACAGCTTGCCTACCTGGTCATACCTGGTCATCACCCTCAGCCTCATCCTGGGCTAAGCACACCGCACCTTCAGCCAGTCACATGAAGAGCTATGAAGAACCTCTCCTGGTCGACGCAAGCAGTCAAGCCACTACGTCGCACAGCACGCTCCGACTCACTGGAGCCAGCAGCACTACTCCGACTCACTGGAGCCTGCAGCAGCATCCCGACTCACTGGGACAGCACCACCCCGACTCACTGGGGCACCACCCCGACTCACTGGGGCATCATCCCGACTCACTGGGACAGCACCACCCCGACTCACTGGGGCATCATCCCGACTCACTGGGACAGCACCATTCCGACCCACTGGAACCAACCTACCACTGGCCTGGCACGCATCAAGAAGCATCAAGAAACCAGCGATCTCCGATCTCCGGAGGGGAGTGATGTAGCGACATCTATGGCGTCAAATAAGAACTAATCCTGCATCGTGCAATTAAAGTTCTCCGCGCGATTAGAACATATATTATATAACAGCCTGAAAACATCTATCGGGCTGTTGCCCACCAGACAGAATACCCGTCTGGTCGGAGGATCCTCCCTTTTCAACGAAGATTTGCGTTACTTTACTCTCTGTTCCGCCTACCTCTAAAAGTTATTTGATATTTGACCTCAAAAACAAAGTTGCGCTGCAATCAAGTTTCCGACTTTCACGCAAGTAAAGTCACATCACTCTAATATTATAAAGGTGTGAGTGTGCTTGTGTGTATGTTTGTAACTATTTCACGCTCGAACGATTGAGCGGATGTCGGTGGAAATTGGTGCCTACACTGGTAGACGATGTCCTGGGCACCTGGACACATAGGGAATATATTCCTAAGATAAAAATTATTTAAGTATCTCGGGAATATATTCCCTTGGGATAATTTTCTACTCAGATTCTAATATAATCAAAGTTAATGATTGTTTCTCTGAGCGGCCACTTAAGCAGCGCGTGTGTGTGTGTGTGCAGGTGTACTGGCTGGGCCCGCTGGGCGGCTCCGTGCTCTTCACGAGCGCCTACGTGCTGGTGTGGCGCCCGCACCGGCCGCGGCGTCGTGACGTCACGCCGCACCACAGCGAGCCGCAGCTGGGCTCGTGCGCCTTTATGACTGAAGCACAAGGTTGCCGCACGCTGCCTTGAACGACGATGATATCCCGGTTGACGAAATGACGACTTGTCAAAACATTGAGATTTATGTGTTATAAGTTAAACAATGGTGAAAACCGAATAAAAAAAAAAAATAAGTGTGGCACTCGGGGACTGCCGCGGTAAAGCTATTGCATAGCATTTTGTATCAACGGCAATTATAATTATTTATTTATTTTATTTATGCAGTATTTCTTTTTCTTTGATATTAATTCAAGTTACACTTTTTGAGCGTGGTGACCGATAAGAAAACATTTTTTTTTTCTTTCTGGTTTACTTCATAAATTGCTACAAGTATGTTCAGTTGTTATCATAGAACATTACTATAATCTATTATAATACAAAAAGACTATTTTGTTTGACCGAGATTTGAACTCGAGGCACGATGATAACATAGGTAGAACGCTGTACCAATGCGCCACACAGGTCGTTAACGACTTTTCTAAATAAAATAGGTGTTCGGTCTCTGTCGGCCTTCAAGCCACACCTCCGTGCCCGTCGGAGTGGGGAGCGTGAGGTTTTTTTCGTTACGGAATTTCTGGATTCGGTCCCCGCGCTCAAGGCCCTCGATAGAAGCTATGCAATAGCTTAAAAATCTTCACGTAATTTTTACGATGCACTTATAATATGCACGATATGCCCACGAAACTGACGATGCCAGACGATGTTAATAGTATTGCATTTTTACTACTCAACATTCATTTTATTACTATTTATTATTATTACTACAATCATTAAATCTATTATTATTACTAAACATTAATTAAATGCGGCACCAGCATTACCGCGGCAGTCCCCGAGTGCCACACTTATTTTTTTTTCTGTTTGTTAAATTAATATAATTTATACCTAAGTATTAAAAACTTTTTGTTACATAGTGTACCTACTTATTTCGTTTAGGTTAAGTGTTACGACAGTGAACTCTTAAAAACTATAATACACAATCAGAGACTATTTTGATACACTTATGGTTTTTTTTTTAGGTGGGAAAATCATCTAATGACAAATCTCGCTCTTGGGCGGAGCGAGAGATAGTGTCAGACTTTACTGACTAAAAACCCACTCCTGTTCCTTCGTTGCCTTCGTTCCAGGGCCTCGGGTTTCGTTTTCACACTACCCATGGCCCCAGTAGGCTTCGACCCTGCTGGGCCCCTACGAATTGCTGACATCTCCCTGAGGCGCGCGTGGAAAAATACGCGCCGTCGACAACTTGGGCTCGGTCCGGACGGTTAGGTCGACGTCGCGTAGTGTAATAAGAGTTAGACCGGTCTTACTCGGAACAAAAAATAAGACAGTCTGAGGATATGGGGGAATTGGGAGTCACTTAAGGAAAAGTCATTATTGTAATCACAAATGATCAGTCTTATATTTTTTTCATATTTACTAATCTTTAAAAACTAATCAGGTATCAAGATATATAAGTCTTTTTTGGCTATCATTAACATAAACATGATTATAATTAAGAAACAAAAAAGTAGTTTTGACTCCAATTACCCACATGTAAGGGAAATGAAAGTCAGCTCATGGGTAGTCAAGTAGTGGGTAGAGTCAAAATTATAAAACAAATAAAAGCAACAAAATTATTATCTATTGTTACAAACAATTAGAAATCAACAAAATTAAACATTAGAAATGATTACCTAATGAAATCATAACAAATAATATTATAAATTGAGTTAAATGCAAAAATCACAGCGATAGCGATTTGGATCATCACATCCTGTACATGCCTCATGGGCCCACCCAGCACAGAGAAGGCAACGGTACCAGATTTCTCTCGGTTTTCCCTCTTCAAGGCATACTGCGCACACAGACTGTTCACGCTCTTTTTGGGAGTTTTGCTGAATGTTTAGTGGGATTTCAATATTTTCTAAGTCACTATCTCCACTCTCAACATAAAGAACCTGTTCATCAGCCGATTCTTCAGATGAACTTGACTTAAATAAGTTTTATTTTACTTCTTTTATCTTCTTAATAACTTTGCCTCTTGTATGCTTTTCTTTTTCCTTTCGTTTCTTAGCTTTTTCTTCAAAAACGGTTTTCATAGGTGTGGCAGTCAGAATTTCCAATGCAAGGCAAAGGAGTTAATTGTGACAGTATTCCGGTTATGGGTTTTACTGTCGGATTTTTTGTTTTCTTGATTTATACCATCATTTGATTTATAATTTGTGATAATAGCACTTGTGGAGGGTTGCGGTTCTAAAGCATTCCTACTTGTAGTGTTTGTATACTTGCCTCGAGTTCACGGGCAGTCTCTTATCGGCCGTTGTTGAGGGCGGACGTGTTGAACATAGCTGCTGGTGACGTAACGAGCCAATGTGTTAGAGCGTCCACTACAAATGGCGACGAGGTAAAAGGTTTAGCGCAAAAATAAAAATGTATTTCTTTGCATAATAAATTTTATCGAAAAAACAAAATATTGTTAAAGAATAAGAGGGTACATAAAAAAAAATTAAAAGAAAAGAAAAATGGTTAGGTAATTGTTGAAGACCGAATTGTTACTAAACAAAGAATGTTGCACAAAGGGAGTTGCCTAAATGAGGCCATCAGTAGACAATAGACAAATTTTTTATCAATTTCTCATTAGTTTTGCCAAAAAAAAGTATGTGTTTCTTGCTTCCAAATGAGCGCCACTGCAATCAACAAGAATTCGTGAAAAGTAGCTTTATTTATAAAATCACGGGGTTTTATCATTTTGACGCTGGCGGATATGGTTAGCATTAAACTATAGTTATTTAAGATTAATCGATTTGAATCGATTTGTAAACAATAAAATAACTTCAATAACTTGCCTTCGGGACTTTGCTGGCATTGTAATTACCTACTCGTTTTAATGAAAATATCTCATAGAAGGCATTGTATAGGAATGTTTAGGTACCAAAAAAAATGATAACAAACGGGAATATAAGATATTATTGATTTCATGTTATTTTTTCGTGATCGTGACGACACTGGGTTGGGTCTGACAAGTGTCAGATTCTATTCAATTACTTGAGGGACACAAAGTCACTTACTTTGGAACGATGTTTTCCATATCCACTCAGCTGCCTCTTGCCAAAACTGAAAAACTTGGTGACAGCGCACTCCGTTTTATTTTTTTGAATTTTTCTAACGGGGCGACATCCTTCGTTCTTGTATTGACAGAAAACCATGTATGAGTAGTTGTTGTAGGGCAGTATAGGCCTTCATATAAATGAAAATCATGCAGTTGTGTTAAGGCAGTATGGGCCTTCATATAAATGAAAATTATACGTTATTGTGGTAAGGCAGCATGGGCCTTCATATAAATGAAAACTATACGTGTTTGTGATAAGGCAGTATGGGCCTCCATATAAATGAAAACCATGTATTGTTGTGGTCGGGCAGTATAGGCCTTCATATAAATGAAAATCATGCAGTTGTGTTAAGGCAGTATGGGCCTTCATTTAAATGAAAATCATACGTGTTTGTGGTAAGGCAGCATGGGCCTTCATATAAATGAAAACTATACGTGATTGTGGTAAGGCAACATGGGCCTTCATATAAATGGAAATCATACGTGATTGTGGTAAGGCAACATGGGCCTTCATATAAATGAAAACTATACGTGATTGTGGTAAGGCAGCATGGGCCTTCATATAAATGGAAATCATACGTGATTGTGGTAAGGCAACATGGGCCTTCATATAAATGAAAACTATACGTGATTGTGGTAAGGCAACATGGGCCTTCATATAAATGGAAATCATACGTGATTGTGGTAAGGCAACATGGGCCTTCATATAAATGAAAACTATACGTGATTGTGGTAAGGCAGCATGGGCCTTCATATAAATGAAAACTATACGTAATTGTGGTTAGGCAGCATGGGCCTTCATATAAATGTAAACTATATGTGATGGTATTATAAAGCATACCTAATGGTCCGTAATGGTGTACTAATTTCCGACCTGTGCTTCGCTGATGGTCCTTAGTCAAACATGACAATCAAAAACATGACAATTAGAAATATAATACTGGTCGCGACGATAGGTCGTGGTGGAGCAAAATGAAAGAGATGAGTGGACTGTATAGTGTATAACAAGAGTATAATGAAAAAAAAAAAGGAATGTAAGCGTTGGTTGAACAAGAGAAACAAGTATATGACGTTAAAAGAACGCGCAAGTGCAGCCGTGCGTGGAGGTGTGCAACAGCTGACTGCTGCGGCGAGCGGGGGCCCGTAACCCGCTGTCCCGCATCACTCGTTCACTGGGAGCAGCCATCTCAACAATTATAAAACACTAAAGATCGATCGCTACATGCCTGCGATTGGGTGCTCCTAGCGGAGCTCCACATCGGTGTCAATGCGGTGAAGCAGTCGACCGCCTCGGGCACCATGGCCTATCCTGCAGTAAAAGCGCTGGTCGGATAGCTAGGCACGCAAGCATTAATGACATCATCCGTCGAGCTCTTGTCACCGCCGGGGTGCCAGCTGTTCTAGAACCCAATGGCTTGGCACGCGACGATGGAAAGAGGCCAGACGGGATGACCATAATGCCCTGGAAGTTAGGTAGGCCTTTGGTGTGGGATGCAACATGTGTCGACACCCTTGCGCCATCCCATCTTCTGAGTACGGCAGGCTGTGCTGGGGCGGCTGCTGCAAGTGCAGAAAACCTCAAACGGCGTAAATATAATAACCTCATCGGAGGTTATATGTTTGAGCCGTTTGGGGTTGAAACACTAGGGCCATGGGGTCCGAGCGCTCATCGAGTTGTCCGTGATATCAGCAAACAACTGGTCGACTCTTCGCGTGACCAGAGGGCTGGGCTTTTCTTCGGACAAAGAATCAGCATTGCTATCCAACGTGGCAATGCTGCCAGCGTTCTGGGCACTTTTCCTATTGATATCGATGTGGATGAATTTTTTGATGCCCAATAATTTCTTTTTCTACCCGTTTTTAAATATTATTAATTTTAGTTAGTAGTTTAGTTAATAGATATCTAATTATTAACGAACAGTTGCACATAAAAAGGTACCAAATAAAATAAATTCGCTAAAGATCGACCCACGAATACGAATATGAATACAAATACGAATACGAGTACGAATAATGTTATTATTTTGATGAACAGTGGAGTTTATCCTGTTCAATTCTAAATATCGAGGATATATCCAAGGCGGGTGATGTATGAAGGTGAAAGATACCAAACGAAAAAGCGGAACGTATCGTGCCATGGTGCCATACGCGAAGTCGTCCCCCATATCTTGATAGTACATCATGATACAAGAGTGTGGGGTTGGTGGTTGCTGCCGGGGCGGTATTTGGGCCTGAGCAGTGACAAAAGACCCTTGTCTGGAGACCTTGAGCTTGGGAGAGCCGAGGGCTGTAGTTATCGATACTCACATTGTATCGTGCGACGTTTTTCAGTGCACTTGTGAGGAAATCAATTTAGCTACATTATCTCACTGGTAATGGTGGACAAGGGGTCACGGCTAGGTTGCATGCGCCATTGTGTGCCTGGGTGCGGTGCAATTGGAGTTGGACTTTGAGCAAGTGTTTTGAAAAGTTATGTTTGCTGTCTAAACCCTTGAAGATAGAGCTAAAGAAGGTTGTTAACTTGATAGAAATCACCAGCTATACAAAAAACGTGACTCGTTTCTGACTTGAATAAAAAGCAGTTGGATGACAACGTAGCAAAAATGTATGAGATTCGTAGGGAAGTTCTTTAGCGGAAAACCATAGTAAAGCTAAGTATATTGCTGAGCAAATGACTGGGAAATGACTGAGGGGTTGGGTCGTGAAGTCGTGAGCTCGATCCTTGCAAAGCTCTGTATAAAAAATATTTAAAAATAGTTATATTCCTGTTTTTGATGTTTCCTTAGTAATAAAGTGCAAAGAAAAGTGTAAACCATCAGTGAGCATATTACCAAAACCAACATTGAAGACGTACAACATAACTAAAAATAGTGTCACAAAAAAGTGATGATAACTATTGGAATACAGTGAATATTATAACAAAACATTACGAATTAAGAACTACAATCTTTTAACCAACATTAACAAGTGGAAGAATAATCCCAAAAGTGTTATTTTCCTAGAATTGTGAACAAAGAAACTGCAAAAAAAATCCACTTATGAATCATAATCTAACCGCCACTAATCATTCAAAATATTATCTCTACATTAAGGTTCACTATTTGGTCATACTATTCAACTGAGCTGATAGCACCTGCGGTAACGCATCTACACCTTCATATAACGCGGTTCGAGTTCGATCCCCGCGATCAGTAAACTCTTTTTGTAAGTTGTTTGGTATTTGTAAGTTGTTTGGTATTATTTCTGAACTATGTCTATAGAAATAAACCATTGCGACGACGAAAGCAGCTGTTTAGATCCAAGTCAATAGATTCTTTGAGTACTGACTCATCATTGGATAGAACGAACTCCGACATAAATTCAAAAAGTCTTGATCTATCGACGGGTATAAACATAAAAAACTTTTTACAAAAAAAAAATAACCGACTTCACTAAAAAAAACACTAAAAAGATCAAAATAACTTTAATTTCGGAAGTCGGTGTTTCTCGGTATTATTATACAGTATCTTATTTAACACCGACTTCCGAAATTAAAGTTATTTTGATCTTTTTAGTGTTTTTTTTAGTGAAGTCGGTTATTTTTTTTTTGTAAAAAGTTTTTTATTTCACACTTTTTAGTTGCGATAGGTACGAGTCAGGGTTGTTGCGAATATCAGCATCAGCATCAGCATCAGCGGAACATCAGCATTATTTTTCGCATCAGCATCAGCATCAGCATCCGCATTGATTGTTGCTGATGTTAGATGCTGATGTTCAAAGTTCGTGTCGCAACATGACCGACGGAGGGCGGAGTTAATGGCACGTGCCGTTGTCGCTCCCGAGTTTTGGCCAATCAAAATACGAACATTTCAAAACAAATCGTCATTATTATTCTCTGTGATTTAGTCATAGTCAATATTGCAAGCAAGTGTATGCAGAGCGCATTGTTTTGTTTTAGTAAAACACGTATTTGTTTGTGTCTCCGTCTCCCGTCTATCAGTCTGGTTGTCACAGTCATTTTTCTCGTTGGCTATTGAACTTAATTTAATGGCGCAAAATCTGTAAGCGGTTTACGTACCTGCATTACTCAAAAACAGAAATGAAGAAAATATTTTACAGACATAATCATTAAAATATATCTTTTACCTAAAATCTATGAAATTCAGTATTTAAAAAAAAAAAACTTAAAATCAGCATCAGCATCAGCATCAGCTGATGTTAATTTCAAAAAATCCACTACACACTACACACTACACACACACACACACTACACACTACACTTATAAGCAGAGTGCCTATTTCTCATGATAATTCCAATTAACCCAAACACTGCTAGGTAACATTGTTTTATTATGAAGTTCTTGTGTCTACCTTCCACCTTCCGGCTCCATCATCAAATCAGTTCGATAGTACCTTATAGCCAAAGTTCATCTCATGATAATTCTAATAAGCCCAAACACGGCTAGGATACATTGATTAATTACGGAGTTTCAGTGCCTACCTTCCAGCTCCATCATCATCATCAGATCACTTCGATGATACCATTTTCAACGTAACTATTCAGAACCATTCATTCATTTGTATTGTCATAGTCGCATAAGTATCTTTATTGTGATATCTATGCGAGTATGAAGTTCCGTTGACCATTTCTGGTCTTCTTCGTCAGTTCCACTTCATCAAATGTTACTTTTTGACTGTAAATGCTTAAGTTCTCGATGAAAATACATAAATCACTATATAATTGCCTATAATATTTGAGGAGTTCCCTCGATTTCGCCAAGATTCCATCATCAGATCCCGACTTGGTGACTATGGGACCATTTTGAAAGTATAGCCTTTCCAACAAAAAAAGAATTTTTCAAATCGGTTGGCAAGCGACGAAGTTATGCGCGAACAAACATAAAAAAAAAAAATACAAACATCCGAATTGAGAACCTCCTCCTTTTTTAGAAGTCGGTTAAAAAATGACTTGGAAGAAATGAAGGTTGAAATATTACAATTAAAGGAACAATTTCAACTTACCCAAAATGAACTGGACAAAGTGATATGCGAAAATAAAGAGCTAAAAGAAACAATAGTACGTCAGCAAATTCATATTAATACGCTAAAGGATCTTTGTACCAGTCCAATTCAATCGCAAAGACTAAAATTACTGTCAGCAAGAAAACGGACTAGACGGTCTATTACAGATAATCTACGTGTTTTACCCGTAAGTCAAGAACACTCTCCCAACTATAATGATAGGAACTGCGTCGAGAATTTAAATGTTTTATTAGATACGCCGCCTCATATTGATCCATCTACAAAAGCCTACGTCAGCACAAAATCTGAAACCATTTTATCAAAATGTAATGTACAGAAAGACAACGATGTACTGGCTGAAGGAAATGACAACATATACACAGACACCTCACCCACAAGCAACATAACATGTACTGGTATATCGCAAAAAGAAGACACAAAGACAACTGAGAGTGCTACTATGAAAAAGTCTGCATTGACATCTAATAAGAAACCTCGGATTTACGATAGTACGGAATATGGTAAAATATTGTTACTTTCTGATAACCAAGGTAAAGAATTAATACAAGAGTTAATTCAAAACAAAGATTCCTTACTACCAAGGAATTATAAAATATCATCGATCAGGAAACCTAACGCAAAAACGGAAGCCGTGTTAGAAAATTGTTCTAAGTTACCTAAACAGTTTTCATATAAAGACTTTGTAATATTGTGGATAGGGAGTAATGACTCAAACCCATACCAAGTATTGTCTGAAGTTACTGTAGCTCTGAAACTTCTGAAAAACTGTAATGTCCTAGTTGTTAATGTGTTATACAATGCATCACTAAATATCCAAAAATTGAATTATCAACTAAAATTAATTGCTAAAAATTCAAAAAACTGTACATTCATAGAGACTAACAAAGATTATATTAATGCATCGCTAATGGTAATAAAAGCAATTAATACAAAACATTCCTGTCATAATTATAACCTCAACAATCTTCGTAAAATACGACCGCAACATGACAATATCATGTCAATTCACAACTATAATCTATCTGTACACAATTCTAACCCGCGCCAGGGCACAATACCCTATTATTTTAAATATAAATCTCAGATCTTATCTAAGTTTCCAAGCTCTGTATCTGTTACTAATATCCCAAAACCAGTCAAAGGAACAATTCACTATTATTTTCCAGTAGTCAAAAGAAATAAAAGGGAGCCTCCTGTAGCCTCAAATAACGATGATTTTTTTCGTAAGCACTGATACTCAGAAATTTAATTGTAGTACTATTTCTGTACTGCACCAAAACATTGCCGGGGTTCTTAACAAAATGCAAGATCTAGAGTTGGCTTATTTTATAATTAAAGGAGAAGAGCACTATTTAAATTTAAATAATTACAAACTCAACGCTATATATTCAAGACCAACGCAACGAAGAGGAGGTACATGTATATTATGTAGGGACAATTTACAAAGTATTGAATTAGAAGACATAAAAGAGCTGAGTATCGAAAAGCACTTCGATATTTGTGGTGTAGAAATTCATGAGCTGAAACTTATAATACTGTGTATTTACAGAACTCCTAACTCTAACATCAACATCTTCGTTAACAAAATGAACGAATCTTTAAGTAGGCTTCAACACAAGAAAAGTAAAATAGTGATAGGTGGTGACTATAATATTAATATATTGAGTAAGGACAACGTTAGTACGCAGTTCTTAGAATTAGTATCTAACTACGGTATGCAATGCCATATTCAAGAACCTACAAGACTAAACAAATGCATTGTTAATATTATAACCAATATTCAAGGAGTTACAGGTAAAACGTACAACTTTTGTTTATCAGACCATAACACAGCACAAGTGGTGGAATTTCAGTATCAACCTAAATTAAACATCAAAGACTATTACTTTAAGATGATAAATGACCACAGTAAAGAAAATGTAAGTAAGTTTGTAGATTGTATTGGTAGTCTAACGTTCTCTGAAATCTATGAAATAGATGATACCAATATTGCCTTCTCTACCTTTCATAATGAACTTACGCTTTTCTATAATCTATGTTTTCCTCTTATTAGAATTAAAACTAATTGTAAAGCAAATCGCCTGTCTTGGGTTACAAAAGGTATCAAAGTAAGTTGTAAAACTAAACGTTCATTACGGTACAAATACTATCTCGACAAAACTAATAGTAATAAGATTAAATTTAAAGAATATTCCGCTTTATTAAAGAAATGTGTCAATAAATTTCAGTCCATACGCAACTTGAGACATATTACTAAATCCAAAAACAAAGGTACTACATGGGACATCGTTAAGCGTAATATGGGTAAAACTAAGACAACAGAATATATTGACAAAATTGCTGACAAAGGAACCTCAATTTCTTCCGGATTTGACATTGCTAATTTATTTAATGACTTTTTTATTGACATAATACAGAATAATTCTAATAATACAGCAATTAATAAGACCACTTATGACATTAACAAATTGAAAACTAATGACTCTAGTATCTTTCTTCAGCCGACAACTCCACATGAAATCTTTCAAATCATTCAGTCGCTAAAACCCACCAAATCTGCCGGCTATGATAACATTAATACAGATCTCTTAAAACGGATTGCACTCTATATTTCAGAACCATTGGCTTATATAATGAACTTATCTTTTGAACAAGGTTGCTTTCCTGACATACTGAAACTGTCAATAATAAAACCTTTACATAAAAAAGGTTCAAAGTCTGATAAGAATAATTACAGACCTATTGCATTAACTCCTATTTTGTCCAAAATTTTTGAAAGGGTAATGTACAAAAGACTACTTGGTTTTCTTGATAAATATGACATTCTGGCTAAGGAGCAGTACGGTTTCAGAAAAAATAAATCTACTCAACTGGCTACCTTTATGTTGATCAGGTCTATTGTTTCTAGTATTAATTCTAAAATCCCAACTTCTGCCCTCTTTCTGGACCTTAGCAAGGCTTTCGACTTTGTAGATCATTCCATACTCCTAGAAAAATTGGACAAATACGGTATAAGAGGTCTGGCTTCTCGGTGGTTCCAGTCGTATTTAAGTAACCGAAAACAGTTCACAAGGGTAACTAAATTCAACAAGAAGAATCAATGCATAGAAAACTACGACTCACAGCATCGTACAAACCATTTTGGCGTACCCCAAGGAAGTATCTTGGGGCCTTTGCTGTTCCTTATATACATAAATGATCTTCCCCGTGAGATACTACACAACTGTGTCTTATTTGCGGATGATACGACTGTCATCATTGAATGTAAAAATCTAAATTCTTATGAATCTGAAGTAAATCAAACTATTTATTCAATAGTCGAATGGTTGAAAGGTAATAAATTATAAATAAATATTGACTAGACAAAACCTATATACTTCAAAACGCCTAGCCGAAAAGAGTTTCAGTTTAATATAAGCCTTGACCATGATAAAGTTGAACAAATACAAAGTACAAAATTTCTCGGTATAACTTTAGACGCACATCTCACATGGAAGGATCATATTGACAGTATTTGCAAGAAAATTAATAAATTCGTTTTTGCTCTTCGAAAAGTTAAAGACGTAACAACGAGAGAAACATCTCTAATGGTGTATCATGCTTATGTTTGTTCTCTCAATCGTTATGGCATTGTAGTATGGGTTAATGACTTATGTTGGACAGAGGGGATATACCGTTATGCTATGGGGTTTATTGATAATTGTGTCGTGTGAAGTAGCAAGATCACATTTAGAGTTTAACGTTTGGTGTTTCGGCTAGTAGAATTGGTTGTGTGTATTGTGAAGATACCATGACAGTTTAAATTCGGTTGTATTTTGATATTTCTGATTTTATTAATATCGAACGATATAAAATGGAATTAAAGAAGAAAAGGAAGAAGGTGAATGAATCAGAGTGAAGAAAACTAGTATACTAAGTTATTTACTTATATTATGGAAAAAGTAATGATAATGCCTACCTATATTATTAAAAGTCAATCTTTATGATATTGAAATGAGAACCTTAACTATAAGGAAAGTGTAATGCAAATTCTATAGTGGTTAATTATGGGCAAAATAATTAATATGGAAGGTTCTCATTAGAATTATTCTTAAGTTTCTGTAGTACCAATATTTTAGATTTTTTATATTTCCTAAAAGGAAAAATAGTGTTCAATAAATATATTAAGGGAGGGATGTAGTGTTTGTATACTTGTCTCGAGTTCACTCTCTTATCGGCCGTTGTTGAGAAAAGACGTGTTGAACCTAGCTGCTGGTGACGTAACGAGCCAATGTGTTTGCCCCCTGTGTTAGAGCGTCCACTACACTACTGTTAGTCAATGCTATTGCTTCTGAAATGTTGTTAGTTGAAAGGTTATCTGAAACTTCAATAACTATCAAGTCTGTTATGGGGGCAGAAGTTTCTTTACCACAGGGAACATCAGAGACGACTAAGAAATCTTCGTCTTTAAACTTGTGAGGATTGAGTGGGAATATTCCTGTTGATGCGAAGCCACTGACTCCTTCCTCTACTGAAGCAACTTTCATATAGGCTTTGTTACAAATTCCAGCGACTTCGTAAGGCGTGATTTTTTGTAAATTATGTGATTTCATTTATAAATCACATTCTCTGTTTTAAGCCTCTTGACGTGGTCTTCTATGGTCCTCAGAAGACCACGTCAAGAGGCTGCAGCATATGTGATGTATGAGGAGGAATGGACACCACAGTAATAAAATTTTCTCTGCAGAAACTGTATGATTCGAGGGTAGAATGACTGTAATGGTTGTCTAAGATTAATAAAACTGGTTTCTCCTCACTAGGTTTAGCGGTTTTCACGAATTATTGTAACCATTTCATGAATAGTTCTTCATTTGTCCAACCATTATTAAAATTTTCATATGCGGTACTTAATGGTCCATCTATCTCAAGTTGTGGTGAGTGCCTTTTGCGTGGGTAGATAAACATAGGAGGAACAAAACTTCCAACAGCACTCATACAACAAGTGACCGTAATTGTTTTGCCTCTCTCCCAAGAAGTCAAAGAACCCACTCTTTTTTGACCTTCTGTAGCCAGGATTTTTTCGGTATCCTGAACGGTGGTAATACCTGTCTCATCAACGTTGTAAATATCTTGAGGAGAGAACGACATTTTTGTCATGACTTCTTCCAAGTTCTAAAAAAAAATATTCACTTCGGTTTTATTAAAACCTGTAATTCTCTGTATACTTATAGCTTCAGGTTTTCGAATGCTTATCCGTGGATTTCTCTTAAGAAATCCTTGAATACAGTCTCTACCAGCCATTTTAGTATCTCTGTTAAAATTATGAGGTAGTTTAAAATTTTCAGCACATTGAAATGTTATTTTTCTTAGTTGATTTGTCGTCAAACCATGAAACATGTTACTTAATTGTAAAATACGCTCTGTAAGTATATTTTCTTGGTCTTCATTAAAAACGGCATGCCTTCGTAATTTTGGAGGTTTGAACTCATCTTTCTTTATGCTTCTTTGTAACGTGCTGAAAGGTATACCGGTTTCCTCGGCAACTTTACGTATCGACACGCCTCCTCTTATACGTACAGCAGCTGCCTGCAGTACACCTGCAGTCCAGCTCGCTTTAGACGTCTTCCTTGTCCAGTTCCTTGGCATCTGAAATTAACAAAAATGTTTTATCATAATAAAAAACGATGCGGGGAATGGGGCCAATTGACTCTCATTACCCCAATGACAGTTTGTTTGCTAGATTTGAATGATTACACAAAAAACATAACAAAATCTAATATCTTGCATTAATAAATATTCTTGGAAATTAGACCAGAAGTGACTTTTTTTAAAATAATTTTTAGAGATACCTACAGGAATTGATTCAAATACATGAAGGAAACTGACAACAATTTAATCAACTAACAAAATAACAAGAAACACCTTAAACAAAAAATACACTCAACAAATCAAAATTATACACAGAAAATAATAATTAAAAATATAACCGACAGTGACGTCCTGACGAAGCTGTTCCCACGGCGAAGTCCAAGTGAAAAAGAGAGGGCGGTGCTGCACCGCCTTATATAGGTTTCCCCCTCCTCGTATCTTCCTATCTTCTACACGGCCTTTCCTGACAGAAGACCGTCCTCGGACTCCTGTATCTTCTAGTTTTGAAGATCTGTCTCTAGTGTTGGCATCGAAGGTCCCGAGTCATCACTGCTTGCAGGTGAAGTGGTGATAGGCTTCCCCATCTGCTTCTGAGTACCAGAGGTACAGGGTTCTGGTTCTTCATCAACTGGCTCAGCCTCGCCAATAGCATGTTCAGACTCCTCATTTTCATTGTCCGATTCTGTGAAAGAAACAAACACACACAGGAATCTATTTCGCAAAGTAACAAGAGGGCTATTGTTGACGGAATAACAGTTGATGAAATAACTCTTTTCAACAACACTCACTATAACAGCATAATAGCTTTAGGCTAGCCTAACATAGCCTGTGCGCAATAAGTGTGCAATACACAAATATCCAAACCGACCACCTGGGGCGGGACTTGTCGGAAGATCGCCACCTCACGACTCGTTAGAGACCTACGTGAGGCATAACTTTGCGTGTGTGAATTGGTTCACATACGAGTATGTTTCAAACCAATCAAAGACATATCATACTACATAACGATGCTTATCAATAGGCACGTTTTCCAACTAAACACGATAGTCATGTGACCAACCCATGACCCGATTCTACGTGTATCACAACTCCAGGATAACATGTCCGAGAACACCACTCCAAGACCATAGGTCCGATAAAGCTACTCCAAGACCACACAGGTCCGATACGGCTACTCCAAGACCGTAGGTCCGATAAGGCTACTCCAAGACAGTATCCCTTCGTAAGCTATTCCCAAGATATGTTCCATATACTAGGTGGCATGTCCGATGCACTCCAAGACAGTGGCCCATCCAATAACATGAAACCGTACGTCACTTGAAGTGTATCCGTCAATTTGAGATAGCATGTCCGATGCGCTCCAAGACAGAGGCCCATTTCAAATTGCAAGACTCGACTTCCCTTCAATACCGTTCATGAATCCCACCAAGAAAACACTGATTAGATTAATAGCAATCTCTAAGTCTACAAATAGTGAAATCAAGTAAGTAAGTCAAATTCGGTGAAATATATTGCTTACATAGGAATAAGCAAAACTCATTACAGAAACATAAACACTCACCATTAAAGAAAGCAGAGCACACGTCAGGAGTCCATTCGCCTCGCCACGGGATCATGTATTCCGCGGCTGCTTGTGTTGACTTGCCATACGAGCCAGCCAAGAGATGCAACTCATAGCGACCATGTGGGAGTACCTTCGCCACACGATAAGGCCCCCGCATGCACGAATCCAGCTTCCCAGTACATTGTGCCTGTTTTCTCACAAAAACTAAGGAATTCAGCTCAAAAACACTTGGTGGCTTTCGCCCTTAATCGTAGGCGTCCTGTTGTCCTTGATTTGAACGGAGGCGTTCGGATACTCTTTGACGACTCATTTCGCGAAGAGCTTCCCGATTAGGGCTGGAACCTTCAAAGGCCACATCGCGAACCAAGCTACGAATAAGTGGTGTCGCAGCATCAATAGGTCAAATCAATAGGTTCAAAGCTGAATACTGAGTTGTTCTATGTTTTGTGATATTGAGAATCAACTGCAGTTTCCACATAACACTCGGCCACTTTTCCTGTCGTTAGTTGCACTCAATACGCGCCATGTTAAGCAGAGTTCGACAGTATCGTTCTACCTGCCCGTTACTCTGATGCGCATTTCAGGGGTTATAAGATGAGTATCACATCCCATATTTTTGACCCAATTTAAGAATTCAGTGCTTTGAAACAAGCGACCTCTATCAGCTACTATTAGCTTGGGGGTTCCAAAGAGGGAGATCATGTTGGTGAAATGGCGTTTCAGTTCGTCAGCGTCTTGTCGGCACATCGGGTATAACAAACAAAAAGAGATTGCCCAAATTTGTATGTGGATCCGTACCAACTTGCGTCAAACCAAATTTACTCTCAAGAGTATAGTTATTATTTAAATTTTCACTATCTAAAATTGTTTTGTTAATATTTAACCACATTTTTGAGATATTAAAAATAGTTCGATAACGCCTGATCATATTTCATAGCAATTTTTAACCGTAGTGATTATTATAATTTGCATTCTATACCATAGGTATGCGTTTTAGGCCAAATTGCTGTGTAGTGTATTGCATTATTATTGATATATGCGATAAGTTAGGACCCGCATTCCTTCGCTCCTATATTGTGGCGTTACTTAAGCTCAGGCTTTTATCGCGCATGGGTAATATCTTTACGCTATACCTAAGCCTACACTGAAGAACCTTAAGACTGTTAAAAGTCGTAATGGTTTAGTCTTTTATTTACTTATTTATTTAAAAAGTTATCAAGACCTAAACAAACTTACTACGTGTTTTAGTTCGATTTCTCGGATCAAAAAACGCTTGTGGGTTTTACATTCAGCTACCAAAACGTACATTATAGGGGTTGACTGTAGCCTATCATCACCCTTAGCTGCACCTAATAACCTAGCCCTAACCATATAGCTACAATATATACGTATATAAATAATAGTGCGGGAAGCCACTGTCGAAGAAGCAAGCCACTGTGGGAAGCGTCTGTTGCCTTGACACTTAAGGCAACAGACGGAAGGTGGGAAGAATGAAGGGTGTATAGGACGGGATTTTATCATTGCCGATCCGCAACCTCAAGAACCGACCAATAACTAAGGCTGGATAAGGCCAGAGCTGTCGGCAACCATTTATAGGTGCAGTAACAGTGAGAGGAGTCGATGGTCTCGTCGTAATGAAACAGCGTTGCTCGTAGCGTAGAAAGAGACTTTATTACATATTTACATAGTATTTATATTAATCTATTTACATTAGTTATTAATTATATAATAATAATAGCATTTGTGTGTAAAAACTGATGTACCTAGTCGAATTATTTTAGTGACAAATAACTAATATTGACGTCATTTCGGCTTCACTGCCACTTTCTCGCGTGAACATAGGTACTTAACAAGGTAACATAAATAAAGAATTTGTAATTGTTAGGCAGATAAAACATTTAATTTTAGGGTACATAGTATCAAATCATCGTCATCTTCCTGCCCTTTGCCCATGTTACTTGAGGTAGGCCCAAAACATTTTTTTCTTCCATTGTATCCTGTCAACCGTCACGCTATCACTGACTCCGTTTTTTTCGCACAATCTATCCGACTTTTCTTTAGCCTCCTTCTCCATCTATTTACGTGTTTATTCTTTAGGTATATTCTGTGTATAACTCTTTGGGTGTGTTCACATCTGGCGAATACGCTGCTGGCGAGCTGCGTGCTTGCATTTCAAGTTAACGCGCCGTTCCCATGCCATCATCGTACCCTTCGCGCGAAAGCTTCGCCACGCTCGAACGGTGTAAAACCACGCGCGAGCGGCCCGCGCGCTTCTCCTCGCGCCCGCGGAAAGCAAATCAAAGGTACTCTGTGAAGCAAATGGAAATGCATGCGCGCGAATTGCGCGCCCCGAACGTGCGCCGCGCGCCCCCTTTACAAACCTTGCCACTTGCAACACTATGAGTCACTATCTCAACACTGTCAATAGTTATTATAGACGTATTGAATTAATTATTATTCAATATAATTACCAGAATTACTCAAATGCAGTACAAAAATACCAAACGATATAAACGTCAGTATAACAACAAAATACCAAAATGTCATAACCAAATTGGCAGTGTCAAGTTTTCAGTTTCTAATATACGCAATGTTTACTTTATAAAATGGTGAGATAAAATAAAATAATTTAACAGAATTCATTTTTAGCAGTTTAATTATTTTCAACTATATTAATTTATTTACTTATATAGCAGATAAAATTAACTAGGCGAACCATTTATTTATGATCATTGTCAGATTAAAAGCGTTAGCATTACATACTCTTTGGTCAGATTACGAAAATAACTGAAAACTGTAATCGGAACGTAAAGATTTCTGAAATGACGTTATTATTTTCGGAAGTAGGAATTGTTAATCATTTAATATCATTTTTACGATATTTTTTAATGTGGTTAAAAAAAGCGGTGAAAAATCAGTACATTGTACATATAAATAAAACATTATTTTTGGTATTAATATACTTGTGACGCAATATGGTACGGGGTATGACGATAACCATCGGCTTCGGGAAGCGGACCTAGGGAATCTAAATGAATAGTTTCGAAGGGTGAATCCGGTTTTTCCCAAGAGTGGATAGGCTGCAGAGGGGCTCGGGGAACTTTTTTATGGGACAGACACACTAGGCAATGTGTTAAATACTTCTGCACAAATGCCCTTAGCCCTGGAAACCAGATGTGTTTCGTGATAAGATCGACGGTCTTGTCAACACCTGGATGATCATATTCATCATGGAAAACTCTTAAAAGGCTAAGTCTATGACCTTTCGGGATATAACAAAGGAATTGGGGATTTTCACCAGTAGGTGTGAATTTTACATACAGGATGTCGTTTTTGAAAATATAACGGCTGGGGTCTAATTGACCATCCGCTAATTTCTGAATAAGAGACCGAGTCTCCTCATCAGAAGTCTGGGCAATCCACGCCCAATTCAGAGGTTTCTAAACAGTGCACACCTTTACTGGATTCCGACTAGGATAATCGGCATGGGACAGAAGGCTACCTTTCCTATAGTCCAGACTAAAGTCAAAATCCTGGAGGTATATCCACCACCGAGCCACCCTTGGCAATAAATCCTTCTTACGCTGTTAAGTCTCAATGCGTTACAGTCGGTGACCACAGTGAATTTTATACCCACAAGATAATGCCTGAAGTGCTGAAGGGCTTTTACTACCGCGAGAGTCTCAAGCTCATATGAGTGGTATCTACTTTCGGCTCCCTGAGTAAGCTTACTGAAGTAGGATACCACTCGCTTACGATTATTTTCATGGACTTGCATCAAGACTGCTCCATACCCAATAGAACTCGCGTCTGTATGGACTTCTATGGGTAATAAAGGGTCATAAATTGCAAGTACTGGTTCGCTCGTTAGACATTCCACAATGTACTTACGAGCAACCCCTTGTTCGAGTCCCCAATCAAAACTTACCTACTCCCTTTTTAGTGAGCGCAGTAATACATGCAGTTTTCTGGGCAAATCCAGCTATATACCGTCTAAAATAGCTGGCTAAGCCCATGAATTGGCGAACCTGCTTTACATTTTGCAGTTCGGCTGAGTCAATCAAAGCCCTCACTTTTCGTGACTCGGCATAACCTGACCTTCACGCCAAACCGTAAGGCATTTTCAAGTATTGATAATGTCCCTCCGGCGTAACAAAACCCGTAAGAGGAACCGACTCCTGGTCCAAAGGGATCTGATGAAATCCTGTTGCCATATCAAGGGAGCTAAAGTATTTATTATGCCCTAAACGATCGATATAGTCATCTATACGTGGCAACGGAAAACGATCTTTAATAATTGTGATCTCGTTTAACTTACGAAAGTCCACGTACATCCTATCCGTGCCATCTTTCTTTTTAACTAAAAGAATCGGGCTCGCGTAATCAGACTCTGATTCCTCTATAATTCCTTTATCCAACAAGTCTTTAATTATATCATGGACACGAAGAGTCTCAGCTTGAGAAAGTTGGTACGGCCGATAGTAAACAGGAGTGTTAGCATTAAGTTTAATGGACATACACCCTGTATTTACAGTCGATGTTGCAGTGCCGGAAATGAAGTACTGAGAGAAATTATTAATTATTTCCAACAACTTATCCAAGTGACCGTCAACTAGGGGTGTATTAATTGGAATTGAAGCCTCAGATCGTATGTTCATTGTCCTATGCAAGTTATTAGCGCTCCTTGTAAGTGACTGACAATTTCTAATGCGAACGTACCTAACACCGTCCCTATTAAGAACATCCGTTCCTACTATGACCGGCGTATTCATATATTCGGCAGACACAACAAACAAATCTACCTTGAGGGTTAAACCGTCAAATTCAATAGGTAATGTCACGTAACTCGTACTCTCTACTTCTTGAGTACCTAACCCTTTCAAAATACGAAGCGCTGGCTTACGTGAACAATTAAAATACTTAAGCAACGAAGACGTAATTAAGGATATAGTAGACCCACTATCAATCAAAACATCGACCGCTACATCCTGTATAATTGCTACAACAACGTCACTATTCTTGGTGTTTACAAACTCGTTGCAGAGGTTAACACTGTTTTTGTTTGCAGTTTCCGATCTCTGCTTAGCGAAACAATTTTCAAAAACTACAAGTTTCGGACCTAGTCGGTACAAAAGTAGATGTAGGATTATTTGACGAACCGCTTGGCGGCTGATCAGTTCTCTGTTTCTTAGTACACATTGCCTGTCTGTGTCCTGATTCACCGCAAGAGAAACATTTAACATCATTTAAATTACGCTTACGAGAAAGATCTGTAGCTTGTTTATCTCTCACAGAACGAAACGCGGCACTTTTACTAGTGTTGTTTGGTTTAATGTAGATCGAAAAGTATTCAACTAACTCATTAGGCAACAGTTTGGCGTTAGTCGCCGACGCTCTTATGTTGGGATCAGTGATACCGCGGACTATTATCGCCGAAATTAGTTCGTCACTAAGTCCCCGCACTATTCTTAACCGCAGTAATGACCGACGCACGTAATCCGCATACGTGGAATAGTTATCAGAATTTTTAGTCATAACGTCATATAAAATGTTTGCGACGTCCGGTATTCTAGGGCACAAAGGTTTAAATTCTTTTTTGAAGTTGCTCCACGATCGGTCATTGGTTACCCATTCGTTAAGCCATGATCGAGCGTCACCTTTCAAGCAATTACCAATACGCGATAAGCATTCGAAATCACTCCAATTGTTTAAAACTTTAGCGCGATCGACCTCCGTACACCAATCATCAATATTATGTAGGGTAGGATCGAAATTTGTTTTTTTTTTTTTTTTTTATAATTTTTATTCATGACCATAGGATACAAGTCTTTCAGTCGAATACATAGATGGGTACAATACAACGAAATTTGAAATATAAAAATGTTGAGATCTACCCGCGGTATTAATTGATCGAATAGCATCTACGATACGATCAGTCACCGTAGCTTGTTCTGATTTTGAATTATCATTTATGTTCTTAACCAAACGGTCCGACGCATGCACCGACGCCTGCTTAGATATACATCTCGATAATCGTAACGGTGGTGTTCTAGAGCGAGATCGCGAATAACGACGGTGGTTATATCCGCGAGTCGGTGGCAAATTAGGAGAATCATTCTTTCTAGGCGAAGGTGAAATTAAACGGCGGCGACGTTCCGGTGGTGACGAATGACGCACGCTACACGATTCTATTCGACCTGACGGTCGTAAGGTATGGTGTTCCAGCGACGGTGTTCGCTGGCGCCGTGATGCCCGTCGGCCGCGTACCCTATCAGACACTAACGTTTTATCACAGTCACACGAACGCGCCGGTGAGGGCGAAGCCCCTCTTTTGTTTTCTAGTGCTTTAAGCTGTTGATCCCCGCATTAACACCGGCGTTCACGCGCCATTGTCTTTCTATTGTGTCTCTAATTACGCACTCAAAAGGTTATGGCGAGACATCATCGCTTGTATCTCGAGCCTTAGCGTGTCGTTTTCATTCGGGGATCGCTCGCGGTACCCGCTATTTTGCCGTCCGAAATAACAAATGGGGGGGCTTACGATTGAAACCAAATGAACAGTGGGCGATGGAAATGGGAAGAATCCCACTTCTGATCTTGGAAATTAGACCAGAAGTGACTTTTTTTAAAATAATTTTTAGAGATATCTACAGGAATTGATTCAAATACATGAAGGAAACTGATAACAATTTAATCAACTAACAAAATAACAAGAAACACCTTAAACAAAAAATACACTCAACAAATCAAAATTATACACAGAAAATAATAATTAAAAATATAACCGACAGTGACGTCCTGACGAAGCTGTTCCCACGGCGAAGTCCAAGTGAAAAAGAGAGGGCGGTGCTGGTGCTGCACCGCCTTATATAGGTTTCCAACTCCTCGTATCTTCCTATCTTCTACAATATATAAGTTAAGTTAAGACTACATTTTAAGATTATTTTGTTCGTAAAATTAACAAATATAGATACTCACGTTTCCGATTGAAATTTCGGAAATTTTACAATGGCCTCTCCCCTGTGACACGTGTGTCGCTCCTGGTGACGCGAACTTGACTAGTGGGTTGGCATATTGGGGAGTGCGGGAGGGGTGCCTTGCTAAACCCCCGTGCGACATTCTGCATTTATTCTGCAATCATTTGGTTCATTTCTTTTTGAATTGACCCTCATTGCCCACTGACTCATTCCCCCCGGCTCCCTACCGGACGGTCGGACGGCGGGCTACCCATTGCTCGCCGTCCGCAAGCCCGCGCCTACGGTGGCCAGAAATTGGGATCGGAATCCCGGCGGCGGTTGGGGCGTGAGGACCGTTGCCTCATGCGATCGGCCGCCTCCTTTGCTAGCATACTGCTTCGCAGAAGAAGGCGACCGCTTGCCACTCCTCCTCGCTCCGGACCATGGCCTGTACCAAGGCCCGGCGTGAGAGATCGCCGCCACTGATCGCCCCCATGAGGACACGGCGTTTATCTGCCCGAGCGGGGCCCACCTCCACCGAGTGCCCCACAGTGGCGACACCCGGGCGTCGCTTCCGCACGAATCCGGTGCAGGAACTTCCCGAACTTACCATGTTCGGTGAGAACCTGCGTCATGCGGAATGTGAGGACGCCGCGCGCCGTGAGGTCTTTCCAACCACGCCTCAAAGAGGGGACCGCCATAATTGTAGCGTGCCCATGATACACTTATGATGTGAGTGTGACAAAGTCACCGTGGAAATACAGAACCGCGCCAGTGACCATCGCAGATGATATTTACTGTAGGTACGTAACTGGCATCAAGCTTTAGAAAAAGGGCTCTACTGAAGTTTGTTTAGTCTGAGTCACGTCATTCTGTAACTCTGTACCTACATATGTATTAGGTACACAGTACGTACCAATGGACAGACGAGTTTATATTTTTGTTTGTCAGCCATGCAGACAACACTCAAAAAAAGTTTGGACCCTGGAAACAGGTTTTCATTGCAATGGTTTTACATACAGTAGCGCATCGTGGTCAGAGATTGCTTTATATTTATTCATTAATCAAAATAATAAAAAACAAAAAAATAAAAAAAATAATTATATATATAAAGCAATCAAACAAATAAGCAATCAAGCAATTATGTTTTTTTTTTTAGATCAATACGTTATTATATAATTAAACATAGATCGATGCCAAGTTAAAAAAGCGCCCATCTTTTTTAAACTTGACAAAGAGGGTAACACAGGCGTCCTTTTTACCCGACTGCGCGACGCAAAGGAGGGTAATGTGTTTATCAGTCTATGTATGTATGTATGTTTGTTTCTATGTGGCGTTCTAGAGACCAAATGCGTAGGCCGATTTTGATAATTCTTACGTCAATCGATTCGTCTTAACCTTGCGAGTGTCACTAAAGACATGACAGTAATCAAAATTCACCACAGCTACAACCAGACGCCATATTGTCAAAATTAAAAAAAAAAAGTCGATGAACTATGTCAAGTGGGGTGTCGTTGAATAGGTATTTTAAAATCATCTTTAGGTTCCTTTTATCATTTTTCATTTTAAATAATAGTTTAGGATATATAACGATTTAAAGTTGTTTAACAAAACAATCATTCTCGCTAATTTTCTTACTTATTGATTTAAGTTTTTATTTCAAGTATAAACGATACACAAATAAAAAAAACAGTGAAAAAGCATGAAGAACAAATATTTTTGGTAAAAAAAAGTTTACCACCAAACTCGATAGATGGCGTTGTTCATTTGATGCACGTTTGTAAATCAAATCATTCGAGTTTTCCCATCTACTAGACAGGTCGATGAACATAATCAAAAGATGACAACTATATTGGCAAAAACTACTAGATTGTTTATATTACATGCAGTAGAATCGAAAACATATGGTCAAAAACCGAAAGATGTATATGTTTCTGATGATCCTAACAAAACTGGAGGAATCGTTAAATATTTAACAATCGGTTTAGGATCACGAGTTATGTTACGAAGAAATTTGAATGTTACCCATGGTCTTGTTAACAGAGCAATGGGTGTTATAAGGACAATTGAGTAGCCAGCTCTTCGGAGGGACCAATTGGAACCCGGAGAATTGCCACAAGCTGTTTATATAGAATTTGACGACAAAGCAATTAAAAACAATGTTCCTGGAGTCGGCTGGAGTAGGAGTCAGAATCGTACCATCGACGACAGAATTCGATGCACTTCGCGGACAGGGTAAAATAGAGCGAAAAATGTTGCCATTGATATTGTGCTGGGGTGTAACTGTACACAAGCTCCATGGAACTACTTTGGACTTTTGGACCAAGCTGTGGTTGACTTGAGTTCACGCATTTTTGCTAAAGGTCAAGCATAGTAGCTTTGAGCCGAGTTAGGTCTCTAGAGGGACTAATCATCAGTAGTTTAGACCACCGCAAGTTACTTAATAATCCCCACGATATTAACTCCCTCAATGAAATGACTAGATTGCGAAATTTACCATCTTATAACGAAGTCAATGAATCGTCACTAAAAAGTATAAAATAAAATAAAAATATTTAAAGAAAAACAAAAAACCCGACTGCGTCGAAACTAATTTTAAAAAATACGTGAAAAAATTAACTTAAATAAAAACTAAAAAGAAACAAACAAGCCCAGTAGTTTAGAATTCTGTTATGTACTACTAAATAACTACACAATTTAAATAGTTTTATAATCGATACACACATAAAACAAATCATACATTCTAATGCAGAACAGAACGACTCACAGTCGGGGCCCCTTGGGAAGATTTGATTGGTAAAATTTGAATGGGCCCCGACTGAGTCGGTCTGTTCTGCATTAGAATGTATGATTTGTTTTATGTGTGTATCGATTATAAAACTATTTAAATTGTGTAGTTATTTAGTAGTACATAACAGAATTCTAAAGTACTGGGCTTGTTTGTTTCTTTTTAGTTTTTATTTAAGTTAATTTTTTCACGTATTTTTTAAAATTAGTTTCGACGCAGTCGGGTTTTTTGTTTTTCTTTAAATATTTTTATTTTATTATTATTATTATCTCTTTATTCACTTAAATACATGTACAAGTAAAAATTATATTTATAAATATTTCAATAAAAATAAAAATAAAAAAGATTTAAAAATAAATTAATTCTTAATTCTTTATTATATATTATTCTTAATTCTTAATTATTACACAAAAACATTTTTTTTTTTTTTTTTATTAATGATAGGCTCGCGTTTGACCACCATCTCACCTGATGGTAAGCGATGATGTGGTCGACGATGGAGCACGCTTGCCTAGAAGTAGCCTATTCACTCTTGACTTAAAGACCCCTAAGTTGTAGCTATCTGGAAACACAGACTCCGGCAAGGAATTCCACTCCTTGGCTGTACGCACAATAAATGTGTTCTTAAAACGTTTTGTGCGTATGGGTGGGATGTCTACCATGTACCGGTGGCGCAACGCCGTACGTCTAGTGGTCCGATGATGGAACGGACTTGGCGGAATTAGATTGTGCAATTCCAGTGCACACTCCCCGAAATGTAAACGATAGAAAACCGACAGGCTAGCAACTCGGCGGCGATGCCCAAGGCTTTGGAGCTTCGACTCAACAAGTGCATCATTGCCGATGATCCTCTTGGCTCGCCTCTCAATCGACTCTAGCGCATCAAGCTGGTATTTGGCAGACCCGTCCCAAAGATGAGAGCAGTACTCCATACACGATCGTACTTGCGCTTGATAAAGGTTGAGCAGCTGTTCCGGCGTGAAGTACCGTCTCACCTTTGCTAAGATCCCCAATTTTTTGGCAGCCAGTTGAGCCTTTGCCTCGATGTATGAGCCGAAATTTAGAGTAGACGACAGCGTAACCCCAAGAAGCTCAAGGTGGTCGGTTATTGGCACGGTCACACCTCGGAAAGATGGAGCCGGTTGGAATTGACTCCGTTTAGCGGAAAAAAGACACGCTTGGGTTTTAGTTGCATTGAACTTGACCAGATTGGCATCGCCTCAATCGGAAACCGCCTTCAAGGACGAGTTCAAGCGTTCAACCATAGCCTCTCGAGACGACTGGATCTGTGACCCACTAGCACGTGCGTCAGACACATATCTCTCGGCAACAGTGCTATCGTCTGCATACCCAAAGATACCGGGTTTAAGTAAGTCATTTATGTGCAGCAAAAACAGTGTTGCCGAGAGAACCGACCCCTGAGGGACCCCGGCATTAATATCCATTTGACCGGACGAGTAGCCATCAACAACCACTCGGATGGATCGATCCCTCAAGAAGTCTGCGATCCAATCACACAGACCAGTGGGTAGGCCGAAGGAAGGAAGCTTAGCAATAAGGCTTTCGTGCCAGACCCTATCGAAAGCCTTCGAGATATCGAGGGAGACGGCAAGCGCTTCCCCATGCTTCTCGATGGCCTCGCTCCAGATGTGAATGGCATACGCTAGAAGGTCCCCAGTGGACCGATTTTGGCGAAAACCGTATTGCCGGTCACTGAGGATGTCGTTAGCTTCTAGGTATGCCAGAAGTTTCTTGTTAAGCACCCGTTCCATACTCTTACAGAGGATGGACGTAACAGAGATGGGTCTGTAGTTTGCTGGGTCAGCTCGACTGCCTTTCTTGGGCACAGGCTGCACGTTAGCTTGCTTCCAAGCAATCGGCACTTTTCCAGTCTCATATGAGATGCGAAATAGGCGTGTCAAGATCGGAGACAATTCAGGCGCACAAGTTTTAAGTACAATTGCTGGTATCCCGTCGGGGCCACTAGCTTTGTTCACGTCGAGGTTACGCAGGACCCTACGAACGTCCTTTTGATGGATACGAACGTCTGACATCCTCGTCGCGCATCCATCAGGAGAAACAGGTGGCCGTGCGTCACCAGAATTCAGACGAGAGGATTCCGCAAAAAGAGAGGCAAACAAGTTTGCTTTCTCCTCAGCGGTGTGAGCCAGCGACCCATCGGGTTTCAGCAGTGGCGGAAGTGACGGACGGCAGAAGTTCGATTCAACCGACTTAGCCAGGGACCAAAACGCTTTACTACCTGCGGGGTATGGTACATAACTTAATATATAGTCCGGGATGTACCTAAATGTACAGTAAAGGGGTTGACTGTAGCCTAACAACCCTAGCTGCACCTAACAACCTAGCCCTAACATATAGTTACAATATATACGTATATATATAGTGCGGGAAGCCTGTTACCATGAGACCTAAGGCAACAGATGGAAGGTGGGAAGGATGAAGGGTGTATCGGATGGGATTTTCTCACTGCCGATCCGCAGCCTCACGGACCGACCAATGAGATAAAAAAAAATCGTCAGCTGCATACTGGAGGGGGGATTAAGCGTCAGCCACTCGCATGAACTTTTAATAGAAACACGAATAATTAAGTTATAGTACGCCGGATGAAATATAACTAAGTGATTGTTTAAATTATCAAAAGCACGAAAACAACAATCAGCTGTGTGGGTAGCGGTGGAAAAACCGTCAGCGGACGCAGTAAAAGTTAAAAATATTGGAGCATTGCTACTACGCTGTCTTTTAAACACATATTCGAGATAGATTCAGGAGCTGCCTGAGCCCATAATACGACCTTCGGGGTTACTTATGCTTCTCCCCCTAAAATTTCAAAGGAACATCTGCGTGTCTCTTTATCGTACACAATCAGTTTCGGTTGTGCTCTTCGAACGAACGGACACAAGTTTAAATAATTATGTCAAAGGTCCAACCGTTTGGTGTATTTTGTGGCAAAAAAAGGAAATATTAATATCTTTTTTTTACAAAATTATAAAAAAATGCTCCTCTGTCCGTCCGTCCGTCCGTCCGTACCCCTTATCTCGAGAACGCGTAGAGGTATTGAGTTGAAATCAGAAAAACGTTTATTTCAAATAGACCAATTACAGGCACTTTTGAATTGTCAAAATGTCGGTCAGTCAAAAAAAAAAAAAGTGAAACTAAATTGCACGTTCCAAAGCGTAGATCTCTATGGAGAAGAAGGTGCAAGAAACTCCATGGACACTCTTTTAAATCATCTTTTGTGTTACATAAAACTTGGTTACATATTTCTTGTCGCTTCTAATATGTGAGCACAATGTAGATAAGTATCTAATAATAATTAAAAAAAAAATATTACAAAAAATAGAAATTAAATTAAGTCACTGGCAGCTAAGAGATGACCAGTCTCAACTGACGGCACCCGTTCACGAGCATGACGCGTGCATCAGCCCTACTCAGTTCAACCACTTTGATGGGAACTGAATGACCCAATAACACGTGCCGCCATCAGCGAGATATTTGAGTGAACATGACAAACTCTCAACTGCCATGCTCGTAATGTCAAACAAGTTGTAACCTAATAAAAAAGCTCCATGGTACTTCACACTCACAAAAATTTAAAAAAAGTGCTTCTACATTATACAATATTATACAATGCTATTGTTTCCAAATACAAAAGGTAAATTATCATAAACTCTATTGAAATAAACAAATAAAATAAAAAAACATTTCAAAAACAACAATACAAAAAGGGGAATAGTATCTCTTCCAATATTTATAAATATATTTAAAAAAAAACTAATTTGAAGGTAAAAGTGGCTGTCGCTGTGGAGCAGGACCGGCATTTAGCCAAGCGTTTTTAGCGTTTATCTAGGATATAATCTTCCAGTTTATAATACGCCTGTCTACATAGTGTGCGTTTAATGCATGCTTTAAATTTGGACTCAGTTAGTTGTAGAATCTCAACTGGTATTTTATTATAAAATTTTACACATAAAAGAACTATGTACTTTAGCCAATCTGAATCGAGGTTGATCTAATTTGTTCCTATTCCTAGTATTAAAATTATGCCTGTCAATTATCTTAGTAAAAAGATGAATATTTTTCCGATCATACATAATGTTTTCATAAATATATTGACAAGGGACCGTCAGGATGTTTATTTCCTTAAATAGTTCCCTAAGAGAATCGCGTCTGCGAAGATTATATATGGCTCTAATAGCTTTTTTCTGCAGAATAAAAATAGACTCTATGTCTGCAGCCCGTCCTCATAGCAAAATACCGTAAGACATGACACTATGAAAATAACTAAAATAAACTAGTCGCGCAGTATCTACAGCAGTAAATTGACGGATTTTTCTGACAGCATATAATAATATAATAATATACTTTATTTCAGATATAGAAAATCCATAATGTGTTAGTAACAGAGATACTTAAACAACTATGTTAGTAAAAAAAAAAGTATTAAAACAAAATAGAAATAGAAATCATCCCCTCCTAATTCATATATTTTCCCTCAGCACCAGGCCCGCAGGCATGCCTGCGGGACCAGTGCCTCAGGAAAGGACAGTCTGGTTTCTCAGCAATTACCGAGCCTCCACGTATCCTATGCATCAAGGATGCCGTTCTTTTGCGCATGATAGCCTCAAAACTATCCGTGCCTGCCTCAGCAAACATGCCTGACGCGCTACAGAACCGTGGAAGCCCCAACAACACCCGGAAAGCATTATTGTACTGAACTCGAAGAGCGTTGTAGGCCCTCTGCGTATACGTGACCCACAGACTGCAGGTATAAAAAGTCTGGCAGTAGGCCTTAAACAGTGTAATTTTCACTTCTTTAGTACACCTAGCAAACCTGCGGGCCAACATATTACATCGGACCGACAACGCTCTTTTCTCTCTCTCCAAATCATCGTCATCATTCAGATCCTCATTCAAAACGTGCCCAAGGTATTTAAATTGAGACACCCTCTCAAGCGCTACCCCATATAAGTAAACTGGAGGAACCGACCTAGGTTTTCTGGAACCAGCACGAAACACCATGACCTCACTCTTCCTGACATTGTACAGGAGTCCATGAGCCGTGGCGTATCGCTCACACACTCCAAGCAGCCGTCTGAGTGCATCAATCGAGGGACTCAGCAGCACAATGTCATCAGCATAACTGATACTATTAATAATCTTACCATCAATAGAGCATCCGACACCAGTGCTGCCGAGTTCCTCGACCAGCTGATCGACGTACAGACTGAAGAGCCCTGGGGAGGTCAAGCCACCTTGCCTCACGCCACACTCCAGCCTATACTCACCAGACAAAGAACCCGACCATCTGACCTGGTTAATTTGATGGTTATACCAGTACTCGAGGAGGTTTATCAGCTCATGGGGTATGGCATTCTCCCTCAGCTTTGACCACAAGATATTATAATTAACCAGGTCAAAAGCCTTGGAGAGATCCAGAAAGGCACCATACACAGGAGTACTTCTGTCAGTGTAGTACCTAACTGTGTGCTTGAGCGCCAGAATAGCAGTTTCGGTGGACAACCCAGCTCTAAAACCGAACTGTGCATCATTTGGCTTAAGATGTCCCCTTCTCCTACGCTCAAACACACAGTCAAGCACCTTAGCTGCTATAGTGGCCAAAGAGATCGGTCTGTAGTTATCCTTATCTGACGCATCCTTAGTTTTACTTTTAACTATAGGCACAACTATCGTCCTCATCAGATCCACAGGCATGTAGGAATGCCTCACGCAGAAGTTGTACAGCATCGATAGGACCCTAGGAAGATGCGGACCCGCACACTGAAAGTGTTCAATACTTAGGCCATCATGTCCGGGAGATTTTCCTTTAGTCATAGATTTAATAACATCCTTAATCTCTTTTGCCGAAATGTTTAATGGCTTTCCAGACATGATGCCCTCAGTGATACACACCTGCTCCTCTGCCCGACGTGGATCCACCGCAAAATGCCTCCTAAACATGTCCGCAATCTCCCCCGGTTTCTCAACTCCATCCACACTCACCGGAACCGTAGGTTTAGGATTTAGCCTCTGAGTGGATTTCCAAAAGTTCCGGAAATGCTTGCGCCCATGTTCAGTCGCTAGCTTGTTCATTTTGATTTGGTCCTCATTATCCTGACAAAATTTCAACCTCTGCTTAAATACCTTGCGCGTCACATTCATCTCCTCAAATACCCTACCATTACGAGGTTTTCCATGCCACACCCAGTTCAGAAAAGCCTTCCTTGCATCTCCATGCGCGCCCCTGACATACTTATTCCATCCGATCACTGCACGCCGTCTCTTACCATCGTTCACCAAACCAGAACTGCCCTCAGCCGGTTCCCGAAGGGATGACACCAAATCTTTGTACAAAATGTCAATTACAGATCTGTGACTCTTATCCTGGCAAAAATTATCACAACACTCTCTCAATTCTGAAGGAAAATCTATATCTCTTAGTTTCTCCATACATAAACTATAGAAACAATTAATTTGTGATGCATTTCTTTCCCCCCATATAGCCTTATCAATGTTTTTATTTTTATTGGTCACTTGGACCGAAGCATCCCCTGGCCCTACCATCCCCAGATCAACCTGAAATGCAAGTGGATAGTGGTCTGACCAATAAATATCATGGTAAACTTCAACCTTTTTGAGTGACTCCCACGCCATTTCAGATACCAGGAGATGATCCAACCAACGTCTGCTTCCACACACATCACTGACAAAGGTGTACGTGTCAGAGAGAATACCTAGCTTTTCATAGTCAGCACAAATCCAATTTTGTTCCTCACAAAAACTCAGTAATTCCCTATTAAATAATTCGCCAGGGTGAGCATTAAAATCCCCTAGGATATAAACATATTCAGCATTTACGCTTTCAACAATAGCCGCTATTTCCCCTAAACAGTCACAGAATTCTATTAAGTTATTAAGAGAATCCGTCGGCATGTACACACTAAACAATAACAAAGTGCGGTCAGCGCAAGTCAATTTAACAGCCGCTATGCGGTCACTCATACAGGGTATAACCGAGACAGAAGTAAATAAAGATTTTCTCCACAAGAGTGCCACGCCACCGAAAGGCCTACCTTTTAATACTCCTGCCGACGTATCCACAGCCGATTTAACAAAAAAAACAAAATTTACATCAATATTCCCAAGTAAATAAATCTCATTAGGCAATAGCCATGTCTCTTGTAACGCAATATCTGCAGTTTCACACAACTTTTGAATACATACAGTCGACCTTTTTAATGACTTACAATTATAACTCACAAAATTACCACATACATTAATATCACGTTTATAATTTGTACTAACCATTAACGGGTATTATTATAATTTACACTGACGGTTGGCGGCAACTCACTATACCTCCGCCTTATCGTACCACTATAGTTAACAAACTTACGGAAAGATACACCCGTAGGCCATAAGTTCTCATCCAAAAAAAACATTTAGAGCCCGCTTAGGTATTAAGAACCTATAAGCCGCGTAGCCTTTGTTCCTTTTCATATCCATTCTTTGCAATGAAACCTCAACATTTGTCTTGTTTTTAATGTACGACACAATATCTTCTATTTTCGTTTCAGTATTTATATTATAGATGTAAAAAGGAACATGCTGCTGAACTAAGCCGACCTGCCAGAGATGTTAAATGAGGACCCCATTGTAGCCTCGAGTGAAGCGTGATCCTTGAAAAACCGTATTCTCGGCGAATTCGAGTTTCTCCTTGTTCAATACTATGTCGGAGTAATTACTTTTAACATTCGGTAACTCAAATCTTAAGCATTTAGTTTTTTTTTTTTCATTTAATACTAAATTATTAACAGTAAACCAGTTTTGGACTTGCTGTAGAGCATTGTTTACGTCATCAAGATTTGTGGAACGTCTATTGATCTTAAAAATTAACGACGTATCGTCAGCAAACAATACAATATGTGTTTTTTTTTTAATAGATCATTTATATATACTAAAAAGAGGAAAGGACCCAATATTGAGCCTTGTGGTAAACCCATTTTGACTTTCAAACCCGGAGAATTGACACCGTTTATCTGAACTTGCTGTTGTCTGTCAAATAAATAAGATTTCACCAAGCTGAGTCCAAGTTTACCTAGTCCATAATGTTCTAGCTTTAAAAGCAAGGTTTCGTGATTAACACAATCAAAAGCCTTTGAGAGGTCACAAAATAATCCTATTGCATCTTGGGCTTCTTCCCACGCTGCAAATATAGGTTTTAATAAAGTGACACCAGCGTCAGTCATACAACGTCCTTTGGTGAAACCATACTGCTGATCGTAAAAGATTTTATTGCTGTTAAAATGGTATAGCATCTGATTAAGCATAACTTTTTCAAACACCTTGCTGAAAACCGGAAATACTGATACAGGTCTGTAATTATTAGTGTCATTATGGTCACCGGATTTAAAAGGTGGTATAACCTTACTTTACTTGCTCTGCTCGTATATGAAAAAGTCCCTTATCAAAAATTTATCAACTTCCGCCTTCGTCAGATTAAACTTACACTTTTCATAGTTTGCTACGCACTCTCTATATGGCATAACGCATCATTTCTCACAAGGCAGGTGGTCCCTTCCTTGTGAGAAATGATGCGTTATGCCATATAGAGACCACAAACGGTTTTTGGTCTCTACAGTCGTTATTAGCATTGGTTCTAACACGAACATCACACGTTTGTCACATGTGAAAATCCCGTCGCGACCAAGTGTAAGATAATGTTAATTGAACCACAGAACTCTAAATTCTTTTAACTACCATTTATTTTAATCAGAACCTTAAAAGTTTCAAAGTCTCGTTTTTGTTTGTTCAGCACGTAACTAATTACCAGAGAGTTCTTTTTAGCTTTACCTTCTAACCGACTATAAATTAACTTTATGATCAAGCAATGGGAGATAGTTTCGCGATAACTCACATATGGTACTACTACAGGGCATCACCTGCTTTGGATCCAGCCTTATCTTATGGTTTCACTGACATCAGTATGCAATTCTACTACGTATTTGAGAGTCTTAAATTATTAAAACCGACTCTTTCATAAGAATTGAAATTATTTCTTAATCAATGTCTTCGCGGCGCTGTTGCCAAGAAAAAGAAACTTTACTACACATCAAATCTTTAGAACGGACCCTTAACAGGAGAAAACTTAGGCACAAATCGCCCAAAGTAAGCTACTAGACCTATAAACTGCCCTAACTGAGCTAAGATAAACGGTGGAGGCAGAGTCGAATGTACGTGACCTGCTTTCTACTATTAGGTCCTATTCCTCCTAACTTCACTACTTGACTTAATTTCATACCCTAGTAACTTGAGTTGCATTTTCAAAAACAACCATTTTTTTCAAATTTAATGAAAATCCAGCTTTAGTCAACGTTTGTAAAACTACATTAAGTCTCCCGACGTCCCTCTTAATAGTTTCCAAAATAATCAAAATATTGACAACTCAAACTACGACGTAGGCATTTACCGATTTGCCTAGAACAACAACAATCGTCCGTTGGAAAACTCAGATCGCATTTTGAAACTGATTGGCATGGTCAAATGTTTGTACCGGCGGTCCGCTATCATACTACTGAAAGCCTGATACACAATCTAATTTTGTAAAATAACGCGCACTATGTAAACGAGTTATTTTGTCTAAGTTAAGTGGTAATGAATACCGTGCCGTTGTTATTTAGTTCACGCAATCTTTGCACATTATATCTGACCGGTCGAGTTTTTAAGCCAAAAGAACTAAACTAACAAACACCGAATTACTCGGTCGAATAATATTTGCACGCAACAATTCATCTACCCGCTCACGACTTATTTTTAATTTTTCCGCGCCAGACCGCTATGGTCGTCTTTATACAGTCAAATATGAGTCAATTAAATGGATAAGTTCACTTTTTGTAACACGCGTTTATAGCATACCTACCGATAATAAAATTATCCAATCAACGCAGAAACAATCACAGATTTATATTCTAGGTTACACGTCAGTGTCAATAACGTCAAAATTATCTATGGAGGAATTATCACTGTCATAAAAAAATCGAAACAGTATCTACTGGATCTAATGAGGGTAGTTGTAATTACAATTGTTTACGTCGTGAACAGCATTTTTTACTATTTGAACTGGACCCTTGCAACAATATTTCACGGCCAAAATATCACTTCGCAAATAGATGTTGGGCAAAGCATGAAATAAAATCTCAATTAAACTAAGCAAGTAATCTGAACACACTAAACTGACCCTTCAATGTAACAACACTGTGTTTACGTTTTCCGTGAAATAGTGATGACAGACTTTAAAGTAAAAGAGAGACAACACTCAGCACCAGAATTAAAATGGAATGTGAATACTTTACCTTGTTCCTGGTGGAGAATCGACAACACATGTCAGTCAACATCTCACTCGCTACGTGATGCCTTGGCGTCACCGTCATCGCTGCATCATTTTTATCAGGACACCGGAAGGAGATGTGACCTTGTTCTCCACATTTGCAGCATATGATGTGACTGGCCATGTGATTGAGTCTTGAAGCTTGAATATCACGTTATTCTGTCGGTTTCCTACTGCTTCTTGCTTATGAAAACACAGCCTGCTTTGTCCAATTTTTCCACAGTGGAAACATTTGACAGGTGACGTTTGAGATGTCTTCATACGTTTTGTGTCAAATGTTTTCTGATCTGGTAGTGCACTTGACACACTGCACCTCAGGCATGCACACACACACGCCCTGCACTTTACATTTTACACTTCAGGTAAGTAAAAGTTTGTAATTCTTGCTGTAATCACTGGTGACTTCGGATTATCAGCAAAGCACGTATCGAAAAGTGGTACATCGTGAACGTGCATTTGCGTCGGTCTTATCCCGGTCACAGTCTGGGTATTACACGGGGATTTACTCAGTTCCTATTTCTTTCTGGGGAAACAATGTCATCATGGTCCAACATTCGTTGCTCAGGATTAGGGAAAAACCCCAGAAAAAACCTAATCAGACCAAAACTGATAATGACATTGATTAACGGAACTTTGAATCTTATTTGGTCCAGTGCTTCATTCCAGGTCTTCACTTTCTAATTTTCCATTTCAAATAATGACCGCTACTTGTCTTGGCTCTTGCTATTTTCTTCGTGACCGGCGCGGGCGTTACGTAACCTTCGTGCTGCTCTTGTTTATAAAAGTGACATGTGTCACTTTTCACTTAGCTCGTTCATTCGTTCTCGACTTCACCGACATATATATAATAATAATAATAATATATTTATTTGCTAAAAACACGGTAGGTATACAAGATGGTAAAGGAAAACAATTAGGAGCAAACATGTTTTGCTAAGTATTAGCATGCAAATATTTGTTATGTACATAGTAACATACAGAGATATTTGTCAACACACCATTATCGACAATTTTTTTGGTATTAAAGTTCTAAAGGTCTTCGACTTTGAAAACAAAACACGTAATAAACAAATCAAAACCTTATTTTTTATCTATATTTTAAACACACATTAAAATAGTTTAATAATAATATAATTAAATGCAAACTTAGATAACTAGACTACAAAGCATATTTTTTATTTATTGATATAAACCAGTGTTTGACTGCGATCCCACCTGATGGTAAGCAGTGATGCAATCATAATAATAAAACAATATTAACAATAATAGTTTTAATAGTAAACTTTGATTGAAGCAAATTAATGGAATTATACATTCTAGGGTAACTTTTTTATTTAGAAATGATCAAAAATATTGTATTGACTGTTTTAAAAACACTTGGATGGTTTTAATGTGAAATAACGAGATAGAATAGAGATATTTAAAAAAAAAACCGCATTTAGACGGACTTATAATGATTTTTAAGGCAAGACCGTCTAGCGGAAGTTTTACTTAAAATATTGCCAGATATTGCAAATGGAATCATTTTCTTTCGATAAAGTAATGAATGACTTTGAAATATGTGCTTTAGGATCAGACATAAGGTTGCAAATTAATTAAATAAATAATTTTCTAATACTAGAGGTAAGAATATATTTCCATGATGGGGCTGTAAACATTTTCGATAAAATAAAAGCAAAATAAACTGAAATATGTTTTATTTTCTTATTATAAAAAAGCTAACAAATCACTAAAATCAACAGTGTTCTTACTTATTTATGTAAACTAGTTTAATAATGAATTTATTATATAAAAAATATTTGGTTGCATTTTACCAGTTATTGAGAGAAAATTAATTAACAAGTCTCTAAGATCAGCAGTCATATTTTTAATTTTTTAATAATAATAATAATATAGTATTACTCACTTATCAGAATTATTCTATATAAAATCATGAAATGATGTGGCAAGTTTAAGTCCACATAGTAACCACAATGATAACATGTTCTAGACAATATAAAATGTGGCACATGCCACGGCCATATAATTGCTGGTTTAAAAGTTCGATATAATTTCTGGATAAAAAGCAATTGAAATCCAAAGGTATTTCAGGCAAGGCAGGTTATTCATATTTTGGATACGACATGTTCAAAAGCCAGACAAAAACAAAATGGATGTACCCAAGATTAAATAGGTTAACTGGGTTCTCTGATTCGATGAGGGCTGAAATGAAAGTTTCACAGAACCTCTTAACTACATTATAAAAAAAACCCAAGCAAACGCTGGCATTCATTCGCTCTCTCATTATCTTTCTATTGTGCCTCTAATTAAAGTATTCGAAAGGTTAAAATTAAGTTAAATAATCTTATGTAAATTGATAAGTTTAAATGACCTCGGCGCGGCGTCACCGCCTGCGTCCGCTTCGTGTTAGCGGCGCTATCAGCCGGCGATAACCTCGCCACCTCACTTTGTCCAATAATCGAATTACACACAAATAAGACGACGCAAACACAAATGGCGCAGCAGTGGAGCCGCTCCGAACGTTCTGCGTCCGCGTGCTGCGAGACAGACTACGCGCGCGGCGCCGCTTGCACCGGTTCACCTTGCGCGCCGCCGCCCGGGCTACCTCCGCCTCGCGCCTCGTACCTACGCACCACGACGACTTCCCTAGCCACAACCTTGTGGCACACTACGACTCGTTCTCATATTGATATTCACTGACGTCATTTCTAAAAATTATCATTTCAACAACGTGGTAGCATTCACTACCTACTTACCTACCTAACTTTAATTTTGTCATTTTGATTGTTGTCTTACACAAATAGGGGGACACCGATCAATGCTTGTTTCCTCGATTTGTCGAGGGCATTTGACCTGGTGTCCTACGATATCTTGTGGGACAAGCTGCGTCGGGAAACTGAAGTTGATGACACAGTAACTTCTTTGCTCAGGTTCTATCAAAACCGGACTAACTATGTCAGGTGGGCCGGAGTGTGGTCGGAGGAGTATCATTTTAAATGCGGGGTGTGGCAAGGGGGGATAACTTCACCTCGCCTTTATATTAATCAGCTGATCGTTGAACTCAGCAACACTAATGTCGGTTGTCACACTTGTCACATAGATGGAACGTGTGTTAATAAGATATTAGTAACACACGTCTCATCACCAGATACGTTACGCAGACGACATGGTGTTGCTGAGTCCCTCGATCAGCGCTCTCAGGCGCCTTCTGTGATTTGTGAGGACTATGCGGTGGCTCAGGGACTTAGGTATAGGTAACGCTAAAAAGAGTGAGTTGCTTGTTTTTAAAGCATGTGGCAAGTGTTACGCCAACGAGCCACAAGTTACTATTAGTAACACAACACACTTCTAAAAGATTCACACAGTTTAAATACCTGGGTCACTGGGTCACTGGTGACTTAAGTGATGACCTGGACATCGGAGAGAACGCAGGGCGTTTACCTACTGTCCTATATGCTGATCGGACAGCCACCGCCCTGATATGCTGATCCGAAGATTTGCACGGTGTAACAAGCAAGTTAAAATGAACGAAACTGAAGCTAGCAGCCAAACAAGTCAGGGCGGATCTAGTGTGGGTCCCTAGGCCCAGAACCAAATTGTCAATGTCAAGTTAAATTCAGCCTTAAATTGAGGTACTGTTTCAACAGCTAAAAACAATAAATTTACGCAGATGGTAAGATCCCTGTAATAAATTCAAACATTTTAATTGCAAATTAAATAATATTTTTATAACCACTCCCCTGTAACTTTGGTTCTAAACACTCTAATCGGTTTTAAATTTGTTCCAACGTCTACTTAGAGTGTCATTGAGGTCTGTTATTATTTTCAAGAGGGATACTCAATCCTATCTATTTTTTTTTAGTTTATGAATTTGGATTTTTAACATAACTCTTCTGTAACTTTAGTCCTTCAGGACTAAAGTTACCGATTCAAGTATTCATACTTGAATCGGTTCCAACTAACTACAACGCCTACTTAAGAGTGTCATTGAAATCTGATAATATTTTCAAGAGGGATACTCAATCCCTTCTATTTTTTTATAATTATTGTCCCTATTATGAATTTTGGTTTATAACACAACTCTTCTGTAACTTTAGTCCTGAACACTCGAATCGGTTCAAACTCGATAAAACGTCTACTTAAAGTGTCATTGAGGTCTGATATTATTTTCAAAATGGGGAACTCAATCCTTTCTATTTTTTTATAATTTGTTAAGTTATGAATTTTGATTTTTATAATAACTCTTCAGTAACTTTAGTCCTGAACACTCGAATCGATTCGAGTGTTCAGGACTAAATAGACATGGGCCTTTTTGGTTCTGAACGCAAACGGATATATATCCGATTTCTGATTTTGAAATCGATTTCAATATCCGATTTTAGATATCCGATTTCTGTAGCACTTAGTTTCACCAATTCGTTCCTTACAATACGCGGCATATAAGTTAAACCAAAATGGCGATCGATCTTGAATTCGTAGTAAGTAAGTAACCGATTTTCGGGCCTGCACGTAACCATAGCAACGACAGCCATTTTGGTTCAACTTATTTGCCACGTAGTATACTTGTATGTTTTTTATTTTGCTTTGCCCTGTTTATGAATTTCATTAGAATGCGGGTGTAACACGTCCTAATGTTTTTGCAGTATTTGGCAGCAAATGTGTCAGCCTTCTCAGTAGTCAGATACGAAACAACACCAATTTTACATTACAATATCCACTAGAAATCAATTTGCAAATAATTACAACAGCCACTGAATTCACTCGGAAAAATATCGCCAAAAACTTAGATTTGGTTTTATTAGCTATCGAAAAACACAAACATTGGTACCATTAAGACAAGAAGATAAAGATTTGCGCGATGTTCTTTACTGGAAAAAAAAATTAAAACAAGATACCTACTCGTTTATTTATATAAAATCAATTAAAATAAAGTCTAAACTATAAATATAATAATTATATATGTCTTCACTAATTACTTAACTAAAGACATTTATTATCTATCTTTAACTAAAGTCAATACCACTCTAAACTAATACATACAAACAGTCGGAAAATTCTATTCACTGTTATGGTGATACGAAGACGCGCGCACTTGTCACCAAGGTCAAGTTTGCATCTCTGAACAAAAACATTAGATAAACACTAAATTAAAACCAAAATAAATCAACGCATAATCACGGAAAACTAATCTTTACTATGCCTAAAAATAAGGGTGACATTGATCGCATCATGTGCAATAGATTTTGGTTTGATTTCGGTAACCAACAAACCGATAGCCAAACGAATCCAAAAATTCAAACCGACTAAAAAAATCTGGATATCATAAAACGGTTTGTGTGGAAATCCAAACGCAAACTTCAAAAAACGAAAACTACAAAAATCCAAATCGTATCCAGATATTACGAAACTACAAAAATCCAAATCTTATCTGGATATTTAGATATTACAAAACGATTTGTGTGGAAATCCAAACGCAAACTTCAAAAAACGAAAACTACAAAAATCCAAATCGTATCGCGATATTTAGATATTAATAATAATAATAATTATTTATTGAATCAAAAAATTTTGTACACTCAAACACTTACAAACAACACATAGAACAAACAGATATTAGAGAACAAGAACAATTAGAGTCAGAAGTAACAAGTAAGTATTTGTAATGAATCTGGTACCCAAGGAAAGATTTAACTTGTGTTATGGGTACCAGGATTCTCACGCTATTTTTACATTAAAAGAACATTAAAAGAATATCAGAAGGCAAAAAAAAAAAAAAATATTACAAAACTATTTATGTGGATATCCAAACGCAAACTGACTGATGCGATATGAAATTTGCCTCCTCTCTTTCTAACTAAGCGGAACATTGTGGAAATAAAAAGGACAGGGCGAATATATCTCGATTTCGGCTAGATTTCAGATTTTAGTTTTGCGTTTGGTTTGGTTTTCGTGAAATCGGTTTTCTAGTTTGTGATATCGATACGTATAGATTTGTGGCTGGCATCGGATTTTGAATACGATTTGATATATCGGACGCATGTCTAGGACTAAAGTTACAGAAGAGTTGTGATAAAAATCAAAATTCATAATAGGTACAATAAATTATAAAATAATAGAAGGGATTCAGTATCCCTCTTAAAAATAATATCAGACCTCCATTACACTCTAATTAGACATTGGACCAAGTTTGGGCAGATTCGAGTGTTCAGGACTAAAGTTACAGAAGAGTTATGATAAAAATCAAAATTCATTGATTAATATAAATAAATTATTAAAAAATAGAAGGGATATAGTATCCCTCTTGAAATTATTATCAGAATTTTATGGCGCTCTAAGTAGACGTTGGACCAAATTTGGACCAATTCGAGTGTTCAGGACTAAAGTTCCAGATATGATGAAAATCAAAATTCATTGATTAATAAATAAATTATTAAAAAATAGAAGGGATTGAGTATCCCTCTTACAAATATTAACAGACCTCAATGACACTCTAAGTAGACGTTTGACTAAGTTTGGACCGATTCGAGCGTTCAGGACTAAAGTTACAGAAGAGTTATGACAAAAATCAAAATTCATTGATTCATTGTTTATTTTAATTTTTTATCAAAGACATTTTATTTAGTGACATTTTTAAATATTTAATCTCTGACATTTAATTTAGCCATTGTAATTTGAATCTAATAATTATGAAATTTGTTTTATGGGAATAATACCAAATAGATATTGTAGATTACCTGATTAATTTAATTTATTTTTGTGTAATTTGAATTTTATAGCTACTAACATAATATTAAGTAAATATTGTGTGATGAATCATAAACTTCAAGCTTCAATTATATAAATATTTTATTCACTTTGATCAACACAATTTCATATTTATCACTTTATTAACAATCATTTTCAAATACACGGATTGGTAGGACATGTTCACTGTTCAACAACTCAGAGCAAACTGACTGTCCAGATTGACAGTTACAAACTCAATGTTTCCCCACCACAAACTTTCACAAACACTCGGTCCGACTAATCAGAGCAAAGTTAACAGTACGTAATATCAATTGACTAACTAATATACATTAGGGTTTATCAATAATTAACTGCAAGTAATTATTTCATTTTAACAATTATAATATATTTATACAAAACTAATACATAAACTCTAATACCATAAATCATTACTTAATGTCTACAACAAGTGCCTTATGTTCATGTAACTACTAGCGCCATCTATCGCTTATAGATGGAAGTTGAACGATTTATGAATATTTTCTTTAAAAATCATTACATTCGGCCATCCGACATCGTGCGATCTCCTGACGCACGATTACAATTTCAATGATAGACTACATTCATATAAATTATGATACTTCATTCAGTTCGACAAGAAAATGAGTTTTACATTCAAATTCATTACATTCGGCTAAGTATTGATTTTAGGTTTGCTTCCGGATCATTAGTTTGTCGTTACGTCATATGTTTAGAACATTCATCACTAGAAGAATAGTGTTGTAAGGTTTTTTGTCAAAAGCTTTTCTACATGTCTGGGATCATAAAACTTACCATATATAATATATTCCAGTAATTTTATCCTTAAAACTTTTGTTTTTGAATGGATCTATAGATTTTAAAATGAGGTTAATGTAATTTTACCTTCTTATTTGCAATCAGATCTACTAATCTTAATCAGATCACTTATGCTGTAGGTAGTAGCAGGGATTTTACTGGTAACGTAAGTATTCTTTTGCTTGTCTAACTTGGATATTGGAGCTCACCTCATCTCTTAAGCTTTGTAACGTGTTTCGTACTTCGTAATGTCGTCGTAGTCTATCGTTTAAAGTATCCTAGTAGCTTTGTGGCAGTCTTTCTAGTGAATGAATTACCAGAATTAACAAGACTCCATTGAATTTTCCAAGATAGGCATATGTTTCATTGGTGTTCGTTATAAACGTTGAAGTAATTTTATTTTGCTAGGGCATTTAAAATAGTGGTAGTCATTTTTACAGCGTTAAGAACAAGGTCAATACCATGACTATCGTAAAAGCTCTTTAGAGTAGATAAAGTATCTAAAAGAAAGCCACGATTGCACTATTATTCGAGATAGTAAACCAATGTAAATATATTTTATAACCAACACTATCAGTCGAAACAATTGGTCAACTTTCTGTAAGTATAAGGTAATTGACCAGCTTTTTGTCCGAGAGTATAGTCTTCGTTATTTACGCACACTGAATTCACGACAACATAATTATACATACTTTGTCATTAGGTTTTTCATCTGGTTCAGCCTTAAGAACTTTGAATCTAGGTCTAATCTTTATAATGTTGATAATCAATTCTCAGTCTCAATACTATAAACAGAAATAGAGGATTCGTCTTAGTGTCTGTAGACAGCATGGTATTACGGCTTAAGGTATCGACATACGCGTCCCAGATCTTACACTCTCAATGGTTAACTAAACTCATGAATGTATAGCCACCATATTGCTATACGTTGTGTGGCGTCTTATTTAGTCAGGGTTCATTACATTCACTATTTGAAACCATAATATAAAACAAAACTTAAGCGTTTTGAATAAAAGTGACTTCAGCTGGAGAGCCCATGGGCTTAATTGTACTAATATTTCCCCTAAATCTAAGGCCCCAGCATCTGTGTGCAAATTCGTATCAAGTTAAGGTTATAATAATGATGTTTGAATCGCACTGTTTATCAAACTTTATTTTAATTTGGAACATTTAAATTGACCCGCCACTCTAGTGTATGCATTTTAAATCTATTTTCCTCTTAACCGAATTATAACAATGTAATATCTAGCTCAAATTAAATCTTTTGTTGTCATCATTAACTTGGGGACCGACTCCGATTTCAGTCTTGACGATGGTCATGTAATATTATTATTTATCACCTACTTGGAAAATAAATATCATTTAATTGATGTATATCTTTTGCGGTGATGTCTGTGCATAGATTTGTTGATGATATAGTCAGAAAGATTTGACACGATAAAGAAACACACGATAAATACTCTGATATAAGATCCGTGTATACAAATATTTCCAGAATGATGTGAATCTATAGCTGAATTTGGTTGCGCAAGGTAAGTTTTAGAAAATTAAATCAATTTTACTGTTGAACAGTACAAGGTTCTTGTGAAAGGATAACGTACCTTTACAAATTGCAATGGATGGTAACTCAAAATCTTCCCAATCTTTAGACGAGTCTGCATAAACTTTTGACTGACAACTAATACTTCTATATCGGATTCACGCAAAAGACTACATCGCTGTTAAAATCTATATAATACCCAATAAAATTGATCATTTTATTTCTACTTGTTTGTAAACCGTTTGATTGTCATCAATATCCGTATATAAGCACTGATTTGTCATAAAAATATTCACATAAGTTTCACCTTAAGTCGTACCAGCTAACATTTCTGCTTGAAACTGACCATAATTCTGCTCATTAGAAAAACTATTGTTAGTTTAGTTTACCACTTCGTCACTAAATACTACACTTTGGTAGGGTTTCGTAACATTTCTATTTTCTTTTGGTAAGCCTAGCAAGTTTTTGAGACAAAATGTATAGTCAGTTTCTGATCCTATTTGCATACAAATCAATTACAAATACTCTTTCTAATCCAACTTAAATACTCTCAAAATTTACTGGAGTGATCGAACTCCCGTATCACATTATTCTAATGTTTTATGTTCAAACTTCGATACTTGTAACGTTTTTCTCTTTGGAAAATCATTTAACCAACATGAGGTACCTCATTGCTTCTTGCGTCGTGGTGGTGTAGTCGACGACGAGGTTGAATTATAACTTCTGCACTTCCTTCCAGATCGTCTCTTTGCATCATTCCTCTTCGAGTCTGTTTTGTTCGAAACATGAACTATCCGTTGACTGATGGTTTTTCTTCTGTAGTCCTGACGCAATCGGACTCCAAGGCCTCAAAAATAAAAGAAATCAGTAGTTAAAACATTTACATGAATTATAACTTGTACCATTCATTTAGAACTCGCTTTTTTTTTTCAAAAATAAAATCTCAATATAAAAATCTTCTTTCAATTCATTTTATCTATACTTATAATATCTTCATAAGCTATAACAGAATGTTCAATTAAAAGAAACTTATCCAATAAACAGGTCAAAATGATATGAAGCAATAATAAAAAAATGAATATGGAAATAAACTTAATAAATTATTCAATTCATTAACATCATTATTAAGCCAACATAGTCACACTGAAATCACTTAAGTAGGTAAATTCATACGTTACTTACGCTCTTCATGATAATTTCGTCTGCATTGGGCACACTTAACCCGAATCTTTATTGGCTCACTTGGCCTAGTCCAATGTTACATGTGGCCAACTCTAATGGTACACTTGGCCTCAAATGGCGCACTTGGCCTCAAATGGCACACTTGGCCTCAAATGGCACACTTGGCCTCAAATGGCACACTTGGCCTCAAATGGCACACTTGGCCTCAAATGGCACACTTGGCCTCAAATGGCACACTTGGCCTCAAATAGCACACTTGGCCTCAAATGGCACACTTGGCCTCAAATGGCACACTTGGCCTCAAATGGCACACTTGGCCTCAAATGGCACACTTGGCCTCAAATGGCACACTTGGTCTCAAATGGCACATAGCATAATAGCATAATCAGCCTTTTAATGTTCCCACTGCTGGGACTCAGGCCTCCTCTCTAGGAGAGGGAATGGGCCGTAATCCACCACGCGGGCCCAGTGCGGGTTGGTGGATGTCACATGTCTTCGAATGTTTGATTCTAGGACTTGCCGGTTTCCTCACGATGTTTTCCTTCACCGTTTTGAGAGCAGTTGTGATGAAATAAATTACACAAAGTAATGCGCCTGGCTGGGTTTTGAACCCGCGACCTACAACTCGTAAGTCGAGGCCGTTACCACTCGGCCACCACTGCTCAAATGGCACACTTGGTCTCAAATGGCACACTTGGCCTCAAATGGCACACTTGGCCTCAAATGGCACACTTGGCCTCAAATGGCACACTTGGCCTCAAATGGCACACTTGGCCTCAAATGGCACACTTGGCCTCAAATGGCACACTTGGCCTCAAATGGCACACTTGGCCTCAAATGACACACTTGGCCTCAAATGGCACACATGGCCTCAAATGGCACACATGGCCTCAAATGGCACACATGGCCTCAAATGGCACACATGGACTTATCTAACGGCACACTTGGCCTCATTAAGGCTCGCGTGTCTTCTTCAAAGGCTCGTTTTGGCCTCGTCAAGGCACGTTTTGGCCTCGTCAAGGCACGCTCGGCCTCATCAAGGCACGCTCGGCCTCACCAAAGGCACGCTCGGCCTCACCAAGGGCACGCTCGGCCTCACCAAAGGCACGCTCGGCCTCACCAAAGGCACGCTCGCCCTCACCAAAGGTACGCTCGGCCTCACCAAAGGCACACTTGGACTCATCAAAGGCAGTCACACATGGGCTGGTGCTGCAAAATGCCATCTAGCAGCTTTGGACTCAGTGGAAAGGCGTGCGAAGAGGCTAATTGGGGATCCAGATTTGGTTAAGTCCAATCTACAAAGCCTCGAGCACAGGCGCAGGGTAGCCAGCCTATCGGTATTTTACAGGTTGCATTGATTGATTGCATGACTTGACTTGACTTGATTCCGCCATCTCCTTTCTACCATCGGACAACCCGACGTACGGCGAGTATCCATCCTTACGTTGTTGAAACTTCAACGGTCCGGACTAAGCGTTTCGCTTCGTCGTTTATACCGCGTACATCGAAGGACAGGAAAATTTGCCTGCTGTGGTCTTCCAGTCCAACTATAATTTAGGTGTCTTCAAGGCTAGAGTGAATAGGCTCTTAATAAACTAGTGCGCCTCACCATCAACGATTGCATCGCTGCTCACCATCAGGTGGGATCGCAGTCAAGCACTGGTTTATATGAATTAAAAAAAGGCATACTCGGCCTCATCAAAGCACTGAAATCAAATCAAAGCATTTATTTCAAATAAAACATTTACACACTCCAGACACTCTTGTATTGTCAAGGCAGTCAGTCAGTCAGCAAATTGACGGTAATTGCATATTCCTAAGTGTAGATCTCTATGTGCAAGGAAATCCATTTACACCCTAAATCCACAAACACGGTTTCGTATTTTATTTTTCGCTTCTAAATTCAAATTCATTTATTGTTTTTGTGGTGGAAATTCAGTTCATAAAATTATTATTGTAACATACCCATTAGCGGTACAACATTAAAATTTACAATTATATGTCAAAAGGAAAAGAAAATTATCATAGCACACAAAGTAATCCAAGGCAACATAATGACAATTACCGCTATGGAAAATAGGTTAATTATACATAGCAATTGTCTTTTGTCGTAATTTAGCATTATGCATGATCAATTAAAACAAATAAAGAAAAACACCCCAATTTAAAATATAGGAACTAAAATGAACCACTAGTAGTGAAAGTGTCAGCGATGTCCAGTTTTAACTGTCAGCGTTCGTTTACGAACATATAAGTACCACTCAGTTCACACATTTGAAGGGAACCGAATAATTCAACCCACGCGCCACCATCAGTATGAAAATTGAGTGAGTATAACACTTGTCTAAAATAACATTAGCACTCTTGGAAAAAATATCTCGATCTCATTTAGCTTTAATTTAGGCACACATAACCTAACATTCCTGTTATCACTGCACATATTTGTAGGCTTTTTGTAGGCATGTACCACTTCTGAAATGTGATGAATCATAAACTTCAAGCTTCAATTATATAAATATTTTATTCACTTTGATCAACACAATTTCATATTTATCACTTTATTAACAATCATTTTCAAATACACGGATTGGTAGGACATGTTCACTGTTCAACAACTCAGAGCAAACTGACTGTCCAGATTGACAGTTACAAACTCAATGTTTCCCCACCACAAACTTTCACAAACACTCGGTCCGACCAATCAGAGCAAAGTTAACAGTACGTAATATCAATTGACTAACTAATATACATTAGGGTTTATCAATAATTAACTGCAAGTAATTATTTCATTTTAACAATTATAATATATTTATACAAAACTAATACATAAACTCTAATACCATAAATCATTACTTAATGTCTACAACAAGTGCCTTATGTTCATGTAACTACTAGCGCCATCTATCGCTTATAGATGGAAGTTGAACGATTTATGAATATTTTCTTTAAAAATCATTACAATTGTTACTAACCCTTATATGAGTGCAAACTTGAATTAAATGGTATATTATTATTATTTTATGTATCAGTATATTTCGGAACCCTGAGATCCCGGAACTTTGGAAGGCGTACGAGGAGCCGAAACCAACTCGCAGAGGCCCTTTAGTCACTTTTAATGGAATGTGATACCAACCGACTTACCGACGATTATCTTTGTACGCGCTATGCTAGTGCACCCAAGGATAATCCCCGGTTGGTGAAAAACTATTGCGATATATGGAAAATAAAGACTATAAGGCTATGGTGTTTGGAATATTAAGTGGACTGGTTACCAGGAACTATGTTAAGAATATGGCCCCTGCCTGAACAATGTTATTAATATCCATCGATAAAAAGGCAGGGGGTGACTTGCACACTCAATAAATGGGCCCCCAAAAACGGCCGCTAGCACGAAGTGACGTAGCAACAAGGAGGCAACATATCCTGAGGTGCTTGAGGAGTGGAGAGGTATACCACGGCTATCAGGACAATCCCGGAAGTACGGTCAAGATCCCTACCAGCACCTTACTGGTTTATACATCCTTCATCGGAGCACGTTTGCTCTTGCGCATCTCCACTCAAGCCAGCCAATAAAGACAAGAGAGAGGTGGGGGCTTTGTTCCTCGTCTGTATTCACAACGGCCGGCCAATAAAGGCAAGCCGGAGATGAAGAACAAGAATTCTCCCGGGAGATCGGGTCCGTGGGGTCGCTAATACCCAATTCTATTAAATTTTAAATATATGATGGACCAAATTTCAACTGATTCAAATATTTAGAATCAAAGGTGAAATACTCGATTTAAAATTCCAGTTCAAAATTTTTAATGTAAAGTTTTATTAAACTGTATTGTGTGTAATCTTTCTTCTCATCTTGTAAATTGATAAATTTTAGATGACTTTTACTTTATAAATATTTTGTTGCCTAGGGCCCTTTTCTCAAGATCCGTCCCTGGCGGCTGCAAGCTGCTAGTTTCAGTTTCGTTAAAATGAGACTCTTCAGAGCTTACTGCCAGTTATTATACATAGTTACACGTGCAGTCTGAGGGTTAGGTATACGCGAAGGGCATACAACGCCCTACGTGTGCAATATAACAACGCGTTCAGGATGCTGGCGGGACTGCTACGGTTTTGTAGCGCGTCGTTGATCTTTGCTGAGGCGAGGATTGATGCCATCATCCGAAAGCGGTCTGCTTCGATACTAAAACGAGTGCGCGCCAGCTCCCACGGTATCTTGAGCATATTGTGCGGCAGGTGGGATTGCCCAATGCTGCATCACTAGATCGGACTTCATACATCTACGAGTATGTACTATATACTGCGTGGATAGTGTGAGGCTCGATTCCAGACATTAAATATTTATTATTATATCTGAAAAGACACTGACATTTTTTTTTTAAGTTTTTTACTAACACTGCTTTTATATGAATTCATTGTCGTCTGAATTAAAAGTTATTATTATTACTCTGCTAACCTCAAATTATATATCTTGGGGTTATCGTTGTTTACACTTTAGAACAACATATTTGTCCTGATTCAAATTGTTTCTAACTATTATAATTTTATTAGAGGATCTATATTGTTACAAACATTCGTTGCAATATCAAATAGTGTCCTAACTAATATAATGCGTTCCAAATAAGAATATAATCGATTTTTACGCCATGTTGTGACGTCATAGCGGTCAAATCGAAAAATTGGGTAGGGTGAGCAAAACAAGAAATTTTTAAATAATATTTATTTACGATTCAGTTTTTCAATTTTGCTAATCTCTGCATCACTGTGTGAAGTGACTGAGTAATGGCAAATGGAAGAAGAAGGCGAATTGTTTCTAACAACGAAAATAAGAAAGAAAACTATTTTTTAAAATCTAATTATGACTTAAATAATATTTAGCTAATTTAGATTAAACAATAACGTTTTTACTTCACCTAGATTTAACTAAGACTCAGTAATACAAAGCAAAAAAAAAACGTTATTAATAGACGCGAATAAGTTTTCTTTGCAAACCGTACTTTTTAATCAACATTAGACAGATCGAGGTTTCCTATTCTTATTTAGAACACATAGTAGGTATACTAATTACCCTGACAATTTTTTCAATATTATTTATTAGTAGATAGGTACGTATTCATTTTAAAGAACAAAATTAATTACACAGAAACTACTAAAATAGTATTAGGTAGTGGAAAGCTACATTTAAATGTCGGGCATTAGTGTCAACAATTTAAGCTATGTTGCTTGTTTGTGATGTGATGCTGCAAGTTTGTGAGAAGTATGTGGAAAACTACGGCCTGCAATATTGCAGGTCATTGGCAACTGCGGATATTCACTCTTCTCTCTCGCAGCAGCTAAGAGTGAATATCCGATCTTTGAGCCCTCAGTATATTATGAGCTCATAGGTAATAATAAGTAGGTATGTCTCAGAGGGAGGTCACTGAAGAGGGTTACCCAATTTAAGTTAGGACCCTATGTCACCAGGGACCTCTAAGATCAGGTAGATATTGAACGGGAACGCAGGAAACTAGCAGTATGAATGTTCGCTCCCAGATTTGCTCGTTATAGTAATGAGGTCAAAATTGCTTTATTCAAAGTGCAAAATTTTGACAATCATTTTACACGGGCGCGGCGGTCTGTGGACGCGGAGGCTGCTTAGATACGGCAGTGTATCGGGCATATTCTCTGTAGCGCGTGTGACTAATTTTTACCCAGTACTGACGAAAAAGGCTGTCTCGTTGCTGAGGATTCAGGACCAGCTCCAATGGCATCCTTCAAACCTTAGCCAGTAAACACTATTCGTGCTAATCAATGGTTGCGGTTGCTGGTGCGACAGAAAGTTAGGTTTTAGATTTTTAAGTAGATATTAGGGGATTTTTAAAATAAATGTTATTATTATTTTGATGCAAGCGGACAAACTTTCATTACAGCCAAGTGGAATAGACGGTCGAGCCAAAGGCGAGGCCGTTATCGAGTTGAAAGACTACAGTCACAATGTCCACGTGTATCAATGTGCGTATGTTTTGAATGCTCCTTTTTAAAATCTAGGAAGAATTTAGGAAATACCTTCATGGTGTAGATCAGTGCCGCTCTAACTATCTTAGAGCCGCACGCGTGTGATTTCTTTGGCGCTCTTTTATGTCTAACTAATATAAAAAAAACATGAAAGTTTGTAAATTAGTTTAGAATGAATGAATGGATGTTTATTACCCTCCCACGCAAAAACTACTGAATGGATTTGATTAAACTTTACAGTAATATAACGGGTCTTGAACCTCGACTAGGGGACTCCTTAGCGTATGTTTAGAGAGGAGACAGTTCCCATTTCGTTGGAAGATGGGAAAACTCTCCGTCTGCATATCGGCCCATCGTGCTGCTCGACGAATAGGGCAAACTCTTGAAAGAGTAATTGCAGACCACCTCGTCTCGCGGCTAGTGTGGTTGGGGCCGGATCTTGTGGACAGTCAGTTCGGCTTCTGTAGGAGGCGCTCCACGATGGACGTGCAAACCTCATGCGCGGGCTAGCCTTCACGACGAGAGATGCGGTGTCCCGGGGTAGGGTGGTACACTGGTAATACAGTGCCCCGAAGTTGCATTAGGGAAGCCGTCCTGTGTCACCGGGTGCCGACCTACCACCGACGTGTTTTCGAAGCATTTGGCGGACAGGGTCGTCATGAATCCCGGTCACCATCGAGAGAAGAAACGGCGAGAAAAGCCTTGTAATATCCCGCAGGAATCGGTACTGGACTACTGGGGCCACCCTCGTGGTACTGGACTACTGGGGCCACCCTCGAGGAACATCATTTAGCGCAACGTCTCTTGCGAATCTGCGAGCCTCCTTGTCGACTGCTTTTTTTTGAGGTGGGAAATCATCCAATGACATCTCCCGCTCTGGGTAGGGCGGGAAATCATCCAATGACTTCTCCCACTCTGGGTAGGGCGGGAGGACGTATCAATGACTTCTCCCGGTCTGGGTAGGGCGGGAGGACGTATCGATGACTTCTCTCGGTCTAAGTAGGGCGGAAGGACGTATCAATGATTTCTCCCGCTCTGGGTAGGGCAGGAGGACGTATCAATGACTTCACCCGCTCTCGGTAGGTCGGGTGGACGTATCAATGACTTCTCCCGGTCTGGGTAGGGCGGGAGGACGTATCAATGACTTCACCCGCTCTGGGTAGGGCGGGAGGACGTATCAATAACTTCTCCCGGTCTGGGTAGGGAGGGAGGATGTATCAATGACTTCACCCGCTCTGGGTAGGGCGGGAGGACGTATCAATGACTTCTCCTGGTCTGGGTAGGGAGGGAGGACGTATCAATGACTTCTCCCTCTCTGGGTAGGGCGGGAGGACGTATCAATGACTTCACCCACTCTCGGTAGGTCGGGAGGACGTATCAAATGACTTCTCCCGGTCTGGGTAGGGCGGGAGGACGTATCAATGACTTCACCCGTTCTCGGTAGGGCGGGAGGACGAACCGAACCGGGGACGATGGCGCATTCTGTTCCACGCACTTCTCAAAGAGATATCAGTAAAACCATAGGGCCCAGTAGGGTCGATGCCTGCTAGGGCCATGGGGAATCTCAAAAATATATGTATATACATATGTATACGCAAAGGGAAATTGAAGGAAACAGATGGTTTTCAGTAAGGAAATTTCAGATCTAGGGTGGAGCGTGTAAACGCCTTCTCACTCCACCCTGGAGCAGGAGAAGTTATTGGAGGATTACCCACCTCAAAAAATAAAAAAATATTTGGTGAAATACAGTTGGTGCGTGTGGCGCCCTGTAAGACTAGCTGCCAGGGTCGAGATAAAAAACGTCGCTATTATGTTAGCTGACGTCATAGTAGTAGTACTAGTAGTAGCACACATAGCTATCAACTCTGAAACGGACTGTAACCGCATCAACTCGAGCCGTTTATCGATTTATTTTAACTTCATGTAGGTACAGTAGTGGTACATAGACTATTAGCTAATAACTGACTCAACCTTGATTATTATAAGTAATGTTATCAAAGACTTAGAAAAACGAATTGTTCAAGGCAATCAAATAGCTAGAAAGAAATAACTTAAAAATAAACATGACAAAATCAAATTTAACTAATACAATTACAAGAACTCAACAAAAACAAATAATGTAGACATTCAGTATAACGATTCCTTCAACACTGCTAATGAATGTGAATTTTTAGGTATAACCGACATAGATAAAAACTACAGTTGAAAACCATACATACTCGTAGATAAAACTCAAAACAATAGATCGCTTCGTGTATATACGTCCAGAAAAAAATAAGATAAATGGTTAATAATTATTGAATACCGCAATGGTAGCTGACCACGCTTAACTACTTACTACAACTTTACTGAGATACCGTCTTATAATTTGGGGCAACTCAGTAGACGTGGAAAGAGTTTTTAAAAGACAAATTAATGTATCCGGGCAATAGCCCACTTTAGATAGGTAGCTGTAAACCGCTGTTCCAAAAACTTAAAATACTGTCTTTACCATGTGTTTACATCTTGGAAAAATGTATGTTTGTAAAGAAATATATATTTTTTTGAAAAACCAGTTACAAAATAAATAGTTAGAGTACGACACAAAGACAAATTGAAATTAGGTACTTCAAACAAAATTAATGCTATAAAAAAAATATATTTTTTTACTTGATGGCAGTTATTATATTTATCCATTTATCCATTTGCCAAATTGCTTTAACCAATCAGCCTCTTGCTGTTGTCCTGCACTCACTAGAAGTGACAACGTAAAATATCTAGGTGTCCATATAGATGACGGACTTACATGGAAAAAGCAACTAGACGCTGTCACGACTAGAACTCTGCGGCTAATATATATATTTAAATCCCTCCGAAACTCCGCAAATGCCGATATTTAAAAAATGGTATAATATTACGCACTATGTCAATCGGCCATAGGATATTGCATCCCTGTGTGGGGTGCAGCTTCGAAAGGTAACGTCCTGAGGGCAGAGAGAGCACAAAGGGCCGTACTAAAAGTAATGACAAGGAAGCCCCATAGATACCCAACGACACAATTTTATTGTATGCAGACTGCAAAGTTCTTACAGTTCGTCAACTCTATGTGCTTCAATCTGTCCTAAGGATCCATCGCAGCCTTCCCCCATCTAACCCTAAAAAGCGCACAAACCTTCCTACAGGCACCCAACACAAGACCACCTTCGGTAAGCACCAGTATTACGTCATCAGCGCTTACATTTACAAAAAGATCCATAAAAAAATAAATATCTTAGACCTCAACAACCACAACTTAAAACTAAAAGTAACAGAATGCCTACTTGAACTGGAGTATACCGAAACGGAGACTTTGCTTACTTACATCACCTAATAAGCACATATTTACTCATTCATCTCTATGCTCACACTTACTCTTAAATTCCTGCATCCACACACACTTGCACAAACAACTCCCCCACTCACTCACACACAAACCCCTACACACTTACATTCACACTCACCCTTACAAACTCATACTTAATTTTAGAAACTAATGTTAATTATAACTTTTTTTTTCCCCCTCTGAAGACAAATCGACACCGTCCACTCATAAACATACCTCTTAGAATGTTATTGCGAAACAATGTCCCTTAAGACACAGGATAACCTAGTTTAAGGGACAGAGTTTAAATTATTGTGTACAGATTTCTGCAAAATCTATAAATAAAATAAATAAGATTTTATTCAAGTATAAAGTAAGTAAAATTATGATTTACATTAAGTACAATCAAGAAAAAAAAGTAATTCTAACAGTAACGTAGACCTGCCTGATCTAGGTTAATGAAAACCTGTGTTTCAGGCCATCAATTTACATCAAACATTTAAAATAGAAAACACTAATGGAATTAGAAACTAAATTAAAATTCAAACAACTTAAAAAGTAACAATTTGAATAGATTATTTTAAAACTAGATTATGTACGATATATTAGGATTAAATAAATTAACGAATAATAATACAGCCTATAAAGTGGATACTATATTAATTAGGTAACTATATTTAGATTTATGGTTTAGTATTAGGTACTATATATTAGAGTAGGTATATAGAAACTTTATTTTACAATTTCTAGTAGTTTTTCCGTGTCTGCATAGTTGTGTTTTGCCAAAAATTCCTGGACTACTAAATTACACCTATTGTAGCTTTGGGCACGCTACAATTATGGCGGTAAGTCCCCTCTTTGGGGCGTGGTTGGAAAGACCTCACGGCGTCCTCACCTTCCGCATGACGCAGGTTCTCACCGAACACGGTAAGTTCGGGAAGTTCCTGCACCGGATTCGTGCGGAAGCGACGCCCGGGTGTCGCCACTGTGTGGACCGCCCGGAAGACACGGTGGAGCACACGGTGGAGGTGTGCCCCGCTTGGGCAGAGCAACGCCGTGTCCTCGTGGGGGCGATCGGCGGCGGCGATCTCTCGCTCCGGGCCTTGGTACAGGCCATGGTCCGGAGCAAAGAGGAGTGGCAGGCGGTCGCCTCCTTCTGCGAAGCAGTAATGCTAGCAAAGGAGGCGGCCGATCGCGTGAGGCAACGGTCCTCACGCCCCAACCGCCGCCGGGATTCCGATCCCGATTTCCGGCCACCGTAGGCGAGGGCTTGCGGACGGCGAGCAATGGGTGGCTCGCCGTCCGATCGTCCGGTAACCGTCCGGACCGAGCCCAAGTCGTCGACGGCGCGTATTGTTCCACGCGCGCCTCAGGGAGATGTCAGCAAATCGTAGGGGCCCAACAGGGTCGAAGCCTACTGGGGCCACGGGTAGTGTGAAAGTGAAACCCGGGGCCCTGGGACGAAGGCAAAGAAGGAACAGGAGTGGGTTTTTAGTCAGTAAAAGTCTGACACTATTTTCCGCTCCGCCCAAGAGCGGGATTTGTCATTGATTTTCCCACCAAAAAAAAAAAAAACAACCTATTGTAGCTTAAACTATAAATCTTTAGTACTCTGTTTAACTGGTTATATAAATAAGGTCCCAGAAATATATAAAATCGATTAGAAAAAGCGTGTTTAGTACGAGAGTTAGCACAAACCAAATCTTTTCTCCTCCTATCTGAGGGTATTGGATTAAAATAAAGTTCAGTGTGTTTTAGCAAAACTACATTTAAAACAAATAATTGACGTACTGTTACCACCTTACATGCCATGTAAAGCTGGTGTGTTGGAATTGTTGGAAACCGAAATGGAAGAAAAGTAGCAACTTTTAAAACTGCTCTTTGTGCACGTTCTAAGTGCAGTAAAATTGATTTAGCGGCGCCACCCCAGGACGTTATGCAGTAGGTAATAATAGATTGACACAACGCCAAATAAACCTGTCTAATTAATCTAAAGTCGGCAATGTTATGTAAGTTTTTAAAGATGTAGGTATATTAGTTTACGCACTCTGGTGCATAATAAATCGATGTGTTTGCGGAAATTCAGGTTTGTGTCAATCGTGATACCTAAATAGTAGTAGTAGTAGTAGTAGTAGTAGTAGTAGTAGTAGTAGTAGTTATATGGTCAGTTTTTGCTAAAGTAGGACCAGTACATGCAATATCAGCATAATGTAAATTACAATTGTTATGCACTTGAATACTTAGATTAGTAAGCGTTGGATAAGTAATTAATAGGTATTTGGTTTTATCTGTATTTAATGTTAAGAGATTTTTATGAAGCCAGTCAGACACAGTATCAATACCAGTCTGTGCTACCTCATGTACCTCGGCCTTTGATTTAGCTGCAAACAGTAGAGCTGTGTCATCCGCGTATGACATAATTACACCATTTTGGAGTGTCAAATTGCACAGGTCATTTATATAAATTAAAAACAAGGTAGGACCCAAAATACTACCCTGCGGGATTCCGTAAAAGGTATTTTTAAGTTCAGAACTGATGCACTGACCTATTTTTACAGACTGATGGCGGTCGCTATTCCCAGTATTCCCAGCCTTTCCAGTTTGTATAAAAGCAAATTACAAGAAATTGTGTCAAAAGCCTTGGCAAGATCTAAAAAGATCCCTATGGTGTGCATACCATTGTCCAGGTTTGTGCTTATAAAATTTGTTAGATGGTGAACAGCTTGGCTTGTTGATCTTTTAGGTCTAAAACTAAATTGATGATCAGAGAGTAATTTATTACTTTCAAGGTATTTTACTATTCTACTGTTTTTAATTTTGTCCAATATCTTTGAGAGGCCAGTTAAAACTGAAATTAGCCTGTAATTATTGATACAGTTTTTGTCTCCAGCTTTAAAAACAGGGGTGACAACGACATCTAAATGTTTTATGTATTTATTTTTCTTTTTCTATACCATGAAAGTACAACTGTTAACTTAAAATATAATTATCTGTAACTTTTGGGAAATAAAGATATTTATTATTATTATTATTTATTATTAAATAATATTCAAGATTTGCAATCATCGTTGTTCAAAAATGATTTGTTTTGACTGTCTGTGTTGGAGAAAATTTATTATAGTGTTAAAGAATATTTAGAGAATAAGTCGCTAGTAACACAATACAAAAAACTACTCAATTTTAATCACTTATGATTAACTCAAATCTATTTCAATCTTTATTACAATAACATTATATTTCTTTAATATATTGAATAATCAAGGTGGTGCCAAATTAATCATCCAATTTTGTTTTTGTATTACTTTTTCATTTAACAAAAAAAAATAATAATTTGAGTGATGGAAATCTTTATTAGGACCTGTACAATTTTTTCTGAGTGAAAAAGATGATGTTTCGTTGCACATTTGTACCCGTTTTATCCCATTTTCCATGAGTTTTCGCAAGATTTCCGGTGATAACTGTACGCATTCCTGTCGAATATTCTCTTTAGGGATCGTGATTATAATAATATAATAATAATTTTCCACAACTATCACACAACGTCGTGTAATTCCAAGCTAAACAGAGCTTGTTTTATGAGTACTAGACAACTGATAAACATACTTATATATTTCTAAATACATACATATCCTATATACCTAAATTACACCCAGACACAGAACAAATGATCATGCTCATCACACAAACATTTGTCCTGGGCGGGAATTGAAATTGACCTCCGGCATAGCAGTCAGGGCCACTAACAACTAGACCAACAGGCCAGTAAAATTGATTGAATTGATTGTCTGAGTCTTGTTGGCATAAATCCGCATTTTCAAGTACCTAGCCAGAAAATGCATTCTTCACTATATCCATTGTGGCTCGTGCTCTGTGTGCGGTTGCACCGTCTAGTTGAAACCACGTGTCCACCAAGCCCTTCTCCTCCAATCCCAACTGTAAGAAGTCGAGGATTTTCACTAAAATTCGCTGTAGCCGTCTGGTGATGCCCAATTGCGTGACCAGTCGTCTGGTTAATGTTGTTTCGTTCTTAACGACATCGGCAGCCACAGCACGACCAGTCCGGTGGCGGCTACACTCTACAAGATCTCTTGTAGTGCCAATCTGGTTGAGTCGAGCAGCTAAGCGGCGAAATGTTTACCCAGTTGGCGCGACACGATTAGGAAATCGACGTCAAAATGCACGCTGCGCTAACACCACCGACCGATTATTGTTAAAAATGATCGGCACAATTATTTCACGCTCTTGCGGAGTATAGCGTTCCATTGCTTGTCTGTTTATATTCTGCAGCTGTCTAGTTTACAAATACCAAATAATAAGGGTTAAAGTATGAAATTGCCGTTTTATTGTATAGGTTTTAATTATTCGAATTTACATAGAACCTTCATGGTTTGAGATTTTTGAGTGAAACTTTTTTCACATGGTACCTATTGAAGTTCCACGGTCCTCACGCCCTAACCGCCGCCGGAACTCCGATCCCGATTTCCGACCACCATAAGCGCGGGCTTGCGGACGGCGAGTAATGGGTGGCTCGCCGTCCGACCGTCCGGTAACCGTCCGGACCGAGCCTAAGTCGTCGACGGCGCGTATTGTTCCACGCGCGCCTCAGGGAGATGTCAGCAAATCGTAGGGGCCCAGCAGGGTCGAAGTACTGGGGCCACGGGTAGTGTGAAAGCGAAGCCCGGGGCTCCGGGATGAAGGCAAAGAAGGAACAGGAGTGGGTTTTTAGTCAGTAAAAGTCTGACACTATTTTCCGCTCCGCCCAAGGGAGGGATTTGTCATTAGATGATTTTCCCACCTAAAAAAAAAAAACCTATAGAAGTTCTTCTTTTAAAAAATGTCTCTACAAAAAACTGAAAGTCGATAATCGAATGCTGCAATTCGATTATCGACTTTCAGTTGTCTTTTTTATTCAGCTTAGACAAAAAAGATGGATACTTAGAAAATTCGAGTGATTTTTGAATACGAGTTCCAACGCGGAACTAACGCAGCAGAAAAAGCTCGCAATATCAATGTTCCGTTTGAAGAGGGGACTGCTACTGAACGCACCGTGCGATTTTGGTTTAAACGCTTTCGTGATGGAAACTTTGATTTGAAGAACGAACCACGTAGAAGACCACCCACACAGGTGAATAACAATGAATTAAAAGAGATAGTGGAATCCGATCCGAGCCTAACTACCCAGGAATTAGCAGCATGGTTTAACGTTACTTTACCAACAATAGTGACTCATTTGCGTCAAATCAATAAAATAAAAAATAATATGATAAATGGGTGCCTCATGATTTGACTGATCTGCAGAAAAAATCGCGTGTTGAAACTTGTGTTGCCTTGTTGAATCGATACAGAAATGAAGGAATATTGGATCGAATTGTGACGTGTGATGAAAAGTGGATTCTTTATGATAATCGTAAGCGAAAAATGCAATGGCTGACCCAAGATCAAATGCCGCAACAGTGGCCTAAAGCAAAGCTTACCAAGAAAAAGGTAATGGTAACTGTTTGGTGGTCTCAGCATGGTGTTATTCACTATAGCTTTCTCCGATCTGGTCAAGCAATAACGGCAGATGTCTACTGTGCCGAACTCTGAACAATGATAGCAAAGCTAACAGTGAAACAGCCCCGATTCATGAATTGATCTTCACCATTATTGCTCCATTGGGCACGCCATAATTATGGCTGAAAGTCTTCTCTTTGAGGTGTGGCTGGAAAGACCTCACAGCGTTCTCACCTTCCGCGTGACGCGAGGTTCTCACCGGACATGGTCAGTTTGGGAGTTTCCTGCACCAGATTCGTGAGGAAGAATCGCCCGGGTGTCGCCACTGTGTGGATCGCCCGGAGGTCACGGTGGAGCATACGGTAAAGGTATGCCCCGTTTGGGCAGAGCATCGCCGTGTCCTTGTGGGGTCGATCGGCGGTAACGATTTCTAGCGCCGGACCTTGGTACAGGTCATGGTCCGAAGCGAGGAGGAGTGGCAGGCGGTCGCCTCCATCTGCGAAGCAGTAATGCTAGCAAAGGAGGCGGCCGAACGCGCGAGTGAACGCCCCTCACGCCCCAGCCGCCGGGATCCCGATCCTGATTTCCGGCCACCGTAGGCGCGGCTCGTCATCCGACGTTCCGGTAAACATCCGAACCAAGCCCAAGTCGTCGACGGCGCGTAATGTTCCACGCGCGCCTTCAAGATGTCAGCAAACCGTAGGGGCCCAGCAGGGTCGAGGCCTACTGGGAACATGGTTTCGCTTCTAAAAGGAAAACCCGGCCCTGGAATGCAAGGCAATGACGGAACAAGAACCCACGTTTTAGTCAGGAAAAGTTTGTTTTGTATTTCTCGCCCAAGGGCGCGAAATGCCATTAGATGATTTACAACCTGGTGCAACCATAGATATCCGAACGCTTTTTTGCATTTCAGTTATGTGGTGTGTTTTGTATTGTGTGATGGTGTGTGTGTGTGTATGTGACGTTTTCCAAGATGAAGTACACAAAGAATGTTTACAGATCTAAATTAACCGATGAGCATCTTAAATCTCTTTTAATAATTGGTAGATAAGTAAACTTGATGCACAACTATATACTATTGTCGGTGAAAAATCACAATTGGGTACAAAACACCTAAACTGTCAGCTGGCGCTTCGTTTCTGGATTATATTGATAAACCCTAGATTCATGTAGGTCAGGATGTCCTGAACACGCCGTCGAGTCGAGCCTGTTACAAATTTATTATCTAACTAGCTGCTGCCTGCGGCTTCGCCCGATTGATTGAGTGAACATACTTCCGGGATAAAAAAAAGTATCCGATCTGCTATTCTAGAGCATGATCTACCCCGTGTGCCAAATTTCATCCAAATCCGTTCAGCCGTTCGAGCGTGAAGAAGTAACAAACATAGACACACATACTCACAAACTTTCGCCTTTAAATTATTAGTGTGTTTAATCGAGTGTAAGTAAATGCCTACTCAGTTACTATTATGTAAGTTAAGTAACAGCAGAAAGTTCTCCTTTAGTTTTCATAACAAAACAACGGACAGAAGCGTGTAGTATCAGCGTAACGCCCCTTATATTATCTATGTTTAAATTACATCTACATACCTAATAACAGAACTAGCTTGACATTTGATAAGTTGCTATCGTTTTATACAAGATTTTGTGACAAGTAAGTTTGAGCACCGAAATGGAGCCCCAATATTGAGGCAAAACTGATTAAGTAATAAATACTGTTGTTTTTATGATATGCGACCTTTCCTGATTAAAAATTGTTATCTCCAAGTCAACTAGTTACATCGTTAAGATTTATCTAACCGGGCAAAATGTCTTTTCTTACACACGAGTTCAGAAGTTACTCTCTCCTTTGGCGTGCCGCAGGGCAGCGTTCTCGGACCCACTCTCTTCCTGTTGTGCATCAACACCTTGTGTTTAATGAACCTTCCCAACTGTAGTATTGTTACGTATGCTGATGACACTGCGTTGATTGTGCTTGGAAGGGACTGGAAGGACACTCGATGCTTTGCAGAGCGAGCTCTTCAAGATACAATGACTTAGCTTAATGACAATCTATTGACTCTAAATGTCGAAAGACCAAGTACATGTTCTTTTCTCACCGCACTAATACCCAACCTCCATCGGATTTCACAATTACTGCACTTACTTGTGCCCCTTCAGAAAATTGTACTTGTCCTATACTAACTCGCACTACCAATATTAAGTACCTTTTTTTTACATGCGGAAATCTTCTAATGACTCCTTACGCTCTGGGCGGGAGGGTGTGTCAGACTTTTACTGACTAAAACCACACCTGTGTCCTTCAGTTGCCCTTTGCGTTCTAGGACTACGGGTTTCCTTTTCAGAAATTCCCCGTGATCCTAGTTAGCGGGCATCGGTTACCCCTACGGTTTGCTGACATCTCTTTAAGGAGCGCGTGGATCACTACGCACTGTTGACGACTGGGCTCGGTCCGGTCAATTACCGGACGGCCGGACGGCGGCTGGGGCGTGAGGACATTTGTTCACTCACGCGTGCGCCCTCCTCCTTCGCTAACATTACTGTTTCGCAGAAGGAGGCCACCGCCTGACATTCCTCCTCGCTTCGGACCATAGCCCGAACTAGAGCCCGACGCGAGAGGTCGCTATCGCCGATTGCCTCCACAAGGACAGAACAGTTTTCTGCCCAAGCGGGGTACCTCTACCGTATGCTCCACCGTGTCCTCCGGGCGGTCTACACAATGATGACACGCGGGCGTTTCTTCCGCCTCAATATCGAATTGAGGCGGAAGAAACGCCCGCGTGTCATCAGCAGCAGCAGGAACCTCCCGAACTTGCCATGTCCGGTGAGGACCTGCGTCATGCCGAAGATGAGGATGCCGTGTTGCCGGTCCAGCCACTCCTCAAAGAGGGGACTTACCGCCATAATTGTAGCGAGCCCAGCACTGGGTACCAATATTAAGTATTATAATAGACAATTTACTGAAATGGTCAGCACATACAGATCAATTGACAGCCCACACTAGGAAATTAATGCCAAATAACAGAAAGCTCAGGAATTCTGCTGATAGGGAAACGTTACTGGGCGTCTACTTCGCCCTTGCTCAAAGTTGCAATACTGCATTGTTGTTTGGGATGGGGTCGGTAGGACTGTCTTACTTCCCCTGGAGCGTGCACAAAGGGCTGTCTTGAAGGTCAAGCTTGGTCGACCCCGTAGATACGGCACTGAATTGTAGTATAAATGACTGTCCTGTCCTGACTGTCAGATAGCTTTTTGTATTGTCAACCATACTCCGGAATCACAAAAGCATAGTATTTAAACCAATCCAAAAGCGTAATAAATCTAGAGTTTGCTCATCGACACAACACCATTATAAATAACCACATATTTATGATGTTATGTGCTTGGTTCGTTTTGTTATAATAATAAAGCATAACATCTTTTCTCTACCTATCAGCAAGTGCAAGAATGTAATACTTTACTGGCTCCTACAATTAAACTATTCCGAAACGGAAGAGATATTAAATAGTAGAACTTCATAATTACATTCACACCTGTACCGACTACACACCTCATCAAACTCACGGGTACTTTTAAGATTCTGTTATTTATATTATTATTTCCTTTATTCATTATATACACATATAAATTACATTTTTAAATATTTTCTTAATTCTTAATTATTTATTGTACATAAAACATAACATAATATATTGACATACAGACAGTTCATGTACAAAGGCGAGCTATAATATAAGAAAAATAAAAAAAATATAGAGAAAAAATATAGAGCTATAATAAAAAAAAGATAATCTTGGCTACTAGGTTATGCCTATGCAAGTACTCTCCATTAGCTAGATGAGAACAACCAGAAATAATGTGACGAATTGATTCTCTCGGACGGTGACATGCCCGACAGATGTCAACCGTGCCGTCCTTCGCAATAAATCTCCGGTAGTTATTCGTCATGACAACTTCGTCCATAATTGCACAGACAAAACCTTCGGTTTGCCCAAAGAAGTCACCGAAACGCAGCCAGGCTACGGACGCCAATTGGTCTACATCGGGTCCGTGAAGGGCCCGGAAAAAGCGTCCGTAAAGTTCCTTGGTCTGCCATATTTCCCTGCGATCGTTAGTGTCAAGCACTACCAGTTTGCGCCAGTTCTCGTTAGCCAGGGAGAGCGGGGTGAGTCCTTTGTCCACTACCACTACATCTCGTTGCATACCCATGTCGATAGCTAGGAAATATTCCCTGAGACTGCATACCACGCGGTTGTGTAGGGTCTTAACATTTAAAAAACCTCGACCCCCACACTTCCTCGGGATATACAGTCTCATCACCGACGATCGTGGGTGATGCATTCGGTGTGCAGTCAGCAGTGTACGGACCCGTCCATTTGAGTACGCTGAAAGAGTACATCAATACCGGCATGACAAAACCGTTGAAGGCGCGGACCTAGTTTCCGCCTGAAAGGAGGCTATTGAATAATTGAAATTCTTCAGGCGTCCAAAGAAACGCTCCTTTAACGATTGCTGATTCATGTCAGTGATATTGATGCCTAGAGCTTCCGATATACCCAAATACTTATAGGTTTCGGTTGGAGAGAGGGATCTTAGGTTTATGGAATCCGTGAGTTGAGTGCCAACGGATTCCACAACCTCCGCTCGCTTTGCATGCATGATCGCACATTTGTCCACACCAAACTCCATCCTAATGACACTACTGCAGGTTTCAGTTACCTTCAGTAGCTCCATCAGTTGCAGATTGAGGTATTACCTGGCTTTTTTGATCTCTCTTCAACCAATAGCCTAGACCTGAATTCTCCAGCAATGTGCTTAGAGGATTCAAGGCTAGGCAAAACCAAAGCAGACTCAAGCTATCACCCTGGAATAAACCTCGCTCGATCCTTACAGGTTCGGTATTCCTCTGGATATGTCGACATCTTAGATAGCGGAGGACCGTACTCCATTGCCTCATACACGACATCAGGAAGGTGCGTAGTGTTTATCAATTTTATACAATTCCAGTACCCTCATGAGACGTGTATGAGGAACAGAGTCATAGGCATTCTTATAAACTATCTAATATATCGACAGATCCTTTCGGGAACGTCGAACCTGTTGGCTAATGGCCATATCAATGAGGAGCAGCTCCTCAGTACCGCGGGATCCGTTCCTACATCCATTCTGAGAAGACATGATCAATTTTTTGTCAATGTGACTATTAATATTTTGCTTCTCAGTATGATAAATAAGATAAGAACTTTATAGACCGTCGGCAAACACGTGATCGGTCTATAATTTTTAGGCTCCGCAGTACTACCTGACTTATGGAGCAGGTGGGTTTTTCCTGTTGTTAGGAACTGGGGCAGCGACTCTGACTCTAAGGCAGACTGAAACTGATATGCCAAGCGAGCGTGCGATCTTGTAAACCACTTAATCCAGAAATTGTGCAGCCCATCCGGCCCTGGAGATTTCCAGTTTGGCAACGGACGGACTGCACGAGCTACATCTTGGGAGCTGATGTCAAATAATAATAATAATAATAATTGCCGTATCTCTACGTTGACGTCGTGGTGGGGCTTGCGTGTTCCAATATACCCTAGGTCTGTATCGGTGAAGTTTGCTTTGCCGTAATATGCCTAGGGTGAGAGGCCAGACTAAGAGAGATACAATCCGCAGTGCAGTTTTGTGGCGAACTGTTGGGCATTAGCGACCCCACGGACCCGATCTCCCGGGAGAATTCTTGTTCTTCATCTCCGGCTTGCCTTTATTGGCCGGCCGTAGTGAACACTGACGAGGAACTGAGCTCCCACCTCTCTCTTGCCTTTATTGGCTGGCTTGAGTGGAGATTCGCAAGAGCAAACGTGCTCGGGAGAAGGATGTATAATCCAGTAAGGTGCTGGTAGGGATCTTGACCGTACTTCCGGGATTGTCCTGATAGCCGTGGTATACCTCTCCACTCCTCAAGCACCTCAGAATATGTTGCCCTCTTGTTGCTACGTCACTTCGTGCTAGCGGCCGTTTTTTTGGGGGCCCATTTATTGAGTGTGCAAGTCACCCCCTGCCTTTTTTCGATGGATATTAATAACGTTGTTCAGGCAGAGGCCATAGTCTTAACATAGTTCCATGTTACCAGTCCACTTAAGACTCCAAAAACCATAGCCCTATTATCTTTGTTCTCCATATGTCGCAATAGTTTTTCAACAACCGGGGGTTGTCCTTAGGTGCACTAGCATAGCGCGTACAGGGGTAATCGTCGGTTGGTATCATGTTCCATTATAATTATCTAAAGGGCCTCTGCGAGTTGGCTTCGGCTCCTCGTACGCCTTCCAAAGGTCCAGGACCTCAGGGTCCTGAGATAAATATTGAAAATACATATAATAATAATAATTTTATTTTCAGGCATCAGAGGCCCATAGACAAAATACATACAATAATCTTAAATAATAATAAATAAAATGCCAAATGCTTCCATTTGTGGCATTGGATCGCACGCACGCTCGACCTTCGGATTCCAGTCACCCTCGGTATGACTGACAGGTACCGACCAGATGCTGCGTCAGAATGAACTCATGGTGTCGTCATCCGGGAGGCGCGCATCAGTCACACCTTGGTCGGGTCGCTCCCAAGCCCTATAAACCCACCTTTCATTACTCCGGAATGTGCAATTCCGGGTATATCGCTCCACCCGCCGCTTATACCTGCGGATACGGTTTGCCCATGCATACACCTTCTGCTTCAGGAAGTCGATGCGCTCTGTGACACGGGACATAATTATATTCTCGGGGGCTGATGTCAGTCCCCGAAAACGCCCGCCTCACAAAGCGCATCACTCTTGGGCGAGTGTTACCCTCCCTGAAGCAGATTAGTTTGCCGATGAGTGCTCTGGCCCCACCAATACGACGCTCCATCCTGCACTGCCAAGCCGACACGGCTGGTTTCGGTCGTGTAGCTACATCACAGTTTGGAAACTTGACGTGAGCTACACGACATGCCGCTACAGCCGCGCAGTACATTATCGAGTGTGTATCAATGAGAATTTCGTAATTGTCAAATTATTTGACAACTGCAAATCCAGAGCAGCCACCAGCGCCTTATTCTTATTATGCATGGGCAAACGAGGTAAGTGCGGCCTAAGTTCGAGCGGGATGTTGCGATATAATAGAATAGCAAACTCCGAAGCACTCCTCAATTCATTGTTGCACTGGGTTCTTACATGTGTAACCATGTCAGTATTAATCTCTTTTTTTTTTTTTTTTTTTTTTAATTGATATAAACCAGCGCTTGACTGCGATCCCACCTGATGGTAAGCAGTGATGCAATCATTGATGGTGAGGCGCACTAGTTTATCAAGAGCCTATTCACTCTAGCCTTGAAGACACCTAAATTATAGTTGGACGGGAAGATCGCAGCAGGCAAATTATTCCAGTCCTTCGTCAGCGTAGTTGGAAAGATGGTTGGACGGTGATACCTGTGAATGTACCACCGCCTGCGACGAAGAGGCAATGGCATGGCTACCCATTTCCGTTTGGAGGCGATCAAGTACAGTATCGTCCAACATATGATTACTCTGGATGAACCGCACCTGCCCCCCTAGCCAAGTTACAACCGTTTCGTTTCGATTCTTTTTTCGTTGATCGCCTCGAGTCGGCCATACTTCCTATTCCTTTGTTCTGACCACGTGACTGAGCGTTGAGATGACGTCAGAACAAAGGAATCGGAGGCGTGGCCGACTCGAGGCGATCGACAAAAAGAGAATCGAAACGAAATGGTTGTAACTTGGCTAGGGGGGCTGATCCGACAGTCGTTGGGCCGAAACGTTGACGCTGGCTCAAGCACCTGAAACAAAGAGAGCATCCGAACACGGTACGCGGTCAGGTTGTCTCCTCCCTCTGTAGCCCCATAGTATGAGCGCATGACGTTCTTATTGATAGATTCTGTCCATCGCATGCACTGCACACTTCCGCCGGGAGCTGGAACCCTATCAGAAGCCGGTGGACCTCGAAGTCCTAAGACGCTCGGCGGCCGGCGTCCTCCCCGTCGTCGGTGGTGGAGTCGTCGGCGGAGAGAAGTACTCATCGCTGGAGCTCGATACAACTGCCGCGGCCGATGTCACAGCACTCACGATGGGGCTGGGTTCCGGCGGCGACGAGGCGGAGCAAAGCGAAGAGCCCGGAGGTGGTGGGTGTGTACTTCGAGCTGCGGCTCTCGTCAACATCTTTCTCAAATTACAATTCACATTTTCATGTTACAGCAGTTGTCACTGACATTTATTGTAGTTTTGTTTGGATACAAAATACAGGGTGTATGATGCATCGTGTGAAAAATTGAAATGGTCGACTGGAGGGGTCATCTGCTATCCTTTCAGACCCCTAAACACTTCTCATGCCCTATGGAATTTTTCATCGACTTTTTATTGTTTTATGAAAATTTTTCATTCAAATACAAATTTAAAAATATATATAAGGCGTAGACTCTGAATTTTAATTTTATGTAGATGTGTATTGTATTATAGTACTTTTAAATTTAAAATTAGTGACATAAGCTATATAGTTTTTTTCATTTACTTCCAAAGTTTTGGACTTAAATTAAAGCTGTTTTTGTTACAGCTATTTACATGGCTATAAAAAAAAAAACAAAAACGAACAAAATCTTCTAACTCCCTCAAAAATGATTATCCTCTTGCTAGTGATGTGCCACATGCCATAAAAATCTTTTAATAACTTTGTGAATTCGCTAGAATTGTGAATCGAGTCACATATACTGTAATATGAGTCGCTGTATATTTCGTCATGATGTTTGGTTTAGGTATCAGGTTCTTGGACTATTTTACTGTTGGCTATTGTAATTGTGGTTTAAAAAAAAGCTTTGTAAAAATTTTAATTTGTTGAAAATGGTTCTGATAATTTATTTTCCGTTGACGTTATTGGTGTTGCCACAGATTAGTAGTCGTAAGTAAGTACCTAGTTTACAAACTATTAATATCATTATTTTTCTTTTTGTCTTGATACTATGTATCGCATGCATTGTAATTATTATTATTCATTCATTTTTAGTTACAAGACTCATTTTAGACACACACACATAAAAGTACATCACAAATAAATTAAATTGAATTGTATTAAATTGCACAGAATTGAAAACATTAAATAAAATTGTATTATAATAATAATAATAATATACTTTATTTCAGATATAGAAAATCCATAATGTGTTAGTAACAGAGATACTTAAACACTATGTATTAAATTATAATAAAATTATAACCGACGAGAGCCTCCTCAGACGTTGTTCGAGACTCTTGGCTATTAAGTCATTGGCCGTTACGACTAGGTATCGCCACAATGATTGCTCTATCCAATTTCCACATGTCGACAACCTTGCGAGCTAAGTCAAGTTACTTAGTTTGCTTATCTTTCTCAGCCTTCACGAGGTTCTCGTCATGAGGGACCGCTACATCAACAATCATTGTGCGACGCTCTAGTCTATCTAACCACTATATCAGGTTTATTGGCAACAATAGTCCTGTCAGTGATTTATTTAAACTTCATGTACAGTGGTGGTACATAGGCGGACTTAATGCCACAAGGCATTCTCTACCAGTCAACCATTGGGTTAAAAAGACAAAACTGTGTTAAGTGTGCACAATAAATAAATAACAGATATTTGAAATAGAATGTAGTATCGTTAAATTGGCTTATAATATTAAAATACGTAAATATGCTAATATAATAAACTAATAAATACTGTGATAGATCGATCCCAATATAATGTGATATTGCCAATGTCGAGAACTGGGTCGGGCACATACCTATAGTACGGTAGTTCTGATTCCACAAGATTGTATTTAAGAGCAAGTTGCTGGTGGATAATCCTGGCTATGAGGTTGTGTCTATGCAAATTCACACTTTTCTTTCTTTCAGAAATAATGTGTCGGATTGATTCCCCGGGTCGGTGGCATGCTCGACAGATGTCAACCGTACCGTCCTTCACAATGTATTTCTAGTAGTTGTTCGTCATCATAACTTCGTCCATAATCGCAAAGACAAAACTTTCGGTTTCCCCGAAGAAGTCACCGAAACGCAGCCAAGATACGGACGCTAACAGGTCTACATCGCGCCCATATAAAGGCCGGTAAAAGCGTCCGTGAAGCTCCTTGCTCTGCCATACTTCCCTGCGGTCATTAGTATCCAGTACTATAGGTTTGCGCCAGTTGTCGTTAGCCAAGGAGAGTGGAGTGAGGCCCTTGTCCACCGCTGCCACATCTCGGTGCATACCCACGTCGGTTTTTATTCCCTGAGACTGCATACCTCGCGGTTGTGCAGAGTCTTAGCATTTAAGAAGTCACGACCCCCGCACTTCCGCGGGATATACAGTCTCATCACTGATGACCGTAGGTGATGCATCCGATTTGCGGTAAGTAGTGTGCGGACCCTCCTATCCAGGGCGTCAAGTTCTGTCTGAGTCCATTTGAGTATGCCGAAAGAATACATCAATACCAGCATGACCCAACCGTTGAAAGCGCGCACCATATTTCCGCCTGATAAAAGACTATTCAGTACTATTCGTCTACCAATACTGCTGAGAGCGCCCGCCTACTGGCTATGGGTGAATGCGAGTCGGGCCTTTGGCTAAAGGCTCTACCGTCACCTAACAAGGTACTATGCTGAGTGACATCACCTTCCGGATCGCTACATGCCTGCTCTGGGTGCTCCTAGTGGAGCTCCACATCGATGTCAGTGCGGCGAAGCAGTCAACCGCCTCGGACACCATGGCCTATCATGCAGTAGAAGCGCTGGTCGGATAGCACGACATGCCAGTATTAATGACATCATCCGCCGAGCTCTTGTCGCCGCCGGGGTGCCAGCTGTTTTAGAACCCAATGGCTTGGCATGTGACGATAGGAAGAGGCCAGACGGGATGACTATAATGCCTTGGAAATTGGGTAGGCCTTTGGTGTGGGATGCAACATGTGTCGACACCCTTGCGCCATCCTATCAAATGGCGTAAATATAATAACCTCATCGGAGGCTGTATATTTGAGCCGTTTGGGGTTGAAACACTGGGGCCATGGGGTCCGAGCGCTCATCGAGCTGTTCGGGATATCAACAAACAGCTGGTCAACTCTTCGCGTGACCAGAGGCCTGGGCATTTCTTCGGTCAACGAATCAGCATTGCCATCCAGAGTGGCAATGCTGCCAGCGTTCTTTGCACTTTTCCCATTGACATCGATGTGGACGAATTTTTTGAGGCCCATATGAGTTCTTTTTCTACCCGTTTGTACATATTATTATTTTCAGTTTGTTTATTAAATATCTATTATTAAGTTATATTATTTAATAGTTAAGATGTATATTTATAAATTGATGATCTCTAAAAAAAAAAACTTATGACTTAAAAAAAAACATATTCAGTACTTTATTCAGGCGGCCAAAGAAGCACTCTTTCAACGGTTGTTTCACGTTATCAGTATTGATGCCTAACGCTTCCGACATACCCAAATACTTGTAAGTTTCGGTTGAGCAGAGGGATCTAAGGTGTATGGAATCCGAGAGTTGAATTCGCACGGATTCCATTATCTCACCTCTCTTTACATGTATGACTGCACATTTGTCCATACCAAATTCCATCCTGACGGCACTACTGAAGGTTTCAGTTACCTTCAGTAGCTCCACCAGTTGCAAGTTGTTGGCAGCAAAGAGTTTCAGATCGTCCATGTAAAGAGAGATATGACCTGACCGCCTCTTTTCAACTACCGGCGGAAAATAATCCAGTGACATACCCCGCTCTTGGAAGGAGCGGGAGATAGTGTCAGACTTTTACTGACAAAAAATCCACTCCTGTTCCTTCGTTGTCTTTCACACCAGGGCCGAGTCTTCCTTTCAGAATCAGACCCTTGGCCCCAGTAGGCTTCGACCCCGCTGGGCCCCTAACGCTGCTGACATCTCCTTGAGGCGCGCGTGGAACACTACGCGCCGTCAACGACTTAGGCTCGGTCCGGACGGTTACAGAACGGTCAGACGGCGAGCTACCCATTGCTCGCCGTCCGCAAGTCCACGCCTACGGTGGCCGGAAATCGGGATCGGAATCCCGGCGGCTGGGGCGCGGGGGCCACTGCCTCGCGCGTGTGCACGTGCGGCCTCCTCCTTTACTAGCATTACTGCTTCGCAGGAGGAAGGAGGCGACCGCCTGCTACACTCGTCCTCGCTCTGGACCATGGCCTGTACCAAGGCCCGGCGCGAGAGATCGCTGCCGCCGATCGCCCCCACGAGGACACGGCGGTGCTCTGCTCAGGCGGGGCACACCTCTACCGTATGCTCCACCGTGTCCTCCGGGCGGTCCACACAATGGTGTCACCATTGTGTTTCTTACGCACCACCCGGGCGTTTCTTACGCACGAATCCGGTGCAGGAATCTCCCGAACTTACCATGTCCGGTGAGGACCTGCGTCATGCGGAAGGTAAAGACACCGTGTTGCTTTTCCAGCCATTCCTCCAAAGAGGGGACTTACGCCATAATTATGGCGTGCCCAATTATAGTTACTCGTAAGTTTTCATTTAAATTACAGTAGTTTAATGTTAATTTGTTGATAAATTTAAACACAAATGTGTGCCTATTTGTGAAAAATAATGTTTATGTACTAATTTATAATGGGTAGTATTTAAACGAGTGACTATAAATTAAAGTTTTAAGTGATAAACATAATTAATTTAGGTTACAGCATTAGTAAGTGAGCGACTGACTGCGAGTGACGAGAAATCAACAGAACAGTAACTTACAAATATTAATTTGAGTTATTTAGAATACAAAACGAGGAACTTCATAATATTTGAGCGACCTAATATTTGTTCGAGTGTCAACGTTACGTCCTGCATTTTTTTCAATATTTGGCAAATGATTTATTTATACTGAGCGGCATTTTATGTTTCGAATGTCCTAAATATCGAAGTTCAGAGTATTGAATGTCCTAAATATCGATATTTATGTATTATTTATGTCACAGATAATTTGATAATTCGGATATTGCGAAAACCCAGATAATTAGAAAATGGTAAAATAAAATCTGCGAGTGACTTGGACGTAGCATTCGCCGGCCGCTGCCGCAGCACCGCTCGCTTTGCTCGCTCGGCACACGCGCGGTTGGTCATAGTTCTAACTTAACCTTACCTATTTCACCCAGTTCAAAATGATGAATCTGCCTGCGACTAGATAATTGGACAATAAATAATAATAATCATTTAATTCAGGAAATTATTCCCATATAAATTACAAATTACATACAAATACAAATTACATAGGTACAGAAATAAAATTAAAATTATGTCAATAATGCATTAAAAAAAAATTGCACATTAAAATCATTGCATCAAAACAATTGAAACAATAATTGAAAATGGTGAAAACATTTCTTAAAGTGAAACTTTTTAGTAGTTCGTTATGTAAAACCTCAATTTTATTTGTAGTCGCTCACTTAGTAATTTAGTCGCACGGCTAGAATTTTAAATATCTGAAATGGATTAATCACAACCCACTTTTCGTATGCTCGTTCTGGATTTTATTATTAATCAATATTTATCGTTAGTTTAGTTAATTTTTCGCTTACTCAAATTCATACCGCTCAAGTTATTAAAACACTATCCCTTGGTTTCTGATTTAAGCATTCGAAGTTGAGAATTACTCAAACTCTGCCCTGAAAACCTGTCAAAATTTGGCAGTTAAGTAAGGTTTGAGACGTTCTTAATTCAAAATACTCAATTCAGAAATCCGCCCTATCTCATCATCAGTCGCTAAGTTTTTTTTTATTCGCTCGTTTTATTATTCCCCATTTATAATGATTATGAATAAGTACGTAGGTATTAGGGGAAACCGGGAGATTTGCCCAGGTGGGAGAGTTGAAACAACGTTTAGAAACGTCAATATGTTCCTAATCACAAATATACCGTCATTTTGCATCATGAATTCATGACTGTTTTGTTTCGCAATGAGAATATAAAATGATTTTTTTGTTTGTAAGTACCTAAGTGTTTTTTTGCTGTTTTGTGATTGCAGTCCTGATTATTAAGCACGTATTTGGTGTTACTACATAATTATATTACCAGATAAATGTAGTTAGACGTGTGCTAATTGTTTTTTTCTGTATACAGAAACAGTGCGTGTATTAGGTATTCATTTATTTATTTATTTAAAACTTTATGCACTAACTTTGTACAAAGGCGGACTTAATGCCTTAGGCATTTTCTACCAGTCGACCTTAGGGTGGTGCAGAGACATAACATGGCAGGTGCAACTTAATAGAAGACTGACAGAGAGGAAACAAGAACAATAATAAATATATACTTAGATACATACATACAAAGAATGATATTGAGAAAAAAAACGAATACATAAAATCAAGAGTGTGATGAATCTACCAACTTCTTGCGAAAGTGTTCTCGTGCTTTCATTTTAAAGGACAACCGACTGGTTGCTGTCCTGATGTTCAGAGGGAGCGCATTCCAAAGGGAGATTGCCTGGACAAAGAAAGAGGAATGGACAAACTCCTCACACAATCCATTCACCTTTTCTTTGGCCTTCCTCTCCTTCTCCATCCATCTACATCTTAAAAATATTCAATCAAAGAAGATTATGCCAAGTGTGTTATGCCGGGGTGCTACGACAGGAAACCTCCACGTCTGTCCGCGGGCTATAGTTCTCTTATGGATAGGCCAGTCCGCGGGACGGTGCACCCTTGGGTACTTCTACCTAAGGGGTCTCGATTTCCGCCTGCGAATATCCTGTGTGAAGGAACACTTCAATGCGTGTCCCTCTGCTATAGCAGATGGCACAGTATCGAAGTAAGAGCAGGCTCTGTGTGCACTTACCCTGCCACCGAGCAGGCAGGAGGAAAACTTGCTCCTCCTTCTGCCACCGTTAGTCTCATAGCCCCAGAGATTGTCCAAGGTCATGTTTCTGACTTTTGAGGGGGGTTGAGAGTTCTGGCTTAACCGCCCGGGCCGCGAGGAAGATCACCTCTATAAAAAATTACCGTAAACCTCCAAGCGGCGGCGCACCGTGAGGGAGGTGCTTGACTAATGGGTAGCTTAATTAGTCTCTAGTGCTAACCACTGAATTTGAGCCGGTACAGAATGTTTTTTACTCGTGGGGACCAAAATGGAAAAATGGACGGGTCGTTCACCGAGGGTGAGAAGGGCTTGGCCCCAAAAATCCCTACCAACAGCTTTTTTTTTCGGTAGGAATGATTTTCCCATGTCCATTTTCTTATGACATCCCCCGTTCTTGGGCGGGGCGGGAGATAGTGTCAGACTTTTACTGACTAAAAACCCACTCCTGTTCCTTCGTTGCCTTTCGTACCAGGGCCGAGTCTTCCTTTCAGAAGCAGACCCTTGGCCCCAGTAGGCTTCGACCCTGCTAGGCCCTACAGTTGCTGACATCTTCTTGAGGCGCGCGTGGAACAGCACGCGCCGTCGATGACTTGGGCTCGGTCCGGACGGTTATCGGACGGCCTACGTCTCTCTCTAGTTGTAAGTATCTAGTTTTAAGGACATATTTATAATTATCAATCTGTTCGACACAATTATGTTGTTATGAATAAAGATACTACTACTACTACTACGGTGGCCGGAAATCGGGATCGGAATCCCGGCGGCGGTTGGGGCGTTTGGTTAGGTTAGGTTAGGTTTACCGGAGGAGACGTCGTCGGGTTCCGGAAGAAGAGGCCGCGCGGTATGAGGTGTACCGCGCGGCGAAGAAGGCTCTGTGGCTGGCCATCGGCGAGTCGAAGACTCGATCCTGGGAGGAGATGCTTGCGACCTTAGATGCAAATCCATGGGGGCGTCCTTATCGTACGGTCCGAGGGAAACTTCGTGCCTGGGCGCCCCCACTCACTGAGAGCCTCGAGCCTCAGTTGCTGGAGGTAGTGGTCGCAGCTCTCTTCCCTGCTAGAGAGGAGCACACACCGCCGCCGATGGCTTTGCCCACAGACACAGAGTCGGAGGATGAGGAGGTCCCCGACGTGACACAACCAGAGTTGAGGGCGGCCGTGATGCGGCTCCGGGCCAAAACCGTTGCCCCGGGACCGGATGGAGTTCCCGGCCGCGCGCTCGTCCTCGCTCTGAAGGAGCTGGAGCCCCAATTGAGAGGACTCTACTCAGCTTGCCTTGAGCAGGGCCACTTCCCCACTCAGTGGAAGACAGGTCGTCTGGTCCTGCTCAGGAAGGCGGGGCGCCCAGTAGACTCGCCGTCCGCATACCGGCACATAGTGCTGCTTGACGAGGTGGGTAAGCTTTTTGAGCGGATTATTGCTGCCCGCCTCGACGGTCACTTGTACAGAGAGGGGCCGGATCTGGACGACAGTCAGTTCGGTTTTCGGCATGGGCGCTCTACTATCGACGCCATAACGCGGGTGAGAGTCCTGGCGGAGGAAGCGGTTTCCCGGGACGGGGTGATGGTGGCGGTGTCCTTGGACATCTCCAACGCCTTTAACGCCCTGCCCTGGAGCTGTATCCGGGAGGCGCTAAGGTACCATAGGGTGCCCCGCTACCTCCACCACATCATTGGGGCTTATTTGTCGGAAAGGTGTGTCACCTACAGGGGACGCGACGGCGAGGACCATCGCGATATGTCGTGCGGTGTTCCACAGGGCTCGGTCCTGGGGCCACCCTTGTGGAACATCGGTTACGATTGGGTGCTGAGGGGTGAGCTCCAACCGGGTGTGGACTTGACGTGTTACGCGGACGACACGCTGGTCACGGCCCGGGGGAGCTCGTACAGGGAGGCAGCGTTGCTGGCGACGGCAGCGGTTTCACGGGTGGTGAGCCGCATACGACGCCTGGGCCTGGAGGTGGCTCTCAACAAGCCGGAGGCTATGGTCTTTCATGGCCCCCGACGGGCGCCGCCGCCGGGATCACACATCGTGGTAGGGGGGGTCCAAATCGCTGTCGAGTCCACCATGAAGTACCTAGGATTGGTGCTCGACAGCCGGTGGGACTTTGAAAACTTTGATCGGCGCGGCAGGCGCGCTCGCAACGCTGCTTCCCAATCTAGGGGGCCCGAGCACTGCCTGTAGGCGGCTGTACTTGGGGATCGTGCGATCCATGGCCCTGTATGGGGCCCCGGTATGGGCTTCTGACCTGACGGCCGGCAGCATCGCAATCCTGCGAAGACCGCAGAGGGCGATGGCCGTCAGGGCTATCAGGGGGTATCGCACGATCTCCTACGAGGCGGGTTTCGCACTGACCGGATCTCCGCCCTGGGAACTGCAGGCGAGAGTCCTCGCCTCACTGTACCGGTGGCGCGAGGAGATGAGGACGCGGGGTGGTGAACCAATGCAGCGCGAGATCGAGCTGCGTCGGTCTCAGCTCCGCGAGGTCATGGTGGCGGAATGGCGGGACAGGCTTCTGCGCCCTACCGCCGGCCTCGCCACCGTCGATGCGATCCGACCAGTGCTCGACGAATGGCTCGGGAGAAAACACGGCTCCCTGTCGTTTAGGGCGACGCAGGTGCTCTCGGGGCATGGCTGCTTCGGGAAGTACTTGTGTCGCATAAACAGGGAGCCGGACGCTCGGTGCCATCACTGCACCGACTGTCGGGAGGACACGGCGCAACACACACTGGCAGAGTGTGCCGCATGGGAGGAGCAGCGCCGTGCCCTTGTATCTGAAGTGGGCCCCGACCTGTCGCTGCCGGCCGTCGTTCGTTCGATGGTCGGGGGCGTCGAGTCGTGGGATGCGGTGATCTCCTTCTGTGAAGCCGTAATTTAAAGAAAAGAAAGAAAGAAAAATATTTATTTGGCACACGTACACAGATACACACAATGCAGAAACAACATGTCGCACCTTCGGTAGAACAAGGGCATAATTGCAGTTTTTGCTATTTTACAGGAGAGCTATTTTAAGATATTTATTGCATTCAGTGAGGTCTTGCTCTGTTAATATTGCTCGAAAGTTTTTCTTCTTTGCATGATATAAACTATATACTATATCCTTTTTAGGCGTATAGTTTATTTTTAAGGCATTTCTGTATACTTAACTCATTTTTGCAATTTTTGACAATTGTGCCCTTGTTCTACCGAAGGTGCGATGTAAACATCTAAGATAAAAAAAAATAAGAAAATAAAATAATTAACATTGTGTGTTTCGCGCCTGCACCAAATAGGTCCAGTTCAGCAAAAATGCCAAACAACTTCGTGGTAGTTGCCTGACGCTGGTTTTCAACTGAACCTTATTTAGAGTGTACGGTAGAAAAGCTAGTTTATTTATAATAGTTATTTAGTATTAGGTTATTTACGTTACATACATATATACATGTTTAATAAGTGGTGGATAAGAAATAAATAAATAAATAGATAGTTGTTCAGTGTACAAAATACATAAAACTTTACGAAAATAAAAATAACGTAAATCTAATCGTGCATCATTCCATGCGCACAAGAAAAAACCGGTTTTGAAGCGACTCAATCTCAACACACCGCCATCAGCGCGCGCAATGCAACGATACACCAATTTACTATGCCCGGGGCAGCTAAGCGCAACGGACGAATTTCAAACACTGCAAAATATTGAAAGAAAAAAAAGTTTCTACTATCTTCGGGTACTTTGGAAAAAAATTAAAGAATGATATCACGATGAAATAATGCACGAGTTCTTTTAATGTTATCGGTATGTGAATTATAGTGTTATAGAAGAAGGAAGTGGAAAAAGATTTTGTATATAGGCAGAAGGTGAGTGTCGCTTGTTCATAATAATAACTAGCTATTTACATGAATCAAAGTGTATATGTATAAATATATTTATTTTTATTTTTAGCTGCGGCTCACAATGACTGCCATGTCACCAGAATGGGTGGCGACGGCGACACCGAATGCAAGTACTGGATGCATGTAGGCCAGACACATAAGGTAAGTTAACATGAAAACAAAGAAATAAATAAAGCAATATTGATATTATTATTAAAATTCCTAGTAAAGTGTCCCACGTTTCCCACAGGTCTCCGAAGTACGCGGGAACGTAGATCAGGTGTCGCGGATGAATATGTGCACCTCCGGGCCGCAGACAACGAGATGAGTAGACAGCAGTGCCCAAGGAACCTTCATCACCCACATGCCGTAGATATGCTTAAGCTATTTTCTATTTTCATGCAACACAGTTAACACAAATGTCTTACGAATTAATCATTTTAGTTAAAGTCCAATGTAGGCAGTTTATATGACTGAGACGTTAAGAGTTACCTACCGGCGGGCGCGCTCCGAGAGCCGTGAAAACACATGGCCTCGGACTTGTGCAGCGCCACCTCGAGTCCCAACTGCTGGATCCTATCAATGACTATCGCAACCCCGCGTGTCGCTAATTCAACCGCCGCCTGGTACGACTCTCCCTGGGCCAGGACCAGCGTGTCGTCTGCGTAGCAGACCACGCTGACTCCTTGATGGGAGGTCGCCGCGCAGCACGTAGTCGTAGACGATGTTCCACAAGGGCAGTCCTAGTACCGATCCCTGCGGAACACCGCACGACATCTCTCGCCGTTTCCACTCTCCCTGGTGACCAGGGTAGATGATGTACCTGCCCGACAGGTAGGCCTCGATCATACGACAGAGGTAGTCGGGCACCCGGTGATACCCGAGTGCCCTTCTAATGCTACTCCAGGGCTGGGAGTTGAAGGCGTTGGCGATGTCCAATGACACCGCCACGACACACCTAGGACAACGCATCCCTCGTCGTGAGAGCTCGCACGCGAATGATGGCGTCTACCGTGGAGCGCCTCCTGCGAAAGCCGAACTGGCCGTCCGCCAGATCCGGCCCCACCCGTATTAGGTGCGCGACGAGGCGGTCTGCAATTACTCTTTCAAAGAGCTTGCCCACCTCGTCGAGCAGCACAATGGGCCGGTACGCAGACGGAGAGTCCGCTGGGCGCCCTGGCTTCGCAATAATGACCAGTTTCCCCGTCTTCCAGCAAAGTGGGAACTGGCCCCTCTCCATGCATGCCCTAAAGAGTCCTCTTAATCGAGACCCGAGAGCCTCCATGGCCAGGACCCAGGCTTTACCAGGCAAGCCGTCGGGTCCTGGGGCGGTATTCTTGGCACTCAGCCTTCGTACCACCACACTCATCTCTACCTCGGTCACCTCTGGAGCATTGTCGTCGTCGTCACCATCGTGATCCGCGTTAGACACCGCTGGTGGCGGAGCCATGAGTGGGGGAGAGTGTCTCCTCGCGCAGGGAACAGATTGCTCACCACACCCTCCACAATCTGGGGCTGGAGACTCTGCGTGAGTGGGGGACCCCAGGGGCGGGGTTTTTCGCGCACCACCTTGAAGGGGCAACCCCACGGGTCTCCGTTCAGAGTCCCCAGCCACACGTTGCGGGCCTCCAACTTGACCCGCTTTATTTCCGCTCGGAGGGTGCGCTTCGCCACTCTGTATCCCTCATACAGCTCCGCCTCTCAGGCCTCCGCATCCGGCGGGAGGATGCGGTGACTGCAGTGTCTGGCGTACCGGCGCCGCGCGGCATTGCACGCATTGCGCAGTGCCGCAATCTCCGGCGACCACCAGTACACCTGGCTCCGGGCACGTCCTGGCCGGACTCGGGGCATTGCCACGTCGCAGATTTGCGACATGGCCTCTTGGAACCACTCTGCCTCGCCGTTGATGTCGACAGGCCTGTCCGGTGCTTGCACCCAAGCCTGTACCATCGCGGCTTCCAGGAAGAGCTCCCGGTCCAGCTGCTTCAGCGCCCAACGCGGACCACACGGGGTCTGTTGGAGACGTCAAACCGAATGCACTGGTGGTCTGAGTACGTTTCCACCCCTCCATGACGCGCCAGTCGACGACACGCGGTGACAGAGCAGGGCTGGCGAACGATGTGCCCACCACTGACTCGCCCTGCATCCGCACACACGTGGGGATAGAACCCCGGTTTAGGACGACCAGGCCTGTCTCCAGAGCCCAGTTCTCCACCATCCGTGACCCCACTGGTTCGTGAATCGGGAACCCCAAGCCAAGTTATTGGCATTGAAGTCCCCTTAAACGACTACGGGGAGGGAACCAAACCCAGCAACGACGGCATTCAGCTCCATAAGGGAAATATGGAGATCGGCGAGAGTTCTATTCGGGGACAGGTAGACGCCCACCACTGCAATGTCCCCGAACCGTGCTGCCACGCAACCTCGTCCCCTCATGACAGCCTCGAGGGTCGGGGTACCGGCGGCGGCCGATGAAATTAGGGTCACCGAGCCGTCCAGGTCCCGCACCCAGTCTCCCCTGGGCAGGACATAGTACGGCTCAGAGACCACGGCGATATTGATCGACCACTGCGCCATGCTCTGAAGCAACAGATCCTGAGCGGGGGCGCAGTGGTTGATGTTCACCTGGAGGAGACGCAATGGAGCCGTTATTGGCAGTCCATCACAGTCTCCTCCCGAGCCCCACGTGAAGGCCCTGCCGCGGTGGTTGCGGCGGCGACAGCAGCAGCAGCCAAAGAGGAGGCTGCGGTGGTGAGGACATCGGTGGGGATGGGCCTCCTGACCTTGCCCTTGGCCTTGGCGGGGGGGTCGCAGGACCTGAGGACCTGCTCCCAGCCCGGTGGTCGGCTGGCTTGTCTGGCACCGTACATGCATAACAGTGCAGCGTAGCACGGCATTCAACCGCACTGTGACCGGGCTGACCGCACTGGAAGCAGCAGTCGCTGCGGTCCACCTCCGTGGCACAACAGGCCCCCACGTGGTGTCCCACGTGGCAGCGATAGCACCGCAGAGGCCTGGGCTGCAGCAGTTTCACCTGCGCGGAGACCCAGCCCACCAAAAGCCGTCGGCACTCCCCGGTGATGATCTTGGCCGCCGACACGGGGCAGCTAACCGTCATGGCTTGCCTGCCCGTGCTGTCAGCGTGGGTGGTGCCCATCCGAACCTACTCGGCAGTGCATCCTCCCGCCCTGACGATGGCGGTCAGCATCTCGTCCACCTTGACGGAGTCGTCCATGCCCATGATGCGCATATCAATGCACTTGGTGGGCCTGGACACTCGGGCCTCTTCCGCATCCAGGGACGCCCTGATCCTTGCGGCTAGGGCATCCGCGGTGGGGCCACTTGCCACACACCAGGTACCTCCAGTATTCGGGCCCCGGTTACGGTGCGCCTCATACGGAAGCCCCCAGAGGCTCCGAGTTCCTGAAGGTGGGGCAATACCGCCTGCTTCGCCTTCTCCATGACCGCGTCATATGTCACGCCCTTCTTTACCGCATCTGGCTGTAGTGTTATAACTACAGCCTCGGAAGTCGGGGCGCGAAGTCTGGCCGCCATAGCCCGCTTTTTGCGCTGCTGTTGCCTCGCGCGATTTTTTGCCGCCCTAGCCACCTTGCAAGCCTTCCTCTTGGCGCCAACAACCATCCATTCGGCGCCAGCCGAGGGTTCTTCAGGCAGAGGAGGCGGCAGGTGCGGACTGGTCACCGCCGTGGCAGGAGGTCCCGCCGATTTAGCGGCAGGCGCCGCCCTGCCCTTCTGTTGCCGCTGCTGCTTGGCCGGCGAGGCCGGCCTCGCAGGCTCCAATGCCACAGCCCCGCATCTGGTTTGTCCCAACGGGCCTGCCGTGGCCGCGGCGGTAGGATAAGACGCTTTTCTCTGGCCAGATGCCGCCAGCGGAGTACGCAGCACGATGCCCTCCAGCACGGAGAGCTGCTGCTGCATCCTTTGCTGGAACTGCTCCTGCTGATGCTGCTGCTGCTGCTGCCGGAAGACAGCCAGCTTCTGCCGCGCCAGCACCAGCAACTGGTTCTCCGGCTCGGGCTGAGGCTTGGGCTGACTTGGCCCTTGCCCCTGCTCGCATCCCCCTGCCAGTCTGCTGACGCTGGTGCGACAGGAGCTATCTGCTTTCCGGCAGCAGCCAGGACGTGCCCAGCGCCAGGTGTACAGGTAGAATCACCCTTTGGCAACTCTTGCTGGACCAAGACCTTTCGGCCCGAAGTTTGGTGAGCCCCCTGCGGATTGGGTCCACCACCTCCTGGAGAGAGGCCCTGGCCGGGGAGATAGCGCTCCTCTTGGAGGACCTCTCATCCCTTTTATTGGCCACGCCATTCAGAGCGGATGCCAGGACCGACTCCATCCTGTCGAGTGCCTCGTCGATGGCGGTGTCTGGCTCACTGCCGGACGGCCCCGAGAGGTCCATCCCAGCGCTGGCCGCTCCAGGGTGACGCCCCTCCGCGGCGAGCCTGTCAGCTCGCTGAGCGGACTCTTGAGCGGTGAGCCCCCTCTCCTTGCCTCGCGCCTGACCCGCACCCCGCCCATTGGTGGGGATTTTTCAGGCCGAGCCCATCTCTGCATCGGAGGACGATCCGTCCCCCGATTTGGAGCGCTTCAGGTAGGGGCGCAAGTCCCCACCAGAGTCGCCCACCACCTCCTCCTCTACCTCCGAGCCCTCCGAGCTCCTTCCGGATGCCTAATTGGACTCCGACCGCGCATCGCTCTCCTTTTGGTTTTAAAAAGCCAGAAGGTGTTCAAGCCTCAAATTCTTCAAGTAGCATTAGGTTTAATAGATTGTTTATTAGTTGTTTAAGTGCAAACCAAGAGGCTGTATCCTACTTAACTAAAAAGCGAAGCTTTTTTGTTTTTGTGCTCACACTATTTTTAATTTGTCCGGTCTGCAGTGGGCAACACTGGCAGCTTCAGTGTGGCTGTCGGCTTACATCAAGGGTCGGCCCTCAGCCCTTACCTCTTCCTGATGATAATGGACGCTCTGACGTCGGGCATCCAGGAAGAGGCTCCCTGGTGTATGCTGTTTGCCGATGACATTGTGCTGGTTGCCGAGAGTGGCCTAGAGGTCCAGAGCAAATTGGAGGTGTGGTGGCACAGACTGGAGAGTGTTGGCTTAAAATTGAGCAGAACGAAAACCGAGTACTTGTTCTGTGATTTCGGTGGTCTCTCCGGTCCTATGCCCTTAGCTCTCGCTGGAACGCCCATACCAATCTGCTCCGACTTTCGGTACCTCGGGTCGCTTATCCAAGGAGATGGCGAGGTAGACCGAGACGTATCAAATCGGATCAATTCAGGATGGATGAAATGGCGACAGGTCACTGGAACAATTTGTGACCCACGGATGCCCCCCAAGTTGAAGGGTAAAATCTACAAGTCCGTAATAAGACCTGTCATACTGTATGGATCAGAATGTTGGGCTGTGAAAAAGACGGATGAAAAAAGATTGCATGTAGCGGAGATGAGAATGTTGAGATGGATGTGTGGTGTGACGAGAATGGATAAAGTGAGAAATGAGTATATTAGAGGAAGTTTGAAAGTGGCGCCAGTGACTGAAAAGTTGAAAGGGAATCGTTTGTCTTGGTATGGTCATGTAAAGAGGAGAGATGAAACGCATGTTACTAAAAGAGTTATGAGTATACATGTGGATGGGTGGAGAGGGAGAGGGAGGCCAAAGAAAAGATGGATGGATTGTGTGAACAGTGATATGAAAGAAAAGGAAGTTAGTGATAGCATGACGGTTGACAGGATAGAATGGAAGAAAAAAACATGTTGTGCCGACCCCAAATAAGATGGGACAAGGGCAGGAAGATGATGTCTATACGTGAGGACTTGTAATTGGCTTTCTAGTGATTTTGGTTTCCTTTTTTTGTCTAGTTTTAGTAGCTGTAAGTCCTCCATGTACTAAATAAATAAATAAATTAGTCAAGCTAACAACCTCCCTCACGGTGCGCCGCCGCTTGGAGGTTTGGGGTGATTTTTTATAGAGGTTGTCTTCTTCGTGGCCCGGGCGGTTAAGCCAAGACCCTCGACGACCATCAAAAGTCAGAATGACATGACTTTGGAAAATCTCTGGGGCTACGAGACTAACGGTGATAGGAGGAGGAGCAAGTCTTTCTCCTGCCTGCCCGGTGGCAGGGTAAGTGCACGTCGAGCCCGCTCTTACTTCGCCACTGTGCCCTCTGCTGTAGCAGAGGGACACGCGTTGAAGCGATCCTTCGGAGGCGGACATCGAGACCCCTTAGGCAGAAGTACCCAAGGGGAGTCGTTAGCCGCCTCCCATGGTGCACCGTCCCGCAGACTGGCCTTCACCTCGGACGTATCCGCAAGGGAACTACAGCCCGCGGGCACTCGTGGAGGTTTTCTGTCGTAGCGCCCCATCCCCACCAGCAGCTGCGGTGTGGGCCGAGCGCGAGGAAGGGGGAGGGGGCTCACTGCCCAAGAGTCCGCCCAGCGAACTGAAAGGCTCGCTGTGGAGGGACGCCACCTCAGAGCGACCAGCGCTGAGGCTGACCCCTCGGAGCTGTCTGGCAGTGAACCAGACGCCGGAGGCAACTCGGCCATGGATGAGGTGCTCGAGAGGCTGGAGTCGGTCCTGGCATCCGTCCTGAATAGCGTGGCCAAAAAAAGGGAGACGCCCTCCAAGAGGAGTGCTATCTCCCAGGCAGGACCTCTCTCCAGGAGGTGGTGGACCCCATCCGCTGAGGGCTTGCCAAGCTTTGGGTCGAAAACGCTTGGCTCCGAAAGGCCTCGGGCCAGCAAGAGTTGCCAAAGGGCGACTCTACTACCAGTACACCTGGCGCCGGGCACGTCCTGGCTGCTGCCGGAAAGCAGATAGCTTCTGCCGCACCAGCGTCAGGTGGGGCCGGATCGTACAGATGGCCAGTTCAGCTTCCGCAGGGGGCGCTCCACGGTGGACACCATCATGCTCGTGCGAGCCTTCGAAATTTATCATACAATTCCAGAATAGAAATGTATTCAGCTCGTGCGTCGGTGTCGCGTCGGCACGCTGCAAGCTGTGGGCGGCGCGCGGCGCGGTTGTGGCCGCTAGCAGCATCGACAACTAGCACGCCCACGCCGTACAGAGGACACACATCAATCAAAGTAGGCTTAACATTGACAGTATTTACATCACTTATTTGAATATTGCGTTTTTGTTAGTATTTACCTACAATAACCATGCGTATACCTACCGGCCGTGTGAGCAAAAAATAGATAACGATAAGGCAAGCATTGAATTAGGTATTCCTAAAATCAATATTTGTATTATAAAACAAATATCCCAAAAACGGTGAAATATACGAGTCGGGGTCGCATACTCAGGGAAACATGCTTCTTGCGTAATTTCACAACTCTGTTCGCGATAGCATTAGACAAAAAGTTAAAAAAGGTTGTTTTAGGGTACATTTTGTAATAAAAGTACTTAAATGTTTCTTGTTACAGTTAAGATTGATGCTGAATTTATTTTATTCAACTTATATACCAACTGTTATACTTACATGAACTCATTTTTTCATCTTCTTAATTTATGAGGCTTATAGTTAAATAATTATTTAGTTCTTACTTATTTAGGCTTTTTTGGAGGTTTTGCCGCAGTGGGGTCTAAGCATGACAACGTTGAATGGTGAGCGCCAAGTTAGCGCATAGTAGAATTGTAAATAGATTTTGAATTTTCCTTATCGTTCGTCATGACTTAGGTTCGCTCATAAAGAGACGACCACCACCACGTAAATTACTTTCCTCCACAGGTTATACTTAAACCTTAAAAGTTTTTTTTTTTAATAGAATTGCTTTGCGATTCTCAGCATTTCTATTCGTAGGGGCGTAGCTCATGTGACGACTATGAAGGTCACAATTATTATTACTTGCTAACTGGCATGTTATACTTTTAAGGTTTATGTTATAAAAAGTTTAGTTTTGATTGATGTTCAATCAATAAGATAGGAAGGTGTCATACCAATGTCGGGACATATTTTTATATAGAAAACATATATGAAAGTGCTTAAAACAGATAAATAATAATCTAAAGATAATAACTAAGCCTTTCATTGCGCCCCCAGCGTCAACAGTACTCAGCTCTCGGACTCCATAAACCTGAGATCCCTCTCTCCAACTGAAACCTATAAGTATTTGGGTATGTCGGAAGCTTTAGGTATCAATGCCACTGACATGAAACAGTCGTTGAGGGAGCGCTTCTTTGGACGCCTGAAGAAGGTATTTAATAGCCTTCTTTCAGGCGGAAACAAGGTGCGCGCCTTCAACGGTTGGGTCATGCCGGTATTGATGTACTCTTTCGGCGTACTCAAATGGACTCAAACAGAATTGGACGCCCTGAAAAGGCGGGTTCGTACACTGCTTACTGCAAACCGAATGCATCACCCACGGTCGTCGGTGATGTGACTGTATATCCCGCGGAAGTGTGGGGGTCGAAGCTTTTTAAATGCTAAGACCCTGCACAATCGCGAGGTATGCAGTCTCAGGGAATATTTCCTAGCCGCCGACGTGGGTATGCATCGTGATGTAGTGGCAGTGTACAAGGGACTTACCCCGCTTTCCTTGGCTAACGAGAACTGGAGCAAACCTGTAGTGCTTGACACTAACGATCGCAGGGAAGTGTGGCAGAGTAAGGAACTTCACGGACGCTTTTTCCGGGCCCTTCATGGACCCGATGTAGACCAACTAGCGTCCGTAGCCTGGCTGCGCGTCGGTGACCTCTTTGGGGAAACTGAAGGTTTTGTCTGTGCAATTATGGACGAAGTTATCATGACGAATAACTACCGGAGGTTTATTGTGAAGGACGGCACGGTTGACATCTGTCGGACATGTCACCGACCGGGTGAATCAATCCGCCACATTATCTCCGGTTGTTCTCGTCTCGCTAACGGAGAATACTTGCATAGACACAACCTTGTAGCCAGGATTATCCATCAGCAACTTACTCTGAAGTACTGTCTTGTAGAATCGGAGGTGCCGTACAACAGGTATGTGCCCGACCCAGTTCTCGATAATGGCAACATCACATTGTACTGGGATCGGTCCATCATCACTGACAGGACTATTGTAGCCATTAAGCCTGATATAGTGGTGATAGATCGACTAGAACGTCGTACAGTGATTGTTGATATAGCGCTGGTTGGCGACCAGATGAGAGGGCCCGATGGTCAATTCCGGGTGGGCTCGGGCGTCCCCGCAGTCTCCAGACTAGTACCCCATTAAAGCCGTCCTGCCAGTGCATGACTGAAGGTTAGCAGAATGGGACTATATTTCACTTCCTTCTCCTCTCCTACCTCATTCTTAATATGCCAAGGTTGAAAAAGAGAAACGTTAAACAGCGGCTGCACTCACCTCAGCAATATTAGAGGTCTGCACTCCAATGTCGCAGCAATCCATCATCACCTGGAGACTGAAAAAACTTCCTTCTTTTTACTTTTGGAGACGCAGATAAGAAGTCCGTCAGACGTGTCGTACCTATCCTACTTACGTTTTACCCTTGAGCACAATTTTAAACCACACGCTGGTGTGTGTTGTACGTATGGGACGAAATCTGCTATCGGCGGCTCCGCAACCTTGAAGATTCCAGGTTCTTAACGCTTTGGGCTCTGGTGGACACAGGCATGAATAAAATTATCTATCCTTGTGTCTACCGTTCGCACAGTGGTGATCAGGAGGCCACCAAGCTCACACAGTACCTTATTGAGGCTGCGGATGCGGCTCAGCAGAAGTACCTTTCCACACAATTGGTGGTACTTGGGGATTTCAATGCCCACCATCATGAGTGGCTCTTCCCATACCAGTGCACAGACCATGCTGGTCGAGAGAAGTGAAAGCTTGCGCTAGCATTAAATCTCACCCAGCTGGTCCAGGGAGCTACGAGGGTGCCGGATGTTGATTCGCACACGGCCAATTGCTTGGACCTTCTGCTGACAACAGATCCCAGACCGCTATTCAGTGTCGTTATCATCACCGTTAGGTAGTTCCGACCACTGTCTGGTGAAATCTATATCAGTCTACTCTCCGCACGATCCTTGCCCTAGAGGCACCAGGCGGGTTTGGCGATATAGGTCAGCAGATTGGGATGGCATGCGGTCTTTCTTCGCATATTATCCTTTCTTCACATGAGCCATCGTCGTGCGTAGATGCTGTGACGTGTTGCTGCGGGAGATGGAGTACTACATTCCATTTTAAGACATAACAATATCTGGCTAAGCTCACCCTTGGTTTGGTGCGGAGTGTGATCGCGCTAACGCACTTAAGCCCACGGTGTATCAAGCATGGGCCGATGCTCGTATACACAAGGCGAATGACGTAAGTCAGAAGAAGACAGCCTTCAACAGAGCTGCCATGTCTTGCAAGAAGGTGATGCGGAGATCTCGATACGACCACATTAGCCGCATCGGGAACAAAGTCGCTTCATACACTGCTGGTAGTAAGGCGTTTTGGTCCCTGGTTAAGTCGGTTGAACTGAACTTCTGCCGTCGCTGGCCCATACCGCTGAGAAGAAAGCAAATTTGTTTGCTTCACTCTTCGCGGAATCTTCGCGCCTGGTGACGCGCGGCCCCCTACTTATCTTCATGGTCGGATATTCGCATCCATTAGAAGGACGTCCGTAGGGTGCTGCGTAACCTTGACGTGAGCAAGGCTGCTAGTCCGGACGGGATACTGGCAATTGTTTTAAGAACGTGTGCGCCTGAACTATCTCTGATCCTAACACGCCCATTTAGGCTTTCATTTGAGGCTGGAAAAGTGCCGATTGCATGGAAGCAAGCTAACTTACAGCCCGTGACCAAGAAGGGTAGTCGGGCTGATCCAGCTTACTGTGTAGTTACCTGGATCAGCCCGACTACCCTTCTTGCGCAACTTCTACAGAAGGAAGTGTACTCAACACTAAGGGCGCTTTCAATTTAGACGATTGGTGCCGGACTGCTGCAGTCCGGGTATCGTACTGCGCACGGGCGGTTATGATTTTTCATACAAAATGTCTCGACGCAAAGTCGTGCGACAGCAGTGCGGCGCACGTCCGTTGGCGGAACGGCAACAACCTGTCTCAGTCGTTGTTCGCTAGTGCTGTGAACGCATCGTGTTTCTTAGACGTTTTCGTGCATACCTACCTAATTATGGATGATTTAAATACAGAAGATTTTATAAATGAAATAGAGTTGCAGCCCGCCGTTTGGGATTCTAAATGTGACAAATATTCAAATCGCTTGGAGAAAAAAAAGGCTTGGGATGTTTTATGTGAAAAATTTATTACCGATTTTAAAACTAAAAAAGCAGCTGAAAAGAATACTACAGGTACAACAATAAACAGTTTATTATATTATAATGTAATCAATTAGTATTATTTATATTTTACTGTTTTGCCACGATACTTGTCCTTTTGGGCTAACAAAATAGTCCGTAAATATATCGCGGACTGTTGTGGCTGACAAATTCTGATAACTTTGTGGCTGAACTGGCCTAACTCGAATTGGTTGACCATGCATAGTGGTATTTTCGCGTTGAACAAAGTTATGTAAAACACAAATAGCCTTAGCAATATCTGTTGCAAACGATATTTCCACATTTAATGGCCGATGTAATATTCGCCATTTATTTGTCATAATACCAAATGTACACTCAATGTACCGGCGTGCACGTGACAGGCGGTAGTTAAAAATTTTTTTTTTCCCCTCCAAAAAGTTTCCACTAAATGGCCGTTGTATGAAATTGCTGACGGCAAATGCTTCGTCGCCAACAAAAATAAAAGGTAGTGGTGGCCCATTGTCTTGTATTGGTGAGGACTTGGTATATCTAAATTATTGTTTTGAAGCTTGTTAAAAAAACTACTGCTCCGAAATATTTGTGAATCTGAAGCCTTCCCATAGGAACCGACATCAATATAAATAAATTTATAATTAGAATCGCAAATAGCCAACAACACAATAGAAAAGAAATGCTTATAGTTGTAATACAACGATCCACTTCTTGTCGGTTTTATTATTCTCACATGTTTGCCGTCTATAGCTCCCAAGCAATTAGGAAAATTTGCTTTTGTTTCAAACCCTTGAGCTATTTGTAACCAATCCTCCTTTTTAAGATCAGGTATACAGATATCTTTCAAAACTTTGTATATCTCTTGACATGTATCTTTAATAATTCCACTAATTGTTGAGACGCCATGTTGGTAAGAGTGATGCAGATCAGTCATAGTACAGCCAGTTGATAAATATCTGAAAATAATAACAGAAAATTTTATTTCAGCCTTGTTACTCCAAAAAAAATGGAGAAATATTAGGGATTCCTATTCACGAGAGTTGAATAAGCAACGACAGCTAAAAAGTGGATCTGTTGGAAAAAATCGTCGGAAGTACGTATATTTTGATCGGCTTCAGTTTCTGTCTAATCTTTATGAATCAAAACCTTCCAACTCTGGTACCAACGAGCAATCTGATTCTCCTGAAACCGATTCTTCTGTAAAAGCATCGTCATCAAAAATTAAAAAAGCATCTTCAAGCAACGATGAGACTAATAAGATTTTAAAACTTCTTGCTGAAAGAAAGCAAAATAAAAACAATGCAAATGCAGACAATTTTGAAGACGGCGATAGATATTTCTTGTTGTCATTATTAAATGATTTTAAAAAAAATCCGGAACATCGCAAAATGGATGCTAAATACGAGATAATTGGAATCATAAGAAAATACGTCGGGTCAAGTTCATATGCCGCTGATTATTATGAACAACAGGGTTACTACACAGGTCAATCTTCCGAATATCGTAGTCAAGCTCATGCTCCGTCTACTGAGTTACAACAACAATCACCTATGTCTAATACATCAACGAATTCTGATTTTACTTTATATGAAGATCTTTTTAGCGATGGTGACACAGTATAAATACGTGCGTATCAACAAAAAAGAAAACATTAATCATCAAAATCTCTATCGGATCTGTTTAAGAGTAGCAATAAATACTTATTAAAATACTAAATGTGTTTATATTACCTACCTACTTACCTTATCGTTATCACAAGTCTCTCTTCGGCGGATATAGTATTTTTGAATTTAGTTTCTTGACGTTGTATTCCATTTTTAACAAAGTGATATAATTCATAGAAACATTCTCTAGACATTCTAAAATAGTTCAAAAAATCAGCTGAGCTTTCTTTTAATCTAGGGTAAAGTGTATAAAAATCACCAGTTTTATATTTTAAAGAAAACATTGGCGACGCCCTAGTACGGCGTCGTTTATGTTTCTGCCGAAGCAAGAGAACTAACAATAACACTTCCTCGTCAGAGTCCATAGCACCGACTAAAGTTGGGTTTCGATGGAAATCACTAAAATTCGATCGGACTGCAGCCGCGTATCTCTTCAAATAAGACGATTTACGTCGTACTGCTGTCGTCCGGCAGCAGTACGGCTCATGGTCGTAACAACCGTGCGGCAGCAGTCCGGCACCAACCGTCTAAATTGAAAGCGCCCTAAGCTCTTGGCATACCTAGAAGCTTATGACATGCTAAGTGACCGTCAACACGGCTTTCGCAGAAATCGGTCAACTGGTGATCTTCTTGCGGAGACATCTCTAGTGAGGCCATCAAGAAGCAAGAGGAAGTGCTTGCCGTCTCCCTCGATATGTCAAGGGCTTTCGATAATGTCTGGCACGAAAGCCTTATTAGTAAGCTTCTTTATTTCGGTTTACCTGCTGGATTGTGTGCTTGGATAGCAGACTTCCTAAGTGACCAGCGCGCGAGCTAGTGGGTCACAGATCCAGTCTCTCCGAGAGGCTATGGTCGAGCGCTTGAACTTGTACTTGGAGGCAGTCTCTGAATGAGGCGATGGCAATTTGGTCAATTTTAATGCTGCTAAAACCCAGGCCTGTCTGGACTGTATCCAGGAGGAAAATCCTCATGGATGTCCTTCGCCTAGGGCAGGCGAAGGGGTCTGTCAGACTCTTACTGACTAAAAACCACCCCGGTGTTCCCTCCCACACTTGGACTTGGCTCAACTGGCTGCAAAAAGCTGCAAAGGAATCCTCGCGAAGGTCAGACAGTACTTCACGCCGGAACAGCTGCTCAAACTTTATCAAGCGCAAGTTCGATAGTGTATGGAGTATTGCTCTCATCTTTGGGACGGATCTGCCCGATACCAGCTTGATGCACTTGAGGAAATTGAGAGGCGAGCCAGGAGGATCATTGGCAATGATGCACTCGTCGAGTCGAGGCTTCAAAGTCTTGAGCATCGACGCCGAGTTGCTAGCCTGTCGGTTTTCTACCGGTTGCATTTCGGGGAGTGTGCGTGGGAATTGCATAACCTAATTTCGCCTAGCCCGTACCATCATCGGACCACCAGGCGTACGGCGATGCGCCACCGGTGCATGGTGGACCCACCTATACGCACAAAACGTTTTGGGAACACATTCATAGTGCGTACAGCTAAGGAGTGGAATTCCTTGCCGGAATCTGTGTTTCCTGATGACTACAACCTGGGAATCTTTAAGTCAAGAGTGAATAGGCTACTTCGCGCTCCATCGTCGACTGCATCGTCGCTTTCCATCAGGTGAGATAGCGGTCAGGCGCGAACCTATCAAGAATTAAAAGTCACACGCACTGGTTTCGTGCTCAAAAAGATGTTCATACCAACAAAGAATCAGTGTACCAATCAAAGACGAGTGATTGGTGCGGAAAAAACGCCCGGGTATCACAATTGTGTGGACGACCACCCGGAGGATACGGTGGAGGTGTGCCTCGCTTGAATGGAGTACCACCGTATCCTCGTGCGGGCGATCGGCGGCAACGACCTCTCGCGCTCGGGCCCTGGTACAGGCCAAGGTCCAGAGTGAGGAGAAAGAGCAGGTGGTCGCCTCCTACTGCAAGGCAGTAATGCTAGCGAAGGAAACGGTCGCACGCGTGAGCGAACGGACTTACTCACGCCCCAGCCGCCGGGATCTCAACTCCATTTTCCACCCACCGTAGACGTGGGCTTGTGGACGGCGAGCTACCCTTTGCTCCACCCAGTAACCGTCTGGACCGAGCCCAAGTCGTCGACGGCGCGTAGTGTTCAACGCGCGCCTCAAAGAGATGTTAGCAAAACCGTTGAAGCCTACTGGAGCGATGGGTTATGCGAAAGAGAACCCCGGGGTCCTAGAACAAAGGCAAAGAGAGGCGCAGCCTCTTGCTCCGCCATAGAGTGGGAGAACTAATTGGATGATTTCCCACCTTAAAAAAAATATGTTATGGCGAAAAACAACATTTTTAGAAGGTATTTAAAGTAGACTTGGTGTATATAAGAAACTAATAACAAACAACAACAAGTATGGGACCTCTACTATGCTCCGTTCAAGAGAACTGCGTGGGAGCGCGGTTCTCCATGTTTCGATCGTGCGGCCATGGTTAAAGCTTTATAACTTTCTTAGTGTTTTACAAATTGCTGGGTAGTCGTTATTCGTGGCCGAGCAGTCTAAACGGACACCTGAAAACTTGCCTACTCGTACTGTATTTGAATTCATGGCCTTTTATACAATTGGGTGTGGTCATATTTTTGATACATAAAACATACATTTTTTGACCTTGCTTAAGCATGAAATCAATGTCAGATCCAGAAAAATTTGGACTTTCCATACAAATTTGTTAATCTGTGTGGATGCGATGTTTAAAATATGACGCATTTCTGTTACAAGCTATAAAGCAAATTTATAAAATGACTACGAGTCCAGGTCAGGTCGCTGAACACTTCAACACCGTAAATCAGTTTGTGTGTTCGTTTTATATCTAATCGCTGCTATCCGAGCGCGCTCGAGTGGATACGATTACGACGACACAGTATAGATATGGAACAGTACGGAAACTACCTACAAATGTTCGAAACGACACACTCACACAAACATACGCATCGACGAGACTCCTAAGCGTTTCTCGCGGTGCTGTCAGTAACGAGTGCCGCGTTAAGACGAGTGGTCACGTTTAAAGTTTACTTCCGCGATCCGCGATCGGGATTAATAAAAATGCCCACTCCGTAGAGCGCGCACGAACGTAACGTTTTCGTCCAACCGCGGCTCGCCTACACGTTCCCGCCAAAACTTATAAAAGGTTACGCCATAATGACAAGTTACAGATCTGTTGTGTGTCAATATTAAACTGTTTCCTGTATTTTAAACTATAGTCTTATTTTAAATTATAGTCTATACTATAGCACTAGAGCAGTGGTGGCCGAGTGGTAACGGCCCCGACTTACGAGTTGTAGGTCGCCGGTTCAAACCCAGCCAGGCGCATTACTTTGTGTAATTTATTTCATCACCACTGCTCTCAAAACGGTGAAGGAAAACATCGTGAGGAAACCGGCATGTCCTAGAACCAAAAATTCGAAGACATGTGACATTCACCAATCCGCACTGGGCCCGCGTGGTGGATTACAGCCCATTCCCTCTCGTAGAGAGGAGGCCCGAGTCCCAGCAGTGGGAACATTATAAGGCCGACTATGCTATGCTATGCTATACTATAGGCTGAGGTTAATCGCCGCAACGTCATATGATTACCTATTTAAATTTTATTTGTAGAGTAGTTATTTCAATTCGATTGTTCACTACAGAACTCATTTTTTTTTACATAAAAACAAACAATATCAAAAACATTGAAAGTGACGACCCTATTGCTTCAAAGGAGCGTAGGTAATTATTTTATCAACTAGGCTAAGTTTCTATACTGTTCCATATTTATACTGTGACGACGATTTGGTGATATTGCAGAGACACGTACATTTGATTAACACGGCACTTTACATTAATTGTCTGAACTTTGAGAATCGGTATTTCGGTAACTATCGGCAGAAGTACCTACTTATTACAAAAAAAATAACCAGCATGGTACCGAACATATCAGATTCGCGGCCTACTACTGCGATAGCTAATTATGGAGATCTCTTGCGATGTCGTTTTTTTACTACATTTTAAAAACACTCGCCACTCTAGGAATGACTACACTGTATCGTGGGTCCGTTCACAAATATGTAAACTCACATACACAAGACAACAAAAACCAAAATAACTATCTGTAGGCCACACAAACATTAGTACCATGCGGCTGTCGAAGGGTGCCTGTGACACGCAGTGCAGCAGACTAGCACTGCGCCAGCCGTACCGACAAAAGCTAGAGGATAAAATAAATTACTACATTTGACAAAAGATTAGAAAACATAGAATTCAACATCCAATACAAAAAAAGTTTTTACAAATAAATACAATACAACACATTAAGCATTGCCCGCCACTTTACATGAAGTTTAAATAAATAAAACAAACACCAAAAGTGTAAAATAACCTCAATTTCGGAAGTCAGTGTTTCTAGTTTTGTTTTTTCGATATAAACCGTTTTTTATTTTTCACTATTTAGTTGTGGTTGGTACCTCTATAGTGCAAAGTCTGTAGCAAAATACCCTTAAAATATAACAATTAAAACCACTTATTAGTTGGAGTACCGACAACTACAATTAACCCAAACACTGCTAGGTTACATTGTTTTATTATGAAGTTTCCGTGTCTACCTTCCATCTTCCGGCTCCATCATCAGATCAGTTCGTTAGTACCTAATAGCCAAAGTGCATCTCATGAAAATTCTAATAAGTCCAAATACGGCTAGGTTACATTGATTAATTACGGAGTTCCGGTGTCTACCTTCCGGGTCCATCATCATAATCACTTCGATCACTTCGATGATACCACTTCGATGATACCACTTTCAACGTAACTATTCAGAACCATTCATTTATTTGTATTGTCATAGTCGCTTAACTATCTTCATTGTGATATCTATGTGAGTATGAAGTTCCGTTGACCATTTCTGGTCTTCATCATCAGTTCCATTTCATCAAGTTTTACTTTTTGACTGTAAATGCTTAAGTTCTCGATGAAAATATCAAATTCACTAAGTATATGGTTGCCTATAATATTTGAGGAGTTCCCTCGATTTCTCATGGATTCCATCATCATAACTGGATTTTGAAAAAAATGCGACCAATCTGAAAGCATATCCTTTTAGGATAAAAAAAAATTTTGCAAATCGGTTCATAAACGACGGAGTTCTGAGGTAACAAACATTAAAAAAAAAAATGACAAAAAATACAACCGAATTGATAACCTCCTCCTCCTTTTTTTTGAAGTCGGTTAAAAAACGTTTCTTTATTGGCTTTCATGGTTATAAGAACTTTACTGCGATATTACAGAAAATATAAAACACAAGGAACCCAATAAATAGGTACTTAATTTCGGAAAAAGAATAACGTACCTTTGAACTTATAATTCCAAGTCAATCCAAAGTGTTATCACTTCAAAGCAAACCATTTAAAAAAAACGGCAATTTCATACGAGTAGTTAAAGACCTAATATTAGAGTGAGCTTGACAAACTGTCAACTGACTCATTTCTCATTAACCTTGGCTCATTTATGCCAAACAAGTCTAATAGTAGGTAACCTAAAACCATAAATTGCTCCATGGTACTCACATTTACAAACTTTGCAAAAAGATAAAGTTCTATAGTATACAATACTATAATGTTTTCAAATGAAAAGAATAAAAGTAATTTCCAAACTAATCAATTTGTGCGCCCTAGTGGTAATAGAGCTGGACCAGCATTGAGCCAAGCATTTTTGTTTTCAATATAATTTTTCCAATTTATAATATGGGGAGGTACTTTATTATAACATTTCAAAGAGTATCCCATGAAAGAAGACGCTACTTTGGCCAGTCTGAAACCTGGTTGAATTAATTGGTCCCTATAACTGCTAACATAATTACCTATGCCTATCGCCTCTTTTACTAAAAAGATGAAGATTCTTTCTAACGTACATGATGTTTTCATAGATATATTGACAAGGTACCGTCATGATTTTAATATCCTTAAACCTTAAATTAAATAAAAACAGCGGAAGATAGGTGACTCGCCTCTAGCGCGTGGACCACTGAAATCAGGTCCCCGTCGCCTAATTTCACTCAGTCACAATCGGCGAGTGACATAAACGGGCGTGTTAAGAAAAATTATTATTTTTTTGTTTTAAGTGGGATAAAGATTATCAAAATGCCTTCATGTGCTTTTATGCGTTGTACAAATCATTCAAAAAGAAAAAAACAAATCACATAGAATCCCATTTCACTCGTAAGTAGGTACATGAAAACTTAAAATTTCTTATGATATATTCTAATTTCACTTATTGTTTTGGTCGCCATTTTGCGAGGCGAGATAGATAGAGCTGTTTTTCGTAAACATTCGGCGGCTAACGCGATTTCGCTCGCAGGACAGCGCCGGCTCTTATCTCTGTCCTTATCTATCAGTGACTGTAGGTTCGCGACTGTGATGGCACTGATCATAGATGTGTGAGTTTCGGTGCATGTAGTCGTGCACAGAGTTCGATGCGATGTTAGCGTGTAACGTATCTTCTCCTTATAATATACGAATGCCTTAAACAGTTCCCATAAAGAATCGCACCGGCGGAGATTTTAAATGGCTCTGATTGCGCTGGTCGGGCTCACGGCTCGCCTTACATCAACCAGCGCCCCAGCTAACCTTAACAAGTTTCTTCTAATTAATTAATGCAAATGCAAATACGGGAACTAGTAGGTATATGCATAATGCGGGGCCATGTATGAGCGTGGCTTGCATATCTAATAATTACCTACATAATGATAAATAATACTTATTTTGCAAATAGGTTTTGAAAATCACTTTTGTAATTACACGTCATTTTAAGCGGGTGAGATCGGCGTTCCATAGCTGACTACCCTGAGGAGAAACACCGAAACAAATCTCTTTTAAAGTGTATACAGAAAAAAAAATATATTTGGCACATCACAAGGCACACAAATAACAATTAATAAGTAAATGCGTAATAGAAAAAAAGAAGCAAACTCATTATCCGGCCGTCCGGTAACCATCCGGACCGAGCCTAAGTCATCGACGATGCGTATAGTGTCCACTCGCGCCTCAAAGAGATGTCACAATACAATAGTAAGGGCTCAGCAGGGTCGATGGCCGCTAAGTCTACGGCGAATTTCAAAAAGGAAACGTCCTAGAACGCAAAGTACTTTTCGAAAAGCTAAAGAAGGTGAAAAAAAAAAAACAGAATGATTTTCCGCAATTATTCAAACTAAATCCTTTTAGGTATTTTTTATTTACAGGCTTTGTGTTAAATAAAGAACTTCAGTACCCTACAGTGGGCCGAGGCGAGCGTACACGCATTGTAAAGAGCTAAATCTCTGTATGTAACTTTCTAACTTTTTTTCATCTAACTACATTTTATCATGATATAATCTAAATGTTTACTGATAACGGATAAAGTGATGGATGTTGTTTGTGAGTCGAGATTAAGTGACATTGTAGAAGATGAAATATTAATTGATAGTAAAAAACAAATTAATTCAAGATTTTTTTAGTACTTTATGGATTTTTTATTTATTTTGTAAGTTAGTTTTAATTACGTTATTATTAGATTTAAATGTATATACAATGTAAAATATACAAGCAAAAATAAAAAACATTTCCAGTATTCAAGCATAATAAAGTGGAGTTATAATACTTAAAGTGAAAATAAGAGGGTTCCAGAAAAATGAGATGCGAGGAATTTGAGGACATTATAGGAAACCATGATGGGTGTATAACCGTTAAAAAAGGAAACAGAAAGCCAACAAAAAGATTATCGGACTTGAATAGTCTGAGCGGTGATAGAAGCATTCAATCAAAGGGTAATATCATGAGCATTACGGGAAAAGATATTTATTTATTTGAAATACATTATAAGCTAACAGTAGTGGGACCAAAGCGCTAATAACTAGTAAGTACACAAAAAAAAAATTACAATTGTTATTAACAAATTTGCCATAAAGAATAAATAATAAAAATGAAAAACAAAACATATAAAATAAAATGTCATATAAATTAAAATTTTCACATAGAATACAACATATAAAATAAAACAAAATGGTCATGCAAAACATCAATATAGAATCGTCATAGAGATTAAAATTAAATAAAAAAACCATATTAATTACAACTTTCATAAAGAATAAACTCGTCAGACAAAATAAAATAAAAAAAATCATTAAATAAAATTGTCAAATAGAGTGGTCATACATAAATATAAGATAATATCGATGTCAATACACAAAAACCAACTTTAGTATCACATTTTGTTAAGAAAGGTCATTACATCTTTCTTCAGCACATTTAAAGTATCAACAAATATGTCGGCATTTGGACTATGTTCAAGATATTCATTAATGAGAGCAATCGCCTAAGCTGCAAAGTGTCTAGGCCGACCATTCCCGATACAAACAATGAGGGATACAGAAAAGGATAATATCTGTAGGTACGTTTATACACATAACGGCAGAATTTCCTTTGGATTTTCTCAACCATAAGTACATATACAACTTTTCCTGAGGATCCCACACAATTGCACTGTACTCTAGTTTGCTGCGCACGTATGCGTTGTACAGTAACCTAACAACTGAAGAAAGAATTGGGAGGAAGTTCTAATTATGAAACCGAACGCTTTGTTTGCATCTTTGCAGGCATTCTTTTATATGCACGTGAAAATTGAAACCACTATCTAAGGTAAGCCCAGGGTTCCGTATAATTGTTGTAACGCGCTCAAGCTCTTCGTCGGCCAGTCTGTAGATTGTGGTTACTGTACGAAAACTCCTAGAGAATGTAATGGTTTTACACTTGGAAACAATTAGCGGCAGCTTGTTTCTCTTACTCCAATCAACAACGGCATCAATATCTCGCTGAAGAACGAGACAATCTTCATTTTTAGTAATGGACAAAAACAGGTTCAGATCATCCGCAAACATAAGATATTGTGTAGTAGTAGACATATAGATAGTATTGGCTAAACAATTTGGTTTAGCCAAGTTATTAAAGTTAAAAAACATCATAAACAAAGTTCGGTACAAAATGCTACAAGGTGTTTCAAATATTTGAAGACAGAGAAAACGCTGAAAAACTAGTTAGTGTCAGAATTTCTAGATTTGGGGTACAGGTGCTAATTTACAGATGAAATCAATTTATATTAACAAATAGACTTAAATATAGATATAGAAAAAATTCAGCACAGCTTAGAAAGTTAATATGAAATTGTTAGCTTGAGTGAAAAAAGTGCCAGGGAATCAGTCCGATGATGTTTTAAAATTTCCATTTTACCGCTCTATGTATTTACGTATGGGTGTAGGTTTTAAAGTGAAACCATATATGTTTCCAGTGACAGAGCACTCACGTGCACGCGCGAGAGCGCGGCCCTCACGCCCCAGCCGCCGGGATCCCGATCCCGATTTCCGGCCACCATAGGCGCGGACTTGCGGACGGCGAGCAATGGGTAGCTCGCCGTCCGATTGTCCGGTAACTGTCCGGACCGTTTTTTTTCTTTTTTTTTTTGCCGAGGTGGAAAATCCTCATGGATGTTCTTCGCCTGGGACAGGCGAAGCGAAAAACCACCCCCGTGTTCCCTCCCACACTTAAACCGGGGATCGTGGGAGCTGATACGCCATTCATGATCCCCGGCTAGTGCCGGCCCGCATACGCGGGCCACCTCAGGCCCGGGGGGAGTGTGAGGTGTTCTCCCCCCACGACGTCCAATAAGGGCGCGCGTGGAAAACTACGCACCACCACCTCGGGTCTTGCTGGATGGGGACGGTGGACGACCCTGAGTCCGCCGTCCCTCCGGACCTCTTTATGGGGGCTGGAAGAGGGCGTTGTCTGCCCTCCGCCGACGCCCAGTTCGCCTGCTGCGGCACGGGAGAGTGGCCACGGCCTCCCTCTCCCTCTCCGCAGCCTCCTTCTGTGAAATTACGGCTTCATAGAAGGAGATCACCGCATCCAACGACCCGGCGCCCCCGACCATCGAACGAGCGACGGCCGGCGGCGACAGGTCGGGGCCCACTTCAGATACAAGGGCACGGCGCTGCTCCACCCATACGGCACACTCTGCCAGTGTGTGCTGCGCCGTGTCCTTCCGACAGTCGGTGCAGTGATGGCACCGAGCGTCCGGCTCCCTGTTTATGCGACACAAGTACTTCCCGAAGCAGCCATGCCCCGAGAACACCTGCGTCGCCCTAAACGACAGGGAGCCATGCTTCCTCCCGATCCATTCGTCGAGCACTGGTCGGATCGCATCGACGGTGGCGAGGCCGGAGGTAGGGCGCAGAAGCCTTTTCCGCCATTCCGCCACCATGACCTCGCGGAGCTGAGACCGACTACAAGACCACATTTTGTTACTTGGGTAAACATTTGTCCTGGGTGGGGATCGAACCTACGACCTCCGGCATAGCAGTCAGGACCACTAACCACTAGACCAACAGGCCAGTCAAAATCGAATGGAAGACTCGGCCCTGGTATGAAAGACAATGAAGGAACTAAAAACCCACTCCGGCTTTTAATCAGTAAAAGTCTGTCACACCCTCGCGCACCGCCCAAAGCAGGGGTTCATTGGACGATTTTCCCACCAAAAAAAAAAGTGACACAGCAGTACCTTCGTTGTTTAAGACTGCCCACTAAGATTTAATTTGCCCAAAAGATTGGAAAAAAAAAGGAGAGAAAAGACGTCCATACTAATCAGTATTGGGGGGTGTGCCTAGGTGGGAGGGCGAGCTTAGGGCAGGGTGCGGCGGCACGGCCGCCTGCACCGCTCGACCATGACCGAGAGCGACGAAGCGTCCCGCCGTCAGCGTGAGCTGATTGAAGCGGAGATGGAAAGAAAGGCGGAGGAGCTACAGGTGCTGTCAGAGCTCCGCATGGAGAGCGGGTTCACTCCGCGGGAATCGCTCGCTCGCACGCCACCGCAGGGGTTTGGCACTCCACTGGGGGACATTATCCTGGACCAGCCCCAGTCACCTATGGAAGACGACCTACTTCCGCAGGCAGGTGACAAGCGGATGTTGTCCTCGCCGGAAGATGTTCAGGCTGCAGTGCACCGACGCATGAACGTGCGCAAGATGGGGCGCGATGACGTGCCGCCTATCGGCGGCCTATTGTCACGGCCGGCTCAACAGTCATCCAACAACCCTCTTCCCCCCCCTTCGGCAAAGCTGCCTGATAACAGCGACGTGGACGAGCTGGCAGCAGCTACTGTGGAGAAGCTGGCTGGAATGGCGACCGCCTCGACCAAGGGGATTATGGAGGCAGTGAAATGCAAGTCCTCGAAACTAAATAAGGACGAGATGGCAGCAATTGGGCTACACACGGAACGGCTCGCAGCGGTTGTGCTTCATCTAACGCTTCGTGTGGCAGCAGCGGAATCCCGGGCGGCCTTAGCCGAGGCAATAGCGGCACATACAGGAACGGGGATCTCGCAGGGGCCTAGCGAGACAACGCCAAGGAGCTTTGCGCACGCGCTGCGCTTGGGAAAGGGCCTTGAACCGGTCCCAATAGCAAGGCCGGCTGGACCGTCGGTGGTCGTTTACCCCGCGGAGGACCAAAGGGAAACACTAAAGACGGCGGAGGACACGCGGCGCACGCTGCTGGGTGCAGTGTGCCCAGGAAAGCTGGGCCTTCAAATAGCAGGGGTGCGAAAGGTCGGGAATGCCGGGGTCGTAGTCCAGACAACATCAATAGCCGCAGCGGACACCCTTAGGAAGGCAGTGCCCACCACACTGCGTACTGCGGAGCCTGCCGAGCGCCAGCCGCTGATAGCGCTGACTGGCATTGATAAGGAGGCCACGATGGAGGACGTCCAGGACGAAATAAAGGAGCAAAACCTGCAAGAGGACGTCGCTTGGACTTGGGAGCGGTTGGGCAAAGAGTTGCGCCTCATATTTAAAAGAAACAGGCATGGTAATAGGACAAGATGGGTGTGTCAAACTTCCCAGGACTTAAGGCGCACGCTAATCAATAGAGGGAAATTATATATAGGATGGGACGTGGTAGAGGTGACGGATCACGTCTCGGTCACCTGCTGCAGCCGATGCCAACTGTACGGGCACCCTGAAAAGTACTGTCGGGCCAAAAACATGGTTTGTGGAAATTGCGGTGAAGAGGGCCACAGGAACGCCGAGTGTCAGGCTGCAACGCCGACGTGCGCCACGTGCAAAAGGTTCGGCAGGAAGGGCGCGCACCCGCACCGCACCGCATCTAGGGATTGTCCCGCCCGCACGCATGCAGAGCAGAGAGCGGTAACTGACATTAATTATCACAATGCCTAGACAAACTATCATGGGTAAGCTACGCATCGGCCAACTCAACTTGCAGGGCTCGGCGTTGGCAACGGTGGAATTCCCGAGGATCGCAGAGGAGGAGGACCTGGACGTTATCCTGGTCCAGGAACCGTACGTTGCTTCGTGCGGCTCGACGGCAGCACTTGGGCAGCTTCTGCTGCCGGAGGGCTCTTGTCCCAAAGCCCCAGCTTTCCATCTTCTTGGCGCGTCTGGACGTGGCGTGCGCGGTGCTGCGGCACCTCACGAACGCGCACTGTATAGTGTGCCACATAGCCTGGGGGAAGTCTTCGTTGCACGTAGCCAGTGCTTATTTTCAATACTCTGAAGACATATCTATACATATTGAAAACCTCACGAAGGTGTTGGGTGCACTCAGGGGTCATCGTGTGCTGGTGGGGGCCGACGTCAACGCGCACTCGCCTCTCTGGCACTCTGCGCCGCGCCACTACATCGGACGGGGCCGTGAAGTGGCTCGAAGGCGTGAGCTAATGGAGGGATTCCTGCTGGCCCATGACCTAATCATTCACAAGGCGCCGGGCCAGCCGTCGACATTCTTTACTGCCAATGGGGAGTCCAACATCGACGTTACCTTCACGACTCGTGGCGTGGACGTTGCCGAGTGGCGGGTGCACGAACATGCGAGTAGCAGCGACCATCGTCTCGTCACCTTCAGGCTATGTGGTACGAGAGCCAGTGGGCCGGCACCCTCTGCGGAGCCGTCGGTGGCGCCAAAGAGGTTTCGGGAGCGCGGTGTGGACTGGGACCGATTCCAGGCTAGGATCCACGAGCGAGTGGGGAAAATCGACTGGGCGAAGCCTGCAAGCGTTGTATGCAAGGAGTTCACGCGAATTATCGCGTGGACAGCAGATGAATGCCTGGGCACGTGTGGAGATAGTAAGAAAGCGAAAGGTAACGAGTGGTGGTCTCCCGCGTTGGAGACCTTGCGTAGAAAGAAGAACAATAGGTTGAGGAAAGCCTGGCAGGACGTAAGGAAGGGAGGCGGGGATCGTGAAGTGTGCGCGAGGAATGCTTTTCATATGTGCCGCAGTAAGTATAGGGCAGCGATGGAGAAGGCGCAGCTCGACTTCTTTCGTAAGCTGTCTGACGCGGGAAATCAGGACCCATGGGGCCTGGCTTATCGCGCCGCTAGTGGCAGGTTTCGACCCCCACCTAATGTGGTGAACGGCACTAGACTCGCGGAGGGGTTTGCTGTGGATGTCGACGGCGCCATGCGGGGTCTGGTGGGTGCCCTGTGCCCCGACGACGATCCGTCGCGGACTGCGACTGGCGGAGAAAATAGTTAAGGATCTTCCTAACACGGCTCCGGGAATCGATGGGATCACGGCGGGCATTGTCGGGCGTGTGTGGCGGGTGGCTTGTGCTGAACTGACACACATGTTTGGCATGTGCGTCGCCGAGGGTGTCTTCCCCGATACGTGGAAGGACGGTAGGCTCATTGTTCTGCCAAAGGGCAACGACAAGCTACTTACCGATCCCAAAGCGTATCGGCCCATCACCCTTCTCCCTGTCCTGGGTAAAATTCTGGAGCGGGTAATTCTTTTGTGCGCCCCTTCCATCTTGAGTGGGGTGTCGTCGGGCCAGCACGGGTTTTCTCGGGGTAAGTCAACGCTGACGGCCTTAAACTCCATCGTGGACACCGTCCAAAGCAGCCGGCTCAGGTATGTCCAGGCCATCTTCCTGGACATATCTGGGGCCTTCGACAACGCATGGTGGCCCATGATCCTGCTCAAGGCGAGGAGGGGGGGGTGCCCGCCGAACATCTTATAAGATGCTGGCGGCGTACTTCACTAACCGCCGTGTCGGACTCTTCGCCGGGAGCAGGGTTGTCTGGAAGGTCTCGACCATGGGATGCCCACAGGGTTCTGTAGTGGGACCACCACTATGGAATCTTCTCCTGGACGATTTGCTTCGGTTGCCGTTCCCGGTCGGCGTGAGGGTGATCGCGTACGCGGATGATGTTACGGTCTTCGTCGAGTCGGACTCTAGGGCCGGCATTGAGGCTTCGGCCTCGTGCGCCATGGCATTAATTACTGAGTGGGGGGCTCGCAACAGGTTGGGCTTCTCCCCCTCGAAGTCATATTCCATGACTCTGAAGGCATGGCTTAGCAAGGCGCCCACCCACGGTCCGTCTTGACGGGGCCTCAGTCAAAAGCGTGCGCTCGACCAGGGTCCTGGGGGTGGTGATCGATGCGAATTTATCGTTTGGGGAACACGCTCAATCAATTGGCGAGCGTGCTGCAGCTGGGCTGGGCAAGATGTCACGCGTCTCCGCCTCTTCCTGGGGCATGCGCTACAGGGCCCTTAAGGTGCTGTACAAGGGCATTTTTGTCGCTATTATAACCTACGCGGCGGGATGCTGGTGGAGGCGCGTGAGCACACACACGGTCAGGGCCGTACTGCAGAGGACGCAAAGGCCCGCTCTCATTTTATCCTCGTTGATGATCAGGTTTTGTACGATTACCTCTCCTGACATATCAATAGATCAGCAGATCAAAATATTCCTCTTAATAAGTATCTATTGTAATAAGCCAAATGGATAATAAATTTAAACCGAAAGCATACTAGAGTTCCGATTTATCTAAACTGGCTGCAAAGCACAACGGGCACTTAAAAAAATTAGAGGAAATCCAATACTAATGTTCCTAGCAGCACGCGAAGGAAATGCTTTGAAGGCTAAACTAAACAGTAAATTAGTTATTGACCCACAGTGGTCACAAAATATCTGTATTATTGCTTACTTATTTACTTACTAAAGACAAGAACTCTCAGCTACATTTTAATATGTCGCATCGCTGTCGACTGCAAGTGTGGCCAAAAGACTGGCGGCATTGCCATATCTCTGACCGAGGTAAACTTACTTGTTTTTTATTGTCATTAACAGAGGTCGGAGGTAGAATTATTCATGTACTTATACTGATTTCATACAGTGAAAGAATAAAGTGGCCTCAAATCCCGAGATTAATTGTAAAGAACAGATTTTTTTATGACACTATCAGAAATTTAGCAGAAAACAATTCTTCCTGCATTAATGACGAGGAGGAGGATCTTTTTGATTTTTTTCAGTGAAAAATACTAATAAAAATGGTATGTTAATTATCTTTGTTTTATTTGTCTTATCTATCTCTTAGTTTTATTTTTTTTTAGCCTTAGACAACTTGTTAATGCTGTGCACACCTGTAAGTGACGGATTTCAAGTTTGATTGTTATAGTACCTCAATTTATTAAATTAGTGAATAAGTCGTTTAAGCGCTATAATTAAATAAATAAAACAGGTTATTCAAAAAGCGAGATATTATTATAATTATTCTAAGAAATTCTGTGAAGGCACTAATTACAAACTTTCATTTTTAAATATGTGGCATCGATGGCGGTCAGTCAAAGGTTACAAGAAATTCAATATCCAATGACTTCAGGAACTAAAGAAAGAAATGTTATATTATTTCACTTCCTCTAAGCCCAAATATCGACAGTGAAAAGATAAAATCGCTGAAAACATTTTGATACTTTTACAAAAAAGACGTTTATAGCTTTATTTTTTTAAATAAAAATCAAATTTCATTATAAGAAAGAGTATAAAGATGAAAAATAAAATGTATTCTTCAAAATAAATGATCTAATAATATAATCCTTTAATTCAAAAGTTACGTAGAGCTCTTATTTTCCAAATTAAGTGTCGGTTAAGCGAAAATCTCTGGGACAATAAAGGTAAGTACAAATAGTTGATGACTTAAGCACCGTTGGTTCAAAAAACCGGGAAAATAACGCTATTTTCCCGGTTTTTTGAACCAACGGTTCAGCGACATGAAACGTAAAAAACTTTGGTCCGCTTATGCGCCAAAAGGGGCTTTTAAGTATGTTGAGGGCTCCTCAATATACATAAAAGATTTTCCTAAAAAAGTACTGGAAACGAAAACAGTTACAAGAGGAGTTTAAACGCGAAAAAGAAGCGGGAAATAGAGTTTCTCTTCGATATGGCATCACCTTTAAAAACCATAATAAACAACATTCAGAAGGAGAGAGTTTGCGGAATCAGAAAAGATTTTTATCAGAATGCTGCGACCTAGAACAACGTAGCGACTAAAACTCAACTTTTTCTGGGAAACAAATACCTAAGACGTCTTGCATATCTTACGAATAACCACATACAAACACAACCTTCTAGCTAATCTAAACTAAATGACGCTCCGCTCCTAATATAGGTGGTCACCGTGGGAGTTCAAGACCAAAACCCTCCAATCAAAGAAAATAACAGATCTACAAATGAAAGATTTCTACACTTCAAACAAGCTATCTGCGACTTCAAATATATTAATGACACTAGCTTCTGCCAGCGGCTTCGCCCGCGTAAAAGTAGGTTTCTCCATACAAACTTTGAACCCTCGCCTACGTCATAAAAGGAAACATTGTGCAAAATTTCACGCTCCTAGTTCCAGTAGTTTCGGCTGTGCGTTGATATGTCAACTGTCAACTGTAACTTATTATTTGCGGTTGGTACAGTGATCGGGTCTAGGGATCGAACCGCAAAATTAAGTTTGTTTTTTATCGTATATACTTTTCCGGGATAAAAAGTACCCAGTGTGGTGCCCAGGATAATTAAAGAATAATTATACCAAGTTTCATCGTAATCGAACCGGTAGTTTTTGCGTGATGCCTGAACAAACAGACACACAAAAACTTTTTAATCACATTTTTGGGTTCGGTGTCGGTCTAGTAACACCCTCTGCCATTTTTTTTTTTTTGATATTTTCAAGTACAGAATTTTCACTTCTACAGATTTATTATAAGTATAGATAACTAGCTGTTGCCCGCGACTTCGTCCGCGTCGTAAAACTGTACAATCATTCTGTGCTTGCAATTCATTCCGAAAGCATCTCAATTATTTATTGTACTTTCAAATAAAACGGTTAAAGGTAAAAACGCAAATTACATTCAAGAAACATGTTATGTATTCGTCCAGATCCAGATGTATAAACGTTGGGCACGCCATAATTATGGCAGTAAGTCCCCTCTTTGAGGCGTGGCTGAAAAGACCTTACAGCGTCCTCACCTTCCACATGACGCAAGTCCTCACCGGACACGGTAGGTTCGGGCAGTTCCTGCACCGGATTGGTGTGGAAGAAACGCCCGGGTGTCACCATTGTGTGGACTACCCGGAGGACACGGTGGAGCATACGGTGTAGGTGTGCCCCACATGGACAGAGCACCACCGTGTCCTCGTGGGGGCGATTGGCGGAGGCAATCTATCGCGCCTGGCCTTGGTACAGGCCATGGTCCGGAGCGAGGAGAAGTGGCAGGCGGTCGCCTCCTTCTGCGAAGCAGTAATGCTAGCAGAGGAGAAGGCCGCACGTGCACGCGCGGGGCAATGGATTCCGATCCCGATTTTCGGCCACCGTGGGCGAGTGCTTGGTAGCTCGCCGTCCTACGTCCGGTAACCGTCCGGACCGAGCCCAAGTCGTCGACGGCGACGACGACGTACTGGGGCCAAGGGTCTGCTTCTGAAAGGAAGACTCGGCCCTGGTACGAAAGGCTACGAAGGAACAGGAGTGGGTTTTTAGTCAGTAAAAGTCAGACAGTATCTCCCGCTCCGCCTAAGAGCGTGGATGTCATTGGATGATTTTCTCACAAAAAAAAAAAAATGTATGAACGTAAATGAATAGAAAGAGTACGTCAGGGTCGTAGCAGTTGGCATTTCTGCCTACTCCAAGGGAAAAGGCATTAGTTTATGTATGTTTCTGGTATAAGTTCTGGTAAAACCACATTGTATGATTTTAAAATGATGATAAATAAATAAATAAATAAAGTGCTTTTAAATGTAGGTTGTCAAAAAAAAAAAGCGATCAGTGGAGCTGATCCTGAGCTTGTCACCCGCAGCCTTTAGGGTTTGCACGTTCTTCTTAAGGTAGGTAAATCATTAAATACCTTATCCCACTCTGGGTAGAGCGAGAGAGAGTGTTAGACTTTTACTGACTAAAAATGCAACTATTTTCCTTCACGCCACATTCGCAGCGTAAGTATAGATAATTAGGCTCTGCGAAATAAGGAAAATAGTATTATGGCGTTATAGAAGAAACTGAAAGAAAGAAAGAAAAATATTTTATTTAGCACGCATGGATACACACACTGTAAAAACAAAATTTAAGACAACTTAAGATAAAAAAGAGAAAAAAAAAAACACTGACACAATGTGTGTCTCACGGCTGCGCGAAATAGGTTAACTTAAATTTTTTTCACGTATTACAAGTTAGTCCGTAGTAACAAGTTATTACGGAGAAACAAAAGGACAATAAGGAGTTGATTTTTGGATAAAAAAAAAAACAATTAAAAAATTATATCGAAAGTCGACGTAACTGAAAGAATATGTGTTTTAAAGGAGATTGGGCAAGTTACTATGAGACTTGGTTGCACAACTTTTGACACAGTATAGTAGTGAAAATTAGAAACAAAAAAGGGGTACTGTCATGCTTTAAAACAAGGGTAAGTTCAAAATGATATATTGTGGAGTTTTTGAAAAAAAAATAAGTTGAGTATTGAGGTTATGTTACATCTCAAAACAATTCGTTTTGAAATTCTGCCTCCAGGCCAGATAATCAGTTGCCTCTGATTTGGCGGCTAGGCAGTGGGTGTGCTAATATAAAAGAGAACAATTAAATAGCACGACATATTATTTTA